>CM034155.1:613068188-613743188 GCA_019776745.2 Taxus chinensis | reverse complement strand
CATGGGTTATGTGTGCTTTCCCTTTTCATTTTAATTATTTTTTGAGTATGTGTATTCTTTTATCGTGAGGTATTTCTGTTTATTATTATTATTCTATGTGCTTTTATTTAAGTTAATTAATCAATATAAGTAAGTTAATTAGAGATGTGAATAAGGGGCATTTAATTTGGGTATATAATCCTTAGGATATTTTGATTTGAGTGAGATTTTAATTTATCTTGATACATACATTCAACCCATCCCTCAAATCCCGAAATTTTACCATGGAGAAAATTTTAGAGGCTTGTGGGACAAGTTAAGATTGTACCATGCCTCTTAAACTCACCCACCGACTATACCTATGATGTAGGGGGTCTATTTTAGGTCTCATTATGTCTTTTAGGGGAGAAAAATTGTAATTAATTGCACTCTCTTACAAATGATTTTATTATGTCTTTTGAGGCATGTTGTAGTGCTTGGTGTGCAAGTATGTTTGTCAGTATCCTCACCAAACCTATTGATTGGTCTTGGTCTTTGTGTTTGAATAATTGAGGTGGATTGGAGGAGAGGGGATCTGACATCCTACATGGACCCACCTCACCTCCTTTCATCATATTTTTATTTATTGATGTTGTGTTGAAATTTTGGGGGTTACTCATTTTCATTTACACACTTGCTCTTTTGTAATTGGCTTTGATTTATTTCTTGAATCTTTTGGAGGATTTATTTTGGTGACTTTCTTTATTTTACGAGGGATTGAAGTTTTTGGATTGAATATTTTGGAAGGTAGAATGACAAGGTAGGGTATATACCCTTGGTTTTCATTTACTTGTGTATGTGTTTTGCAAATGAATGTGTGTATGTGTTTGTGTATGGGGTTTGGTATAGTTTGGCCTTATGGAGGGTATAGGAGAAAGAAAATGGGACCATTTTGGAAGGGAAAAGGGAATTTTAAGGTAGTGTGGAGGGAGTGTGAGTAGGGATTTTCACCTATGGGGAGGGAATAGGATAGAATTGTTATACTTTGTGTATTCTACGTTGGCACTGAAAAGGGATATGTTGAGAGCTTCAATGTGCAATTGGAGGTATTTTGGGTGGAACCACTAACTCATTTGGGAGATAAAAGGAGATGGTTCCTATTATTCTATTCTCCCTTGGCTTGTATAAGCCTATGTATTGAGGTGTGTATTTTTTACTATTGTGTTTTGGTATTTTGAATGTATTGGATGTATTGTTGGCATGAGTGTTGTAATGTTGAATCCCTTCTAAAGTTTCGATGGTTGCTTAATACCCTCTATTGCTCTATTAAGGGGGATTGGGGGACAACAAGGAAGATGGCTTCTCTTACTCATTGGAGTATGGTTGGGAGGAGAGCGTTTCTTACTCCCCCTTCCTTGTTGAAATATGAAGATGAAGATTTTGATGGAGCTCAAAGTGAGTACTACATGGAGTTGTAAAATTTTAGTGTTGTTTCCTCCTTGTGTTGAGTGCATTGGAATTTTATTGTTAAATGGGAATATTGCAAATATATCCTCCCAAACTTGTTTTGTAATAGTAAGTTGGAAATATGTATGGTTAGTGAGAGAGCTTTTGTAAAAAGGTTATACGTTGTTCTGATATTTTGGACGCTTTTCCAACATGAATTTTAAAGGTTAAACTCCATGCAATGTATTATGGAAATTTGATTTGTATTATTTATTCAAGAAATGTTTAGGTTAGAAAGTAGACCTGTGAAGGTTGTAATTTAATTGCTATTGCATCTCCTTCAAACTTATAAATAAATTTATACAAAGAGTGCATTTGAGTTATCAATTAAAATTATTCTTATTTAAAATAAATCTACAAAGGAGTATTTTTTTTGGTATTTTCTTTTAAATTATCTTGTACATTCCATTCACTTTCTAAAAGAAAAAGAAGGTTGTCATGGTTGAAGTTTTTTATTCTTGTTCCTCCTCTTTTGCTGCTACTTGAAGTAATAGTATAATAGTATGGTTGCTATATTTATCTCGTTGTTGTAAACTTGACTAAGTAGGAATTTTAATAACCTTCATAAAAAAAAAGAAGAATATTCCCTTCTTCACTTAGATTTGGTGTTTTTAACAAAAGAAATTACTCTCTTCCTTACTCGCATATAGTTTGAATGAAATGATATTTGTAGAGACCACTTTCCTTCGACACTATTATACTTTGATTTTAATTAGTGTTGACTATATAAATGGATATTATTGTATCATTTTGACTTAGCAAGATGTTAGATGATAGAGATATTTTGACTATTGATAGATTTCGATTCATAGTATGATTTGTGTGGATTCTTAAAAAGACATTTTATATTAATGATCATGTGTTGTTGACATATTTATATAGTTCAGATATTTGACATTCTCATCATATTGAGTAGGATTTAGCAGTTGAACTAATTTTGTGATATTATTGGTATTGATGAAATATAAAATTGAGATGATGCTGGAATTTTAAAATAGTAACATTATTTGTCTAGATGATGATTTTATTTATATATGGATGATTTTTAACTCATATGCATATATTTTATCTTGGATGTTTTAATGCGGCTACGAGACTAAAGGAGGTATTGTGTGATTTTTGTAGGTATTTATATCACAACAACCAAAGGGGAATTAAAGACCAACCACATCGTAAAAGTGGGTGGATATGACAATGGTCACCATGGAAACTTGTGGAATGTTGTTGTTTTGTTATTTTTTAATAGGTGGTCCCCATGGGGGGGATGACCTTTAATTGTAACCAACGGTTTGTGAGTTGTTATTTTTATTTCTTTTATTTAATTTTAGAGTATGTTATATTAATTGTGATGTAATTTCATTTTTATTATTATTCATTTATGTGTCTAGATTAGTAAATTAATCATGTTACTAAACTAATTATGGATGTGAAAAAAGGAATACATTTATGAGATTGGTTGGAGCTTGTGTCTATGTGTTTTTAAGTTAAGTGTAGGTAAATTGAGTTTTGTACACTCTATCTCACCTTGGAAATTCGAATTTTGCCTTAAGGGCCAATTTTGGAGGCTTCTGGGACAATCTAAGCGTGTCCCATGCCTCTTAATTTCTTATACCAACCATACCTATGGATTGGGGAGTCAAAAATAGACCCCATTAAGTGTTTTGTAAGACAAAAAGTGGCATTCATTGCACTTTTCTTACATGGTTTTAAAATTTTTTACTTAGGGGGTGTGGGTTTAGATTGTGTGTGTAAGAGGTTTTTCATTCCTCTCAACCACCAATTTATTGTGCATTGGGGTTGAGTTTTGAATATTGAGGTGGAATTGAGGATGAGTGATGTGGCATCATACATGGAGCAACCTCACCCTCCTCTCTTCCTTTTCTATTTATTCAAGTTATTTGATTTTTTTGGGGGTTAGTTCATTTCTTTTGGTGCTCTTGTATTTTGGAATTAGAGGTTTTGGAGTGCATGTGAATTATTGTTTGAACTAGTTGGTGATAGCTTGGGCTTGAAGGAACTAAATGTGTGACTCTTTGATCAATATCTACCATGGAAACGTAGGATCTATACCGTTGTTTTATTTTTCTTTTACTTGTGTATATGTGTATGTATGTATGTATATATATATATATGTATATCTACATATACATTATATTTATCTCTATCTATATATATAATATATATGTGTGTGTATATATGTATGTAGATACATACATATACATATGTATATACATACACACATGTATGTATATACATACATACATATACATATGTATACACATACACACACACACACACACACATATATATATGAATGACGGTTAAAAATTAAGAATACATGGCATATCGACGTTTATACATACATACATATACATATGTGTATATATATATATATATATATATATATATATATATATATATATATATATATAATATACATACATACATATACATATGTATGTGTGTGTGTGTGTATATATGTGTGTGTGTGTGTGTGTATGTATGTATGCATGCATGCATGCATGCATGTATATATATATATATATATATATATATATATATATATATATGAATGACGGTTAAAAATTAAGCATACATGGCATATCGACGTTTAAATTATATTTTCACATGTTAATCATGAAGGTCATATTTTAAAATTGGTTGTTTTTTGGCATCTAAATAGACTAATAATTTCTAAACGCCTTTAAAAATCCAACATTGCATAGAAAACCAAATAAAAAAGAATATATCCTAATATACTCACCACAAAAATAGATTGAAACTACCATATTTTTTTACACAAGATGATTTACAAAGTTTCTGATTATCTCAACAGAACAATCAATAGCTTTCCAACAAAAAAATCAGCCTCCAACTATATATCATGCCTGATGATAGGGCCTAAGTGCTCGTCAGCCACCCACCCAAGTTCTAATCCCTCAGGCCCCAAGAGACTAGTTACCCTTGCATTTACACAGTCGGTTGTGAGGACTCACCCTGCATTAATGCGCCACAAAGTGTGTCAAGTCATTGGGTCATTAACTCCTGTAGTATTAAAAAAAACTATAGATCATGTCAAATATTTTGGGGGAATAAACTAAAAAATATTTAAATATAGTAGAAATATAAAAAATAATTAATAACAAGCCATGCATATTACTCTAGCCCATAGGGGTTTGTTTTATCTCTTAGAGCATGGTCTCATGGACCCACTCCAACTCCTATTATCATGTTGCAGATGGTCCCGTGTTGTTTTCTTCAACTCGCTACAAAAAAAAATTGAATCATGATCTAGAAATCAAGAGCTCCACATCTTTTACCCCATTAAAATTTAGAGGTGGCTAGAGAGGGGGGGTTTACAGTTTCACCCTACTATTTATGTTGTTTTGTTTCTATGTGGTACCAAAAATGCATTCCCGCCATTATTTTTTGTCATTTTGGAGACAAAAATAAACTTCATATTTTAATTATGGTATAATTTTAGTAGTTACAAGATCTACAAATGAAAGTCCATGGAACGATAAAATTACAATGGGTTCATAAAATATCTTTGAAATTGTAGAGAAAAATGGTAAAAACTTGGGATCTTAGATTGGCTACAATGTTTCTAAATTTTTTGTAGTGCCACTCCTTGTCAGAGTCAACTTTTTCTTATGTAGCAGGCATGAAGGTGGCCTACAGGCCTGCCATTGTTCTTGCATAATAATATTGATACTTTATTAGCAATCCCCAAGGCATTCTGGCAGGGAATGGGCGCCCTCAAGGTCCTTCAGAACTGTCACTTTCCTTACACAGTAATACATACACTTTATTTTTTCCAGCGGCATTAATCATGTGAATCTCAAATGTGTAATAGTAATTGGTTAGCCATAGTGAGTGAAAAAGTTAGAGCTCTGTTAAAGAAGTGTTCTGCACTTGTTTTAATAGAATAAAATGAATGTTTTGGGGGACTCATAATTAAATAAAAAGAACTTTTAGTGCTAAATGGAGCTTTGGTAATAGCGGTTCCATATCAGTCCATTTTTGGGTGAAGATATCTCTGCATGAAATAAATAAATAAACCGAATACACCCCCCCCCCCTCATTTTACTGTATGTGAATTGATTGACTTAGATCTATACCTGTTTTGAAGTGATTTCTAATGTTTTGAGAGGAAAGGAAACTGCATGTCGCTGTTTTATTTGTTGTATGTAAAGGAAGAAGAATAACATTCAGGATTTGGAGGTTCTTCAGTGACGTGTAATTTCTTGTTCTATTGATTTTGTTCCTTCTGCTCTTGAGAACATGTGCTACATGCACTTCAACATTTTGCAACACCATTCTTATGCAAAGGACTGCAAGACGTCTTTGTAATGGCCGTGATAAAAGGCTTCGAAAACTTCATCTTAATACATTAGCTAGGAAAAAACAAAGTTGCACTCTCTTATTTTGTTTCCTTCTCGTTTATGCAATAGAAGCTTTGTATCAGAGCATGGGAACCTTCCCAAAATAATTCCACCTTCCCCTGAATACAACCCAAATAGTTAACCTATGCTAGCATCATCTCATCCACTATCAAAATGGGGATATTTTGGTCTAGGAGTGGAAGTGTGTGAAGGATTAAAACAGATCATTATTGGGAGATTAATGTTTGGATCTCTTACTATCATGCTCTCAGTATGGGTTGAAAATGAGAGTTGTGTATAGCTATGTGCAAATGATGCACTTGAACAGACTGGAAGTTGTTTAGAGAGATGAATCTACATCATGAGACCTCGTGGAATGTAATTAGCTGTTGGTGGTGCTCGGGATGGTCATAGTGAATTAAGAAATGAAGTTATTTAAGAAATGGGACTGATAGGCATAAATCCAAAAATAAGTATCATTTGCGAATATTCTACCAGCTTGTACCAAAAAATTGTATCCATAAAACTGAGTATGGGAGACAACCAAGCACAAAGAGAATGAGGGATTTGCAAGATGTTGTAGTTGTAAATGCGTTTTTTTTCTATGTGTAAAGTGAGGAAGTATGAACAAGCCCACAAATTGTTTCCAAAATGCCTAAAGCTAATGCAGTCTCGTTAAATGCAGGGATCGTGGGATTATCATAAAAGGTATGGATCACTCTTCCTCTTGCTTTAAACTAAAAAAATTATTATTTATTTGTTTAGCATTGAATTTTAGTATATTTTATATTAAAAAATAAATGCAACTTAGAATGATGGATATGGCCTTTACCTTTCCCAAAAATATTTTTCTTTCAACTTCAAAAAAAAAATTAAATAGGCCTTGGAACCATGCGCATGGAGTGCCATGTCAAACCATTAATGAAAAAAAAAACCTCAAACAATATTCATGTCAACCCAAGATACCATGAATTTTCTTAACCAAGATGGCTAACTCGATTAGATGCCTTAACAAGGTGAGATTTGACATTCCTTTAACACTTCAGTCACTTTTGCTGACGTTTCCACTTTATGAGATGGTGATCATTTTTGGCTTATGAATGTCATATCGATTTAGTGTAACTGGAAAACACCTTCATGTACCTCTAGAACTCCTATGTGAGAATTGAAATCAACTCTCAATTTCACAAAAAACAATTTTATAAGTTAGAGTTTCAAGTGGAAGTTGAAGCCCGCAAGTCATCGTACAAGAGAAGTGTTCGATGTGTTTATGACAATTGGTCTCGAAGTCACCTTCATAAATTGAGCCCTGTATAATGTATTTTAATTCCATCAAATCCAGTGAGTTATTTTTTTATAGGGGAGAGTAGGTAGGAACCGACGAAATATATGTTTGAACTTAAAACGAGTGGTTTTGGAAACCATACTACAAGCACTTTAGTTGTTTCGGTCAATTTTCGCACACTCAAAACTTAAGCTAGAAAATATTTATGAGAATCCCATTGGTTCTCTAAATTACTCGTGAACCCTTTTTTTTATAGAATTTCAGTGTGTGTAGAGTATTTTATAATCAATTATTTTGTATAAATGGATTTTGCAATTTATAGTGTTCTCTCTTTTCTCCTCTCTCTCTTAAAATAAATATGAAATTGTGGTTGGTCTTGGAAACGTGAATGGATTAAAAATGCATATGAGTTTGAAATAAAATGAAAATCAGTATGAATTGAGAAATGGTCAAAATATTGTGAATAGCAAAGAAAATGTTTTACAATTTATCTCTCTTCCTTACTCTCTCTTTAAAAGATAAATGTAAATGAATGTGTGAGGAAATTATCTCGCCTCTCTCTCCTTATCTCTACCTCTGTAATTTTCTTGAATTTACTTGAAATGATGAATGTCTTGTTTGTGCTTGAGTGTAAGGGTTTTCCATTCTCAGTCCTAGGATTGATGCAACATTGGTTGTAGGTACGTGAACAAAAGGAGTAGTAAAAATGATATTTGTGTCTTTTATTAGCATGTTATTTGAAGGAAATTTAATTGCTTAGAATATTTCAATGATATTTTATGAATAGAATGTATTATTTTCATTATTTCCATGATGAAAATGATAGTGGTTGCGTATTGGAAAATATACTATTTCATACGTAATTGTACTTTTGCCTATTTAACGAATGTTACTCTTAGTTGTAATTGTATATTCTGTTAAGTAAATGGGGTTGATTGTATTATGTACTTTCGAAAAATATGTCAAAGATTCCTTCTTTTAGTGTCAAAATAAATATAGGAGGATGAAATGGGAACCTTGTCATTTAAAATATTTATTGTAGCCAATAATTTTGGGTATGATTGTGCTAGTAAAATTGTTAGCAAGTAATTTAAAATGGCATGTTTTTACCTATCTGCTAGTGTTGCAATGACCTAGGAAATCACTTAATCTTCAAATAAAAATATCAACTTACATTGTGTGTATTTTTCATATTGAATGGAAATCGACCAAACAAACATATAGCTCAAAATATTTACCTTTGTTGAATGTAATGACCCTCTCTAGTAGGCTCCAAGTTAGGCTAGCTCCAAACATCTTTCGTAGTCTTAGAGACATAGAGCTATTGTATGTTTTTGTGTATTCCTCCCTAGAAACCTAGTTGAGAACATTCACATAGGTATGAAACTGTGTAAGATTCCTTAGTGCAAGGCATAACATCATTTTAATGGCATACAAGATGACATGTTGAGCTTGAAATCTCACGGTTTTTTTTAGAGACTAAATAACATTAGAAGTGGAATGTAATGAACAGTGGGTTCGACCACCAAGATAGCTAGGTTGTGCATTATTTCCCTATTAAGTTTTTAATTGTAAAGGAAATTTTGTAACTTTCCCTAGTTTGGGAATGTAACCTTGTGATGTTGATCTAATCATTTCAAGGATCATGAATATTGCTTGCAACATAGTAAATATTTCTTATGAGGTGAAGTGGACGTGATTTGATCCACGCAAGAAAAAAAGAATAAGAAAACATAGTTTCCCATTTAAGAATAAAACCTAAAAGGTGAATATGATAGGATATTTTAAATTAAGTATTAGGTGATATATTTTATTGGCAGTCAAATAAAAAAACCAAATCTAATAGAACCCTTTATAAATAAATGTTAAACGAAAGTGAGAAAATGTATTCTTGGAATAACTCGAGTGGCACTAAGGCCTTGCAACACATAGACATTTATTGTAATGCCCTGTTCTACGTTGCACCTGTTCGTCCTGCAGCGACCGAGTTGCTAAGCATTGAACACCGTTGCGTTTCCGCTGAACATTAGCGGCTTCGCCTTTATCACATACAATAATCAGTTGTTCTCCCTCTTCATCATTCCTGCATATGTCAGTATCGGTGTTCTGTTGCTGGCACCGCTTCGTCTGTTACGTTTTCCCATATTAAAAGAAAACCGTGTTCTCCAATTGTTGAAATTGTATGTTGGTCCTACTTAATTTGATTAATAATTATTGTTAAGTAATAATAATAATAGTAATAGAAATAATAATAATATTACTATTTTTAATTATCGATCGATGATAACTTCATTATCTTATTGTCGATTGTTATCAACATTATGGTTAATTATCGATAAACAATTCTATTGTTTGGTTGGTCGCTTCGCGGACCGAGCACCAGTTCGCACAAAGTAGAGGGTCTCCTGTTGTGACGCCGTGGTCGGTCATTGTCCTGTGTTCGTTTTTGAAACTTCTACCACTAGTTTCCTCCTTGGTCGACCAGGCTTGCTTGCGTACTTGTTTATTTGTCCATTTAAAGGTGAATTGCTATTCCTACCATATCGGCCAACCAAGCCTTCTCTCGTGCCTTGTTCTTTAACTTATTTTTTTTATATGATAAAATTTTGGATGCATTCACCCATTGTGGACACATTTGTTCGTGCCTAACCACTTAACCCAGCTGCTGGCCGCATGCACCACTTTATTGTTTAGTTAATGACCTTTTTGGCCTTCTTGGAAATGCATTTTACTTGAATCTGGCCACCGCTTTTCCTTTCTTTATTGTTTCACCTAATTGTGCTCAGACCATTATGTGGTTCTGCGAACGAAGACTTTTATTCAACCACTTACTGGGTATTAATTGCCCTTCTATCTACTTTTTCTTCTCCTGGTCATTCCTGACTTTGTTTTTTTCTTCCTCCTGGGGTCGCCTTAGCCTGTACGCTCCGTAGGTAGGCATATCTCTCTGCAGTTCGCAGGGGGCATGTGAATTTACAACAAAGAAAAAAAGGTAGAGAAGAATACGAAGGTACTCTGTTATTAATATGAGGTTTTTATGAAGGGTACATCTGTTTTTATGAGGTTTCTGAGACATCTCATGACTCTGTATACTTTTAGCCATCAAAGTTGGGGAAAAGGAAGTTCATATGCACGAATTTTGAGATTCCTCGGAGAGAAATTGTTCGAGTTTCGTTCGTTCTGTGATCCGGGCTGACTTGAAGTTTAGAATTGCCTTCAGATACGGTATTCGCATTTTCTTAGAGCGGGAGTATTACAATGTTTATAATAATCCCACCTGGATTATCGATTTGCAGGGAAGAAAAAAAAACACACCTTCTCGGTGCATTGGAACCCCAATTCCGCCATTATTCCACCCAATACCATTGTCAGGCGGCAGGAGCGGTTTCAGTGGGGCAGAAGTTGTTTTTAGTTCTTCCAACGAGCAGGTTGTCCTACTGCACTGTTATCTGTTCAGTATCAACGCATCCTCAAATTCGGGACTCTCCTTTAAGATATTTTCATCAAAATCGATTAAGTGACAGTGAGAGTGTTACCAAGAGACCCGATGAAATTTATTACAGAGATTCTCTGTGGAGACTTTACTTGTCTTACGCTGTAATGCATGGAAAAGAATCTCTTAGGTGTGGATCTGTATCATGTCAGAATATTCATGAAGCACAGTTTGCTTTGCAAGAGCTTTTAAGGGATCGATGAAGGATAGAGGAATTAAAAAGAAACTTGGTGTAGTTAGATTAAAGCCAATAAAATGGCGCATGCTTTTTGTGTTGGTGACAGATCACACCCACAAGCACAGATGATCTATGCAATGTTGAAGAAAATGTCTTGGGAGATGAAGGTAGCAGGACATTCCTCAGATCCAGAGCTTGCACTGAGTCGTTTCTCCAAAACCGATTCGTGACAGTGAGGGTGTTACCAACAGGCCTGATGAAATTTATTTACAAAGAGTCTCTATTGAGATCTTACTCGTTGTAGGATGTAACTCATGGAAGAGAATCTGATAGGGGCGGATTTGTTTCATATCAGAGTATTCATGAAGCACAATTTTCCTTGCAACTATATGAGCATCTTCTACAAGTCACTATGTTGGCAGGTATAAAGGGTGCTGATGGAATTATCACACTTTCAAGCTACAGCTGAAATGTTTGCACCGAGAGTTTGATGCTGTCCTCAGGTCTGATGAAGGAAAAGGTTTATTTATCATTATGGTAGATGCCTTCAGAGCCAGGAGCATGATGTAATCTCTTTGTCTTGCGTCCAAGCAATGGAAGAGGCAGGAGGGGTGATGATCGAATCAGGAGGAACAGGCATGAGCTGCTCTTTCCCCTTTTTTCCAGCTATTTTTCTCTATATTGAATGCATGATTATTGCTTGTTCTCCTGGTAGTTGTGTGCTGTGTTTGTTTGAGATAAGCTCTGCGTGAGAATTTTTCATTTGTATTGTTGTGTGGCTTTTGCATGCCTTCCCCGTCAAGAGTGTATCTGCTTGCTTTTGCTATTTGTGTGAGGGGTCTTTAGATACGTCTGTGTTATGCTTGTAGGAGTAGTTTTTTCCTTTTCGACCTGGTATTGGATCATCTTCAGCGTGGAAATGAGTTATTGGTTGCTTAAGTGTTGTCATATTTTAAAATAAAATAATATATATATATATAAAATAATAAATGAATAAAAATATTTACCTCATGAGAAGTTGTGTATTTATTGCCTTTTGACGTTATCAGATCTGGTACTAATTTGTCTTGGAAATGGTACTAGAGAGACCCTTGCTCATTCTTTCCCTTTTAGCAATCTAATTTGGTATAACCTCAACCCAATTTCATCCCTAGGAGGTCGACTACAAGGTTGGAACATTGTAGATTTCGATTTCCTTTTAGAAGCTTTAACGAACTGTGTATTATGCTTGTCGGATGTGACTGGCTATGACTAGATAGTGGGTTTTTCGACGCCGTCTTATGCAAACATGTTTTGGCCAAATCTAACTTGTTTACCTAGCTTATGATGACCGTAAAAATTTTAGTACCCTGGCCAAGGGATATCCTCGTCAGTCCTACATTTGTATTATCTCTCTAACTGGTCTTACGAAAGGTCCACCGACTTCTTTGTGATGGAAAATTTGAGGGTTCGATATAAGAAAATCCCTTCCTTGTCAGACTCCCCCATGGTTGTGAGTGCATGAACAGTGTTTTACCCCTTCCGAGCGACAAACAATGAAGTATATGTCGGATGTGGTGAACATGGAACTAAGTCTGAGGCTTGAGATGCTTTCGGGGACCCGTGAAAGGTAAATTACAAGTACCCCCCCCCCCCAACAACAATGTTTTATGAGACCTTCTTCGTCATATCGGTAAGAAGGTTAGTAGTGTATAACTTTGAATATTTTATTATGTTGGGAATAAAGGGGTTTTCGTTGAGGGATGTGCAGAGTTGGCACTAGTGGCTTAAGGGAGCCTTCAAAGTTTCAACTTATCATTCGTGGACGTTGTTAATCTTGAATATATATATATTTAAACACTGGGCATAGTAATCAAAAACGTCAGTTACATTTTCTTAAGGTGTACGCAAATGCAATGCATTCCTTTTTTACATGATCTTTGAATTAGGTCCTTGAGAGGCCATAACCCCCCCCTCATAGGCTGTATGGGTTTTAGTGGACTTGTGTGGCATTCTTGCTCTGAGTAGGGATGTTCAGAATAATAAATCTTGTTACTTTTGTTTTGACATTATCAGGAGAATTTATTATTTCTTTATCGGGTGGTTGTAGTACGATTCCTTTATTCTGTTTTGTGAATGTGATGTTGTTATCACTATCTTACTTAAGGAAAATAAAAAGGTGTATTATGTGGGAAATTTGTTATAATTTAGAATGTAGGGTGTAAGGGTAACCTTGGATAGTAAATGCACAATTTTGGCTTTCATATGTACTGCAGTGTGCCTTTTGTTAACTAGATATCTATTTTGTTTACCTTCATACAAATCACTTTGCTTATGCCTTGGGATGGAAATCGTGCACTAGTCATTCAATTAATATGATGAAATGTCTAGGAAAAGGGAATGCATGCTCATGTCAGTTCTTTTGAACTGACAAAAGCTAACATGTTTTTGCAGGTTGTTTTTTTCGAGATCAAGTATGACAGAAGTGGCCGTTGTAATTGCATAGATGATATCCACTTTGGTGCTTGTATGTTGCCTTTTATGGTTAAACTATTGATAACATCTAGTGGGAAAATTTTAGAAGATGGGTCTGTGCCTTAGTAAATGCATTGTAGAATATTGATGTTGTAACTGTCAAACTTTGTTCTTGAGTTAAAATGTTGAGTTGTAAATCCTACTAGGGAATAGTAGCAATGAGTTTGTAAGCCCTATAAAGTGGACTGGATATTCCTTATAAAAGTTAAACGAAAATTTATGTATATGAGCATATTAATGTAGATGTGATCCACTTGAAACCTTTGAGACCTGGAACAATCAAGAGGAAACTATCTTTGTAATGAAATATGATTACTTATTTCTTTCCCGAGCTAACCAATAAACATTATCCTTTTTCAGTGAAACCTTAAATGATCTCATGGTGAAAGTAATGGTTAGATTTTAGAAGATGATAGGATTTAATCAGTAGGAGGGAAATCGATTAATTGAATCCTTAAATCTCTCTCTATCGTTTGAAATGTTCTCCTTTGTCAAACTTAATGAATTAAATTCTAGATAGTACATTTAACCAATCTTGATAAACTCTTAACCTCAATAAAAGACTGATAGTAAGCAATGTGACCCTGAAGCTAAATTCTGTTTGTCCTGTTCTATTAACCCATGGCTTAATTCATGGTGATATTTCTTAAGCAAGGTCAAAATTTGATCCTTAAACAAGAAGGGTATTGTTATGAACCCTAAGCGGTACTTCCCTCAATCGGAACTTATGCCTTCACCTGTGCAACAGAGGTGTGGAACTTGTGTTAGTGGCTTGAATAAGATTAATTAACCTTGTAAGAAATGGAAAATGTTCTAAAATCAAATGAATAAGAAATATTTGGACATCAAATTGGTGATCCCAGTTTAGAAATCTTGGCCTTAAGCTATTTAGTCAACTGTTGAAAAGAAAGAAGTTTTCCCTTGTGAAAATAATTGTGTGAATCATTACATGAAATTTTATAAGAACGTAAGTTAAGAATTAAGAGACACTTTAGTAAACAAGAAAACTTAACAAGAAATTTGTTGTCGATTATTACTTATAACAACTCATAAACATAACAATCCTCTATCGCTTCTTATTTAAAATTTGATTAACACAAATATTTGTTGAGCTTGATTAAAACAGTGTTTGAATATTCTTAATCATCATTATCATTACATAACTAAAAATGGCATTTCAAGATGAAAATAATTTTATTTTCAATATTTAGCCATCGTTTTTTATATGTAACATATTATACTAGTTAACATCCTTATTCTACATATTGTGTCAATATCCATATAATATTATGAAATGCTCAAAACAATTTTACAAAAAATTTCTGTCATATTATAAAGACTATTCCTGGTAATATATTGATCAATTTGACTCTTTTTCCAAAAATAAAAGGAATTTTATTTTATTTTGGTCAAATGAATGTCAAATTAAATATCAAAATCAAATAATACACATGTATAAAAACATTTGCTATAATTATAAAACACGACAAACTTTAGATAAATTATGATTTTTATATTACCATATTACTATAACTATTTATTGTTGATGTAACCATTTTACTATATATCTTGATGTAAAGTTAATAGCTAATTGGAATCTTTCAATGCGGTCTATTGGTAAATAAAAATGTTGATTCTATTTTCCTTGGTTGATTAATGTTAAATGTGGATAAAATCCCTACTCCACAAGTTGTATATAGTAAACTAGGAATCGATCACCTACAACTTTGGCCACCTAAAACAATGATTGGGGCCAATGTGAAGTGTACAATCTCCCACTTCTCTCTAGGTACAAAAAATGACACTAACACACATGTTGTTGTATTTGAATGGTTATTTGTGTTGGTGGTCCACACGTTTGCTAAGTGGAATTGATATATCCACAATCTTAGATATACAATTGTTATGATAAATTATACTTGGTATTACAATACATAAATCTTGAAGAAAATTTATTTTAGTAAACAAAGCCATTTGACCTAAAGATAGGGAGCAACCGCATATGTCTCCACATATGAATATAGCATGTTCTAATTGAGTTTCCTTTTGATTATCAATCTGTCTAATTCTGAAACTAAAACTAAAGTGTAAAGGAGAAGCTACTAGTTAAATATGAAACAAAATTAGTAGCTCTATATGAATCATGATCAAACAATACTCTATAACTTTCGTAGTACCAACATCCTAAGCATTTGTCATAGTGCTATATAATAATTTAATGTCTAGCATAATAATAATGTAGATTGAACCATTCACATGAAAACGTGAAACACTTGCAATTCCTATTAAATACCCAATATAAAATAATTATCAATCATTTATAGGTGTCGAGGTTGACAATAGTTTTCATACAACTCAAATTTATTATTCTAAATCAGTTCAAAATATGATTTATTTCCAAAAAATTAAAACATGGAGAATATAATGTAAGTTAAAAAAGAAAGAACTATATTTCAAATTAAATTTTTTAATCCTACATAATAGATATTTGATATTGTGACCCTTAACGTGAATCACTATTACTCAATTTCCCTTAAATATTTATTCAAAATAGAACAAACTTAATGACTTCACACTATTTCCTCCAACTCATGCCAAACCAAACTGTGCACGTCAACCTTACCAAAAATACTTTCTCAATACACTTGGAATATGTAATCAATTAAGATGCAGTAGAATAATTACCAACACACGTATTTACTAATTTAAAATATCTTTTGATTTTTTTGTTATCTGCAAAATGGGGAGACAGAAAAAGTTATGCTGACCTTATTTGGAAGATGTCTCCAAAAGCTTATCTATGAAATCGATAAGATAATCAATATCGCGCGCATTGTTAATTGGTTGAAAATGAGACTGATACACTCTTCTAGGGAAGGCGGCGGCGGCGGCGGTGAGCGGCGTCAGCGGCAGTGGCGGCAGCGTCGGCGGGTTAATTGTTTGAAAAGAGACTGATTATCAAACACATCTTTTGTAGGAAAGGCGGCGGCGGCGGCGGCGGCGGTGGCGGCGGCGGCGGGTTTGGGGACGGCGGCTGAGGCTTCCGAAAACAGCACCCCATCGTCAGAATACAAGCGAGATGATTTTGTATGACCCTAATTCACATGCAAATGCTGGTAGATACACATTTATACCTTTCCGAGTAACACTCCATTACTATTTAATAAAGTTATTCTTTACTTCTCAAGGTTTCTCAAGTATATTATGCTTTAAATAAAGTTACGAACAATTACCATTTTTGGTATTTCCTTAGATGCTTTACACATGTAAGGTCACCTTAATAAGTTAACATAAGAAAGTTACACGTAAAGAAACTTATTCGGCTTCACACAAGTGTCTTTGATAACATTCGATTGAGCTTTCTGAAGGCTGCCCTCGAAAAATGTTAAATATAATAATATGTTTTATCTTTTTTTTTAAAACGTCTAATCTTAATATAACACAAGAGAAATCCAAAACCACACTACTAGTTTAATATTTTTGGAATTGTGAAGGCTCGATATGATTGCGGCCTCATCTCTTTCGAAAATGCTCTTGACAATAATTGATCAAAGGTGGGATGTTTAAGAACCTAACAACTTCACCAATAGGCCAAACGACTACTGACAATTACGTTAAATTTTACTTTTGAAAGGATAACAATATAACCAGTGTTCGTATGAATTGTTTTCATTCAATCTATAAATGTGAATTAATCTACTTCATATGAATCAACAATTTGCAAAGTATATTCAGAATACAAATTAATTATTTAATTGAATGTGAATTTGTAAAATATATATTATACAAAAGTGTAAACAAATAATAATATTAATCCAACAATCAATCTCCTATTATATTAATAACAATCAAATAATACAATAATTAATTTCTAGATTGAAACACACAACTACACATATAACACACATCACACAATGTCACACACAGAGTTTTCACACACACCACACACACACACACACACTTGACATATGTATACATGTGTATATGTATGTACATATATGAATATATGTGGTGAGGATACATATACTGTATAATGATTAATCGTACAAACATCGAGTGAACAAAGCTATACCTCGGCATATAAATTGTATTGAGACAGATTACATGCCTCGTAGAAAGAGACAGGATTACATGAAAACCACAGATAAAAGTGTGATGCATCAATTGAAAAAAGACGAACAAAACAAGGAGCCATAAAATTAGGCCACAACGGAAAACTATGGAAGACAAATGCAGGCACAAGGGCTATTAGGTTTGCCACACCATTCAAAACCAGAGGGGTGAGCCAAGTTTGGGATGGGATCTCACCTGACTTTCTTGATGTTGCTGCTAGTAGGGATTCGGAAGACAAACGAGAGGGAGAGATGAAAAAGTTCCAGCTGTGGGAATTTTCCTTGCTGAAGGGCGTTGCTTTGGCCAGTGCCACCAGAGTCATTGAGCCATCTAAAGAATTTTCCATAAGCACAAGAAGTGGAATCAAGAGGGAGAAGACCACTGTCGGTGAAGAGAAGATCTCTGCTAGCTTTAAGAGTGTCGTCTGTCAAACCTACGGCCCTGGGGAAGAGGAGCTTTTCAGACACAGTACAAATGAGGTAATGAATGATGACAGGTAGGAGCATTTGGAAGGCACACAAATGACTTTGCACAGGGCATGATGACCTAGTCGTCAACCAAGTAACTAGAGCGTACTCAACCTCCATAAGAAATTTCTCAACGTGGTTGTGAATCTGAAACGACCACTTTATTAGTAACATAAAAAATTCTATTCTATAGGAACACTAAATTAAAATCCCCGGCTACTTTATTTCTACAGATCTTTCCAAAAATGAAAAGAATATCATTTCTAGAAGATGTGCCAATTTGTTTAGTAAATGACAAGTAACAAAGACGATTCTGTAAAAGAATATCCGATTTTTCCGGTAAAAAAATCTAGAGAAAAGGGATCGAAAAGGGTATGAATCCATTGAGAATGAGGGAAACCCTCCTAAAAAAATGTGCTTAATAGATTCAGGTTGATGGTAGACCGGGAAAGTGAGATCAAGACCCATATTCTTGAGTTGATCCCTCAGCTAGGAGCCCCTAGTGTTAAATACACTAAAAAATGAGTGTTTTTGATCGTTGACAAGAACATTCCACACCCTATGAAACCTACATTTCCAGAAGGATTCCTGGGAGGGGACAGCATTCTTGCGTCGATTAAGAGTTATCTCATTCAGTTTACTGGCAAAAACTAAAGGGACACTAAGGAATACCCCAAATGGTGGCTTGTAATTGTAATCATTGGTGTAACAGAGCGACAAATTCAAACCTCTACCAATCCACCAATCGTATATGACTTCAGAAAACCAAAAGTGACTCCAAGATTTTACGCATATTCATCATATAAGCAAGTAATGATTTTTGTAATAGGTTCTAGATCCTGATGTTTAAAATTGAATTTAGTAACAAGGGAACCCGAAGAGAGTTAGGATCTAGAGTGTTCCCAAAATAATTCACTCCACCACTTTGATCCATTTTATGAAAAGTCTAATGGATTTATCACTTTATAGGAGCCCTCTAATGGGAGATGGGCCATCTTGAAAATTGAGAATAGAATACCTAATAGAGAGAGTGGGATTTTTTAATAGATAGACTAGATCTTAACCTATCTGGTCCTTCCAAATTAGGTGTGTCCTAAGAAACTTCAAGGATTTTCCAAATTCTTTGGAAAATGAAAGTGCTCCAAATTTTAACTAAAACATGGGAAAAAATTAGAAGGTATTGGAATTTGAGACCAATTTTCAAGC
The DNA here is from genome assembly GCA_019776745.2 of Taxus chinensis. Taxonomy (NCBI): domain Eukaryota; kingdom Viridiplantae; phylum Streptophyta; class Pinopsida; order Cupressales; family Taxaceae; genus Taxus; species Taxus chinensis. The sequence goes on along the minus strand of CM034155.1, from coordinate 613,724,083 downwards.
ATTCCTACCCAAAGGAGACTATTGACAATCATGTAATGTCAGAGAAAAATCATCCAAGCCTCATTTTTTTGACCCTCAGGTCTATGAATTAATCACTTTACACAATAGATAATCTGTTTTAAAATACCCCCCTAGGGTGATAATTGGACAACTCCGAGTAGGTGCACAAACAAGAGTTCAAAAAAAATGTTGAATGTAACACCCACATTTTACACACATAAATACAACAGTTAAAATATCAGGATCATATTGTTTGACTTACATTGCTCACTACACAACACCACAAGGGCTCCAAGAAGAGAAACTCAACAATGCACAAGACACTTACATAAGTCATCGACTCACTATAGACACACGACAACACCATATACATGTTGATGCCATCACTTTCTCCAATGAAAAATGCTAGCAATAACTCAACCACAAGAAAAGGGACTCAAGCATTGGCAAACCCACAACATATCCCTTTTTTATGATTAGATCTTCGTTACGATTAACATTCCAATGTAACATTATACTATGTCAAGATAATTAAAACTCCTTCTTCCATTTCCTACATTTTACAATCTTCAATTCTTTATTTGCAGGGAAATTCAACTTACAGTTTGACCATTTAAGTTTGATCTCTTTATCGAATTATGAAAATCTCCATAACTTAAATTATTATTTTCCATATTTCAAATTGCATACAAGGTTCAATAATTCTCTCCTTCTTATGTTAAGGGTTTGTTTCTTCAAAATATGTTTAGTTGACGTTTAATTTTACCCTCATTATGCAAGGGAACCAACCATGAAGTTGGCGAGGAAAAAATATTACTATTCCAAGGAGGTGAAGGGTCAAGTTCCTCTTTCCTATAAACTTCCTTACATTAGAAGCACCTTTGTTCTCGTACTATGGTTGTTTTAGTTCCAAATTTAGTTTGAGTCAATTTAGCATTTAGTCGCCATAATTTATTTTTATTTTTTTTCGATTGACCCTATATTATCTCAAATGCCTCAGTCCCACCAAGAACATATTGCATCCATTATTAACAAAAAGGACTCAATGCTTAAATCAACCAAAAGGATCTTCAAGTGAATTTTTGTTCTTAAACCATTATCACATATACTCTTGTTTTTCATCTCATTTACATTATTGGAGTTTCTTAGGTCTCTTATTGGTGTCACTTTACAACAAAAGGAGTTACAAAAGTACTTGTCTAACTTCTTAAAGAAGTGAACATGATTGGAAGCATTATAGGAGAATACACAAGAACCACAAGATGGTCATTTCACATTGTTATAAGAATGATATACATTTCACCTAAATTTCTTTGCAAGGACATCATCTTATAGTTACTTTTTCACAAACTAATCAGAATTTAAAATGTGGTTAACTTTTTCAATTAACTCTTAGTATTGCACCAAAAAAGCTAAACGATAATAGGAATTGGGTTTCGAAATCATTTATGAATCTCAATTTGTTATGCATGGTTCGAAACCAATGTAACACATTACGTGACTTCTAAGGTTAGTTAGTAAGATCTTTAAGCCACCTACACTCTTCACTTTACAAGTGTGCCTGACCAAGAGGATCTTAGATTATGTTGGGGTTTTGTTTCCCATAGAATACTACTGAAAGTTAATCTAGATTCTCCTTTTGTACACTCACAAGATAGCTTCATTGATCCCTCTAAGGAAGTGTTGAACTATTCCAGTATACCCTGTAAATAAAGCTTGACCATGTCATTCCTAATCACCGGGTTTATGACAATGTCGCTAACCATATAGATCCTATCCTTCCCAACTCAAACTTTGGATTTCCTCAGCTACTTAAATCCATATAAGGTGTTATCATAGTGTGGATTGAAGTTTTAAGTGTCCTAAGGTTTTGACCAATTTTTCCACTTAAGAAACATTCATGCAGGATGGGGTAGTTATAGTATTAGTTTTACTTTTAGGTTTGAATGGGAGTTGACCTTTATTACAATTTGATAGAGGTACAATAACACAACACTCTGGATTGTTTGGAGATCATAAATTTCACAACTAGAATGCACACTCCAATATATTAAATTCAATTTCATTTAGCATATATGTCAACACATTTTACAAAACAAAACTTGGGGCATCAAAATAACACCCATGTTTAAATAAACATCCCTCCTAAACTAGAATCTAAACAATGTTACAAAATCTCACTAATCCCAAACCTTTCAACTACTTTGCAAAATGTTGAAATATTCTCTACAATATCACTCATATATATCAAACCCCTTTTTCTTTAACATACGTAAATCTAAATCAAAAGACACCTATAGTTGATACATTTCCCAAAGCACCCCTAAAATTAACATACATACTGCCAAAATTCAATAATAAAATTTACTGTAACAAAGAAATTCATTTTTTTATTACACATATAAATTACAATGATAAACTTAAATTCAACCACGTCACAATCTTCTTGCATCCTGTAAAACCATGTGAGCATGAAATCAATGATAAATCGATGGCATGGCATCCACCTAAGTCTAGCATAATTAATGTTATTGATTTCAAATTTACATAATAATGATAATAATTTGCATTTAAAAGGATAAGGTTAGAGACACAAATATTCCTATTTAATTTCACTTCATTTCGTAACTAAGGAGAGAGAAAGAGATAGGGAAGAGAGAGAAACACTATTTTGCCAAAAGTTTCAATTTCACACAACAAATCACAAGGTAGAGTTTCAAACAGTTATTTGTAAGTGTTAATGAGTTTCCACAATGGTTTGTTAACTTGAATAGGGTCCTACAAGCTTTCTTTTTACATTGTTTTGCTAGTTGCAAAAACGTTCAAATTTGGCTCGGAGGCTAAGAAACCACGTTCAGAAAACTGTTTATCTGATGATAAAATGCACATGGGTAAGTTTCTACGTGATCCTCTTATATTTCCAATAATTCATAAGAACTGGTGGAATTCAAAACTAGAAAATGATTTCTTCAATTGGTGGATAGTTTTCTGGATAATTGGTCGTAATTGGGATAGTTGCAACAATAAAAAAATTAGCTTGTGGGCTAAGAATACCTCATCTAAAATTGACCTTCGATAGATGAACGTGCAACAAAAAATATCCTACATATTCTCCTATCTATAGAGAAGTCACTGGAGTCGACAGAACTGAGAACTGGAAAATGGGTTGCAAATGGCAGCAAGTTTTCCGAAGTCACCGGCCGTAGTTGAGCCAGTTTGACCTAGTCTAGAATAGCAACTCGAAGCCTGTACAAAATTCCTTTCCTAAACTATCAAGAAGAGTTTTTCCCCCAAACTGATGGTTTCAGGAAACTGTCTAGTAGAAATACTAGAAGTTTGCGAAGGAGAACAAGCGTTTTGTTGTTCATGGTTTGAACAGTGAGATGATACGAAACTCAAGTTTTAATAAGTTGCTAAAGGTACAAAATGGTCGGTAGCATGGCTCCTAGAGGAGTGGCGAAAAGAGTGTAAATGGTCAAACGAGGTCGAGCTAATACTTGATGCAACTCTCTACATAACAAGGAATATATACGACACTTGACATCTCTTTTACGAGGCTCAGAGTGATATTTTGCAGGTCTCTCAAAATTGTATTTTTCAAACTTTGCAAGGTGGATACAAAAGGTTGTTTTAGTTGACGAAGGTATCGCCAAAACCAATAGACACAAGCACCAAATTTTGATACCCTAGATAACAACATATAAAATTTTGGTATCAACACGGATGTCGATCAAATTTCAAGTCGGGTAATGTAACTTAGAGGCAGTAGTTTAATTGGTTCGAGCTAGCAGCCTAATTGTAATATCCAATTATATCGTATGTAATCGTTTAATATTTTTATTTTATTACAACTACAAATGAATAACCAAATTATACAAAAATTATTAAAGATTAAGTTAAGGGAGACCATGCCAGGAAAAATATTATCATCTCTAGTGAAAGCGGTGCTCCAGGTGGGTTCACCCACATTCCACAAGGCCCCAAGTATATTTTAGCATTTTTTCGAACAGTTTGCGTGCCTCTACAACCCCTTCATTTTTCATTTAGCTTGAAAATTTTGAAGGATTTTTAAACAGACCCAAAACTGCATATTTGACAATGGTTGCATTCCATGAGGCCATGCTTAATTGGGGCATTTCTGGTAAATCTTAAATCCTCGTCCCAAACACCATTTGTCCATATCCTTTAACCTCTGGTTCACAGCAAAGGGGAATGTCAATTTTTCCATCATCATCCTCTTTGGTGCCCTCCTTCTCATGATCTGTCTTAATGTACTTCTCATGATCAGATAATGCAACATTCAAATCAAGGCCTCATTTCTCTCAGCAAATCCAAGGCCAATATAGGCATGTTTACCTCTCCCATCCTTGATATTCAATACAAAATAATGAGAGGAATCAAGCACAATATCTATATGGGTTGTCCCTCTGGCTTGGATAAACATTTCAAGCAGAAAGAGCTCAGCAGAGTTAGGATCTTTAAGCCTAATCTCACACTTGTCCTTGTAGGACACCACTCTCATTCTTCCTGACCAAATTTTATCTGATAACAACCATTAACCACATTTATAGCCACCACTTGTGCTTCTATTATTTTTATTATCCTGTTAAACAAATCTAATTTCCCCACATTTGGCCTTTGATAACAAGAACTATGGTTGGAAGCATATTAACCTCCATTATGTCAAATTTAGGGACTGAATCAGATGAATCAAGATATGTGGAGTCATCTGTATTATAATTTTCATAACATGGCCTCCCCTCTTTATTTCCCCATATCGCATATCAAAAAGGCACTATACATTTTTTTTTCTCTAAACCTTCTGATTATATTTTCTTAAAAGTTTCTAAAGGCTTTTCTACAAACCCATTATGTCAGCATATGCTGCAGTAAATGTTATCCCCAAAACCACATATTTTTAAGACATTATTTCAAACATCTCACATGCATGTCTATTCTTCCACACTTTTCATACATGTCTACCAGGGCCATTGCTACTACAACAACTGGAAAAAATCATATCTTCATGCTTTTCTTAACATCCATACCCTGTTCCAGGTTCATATTTTTTCACAGGTTGGGAGTGCGTGGGAAACTATAAACTGATTTGATTGGAGGCCAATTTTGTGCATAGATGAAATAATATGACTATTTCATGAGGAACCCATGTCTCTTGTGCACTTCAACTATCCAAGTAACTGCAAAATTTACAATGTGAACTTGGGTTTCAATTGGTCTACACCTTGGATCTCAAATTAAGTTCTTTATTATTTTTTTCCACATAAATGGTGGGTCAACAGGTCCATTATGTTGCCCACATGCCTTTTTAGGGAGGAACATGTCTTCACCCTGTCACACGCAACCCCCTACACACTCATTACATCTTCTTTTAATTTTTTTAAAATTATTTTGTCTTATATATATCTTTTTTTTGTTAATACTAGGCACTGCAAGGTTGTCACATACAGTTGTAGTGAGATGGAATTGTATCGGTTCATACTATGGCCTGTTGTACTCATGATACTAGGGACTATGCTACACATATAAAAAAATATTCATCTGTTAGATTCTTGAATTGAGATGGACCATAAAACTCCTATAGTCTATGTTATTAGAAAAAAATTGTCACCAAGGGACCCTAATTTTGAATAACGGGATGGTCCTCAGGTATGGTGTACATTATGTTATCCCAATTTTTCCCCCAGGTAAAATTGATCAAACACGAACCTGCACAAGATATAATCGAAATGTTGGCTCATTATTGTGAGCCAACATTTCAAATCCAACAGTCAGGTTGCAGGTGGGACTCTACAATGGAGGAGCAAGGTTGGTGAAGAATTTAACAACATCAAAGGAGGCCAGAGGCTCACAGGAGGAAAATGGTGAAAGGCTGAGATTTTTGGACTTAGCCACTTACAATTCGACTCGGGGTCTGAACAATAGAATCGTGGAAGGTGCCATGTGTCATGTTGGAAAAATTCCAAAAAGGTGCATCAAAAAGGCAGGTCCCAAATGTGCGGTGATCTTCCACGTGTCCTCAACGACACATCTTCAAAAGTTCGCACCAAATAACTAACCTAAACTAGCATCATTCCTCCATGTATACAAGGTCTGAAAAGGGTCAGAGTCAGCCGTTGAAAATTCCAATCGAGTGGAAAGAACCACAGTGTCATCATGACGCAACTTCAAAGGAAGGATCAAGAGCAGAGGCTCCAAACTTGTGCTAGCCCTCCACGTGTCCAAAATTCAAGAAGGGGAAAGAGTCTAGACCATTTAAATCAACTAAGTATGAAAGGATCGGCAGAATCCTCCACATGTCTCAAAGGCGCACCTTCAAGGGTCAAAGCCAAAGGTGGTCCCCCAAATGAGCGCAGAGCTCCCACGTGTCCCTGATTTGAAAATAATCAAGTTATTACTACTTGATCTCAGAACCTTGTAGGCTTAAATTATTTGCTGACAATTTTCTTCTTTTAAGAAATCAATTTAAAATAAATGTGAGACATTAAAGACAACTACACAAAGATTGATTCCGGAGTTTGGAAATTTCCTACGTCTCCGGGTTCGTGGTCAAACCGTTCCGTTAGTCAAAAGTTGTAAGTTACAATAGTACTTTCACAAGAAAACCTAATGGAATTTTACTTGCTATCAGTACACTAGTTCTTTGAAAACTTCTGATGATCAGTCGAATTATCCTTCACCTTCTTGATGCACAATCTCCTTCAGCTTCTCGATCGGCCTTCCTGACACTATCAATGTGACCACTAGCACTCCGGTCGACAATCCAGGATTTTCAAGTAATTGGTATGGCTCAATGGGCCTATTGGGTAGTTTAAATTTTACTCCCAATCACAAATATTTCATCTAATATTGCCTAAAATAATAGGCCAATAGACAATATTTGTCTATAGTAATTTTAGGAATTTAATATAGTTTTACAAAACTATATTAAAATTTCTTTGTTACTAATTCTCCACAACCCAAAAATAAGCTTAAAAAATAATAAGCTACTCGGGCTAATGTGTGGTCCATTACAATGAAATGGGTTCCCTATTTATACAAAATTAGGGCCCTTAAAATATGCATTACATATAATCCTTAGGCTAAAAATACCATAGCCCGTACATGAAAATTGGGATAATATTCCCTATAGTGGCGGATTAAAATGTTTAATCCCAAATTGGGCGGTGTTGCATATTTAATGGGATAAAAATCCCATAGGGAGCGGCTTGCATAGTTAAGTGGGTATATCCCACATTAGGTGGCCCCTTTATTTTTTCTAAGGTTTTAATTAAACCTTAGCCACCCCTTCATTCATGTGGATCTCCACGCATGGCATAAGCCCCAACACCGCTTCACCACCTTCTTCCCATGTGGATTTCCACGCATGGATTTGCATGCCCTACAACCGCTTCACTCCTCCTCCACGTGGAAGCATAGCATGTTGGAAATTTAAGTGGGTATACTAATGTTTGAACATTAATATAGATGGTTTTTGACATAATGCGTGGCATTTGGAAAATTGGTGTGTAAGTGGACTTACCAAGATAATATAATTTCGACCCATGTAATGTGGTATGGAAATAATTAACTTAGTCCATAGCATCTATCCCACTTGTCATCTCTCTTGATAGGAAAATCAAGTGAATTCGATGAGTGGTGGCAAGGCCACATGTCACAGTGCCCTTGGTCCAAAATTTATTAGTTGGCCAGAGTTGACTTTCCTGCTATTTGAACTTTGATCGGACATATCTAGAGATCCCGATGTCCATTTTTGCGTTCTTATGGTTGTTGGAAAGCTCTTGAAACAATATTCTGCACTGACACAATTTAGGGATGTTTAGGGAACTTTTTAAAATGATCCCCTGATCATCGATGGATGAACACGCAATGATAAATTTTCTAAAAGTTCCCCTATATATGGAGAATTCAACAGAGTCGGCGGGACTGATAACTGATAAATATGTTGCAAATGGCGACAGGTTTTCTAGAGCCACCGGTCATAGTTGAGCCACTCTGACCTAGTCAAACAACGACCTGAGGCATACAAAATAACCTTTCCAATCTTTCTAGAAGAGTGTTTTTCCCCAAACTAGAGGTTACAAGCAATTGTCTAGTAAATATACTATAGGTTTGTGAAGGAAGAAATACATTTTGTTTCTCAAGGTTTGAATGGGGGTTTAAAACAAAAGCCAACTTTTTAGTTTTGAAAGCTTCCTAAAAGTGCAAAATAGAGTACCAGGACTCTAAGAGGAGCTACGAAGAGAGCGCAAATGGTCAAACGATGTCAATTTATTTCTTGACGTGACTCTCTAGATAACAAATAACACATATGATGTTTGACATATCCTTTACGGGGCTCAGAGTTTTGTTTTGCACATCTCTCAAAATTGCATTTTCTAACTTTGCAAGTTAGACGGAAAGGTTTGTTTTAGTTGACAACTCTTCCAGTTCTCGCCAATACCAATGGACAGGAACACCTAAGTTTGACACCCAGGGTCTAGCAACATATAATGTTGTGGTTGCAACTACTGATGACGATCAAACTACAAGTCGATAATATAAAACATAAGGAGGAGATTTGTTGTTTCGTGCTAATAGTCCGGTTACGAAGTTTTCCAAATTGTGTTTGAAGGAGGGGATTAAGTTTATGCTCAGCTACCAAGTGTTATTTTGGTTACCTAAATGCCATATTTTTTTTTATTGTTTACAAAACAATTTTACATAAAAATAATCGAAAGTGAGATATTCCAAAGTTTTAGGTTTATTTCGTTGCAAATGAAAACTAAAGAACAAGAATTATGAAATATATGGAGAGATGAACCATGCCTAGAGAAATATTATTGTTCGCCACCGCAGAGTTTTATGATACACTTGCTAGATGTACTTGGATTTCCATATTCCCATTTCTTTTCAAAATTCCACTTTGGGCGTGTCTTACCACCAACACAAACCATGAGATTACGTCTCTTCAAGGCATCTAATCGAATGGTAGTGAAGTGCCTTACCAGACACCCTTTCCTTGAAGTTCCAATTTTCACATAGAAAGGGAGTGTGCTAGCCAAGGTTGTGGAGTCTCGCTTTACACCTTCTAATGGCATTTGATTCAAGGTTTCAAAGGCCTTTTTAATGAAACCATTTTGTGCATATCTTTGTGATATAGGTACTCTTGTCTTCAAATATATATATTATTAATCTATTTCATAATCGAAAAACAATCATTATATTTTGGGCCAGAATCCCCACCTATAACATCTTTCGAATTCCCTTCTAGATGGTGCAGTAAAGAGGGTGGATTTTGGACTCTGTAAACTACTAATCTTCCATCAAATACACCATAAGTTGGCATGTCCAAACTCAATCTCCCCAAAAATTTCCACAATTATTGTTATGTCTTTAATGGAATATATTTGACCCAATTTAGATTTTGGGCAAATCCAAACCCCAAAAGCAATATAATAAATTACTTATCAAATCAAACACTGCAGATCTGAATTTTACATGAGAAGTGCGACTAGGGTGGAGTGAAATACCACCACAAATCAGCCCCTAAATCTATATCATTCCACACAAATCTGATACCACTAATTTATAAAGCCCAAATATGTATAAAAATGTAGATTTCTAATATAAACAATGCTGCAATAAATTATTTAAAAACCATTTCTGCAGCATAACTTCAAAAATTCATATCTTTTGCTAGAGAAGTCCAAATGAGCTGAAACTTTGCATCTTGGGCCACAAAAATATGAAGAATAATATTCTAAAATTATTTTTCACACATCAAACATGAAACCCTAATTTTTCCCTAAAAAGTAGGTTACCCAACACATTTAGGGCATCAAATCAGCTCCAAAAATTATGAAATTAATTTATTTTAATTCCCAAAATTTAGTACAATAAGCAGCAATAAATTTCAGACCTGGAATGTCTCAAATACACTGTAAACCAGCCAAAAGATGGATCACTCCAACTGGTACAATGAACATACAACTGTTGCAAATTTATTCTTCAACAACATTGCTGAAAATAGTAGAAATCTGTGAAAGCCCAATAGAATTTCCTGAATGGAAATTCCTCTCAAAATCTTGGGGATTTTCGTCCATAAGAGGGAAATACTAAAGGTTTTCGTCCTTAGATATTTCTATGCAAAAGCTACAAGCTTAAGACACAAATCAGAAATTATCAAGTGAATATTGAATGCCTCTCAAGCAAGTCTACTTCTCCTTTTAAAGGAAGAAGAGATCCAAAGCAACCTCCAAAATATCCAATCAGCTTACATGATTCTTTCAATGCATTTTCCACCCTCCATTTCTCTTAGGGAGAATACAAAAGGCATTTAATAATTATTTGCTTCTCCCAAGTTTGGTCGCTTTTTCCTTAGAGGGAATACAAAATAGAAATGTTTTATCCTTTCTAAGTTCCCATTATTCCCCCAAGGCAAGTTGTCATTTTTCCTAGAAAATACAAATTAAATAAGTGTTTTTCTTTTTATGCACTTTTCTAGGTTCTATTTTAATGTTAAGTTTATTAATTTATTATATGTGCTATTATATTTTAATTTTTTTGCACAATATAATAAAATTAATAAAACTTAAGTCACCCTTATATTTTTCCTTTGGTCGTCGGGTTGAGAAAATAGGCCAAAGGTCTTCGATTGGGAAGGGGATATTACAGTCCTCCCTTCCTAAAATTGCTTGCCCTCAAGCAATTATGAATTTGTTTTGTCCAAGTGCCATGCACAATAGACAAAACATGTTGAAGTGATCCACAAGCTTGGCACATGTACCTGTCAAGTGGGGTAAGTCTTTCCCCCATATATCTTCCATGAGATGCTCATATACATGTACTTGGAGCAATGGTTCAACAAACTTCAAAATGAAAACTTAATCTTCTACCATATCATGCATCTCATGATGAAAATAAATAGGCAGCAATAAATAAGACACATTAGTATGATCTTTATACCTTGGAATATCACCAACATCCTCGCCAATCTTGGTCTTCAAAATGTCTTGACTTTGCTGCCCCAAAATCTGAATATTCATGTCTACAATGGGCTGAAATTCTTCATAAATCAACTGCTGTGATAAATGAGATGGCATAATTTCTTCAACACCATCTTTAATCTATGCAATCATCCCTCCTTTGAAAAGTATTTCCATGCTCTCGGCTCTCCTCTCTTGAGGAATAACATTACTCATACCCTGCTGCCCACTAAGTGAAGACATGTTTTCCTTGAACTCTTATAGGTGTTGTCTTTCTTGAGCGGCTACCAACCTAGAAGCTCTAGCTCTGCCATTCCATTCCTCACACCTCTTAAGAGTTTCCATTACATCATCCTTGCTTGCATTTATAAATTTCTTTTCATGTTCATTTTCAATTTCTCTAGCAAGAAAAGTTTCACTAACACTAATGGAAATCATGCCTTCCTCTCTAGGCTCTTCTTCTTCTTCTTCCCTTTGCTGTGGATCTGATTTGTTCTCCTTCGTGGGTATAGACTCCATGGTTTCATAATGCACATCAAATCTCTCTAGAAATTTATGTGAGAAACCTGCAAGTGAATCAACCGATTCAACCCCTTGGACCTTCAACAATTATCGCCACCATGTATGTGCTTCTCTAGCCATGTACATAGAGATGAGCTCAAGAGAATCCTCTTGACACAAAGGATTACCACACACAAATGTTTTAAATTCCTGCAACTAATACCTAGCTGAGATCTCTTTTGTCCCATCAAAGAAAGGGACTTGGTACCACTTCATCATTGCCTTTAACTGCATTCAAATCTGATTTTTCACACATGCTAGGAGGATTTCAAGCTCTAATACCACTGTAATGTCCCCAATGGAACATATTTGACCCAATTTGGATTTTGGGCAAATCCAAACCGCAGAAGCAATATAATAAATTACTTATCAAATCAAACATTGCAGATCTAAATTTTATATGAGAAGTGTGACTAGGGTGGAGTGAAATACCACCACAAATCAGCCCCTAAATCTATATCATTCCACGCAAATCTGATACCACTAATTTATAAAGCCCAAATATGTATAAAAATGTAGATTTCTGATATAAACAATACTGCAATAAATTATTTAAAAACCATGTCTGCGGCATAACTTCAAAAATTCATATCTTTTGCTAGAGAAGTCCAAACGAGCTGAAACTTTGGATCTTGGGCCACAAAAATATGAAGAATAATATTCTAAAATTAGTTTTAGCACAGCAAACACGAAACCCTAATTTTTCCCTAAAAATTAGGTCACCCAACACATTTAGGGCATCAAATCAACTCCAAAAATTATGAAATTAATTTATTTTGATTCCCAAAATTCAATAAAATAAGAAGCAATAAATTTCAGACCTGGAATGTCTCAAATACACTGCAAACCGGCCAAAAGATGGATCGCTCCAGCTGGTACAATGAACATACAACTGTTGCAATTTTATTCTTCAACAACATTGCTGAAAATAATAGAAATCTGTGAAATCCCAATAGAATTTCCTAAATGGAAATTCCTCTCAAACTCTTGGGGATTTTCGTCCACAAAAGGGAAACACTAAAGGTTTTCGTCCTTAGATATTTCTATGCAAAAGCTACAAGCTTAAGACAAAAATCAGAAATTATCAAGTGAATATCGAATGCCTCTCAAGCAAGTCTACTTCTCCTTTTAAAGGAAGAAGAGACCCAAAGCAACCTCTAAAATATCCAATCAGCTTGCATGATTCTTTCAATGCATTTTCCACCCTCCATTTCTCTTAGGGAGAATACAAAAGGCATTTAATAATTTTTTTCTTCTCCCAAGTCTGGTCGCTTTTTCCCTAGAGAGAATACAAAATAGAAATGTTTTATCCTTTCTAAGTTCCCATTATTCCCCCAAGGCAAGTCGTCATTTTCCCTAGAAAATAAAAATTAAATAAGTTTTTTTCTTTTTATGCACTTTTCTAGGTTCTATTTTAATGTTAAGTTTATTAATTTATTATATGTGCTATTATATTTTAATTTTTTTGCACGATATAATAAAATTAATAAAACTTAAGTCACCCTTATATTTTTCCTTTGGCCGTCTGGTTGAGAAAATAGGCCAAAGGTCTTCGATTGAAAGGGTATATTACAATTATCGTTGAACTCTTGCAACAATCTAAATACATTGCATGCCAAAAAATAAATAGCCCGGTTCTTTGAACATATGTAGATAATCTTTCATGCTTACAGTAGAGCTTAAACTTTAACACTAACAACTTCCTTGATTGATTAAACCATGCATATCCTGTGATTAAGGAATTCTAAGGGACTCCATTTTTTTAGTTATTTTGTCACGCAATTCACGTTCCTAGTTATGCTTCCACATTTTTCATACGTGTTTACCAAGGCCATTGCAACAAAAACATTTGATAATATTCCTCTATCTTTTATGTTGTGTTGGATTCCCGTACCCTGTTCTAGAGGTCCCTTTTTTACACAAGCTAGGAGGAATGCTGGCAAAGGCTATGAAGCCTAGTTCTGCACCTGCCAATAGCATTTTCTTGAAATTTTCTATTCCTTTTCAACAAACCCACTTTGTGCATATCTAGCGGCCATTGCAATCCACGAGGTGACATTTTAGGCATATTCAAATAGTTCACAGCTAATCACATGTTTCCACATTTTGCATACATACCTACAAAAGCACTTATAACTACAACATCTAAAAAAATTCCTATATCTTTTTTGCTTCAATGGAAGTTTATACCTTGTTACAAGGCTCACATATCGACATGGGATGGGATTGCGTGGTAGAGTAAACGGATCAGGTTGGAGACCTGTTTGTTGCATACTTGAAACAATGTAACCATCCGTGAGAAAACCCATGCCTCCTGTATTCTACCATCACTGCAATTATCCAAACTACTAAATTTAAACTGTTTCATTGGATTTCTGCGTGGTCCATGCCACCAGATCTCAAATAAAATCAAACTATTTTTATGCCAGGGAAATGACAGGTCGGTTAGGAAGGGAGGTGACAGGCCTGATTAATTGATTAGGACGCTCATGTGCTTGATGGTCCACCCATACCAACCAACTCCATTACTCAACACCTATCAAATGCAACCCCTCCCCACATGCCAACAAACATCTCCACTCCACCACCAAATAAATCAACTCACATTTATTTTTTTAAAAGAAGCTTCATTTTATTATATTAAATGATGAATTCCATACTTTTTTTATTTTACTCAATTAGGTGTGCAATGCACTTGCATAAACATTATACCACATAGATAACATGAAAAATACATGATGCACATCTAGACCACCTTTCCCCAACTGACAAGGCACAACATAAAAATTCAAATATAGTACAACTCCCATATAGGCACCATTCATGACACAACACTATCCTGGTTGATATATTTATTACTTTGATATTTCATTATTGACCTTAATTATTTGAAAATCACTTATCATGTAGTCCTTAATTCATCTTTAAACTAGAATACATCATCATTATTTTACTTGACATTTCACTTGTAATGATTCCCTCTAATTTTTCTTGTTTCCCTTATCACAATAGAATGATGTAGTCTGATTGTTGGTAGGAGCATATGTGCCCATATGAGGCTACAGGTGTTTATTCTAAGGATTTGTTTTCTAAGTTGTATGTTCGTTTGGTTTTGCAATTTATCTTAGATGCAACCAGGAAGGTTTACATGGAACAAAGGAAGTTTATTAGTTCAAAGTTAAATAGATTACATGTTCCTTTCATGATAACATTTAATCACTAGGTTACCCTATTTTGTTTTGAGTTATTACGAATAGTTATATATTATAACTACTTCCCTTATATTCTTAATTTGCATTGATCATGATACGCAGTAGAGGATTTTCCTCAAGTCAAAGGGGTTAATCCTCAAATTTTATTTTTCTAAAAAACTTTAATCGTTTAACAATATTGATTAAACCATGTTGAGGGGTGTGGTGATTTGTTTTATCCCTTTCGTATAACATGATTCCCCATTTACTGGGTTAAAATATCACTAAGGAAACATTATTTTAATTTTTTATTTTTGTAAACATCAGCTTGGTTGTCTTAGAATGTTGACATGGTACAAGTGTAAGTGATATTAAACAATAGTTTCCAAAGTCTCCTCATGTTTCCTTATAACCCTTACATCATTGCGTTGACTTCATACTAACTTCTTGTTAAAATAACTAAGTTGCATTTACTATTTTTCCTTTACTGAGTCATGAGGGCTTCTAAGGGGTATGATTTCACACTTAACTAGGTTTGGATTATTGCTAGGAAATTTAAGTATTAGATGTGTATTCTAAGGTGATATGCAATTATAATTTTATACACCCTATGATCTTCTAGTGACTACCCTTCTCACTGGAAAAAATATATATTAGTGTGTGTGATTCATCCTAATTCCTATAAAAGGTCCACATTCAAATAATTTCAATTGACACTGAAAAGGGGTCTAGACCATACCAGAAGGATAAATATAGAAAACTATTATGCTTACCCCACAACTTATACACAACTAGAATACTTATGCCATGATAAAATCCCTATTTTTTAGGAGAAAGGAATTCAAACTCACAGGTTTCATACATAGTTATCTTATGATGTGAGTTTCACTCATGTTCCAAACCCTCATTTCATAAGTACATAACATGTTTAACGCTAAGTCTATGGGATGAACCATGAGTTTTAATTTACATTAGGCTCAACACCTCGTTAGGAACAAGTTTAGAAGTTATACTAGATGCAATATTTGCAAAGCGAAACACAAGGGCATAGCCTGTCATCATCAGGTTTTATCGAATCATGATGCCTGAGGGTAGAACTGTTAATTTGTAAACACAAGCACCTGTACTAAGGATGGTCATGGTCAGAGTGGGGATAATTCAATATAAAAGGAAATCTCAAAATTTTATCTACCATATAGTGTCAAACCTTATCTACTTGTCATATAATAACTAAGGAAAAATGAAGAATTGAAGGTGTTTAAAGAAAAATTCCATTTTAATATATAAAGAGATACTTCATCCTTCCATTCATGATGTAAGATTCACAACATAGTTATAGATGAAATCAAGAAGAGAATTAAATAATAATAGATAATTCTTTAAAAATTGATAACAAAGAACCATTACATGTTTATTTAAACTTCATGCACGACAAGGACAATCTTTTATTTGAAAGCAATTAGCAAAATGACACTTTATTATAAACATAGCAATACATTTTTATTTCATCATCATATAATTTTAAAAAATACACATATGAATTAAAACCACGCCATTTCTTCATCTTATTACACCCTGCAAAACCATGTGACCATGAGATAGTGAAAAATCGTTGCCATGGCATCCACAGAATTCAAAATTGGTGAACGATTTACAATTTGCGGCTAGTTTTCTGGGGCCATCAGTCGTAAGTGGTCAAGTTGTAAATCAACCAAATTTTAGCCCGAGGGCTTGGAAACCACATCCAAAACTGAATTTTTATGGATGAATGCGCAGCATAAATTTTCCTACATGCTCTCCTATTTATGGAGAATTCACTAGAGTTGATGGAGCTGCGAACTGACAAACGAGTTACAAACAGCGACAAGTTTTCCAAGGCCACCGGTCGTTATTGGTCCTGTGTGACGGCCTATAAAACCCCTCTTCTGAAATGGATAGAAATGTGTTTTCCCCAAACTTAAAGTTGTAATAAATTTTCTAGTAGATATACTAGAGGTTTGCGAAGGCGGAAAATCATTCCTTCGCTCAAGGTCCAAATGGTGAGGTAAAACGAAAACTAAATTTTCACTTTTAACATCTCCCTAAAACTACAACATGGGGTAGCAAGGATCCTAGAGGGTTGGAGAGGAGAGAGAAAATGGTCAATCAAGGTTGATCGGGTGCTTGATGTGTCTCTGCACATAACAAAGAACATATACAACACAAAACATCTCTTTTATGGGGTTCTGAATGATTTTTTGCAAGTCTTTGATTGTGGTGTTTTTCTAACTTTACAAGTAAACAAAAAAAGTTGTTTTAGTTGACGAAACATCTAACTCCTAGTAGTACCCATGGACACGATAACCTATTTCTAATACCTTGGGTTAGCAACGTATAATATTGTGGAAGCAATCACGGTTGATGGTCAAGGTTTTAATCAGTTACATAATTCACAATGTGGAGTTTTTTTGTTATAGAATATCTAAATTTGATTAAATATCCAATTGTATGATTATCCAATGGTTTTTTATTTCTATTAAATTTCAAATGAAGAACTAAAATTACGAAAATTATAAAGGATGAAGGTAAAGGATACCATGCATGAGGACTGAAGCTGGTTGAAATTGTGGGATTTGGTTCTCCATCTCTAATAGGCACTTTGTCAAGTATTTTACACGCATCCACAATTCCACCATTTTGTATTTTCTTGAAAGCTTCATTACATGTTCCACAAAATGATTTGAGCATTCTCCACAATAATTACAACCCTTTTGACCAAGTTTGGTTGAGTTACTCCCCCTTTTTAATAATTTCCATTCCATAGCCTTTTCTAGGCATCTACATTTGAGTATATCCTGAAATAGTTAACATGACCTTACTACATATAAAGTTTAAAGTTTCCACTGCTTCCATGCAGCCCCCAATCAAACAAATCCATGCTTTCACCACATTTTAAATTGGATTTCTAGTGAAAAGGTTCATATTTTTCACTAAAACAAACCACTATAAACCAAGACTGACAAATTTTAGATCTGACACCAAAAAATGCCCATGTTGGTAAAGTATTACAACCTTCACCTATGTACCTGCATGCATCCCGCTTTTCAATAAAACAAAAATTAAGCTTACAGGACCAGGAATTATTGCAAGAGACCACATTTCTTCAAGCATTTTTTTCAAACTATTCATGTGGCCTGCATATTCTTCCACAATATCCATAACTGCCAACTAAACACTTATAACCATAACACCTAGGAGGATAAAAAAAGGATGAGCAACTAGTTTCATGTAGAGGAAGAGTGAAAGAGACAAATATTGCATAGAAAAACGTAGGATGGAAGGAAAGCATTTTCAACGTCTCAGCAATACAACAAATACTCAGAAATAAAAGATACAAAGTAGGGAAAACGTTATGTCAAGGTACCTTACACATGACATAGGTCAAAAGAGATTAAGAAAAATCAATACAACTAGACAAAACATCTAAATGAGGCACCTCCTAATCCTTAATATTTTCTCCTTTTCTCCATACAACAAATTAAATAGTAACGGGTAGTATATCCTTCATCTTAGAGACGTTGGACCCCTCAGATGTAAATAAAGATCTAGATCAATCGATTTGTATGCAGAAGAATGAGGAGACATTAGGGGATAAAAAATTATCTCCCTGCGTAGGGTTGTTTTAGACTATACTGGTCTGATTTTGGACGGCTATGGGTGAGAGCTTTGTTCAGCACTTCCCCCTTCACCCTGCCACGTTCTTCCCCTAGCAGCAACTATCCAATTACTTCTAACTTTACCACATAACTTGGGTATCACTTTGGTTAACACCTTGGGATCTCAAACTAAAGCGCTTTTATTATTAAGAAAGGAAAAAGACATGTCTAAAAAGGCATTTAGGATGTGTCGCTCTCCTTGTTTGTTTGAATGGTTCCTTCCACATGCCAAACCATTGATATTTTATGATCAAATGGTAGAGTGTTTTGAAAGCAAGGGAAAAACATGAATATGGAGTAGGGAAGCAAAATCCAAAACAAGATCACCATATCTCAAAAATTCAAGACATCACGCAACCCCATAGTTTTATTTATTATTTTATTACCACTTTCCAAGGTACATGAATCCCTTAGGAAACTGTATCAACCCATCACTTTCATGCACATAACATGTTGAATGTAGATGATTTAATTTTTTTTGACATCTATGAATAATTTTTTTAAGATTAAAATATAACCCTTATAGGAACAAATCATCAAGGTCAACAACCTGAGATTTACACATTCAAAATTTGTCACATACATGACTATAATCAATAACTATTCAGAAATCAAGTGAGTTCCATACTAACAAGCAACCACACTCCAATGTCAAGAAACAAGTTCACAGAGCGTCATAAATGCAATAAAACGTGATATGCATGGGGAAATGGTATGAAACCTAGAGGGGAATTACATAAGGTCTTCGATCTCTTGGGAAAATTTGGATTCCAATAAACAAGAAGATAGAGTAAAAATACAACTCAAAAAACACCAATAAGCTTATATTATCTCCAAAAACAATTAAATACATGAGTTAGAATTGTTTCTCTATTTTTTCTCTCAAACTCTTCTATTTTTGTTTCTCTATTCTCCAATCTAATGCTACTCTATTCACACATTTTTCTCTTAGCTGCTACTCTATTTTTTAATTCTCTGATGCTGCTATAATATTCTATATGTCGCTGCTAACTGTTGTGTATATTCCCTTAGCTGTTACTCTAATATTCAAATAGCATTCTTCTATATTCTTTTTTTGTTCTCTCTTCTTCTATTTTTTTGTATTTTCTTGCTCTATCTACTGTAGCATACGAATGGGTATAAATTAAAGACAAAAATAATTTTGAGACGTCAATTAATTTCCTTCTCAAAAATGATTCGAAAATATTGACAATTTTAATATTGCATTAACTACAAGGACAAGTGGGTTAGTAGGAGGGAAAATATAAAATTTAAATTTAAAAATGTGCATCTCAATATTAAATATTCTACACTCCCTCTTAATCTTGAGCCATAACAAATATTTATTCAAACTTATTTTTGATATTTCCAAAGCTAGATGGTCCGGTGCTAACTGAACAATTGGTTTGAAGCTTCTTGGTTCAGAGTTGTTTGGTCTGGAACTACTTGGTCTTAATCTTCTTGGTAAAATGGTCTAGATTTGATTGGTTTGGATTTTCTTGGTCTGGAGCTGACAGTGTGAAGTCCGGTGCTAATTGTATGAAGTGCGGAGCTAGTTGTATGAAGTTTGGAGCTTTTTGTATGAAGTCCAGAGCTAACTATATGAAGTTCGGGGCTGATTGATCTAGAGCTAGATAAAACCACATTAATGACACCCAAATATCCTCTTAAAAATTCAAAACTATCTTTTGAAAAAGGCTTGGTAAAAATGTTAGCAAGTTGTTGCTTTGAATTATAAAATTTTAGTTCTATTTCACCTATTTCAACTAATTCTCAAATAAGATGATACATGATTGCAATATGTTTTCTTCTTCCATGAAAAATAGGATTCTTTGACAAGGAAATGGAAGATAAGTTCTCACAAAAGATAGTAGAAGCTCAATGTTTTTCTTTACTAAAATCTAAAAGGATTCTTCTGATCCATATAGCCTGGCAAGGGAATTAGTTTGCTACTTTATATTTGACGTTAGTTATAGAAAGTGAAACAACTGACTGTTTATTTGAAGCCCATAAAATGGCTCCTAACCCAACATGAAACACATATCTAGATGTACTTTTTCTATCATCTAGGATACCTTCCCAATCATTATCTTTATATCCAATTAACTAAATTAGTTTATTACATTGGTTGGTTAGGTTAGATGGTTTCCTGTAACCATTTCTGCATTGTATATATTATGGTGCTTGACATCATTTTAATTCAAGGCATTCTATCAATTTTTATTCTATCTTTGCCTTCATTGGTATCATAGCCCCTCTTTCTTCCCTTGGTGTGTGTGGAATCTAGAGTTAGTTTTTTTCTTACGTGGAGAATAATCATTGGCTCAGCAGAAACGGCCTAGTTTGGGCATCAACCTACATAGACCCACGTGAAGAAGGATTCAAGATCATGACCCACATGGAAGACCATCCCAAACTATGTATGGCATTTTGCTATCAATAGAGCATGAAAACTAATCAAAAATATCAGAATGAGTGACTTGTGCGTGGGGTTTTCTTTTGCAAAGTTTGTTCTAGAGTAAAGCAAACTGAATGGTAACCAACCAAGTACTCACTGAATGGGGAAGAGATCTATTTTTTTGGGCATTCATTTAGAAAAAGAAATATTTCACAGATTGCAACCATGACATCTGCTTGTGCTGTGAAATGCATGGTTGCACCCAAGTAAGGTGGAAGTGGATCATATTCTGTTGTTTTAGTGGATCATTTTCTACTATTTTTTTGGGTTCCAATGGTGCCAAGCTCGGAGGATCTTCGCAGCCAGTGAATTCGGTGGCTAGATCTCATAGGGTTTCGATGACTGCAACTCTTCCTTCGAAGGTCAAAGAATTTGAAAAGGGTAAAAGTCATTTCCACATACGCGAGATTCACAAACAGGTGCTTCATTTCATGCCACCACAAAAGATTGAAATCTTTAAATCACTTGAGGGTTGGGCAGAAGACAATATATTGATCCATCTAAAACTCGTTGAGAAGTCTTGGTAGCCACATGATTTTTTTCCTGATCCTGCTTTTGAGGGATTTATTGATGATGTTAAAGAGTTACGAGAGCGGTATCTTGAATTGTGGGATGACTATTTAGTTTGTCTAGTGGGAGATATGATTACAGAGGAATAATTTCCAACTTATCAGACTATGCTTAACACTACAGGAGGACGGGAGGAAAGTGGAGGCTGGAGGAAATCCAGTGACCTCTTGTAAGCTACAAGCGATGAGGCCGCCGACAGATATTTTGACGAATAAGGTATTGAGGACCAATTCCTCAACTTTTGGTTGTGTTTATTTTAGTTTTTTGTTTTGTTCCATGTTTTTTTTTTTTTGATTGGATGCTAAAAATGGATTACTCTAGAGCATAGTTGTTTGCCAATGGTTCTTTGTTTTGAATTGATCCTCTGAGTGCCATGCTTCAAAAAGAAGATGGTTCTCTTGTGAATACGTTCACTTGCAACATGAACCATGTGCAACAAGGTCTAAGTGACGAGATCTAGTTAATAACATGTTTCTTGATGCAGTCTCTTTCTCAGTATTAACATTTCCCATTATGGGTGAAAACAACTTAGTCAAGGGCAACATCCAGTGGTAGTGATATGTTTCACTTTGCTGTTGAAGATTGGCTAAACGATAATCGAAATCAGTGGCTACAACTAAGAACATGATTGCTATGATTCTTAGAAGTGAATGTGTAATATTTGTTAGTGCATGTTGTTGGTTTCTTATGTTGTGTGGTTATTCAATAAAGTACAGATGATGCATAGTTTCCTATTCGGGACCTCTAAACTAAAGAGTTTCATGGGAGCAGAAAAAAACTGAAAGAAACGCATGGTACTTGAAGTTGGGTTCATGGTAATCTTGTAAAACCACCAAGGTATCATCCTCTTGGGTTCGTGGTACGCCTGTAAAACCACTGAGGTATCATCCTCTTGGGTTCGTTGTATGTCAGTAAAACAACCGAGGTAAAATCATCTTGGTTCGTGGTAAGCTCTGTAAAACCACCAAGGTGAACAATCAGAAAGTGATCCTGTCCATCTAGGTTTATGGTCAACCTTAGAAAAACCATGTGTGTTGAGACCATGTAGGAATATTCTCGTGTGAAGACCCTCTTTGCGGTGTTCTCATTAGGGGGGGACATCCTGTATCAAGAAATGTATGTTTTACGAACAATGTAATAAGGGGGGAATGTTAGCATTAATTAGTTTTATTACATTGGTTGGTTAGGTTAGACGGTTTCCTGTAACCGTTTCTGCATTATATATATTGTGGTGCTTGGCATCATTTTAATTCAAGGCATTCTATCAATTTTTATTCTATCTCTGCCTTCAGTTAGTAGCATATTAAATTCCATAATTTCTTGTGTCATTAACATGTGAGAATAACTACTAGCGATGAACTCAAAAAGCTTTTTCCAAAATATATGAGGTATGAATTACCCAGATATAATCATATATGGAAGGCCATGATTTTATTCACATGCTAACTTTCAAATATATAATTCTTTGGACTTTATTTGTACATAGAATTAAGAAAATCAAAATAATATGGTTACCCCACTATGGAGAAAGAGAAAACTGAAATAAAAGTTGAAAAACTATAGGTTATGAGATATTCTCTTCGAGTTCTTTCATTATGGCGTAAGAGTATTTTTGAAGGGGAAATGTGTTAAGTCATTCCCAAAAATGAGATTCTTACACCTAGGTAGATTGGCGGAGGATTTTCCATTCGATGAAAATCAGCTCAAGTTGAGTTACTTCATTTATGATGATGATTATTTCAATATCTCTTAGGAAAGTCCCCATTACTTTTCATTATCCTTATCAGATACATCACCATTCAACACCTAGTATATTAGTGCATCAAAATTGAACCATTCAACCATAGTAGAAATCTAATGTTACCTTTATCCTTTAGTTGACTGATTTTAAACCAACCAAATTTTCACTCTTCAACATAAATTGACTTTCAAGAAGGTAATGTAAAGCCTTTCTAGATATAATGAAACTATCAGAATCAATTGAAGTTTTTGTCTCTCTTGGAAAATTTTGGATTCCAATAAACAAGAAGATAGGGTAAAAATACAACCCAAATAACACCAATAAGCTCATATTAAGTCCAAAAAAAATTAAATACGTAGATTTAGAGATGTTTCTCTAATTTTCCTTCAAATCTCTCTCTCTCTCTCTCTCCTCTCACTCTCTCTCTCTCTCTCTCTCACTCCTCTCTCTCTCTCTCTCTCTTCTCTCTCTCTCTCTCTCTCTCTCTCTCTCTCTCTCCTCTCTCTCTCTCTCTCTCTCTCTGATGTTGTTATAACATTCTATATGACACTGCTAACTATTTTGTATATTCCATGAGTTGTTATTTTATTCTTTAAATAACATTATTTCTATATTCTTTTTTTGTTCTATCTTCTTCTATTTTGTTTTATTTTCCAACTCTATCTACCGTTGATTACAACTAGTTGTATTTTAAAGACAAAAATAACTTTCATAAATTAATAAATTTCCCTCTCAAAAATGATTCAAAAATAATGACCACTCTAATATTGCATTAACTGTAGGGACAGAAGGGTCAGTAAAAGGGAAAATATAAAATATAAATTTAAAGACATGCAATTCAAGATTAAATATTCAAAACTCTGCCTTAATATTGAGCCATAAAAATATTCATTCAAACTTATTTTTAGATTTCCAAAGCTAGATGATCTAGAGCTAACTGAACAATCAGTCTGAATCCTCTTGGTCTGGAGTTGTTTACTCTGGAGCTACTTGATCCTGAGATTCTTGGTAAACTAGTAAGAAGTTGATTGGTTTAGATTTTTTTAGTCTAGAGCTGACTATGTGAAGTTTAGAACTAGTTGTATGAAGTGCGGATCTAGTTATATGAAGTTCGGAGCTGGTTGTATGAATTCTAGAGTTGACTCTATGAATTCTAGAGATAACTGGTATAGAGCTAGATAAAACCACATTAATGATGCCCAAAATATCCTCTTAAACATTCACAACTATATTTTGAAAAAGGCTTGGTAAAAATTTCATAAAGTTGCTGCTCTAAATTGCAAAAGTTAAGTTTAATTTCACCTATGTCAACTAATTATTGAATATAAATGATACCTAATTGCAATATGTTTTCTTCTTCCACGAGAAATAGGATTCTTTAACCAAGTAATGGAAGATAAGTTGTCACAAAAGATAGTACAAGCTCAATGTTACTCCTTATGCAAATTTTAAAGGATTATTCTTATCCATATAGCCTGGAAGGTGAATGAGTTTGTTACTATATATTCGGCGTTAGATGTAGAAAGTGAAAAAAATTGACTATTTCTTTGAAGCCCATAAAATGGCTCCTGGCCCAATATGAAACACATATCTAGATGTGTTTTTTCTATCATCTAAGATACCTTCCCAATCATTATATTTATATCTCTAATTAAGTGCAAATCATTATCATCAACATATAAAAATCCATAATTTCTTTTCATTAACATACCTCAAAATTCTTTTTTCTTCTTTCTATAGTATTTCCTTTAGAGTCTCCATGATCCTAGAAATCAAGTTGAATGCATACATGATGTTTGGTATAGTTAAATTCAAGTACATCAAGCTTCCAACTAATATTTTGTATCGTGTGAGATCTACATTACTAATGCAATCTTCTTTTCATAGTTTCAAACTTGTTTCAGCTGGTGTAGATGTTGGTTTACTATAAAACATTCTAAATATCCCTTGCATACTTTACTTGAGATTAATTTAAAAACATATTGAATTAAATGTGTTAAACCCTAAATATTTCAAAGTCGCATGTGATAAATAAATGCTAAATTACAAATCTGACACAAGCAATAAGCTAGATAAAAACTGAAACCCTATGTGTAAGAGGAGGAATAGAATACTTAGTTGATTTTACAATAAATCCCAAATTGTGTTGGACTGTAAACTTGATAAACAAGAGGAGTAGACTGTCGTAAGCGCACCTAAAAAAATTTGTAACTACCAAAAAATCCTAGAACAGGGCACTTGGATTAGGTCAGGGGCGCCTGGGCACTGTAGACCTATGTTGGGTGCCAATGACTGCAAAAATTTTCATAAATTGATTCTTCTTGTGTCACAAGGTGTTTTCTAACCTTCACGTTTGGTCACTTATATGTTATTATTTGATCATTGTATTTTCATGTAACTTGTACAGAGTGATAACCTACAAAACCCCAAAACATATCAAATCTTAAAAAATATGTAAATGGGGAGTAAGAATGACCTCGGTGGTCATACAAATGAGTGAACTTACAACTGATTTTTGTACTAAATTTCAGAAATCCATGTAGTTCTTGTGCATGTGTGTGAAAATCATGCCCTAGGTAGATATTTTGCAAGATGCTCTTGAGAACAAGTAATATCTAGATGTAGCAATGTAGATAGATGTGTGGATTACAAAATAAACTTCTCTTACTATGCATGTATGTAGAAAATGTAGTCCCTTGTCCCTTGAATGAAACTATATGGATGCTTTAATGCTCTTAGAATTCCTTTGGATGTAACCTTACGTAGTGATAGTAGATACTTAGAGCTTGGTCCTTTATTATGATCACATAGCTTTATATTTAAATGATGCCCTTGGTTGAATTTTTTAATTAACAACTAGAAGTCCGAACCATAAGAAAATAAGATACCCAAAAGATAAAAGATGCCCAAAAGAGGTGAGTAAGATATAAATAGGTTGAGGTCACCCTGAGGGGATGAGGGTGTCTAGGCGTTGGCATCCTTGTTAGGCACTAGTGTTCTAAGTGGAGAAATATAAAGTAATTAATATGAAACTAGGATATGGGGTGTTTAAGACCAAGGAGAAAGAAAGAAATACAAGAAAGAGGCCAAATACATATGTCAATTACTAGTTTTCTAGCTTAGGAATCATATGAATAGTAGTATATGATTAGGACCTAGAAATATACCAAAAGTGCATGATTTAGAGTATACATTTTCCCCCACTTTATGTTTTTGAGGGAATACTCAATAACATAAAGTAGTTATAATTTACGAACCTTATTTCCTTATAAATTGATGGCAAAATTGTGCCAAGGATACAAGTGAAAGTGTGGAGCGATAACAATGAAGCGCGGATGCTAAGCTAGGAAAGAGGAAGTGAACCTAGGGGTGAAAAGTAATGTGTGTACCATGGTGTACCTGTTTTTATGGTTTTTTTGTGCTCGAGAGTGTTTCTTCTTATAAGGACGGACTTGTAAAAAGAAGAGAAAAAGAGTAGTCAACGTCATGTATATGAAAAAAATTGATCTAAGTATGTAAAAAGTAAGTAAAGTACTAAAAGGAAAGTGTGCACCTGATACATGACGAGTGAAAATGATAGAAAATGTCCCGAAAATTTTGTAAAAGAATGCATTTTTTAGGCAATTTCATGCCAAGAAGCGAGTTTTTTGGGTGATCTCACACCAAGAATGAGTTTTTTGGCAATCTCATGCCAAGTGTGGGTATTTTTGGGTGATCTCACACCACAGAAGAAGATTGTTAGGGAGAAAAGTTCTAGTTTTATTCTCCATCCCTAATTTCTTCCCAAATTTTACACACCACTGCAGATGATGTGATCCTTGTTTGTTTTGTATTTGATCCATTTTGATCAAGTTTGATCCAAAAAATAAGATGGAATGCATTCTGATTGTTGGAGGATTATGCATGTGGTGTGAAAATTGTTGTGTAAACTTCGTAAAACTCTGCCACTCTAAGAAATTAACTGTAAATATCCTCTGGTCATAAGCACTCAAGAAAGATTAGGAGTTCCTAGGAGCTAGTGTATGTAGCTCGTCACCGGTGTCTGTGCTGAATTGAGGACCCAAGTCAAGATCTAGATTTTTATATGACTTTAACTATGTTATGTTCTTGCATTGTGTAGGCTTATACTGAAGCCCTAAGTTGTTATATGGGGTGACTGATTCACCCAAGTGTATGCCCCACTCATTTGTGGTGCATGTGACGTTACTAGGAGAATGTGGTCCGAAGGAGGACTAGATGATGAGCTGAAACTAATACCCTGTAGGGGGTGGAATTTTGCATGGTATAAACCAAGGAACATGTGAACAAAGTGGTTAGGAGATGTGTTAGTGTAAACCAGATAAGCACGCAGATAAAAGTCAATGTGTAAGCTAGCATGAATGAAGATAATGTATACCGTGAAAAGATATTTTCAAACCTGGGACATCACTCACAATGTCGCAAGATAATCAAGGCTGAATTGGTCAAAATTATACAAGCCATAGGGCATAGCCCGCAAAAAATGGCCACACAATGGCAAACAATATCAAACAAAGTATCAGAAAAACATGGTGGCAAATAGTCTTGCAAGGAAAATTTTACAAATGAAACACTTGTTAGCATGTTAGAAAGGTAAAAAGTTATGTCAAGACATGTATATATCAATATATTAGTGTGTGAGTAAGAGTAGGAAGTAGTATAAAATAAAACACTAGCATCTTTGCTGTGTAAAAGTGGAGAATGTAGATTCCCCCAGGAATCTCGGTGGGATTGGTAAGAGGTACAATGCCAAGCATCATTGTTGTGTGTGAAAATGTGTAGGAAGTTTTTTGTTCACAACTAAAGATCAAGTGAACATGTATGTGTATATAGAAAATATAATGACATACTAGATATCCAGGTAACATAGTAAGAAAATGTAACATGTGAGTAAAATCAAGCAAGAATAAGTGAAACCAAGATATGCAACATGTCATGTTTAAGTGAGATGGAATGGAATGTAAAGTGAATGTAATAGGGGTAGCATGCCCCTCGAGTGGATTTTTATGAGTATGTATGGAGATAATCTTCATTTATAAAATACCTCTTGACAGTTAAGAATGAACTATAGAACAAGAGTGTGTCATCAAGAAGGGGTTTCAATTGTGTGAGCTAGAAATATAGATCAATGAAGGATAGAGCGTAAAGATTGTGAGTAATGTGAGGTGAGGTTAATTTAATATTTATACCCTCAATGGTTGAATATGAACTCATGGAACTAGAGTACGCCACAAGGTAATGAAGATACAAAGTGTATCAAGATCTCTAAGAATGCTTAGAAAGAGGACGTATGTAGCTCATAGCATAAGAGTATAAATGAGAGACACGTGAAAATACTAGGAGATGGGGGAGAATGAGTGATGATGCCCCCCAAGTGTATGATGTAGATATATCCTAGAATGGAATAGAAAGCATGCAATGGCGACAAATTGGCAATATGTTTCAGAGTAGTAGATTTAGCAAAATAAGTTGTAACATTGAGAGAAAATGGAAATTTCTTCTTGTGATATTGAATATGTGAAATAGTGTAAACCTCAAGAGGAGATGCGGAAGGAATAAAAGGATAGAGCTTATGGTGATATATGAGGTCAAGTCTGGTGGATTTTCTTAGAATGGAAAGAGTTTATTTGACTCTTTTTGCATATTTTCCTGAATCCAATGTGATTGAAACTGTAAGGAAGCAAATTCCTCTACCCAGGACCATACTTTTTGAAATTGGAAGAAGGGGTGGCCAAAGTGGGGGCTTCAATGTAATGATTGATATTTTTCTAATAGGAAAATGGAAAGGGATCTGGTAAGGCTCAAAATACTACATATTGGTATAAAAATTTAATACCCACATATTGAGTTGAAGGGACCACATGTGTGGCAAGGATTCAAGGTCATCCAAGAAGAATATTATCTTTAAGATTGTTGGGCATGACATGGAATGAGATTGAAAAAGTGTGTGGCCCTGACAATAATGGGAAACATAATTGTACCAAAGACTTGTTTAGACATATTATCAAAGCCACGAATGAAAATAGATGATGGAGTTAAGGAGGATTTGGAGAGCTCAAGTTTCTTAAGGAATGTGAGAATAAAAATGTTAATCATGGATCCATTATGGACTAAAGCTCATTTAACCCCTATGTTATAGATACAAACTTGAATATAAAGGGGGGATCATTACCTAAAATAGATTTTGAATTGATTTCATCATATGTAATTTAGTAATATGATCTTCATTAAATTATAATGTTGTAGTGAATCTATGATACACATAGTCAGGAGAAGTATTAAGATGAAGATAAGTAGCTGATAAAACAGATCAAATTTTCTTGGCACACTCAAGATTTACCTACAAGAAAGCATTGAGGGAGATACTAATGGTGGAAGGATCCAGAAAATAAGAGTGTTCAAATGTGGGTTCACCAAATGATTTATCTAAATATTGAATTAAATGTGTTAAACCCTAGATATTTCAAAGTCACATATAATAAATAAATGGTCAAGTACATATCTAACATACGTAATAAACTAGATAAAAATGAAACCATAGGTTAAAGAGGAGGAATAGAATAATTAATTGATTTCATAATAAATCCTAAAGTGTGATGGACTCAAATACTGATAAACAGGAGGATCAGACTGTCGTAACCACACCCAGAAAATTTGTAACTTCCAAACAAGCCTGGAGCAGGGTTCCTAGATTGGGCCAGGGGCGTCTAGGTGCTATAGATCTTTGTTAGGCACCTATAATTTTCAAAATGGTTATGAATTGATTCTTCTTGTGTCACAAGGTGATAGATAACCTTCGTTATTTCTCCCTTGTATGTCAATGGTTGATGGTTGTATTCACCTGTAACCTAAAAAGGGAGATATAACCTACAAAACTCCAAAACACATCAAATCTTAAAAATAAAAAGATGCAAATGGAGAGTATATTGGACCTGAAGGTCACTTGACTGAGTGAACTTACAACTGAGTGTTTCACTACATTTCAGACTCCATGTAGTTATTTTGCGTGTGTGTGGTAATCGTGCTCTACGTAGCTCTTGTGTAAGATGTGTTGGTATCCAAATTTATTCTCCTTTGCAAGCTAAGCAGCATCACAAATTTAAAAAGAAGCCTAGAGACAGATAAATCATCATGTATGTCATTTTGTAGCTGGGGAGGAAATTCAGCTGGCTCTTTGTCACTTAGATTTTGGAGAAATGGATGGCACCTTCAAAAGGATTTGTTCTATCCTCACTACTTTAGGTTGTGACTTTCAACCAGGGTGAGAGGACCCGTTTTTGTAACATTTTTTGGTGAAGGAGAGTGAAGATATCCTTATTTGCAAAAATTTGAAAGGAAAACTTGAGAAAATATGACCAATGCACCACAATTTAACTCTCGCGAGTTGTCACTTCTAAAGAATGGTGATATTTTCTAAACAAGGTTAAGGTTAATAAAGACATTATGGAATCTTGATTGCTTCTACATATTTTGGTAGTATAATTTATTCATTTGTGGACATATATGGAAAACAGGGGTAGTTCAGGTAGGATTCATTATTTTTGAATAATTTTTAGTGGGAGATTAGACAGGATAAACTTCATTTTTCAATATCTTTGAGAACCTTCACAAAAATTGGAAAACTAAATGAAAGAATGCTTTAGAATAGCTAAAATATTCCTTCAACCAGAAGGTGTGCATCAATGGAGGCCCATATTTGCACAATTTCACACAATCTCCAAGAATTTAACACAAAGGCTCAAGTTAAAGACTCAATTAAACATTAAAGACCCTTGGTTCCTCATGCCAAGATACACTCAAAAGGATTACATACAATCTTTATCAACAAAATGACAGTAAAGTGATTTTAAATTGTTTATCTCATTAGAGGATGAAGGATCTTCTCGTAATGAAATTTCAAATGCCACTAAACTATCACAGGGATGAGATCCTATGTGATTTAGAGGTATTTTAACACAAGATTTCAATAGGAACAAGAAATACTATTTTCATACATTCTAAAATAAAGCAGACACAAATTTGCCCAAGATTAACACAGATTAATTCAAAGTTGATTAGATTCATTAGTAGAGGAAGGTTTCTTGAATAATCTCAGAGCTTGTCAATGGTTGTACACTTGCAACCAACTTGACATGATCAAATCTAAAGCATAAGAGATTAACAGGTTTCTCAGATGGTCTCTTAGGAAGATGGGCTTTCTCAAATTTTCTCGTAAGAATTCAACCCCCGACCATTTGCATGACTAAAGCATGCTTTTTATAACACTCAATTTACATCCAAGCTTTCCCCGCATGAAAATAATATTCGAGGAACATTTTTTTGTTACATGTTTGTTCATGATTTCCAGAAAATGACGTTTAACAGGTTTGCAACAAAATGTTTCCAGTTATTCAAAAAGGTGAATCATTGCAAATATTTCTATCATTGTTTTAGCTGGGAGCACGTTTTCATCCTTCATGCATGCAACCTCCATCATTTCATCCTTTTCCCATCCTTTCCTCTGCAACTTTTCTCTGCATCTAGCTTCTCTGGTAATTCACATTTTTGCAAGTTCCTGAGCAATTCCAACTTCAAAATATCAACCTTTACATTCCTTGGACTCACAAATTAATCTCTAAATCCATTCAATTGCACTTTGCAGACAAAAACGATAAGGAATATCATCAAAAAATGATGAAAAACAATGTGTATTCACATCTCTAGGAGTCTTGGAGAAAAAATAGTGGCAAATTAGATGCAATGCACAGCAACTGTTGATTCTGCCCTTTCTCAACTTTAGATTAGAGTCGTCAACGTGGAAAAATCTAATTCGAAGAGGGCCTAGGATTGCCTTTTACATTTTATGACCTTTGGATAAAATGCACAATTTCCACATTTTGCCCCGTCCCTCTGCCTTTGAAATACAGGCTCAACACGTGGCTTAATCTGGGCCTTTGATGGAGTCACGGCTCATTTATGCAATTTTACCCTTTTTAACAAAAATGAAAAATTTCCAATTTTCCTCCATCATCCCGCCTTCCCACTTGTAGCTTTTGATGTGGGCCCCAGCAAAGCTGCGAGTTATACCATAAATTTTCTCATTTTCACAAAAAGGCAAGAATCTTCGAAAACCTCCGGCAACCCGCCTCCCCACTTTGACTTTTCAATTCTGAGCCAAAAAAACTTCAAAGTGCTTCGGCAACCCGCCTCTCTACTTGTAACTTGGAAATATGCCACGTGTCCTTCTTCCGGGTCAAAGTAAGACTTTTTCCCTGCCGCTTCATATTTGTTAAATAGCCAATCAGAGACTATCGAGGCCACAGGGCCAATTTGGTATTTTTTACAAATGTGACCAAACTGGAAAATTTCACCAAAAATACCCACCGACCCACAACCAATTAAAAAAGAACACGTATACACCTTCGGGGCAAAAAAGAGAAATTCTCTCCGCCTTTATAAATTTGATCGGAAAATCAGAACTCAATGGGGCCGCGGGGCCAAATTGATCTTTTTGCAAACATAGCAAAAAGTTACAAGTTATAAAATAGACCCAACATGCCTCATCCAATCAAATCAAAACGTTTGGTTGAAGATGCTGAGATATAATTTTGACAAGGAAAACACACCAGTCGAATAGTAAAATACAGGGTAACTTCACCATTTGCACTCAGAATTGAATCTTTCTTCAAGAACAAAGAATTTTTAAATAATTCATGGCTCGACAGCAATCCACGACCATAGAGAAGGATTTACAATAACACCCTAGTAAAGATAAAACTTTTACTCATTCATTCAGGGAGATAGAAACTATGATGAACCAGGTAGATTGGGAAATTTTTAGAACAAACGGGGTGAGATCAAATCGAGCACCAACAAGATGCACTTGATAACGAGAGATATCTAGATGTAGTAATGTAGATATATGTGTGGATGGCATAATGGAATTCCCTTCCTATGCGTGTATGCAAAAAATGTAGTCTTTTGTCCCTTGAATTAAGCTAGATGGATGCTTTGATGCTCTCAAAATGCTTTTGGATAGGTAACAATAGTAGATACTTAGAGCTTAGTCCTTTATTATGATCACATAGCTTTATATTTATGTGATTCCCTTAGTTGAATTTTGTAATTAACAAATAAAAGGCTAACCCATAATAAAACAAGATACCTAAAAGATAAAAGATGCCCAAAACTGGCGATTAAGATAGAAAGAGGTCGGGGCGCCCATAGGGGATGAGGGTGCTTGAGTGTTGGCATCCTAGCTAGGCGTTGGTGTCTAGAGTCAAGAAATATAAAACAATGAACATCCTACTAGAATGTGGGGTATTTAATACCAGGTAGAAAGAAATATCCCAAAGACATATGTCATTTACTATTTTTCTCACTTAGGAATCAGATGAATAGTATTATGTGATTAGGACCTAGAAATGTACCCAAAGTGTGTGATTTAGTTTCTACAGAGACACAAATATTCCACATTACATTTGGTTGACTTCAATCACAAGAAATTATCTCAACAATCATAAATCAATCATATCAAACTCCTTCATGGCTTATTTCAAATCATTTTATATACTTGTTTATATTTCGATAAAGATTAAATCATCTACATATAAAACAAGAATAATAATCTCACCTTCCTTGTTTTCTTTGACGTAAAGTGTGGGCTTGCTTCCACTTTTTCTAAATCCATTACTTGTCAAATAAGAATCTATATAGATGTTCCATGCCCTTGGTTCTTTTTTAAGTCCATACAAATCTTTCTTGAGCTTGTACACCTAGTTTTCATGCCCTTGAATTTCATAACTAGATTTTTTTCCCACATAGACCTCTTCCTCTAAAGTTTCATTCAAGAAAGTTGATTTGATGTCCATTTGATGCACTTTTCACTTTTGATGAGAAACTATAGCAATGATTGTTATAAATTTTTCTATCCTTTCCATGAAAGAAGAGGTCTCATTATAATCACACCAAGGATTTTGTTTATAGCCTTTCCCAACTAAGCTTGCCTTATCTCTTTCAATATTGCCTTTGGAAATAGTTTTAGTTTTGTAAACCCACTTGACTCCAATGAATTCCATTCCTACTGGAATATCTACTAACTCCCATGTTCCATTCTTCTTTATTTCATGCATTTATTCATCAAAATGAATAGGATCAACTGCTTAAAATAAAGGAAAACTAATCATTGCATATTCATTTTAATCATACTTTAACTACTCATAGATTTATTGTACACTCCTCATTCTTACTTGGCACTGAAATGAGTTGAAATATGGTGAATATGCCTCATGTGATGCTTCATGTATACTTTATTAGCTACCTCCATTTGAAGATTCACCCCTTTGTGAGATAGGGATCCAGCTTAGTGTGTTTCTAACTCTACCATTTGTTGTTTCATCATCAATAAAAAGGTGTATTTACCTTTATTTGTGACTGTTGCACTTCCTATACATCTACCCAAGATGTTTCCTCACTAAATTGAACATTTTGGATGATTATGAGTTCCTTTGTGATTAGATTTAACAATCTATAAGCATTGGATTTTTCACTACACCCAATAAATATGCATTCTTCCCCCCTATTATCCCACTTTGATCTTCCATTCTTGGGCACATGTGTAATTTATACACACAAAAAACACTCTTAATTTCTAAAAACTTGGCTTCCCTCCGTTCAATTCCTATTGAGGTATCATATTTTGTACACTCTCTAGAGGGAATGTTTCAAAAAATAGATTGTTGTTCTAACAACTTTAGCCCAATAGTCATCTGGCAATCCTATTTCTTTGATCACACTTATTTTCATTTCTTGAACAGTATAATTTTTCCTCTTATCTACAACATTTCTATATGGTGTATACCTCATTGTGAATTATTTCTTGATCCTATGCTACTTATAAAAGTTTAGAAACTGATTTTATTTGTACTCTCCCCCCTCTATCTATTCTCAATGTTTTTATATATTGGCCATTGTGCTTCTTAACCATGTCCTTCAATTTTCTAAATAAATTAAATGTCTCTTATACTTTTTGAAACAATATACCCATTTCCTTCTCTTGAATTCATCTATGAATGTAAAAAACACCCAATCTTGGACAAGGATGGAGTATTCACGAGACCACACAAGTTTGAATGTATTAGCTCAATAGGTTATTTTTCTCTCCAATATTTACATGAGGGGAAAAAAAAATTATATGTTGTTTCCCCAATATGCATCCATCACATACTTTGTCTAGTTTTTCAATTGGGGATAGACCACTTACCATTTGCTTTTTATAAATAACATGCAATCCACCAAAAATCAAATGCCCATAAGGTGTCAAAGAGAAGATTGATCAATTGCTATTGTTTTAAATGGTATTTCTCCTTCACTTTTCATCCTCAAAGGAAACATCTTATTTTGTGTCATATTCATCATAGCAATCTTCCTATTGTTCCCACTTTTATAATAGATTATGTATTTTTAATTTTTAAATATCACTTTTTTATCCTTTTTGTACTAGATTTCTAATTCTTAGGAGGTTATAATTCAATCAAAAAACATTAAAAAAAAACATCTTTAATCTTCCTCTTATCTCCTTACTTCGTGAGAATGGATACACTTCCTTTTCTCATTACTAGAACCTTGTCTTTTGTTCCAATTTTTACTCCAGATTTGACTGCTTCAGCTATATTGCTAAACATTCCCTTATTGCAAAACATGTGATTGCTACATTTATTAGCCAAGTAACAAATTTATTTGTTGCTTTTGTCATATATAATAAATGTTAGAAACAATGTTCTGCCTTTTTCATGATTTTTAGGTTCAACCTTTTTTGCATTAGAGTAACTTGCATTATGAGTTCTCATATCATACTCTTTCTTCCTAAATTCATTATCATAGTATCCATATTTCTTAAAATAATATCATCTTACCTTTTATTTATCATACCTTTGTGTAGAACTACATATAGAAGTTATGTTTCTCCTTCCTCTTCCTCTTGTATGTGGCTCTATATGATTGCTTCTTCCACCTTTCTGCTTGTTGAAAAATCTTCTAATTTCTCTATTGTAGTCTCCTCTACCCATGCCTCTAAAATTTGTGTTTTTTTTAAGTCTTTTTCATTGGAGGAGTTGATTTTCATACTCATCATTTGTTAATGGGTTTGGAAATAACCCATCAATTCATCAACTATCATTTTCCTCAAATCCTTGGAATCTTCTGTACTACTACAACAACTAGATTAAATGTAGTTGAAAGGATCCTTAATACCTTATCTATGATCCTATGATCTTAAACTACATTTTTTTTTTACCTCATTTGATTTACTATGGGAAGTTTCTTTATGAAAAATATATTTATTGATTATGATTCCTTCATCGGTAGGGTCTCAAAGTATCTCCTTAAAATCTACATTCTTACTATCTTCACCTTATGACTACCTTGATAAACACTTTGCAAGGTATCCCATAATTCTTTGTAGTTTTTAGTTGTTGTTATCCTTCGAAAAATTGATTCAATGAAAACAAAATTGAATGTAGCTTAATGTATTTGCATCCTTCATCCTACTTTCCTTCAAAACAATATTTTGGGCTTGTGAAAGTGCATTAAATGCAACTTCAACTTGTGTCTTTGTGTATCCACCTTCTATACCAATTCCCATATCTTTTTAGAGGAGAACAATGTATTCATTTTTATACACCACATGTGAAGTTCCAAGCTCCAAAAAAAAATCAACAAGTATCCACAAGCTCCAAAAATTCACAAACTCCTTCAAAATCCTCTACTCTCCAAAAAATACAAGAGACTAAAAATGAACATCTAACCCCCAACAATCAAAAAGGATTCAATAAATAGAGAAAGGAGAGGGAGGGATGATGTGGCTCCAAGTAGGATCGCCACCGTCATTTCCCCTCCACTCCACATCACTTGGTCAACCTCATATTCCAAAGCATCATTAATGAGTGGTTGGAGGAATGACAAGCACCTTACACACCTCCATCTAAGCCCACTCCCCAAAAGTACACAATTAAATATTTGAAAGGAAGTGCAATTAACATTTTAACCTTTTTATCACACCAACACACCTAAAAGAGCCTAAATTTGACTCCCCAACCCATAGGTAGGGTTGGCATGGGGCCATTTAAGAGGTGTGGGACAAGTTTGAATTGTCCCAAAAGCTTCCAAATTTGGCCCCTAAGGCCAAATTCGAGTTTCTCATGAAGGGTAGAGTGTGTTTACACTCAAAACTCAAACACACTTCAATCAACACAAAATCCAAGAGCAAATCAATTTTAATAAATGAACTTCTTTTTGGTCACATCTCTAATTAGATTAGGATAAATCTAAATTAGTTTAATTAATACATTATAACCCATCGAGTAAATAAAAAGGGGAACCACAAGCCAAAGATAATTTAAATAATAAAACAAGTGAATTTCATTACTAAAGGAAAAAACACATACCATCATACTAAAAGGGGAAAAAATTAAAACAAAACAACACATGACCCCTAGGTCACAATTTTCTCCTAACCAATAATTTAAACATGCACACAATTACACGTTGTCATGGTGACCTTAGTTGAATTCTTCTCGAATTCCGATGTGGTTGGTCTCCAATAGCCCCAACGTTGTTGTGAATATAATATACCTGCAAAATAGGGAATACCTCCTCCTCGAGCCTCGTGGCCGCATTAAAACATTCATGCCAAATATACATTATAATCTAAAATCAACTATATATGAATTACTATCATCTATGAAATTTCGATATCACTTACAATTTCTAAGCACATTTTTATTCCACATTTCATTTATGTTAAAACTATCATCACGTTAATACCAATTATCTAGATCTACCCAATATGACTAAATATATCACATGTCAGAATTACAGATAAATAACCATGTCAAAAATTATACCAATATCATCATCAAATGTTTCCAGTAGACCATATGCATCATATAAGGATCATATCAATAACATTTCAGTTGTCTATGATATCTACTAGCATGTTAAATCCAAAGAAGCTATAATAAATCCATAAGTGAAATAACCAGTATCGAAAACAACAAATCAAAATGGTGTCAAAGGGAAGTGGGCACTACACCACATGTCATAATTCTTGCCATGAAATATTTGGGGGTTGTTGCAATGAGTTGTTACTACTAGAAGCCATGCCAAATAAGACCCAATAAAATCCAATGACTCCTGATTTGATACCAAAATTGTTGGAAAATTTTGAATTCTAATAAACAAAAAGATAGAGAAAAAAATAACTTAGAAAACAAAAATAAAGTTTATATTAACTCCAAAAATAGTTTAATACATAGGTTTAGATTTTTTCTATGCTTTTACCCTCACACTCTTCTATTTATGTTGCTCTGTTCTCCAATCTGTCTCCTACTTTGTTCACACATTTTTTCCGATCTATTTTTGTATTTTCTTTTTGGTTCTCTACTACCACTATAATATTCTATATTTTTCTGCTAATTACTTGTATATATTCCCTAAGCTACTGCTCTCTTCTTCAAAAAAACATTATATTATATTCTTTTTTGTTTTATATTCTTCTATTCTGTTATATTTTCAAGATCTGTTTATTGTTGCGTACAACTAATTATATATTAAATATACAAATAAATTTTCAAAAAAAAATAAATTTTCCTCTCAAAAATGATTAAAAAATAATGACCACTCTGATATTACATTAATTTTAGGGGTAGGTGGGTAAGCAATGAGGGAAAAGACAAAACAAAAAGGTTAAAACGTGTAGCTCAAGATTAAATATTCAGTAGGCTTTACTCAAATGGTGGTCTATTGTGGGATGTCTGTATCCTATGAAGGGGTGATCCTCGACGACCCATTATTGTTTCAAATTTATTGGGGATTCTTTAAGTGGTTCTCTATGATGAGGAGGATTAAGATATTAAAAATACAACTAAGAATACATGTCCATAGAGGTAGATTGGAAGGGATAAAGAGAAGCAAAGAGGCATTACAAGTGCGACTGTGGTGAAACCCCCATAAGGTCCTTAAAAATTTTTGAAATAAAGGTCTTGGCATTTTGGAAATGGTCTAGGTACAAGGATTTTATAAAAATGAAGTTATGGCTTAGAGGAGGAAGATCTAAAGGACAAGGGAAAGATGGAAAGAGGAGGAATGTGGATGGACCTTAGTACAAAACAAAAAATCAAGGAACCAATAGAGATTTCCAACAGAGGGATCATGTAACAAGGATTAATTCGAGGGGTGGGTGGATTTTACCTGTAGTTAAGGTTGCTTATTTTTTGTTGTTTCATGGGTTTTGTTGAGTGAAAATACAAAAAACATAATGGGGTCTACTCTACGCGTCAAAAAAATTTATACCGATCTTAGCATGTTGTTTTTGTTCTTAATTTTAATCATCTTCTGGTATTTTGTACAAGGGACCTTTCAAAAAAATTTAATTACTTTTACCTAATCCAAATTATATATTTTTTATTCTTTATATTTCTAAAAAATAAAACAAAAAAATTGCATCAATTATTGCAAATATGTCGTGATAGATACTAAACGTACAGTATGATGAAACCCCTTTGTAAAAGAGGAGATAAGTGAGTCCTAAAATCACTGCAAGTTTAATGTTAAGTAGACACACAATATCAAGGGATCCATACATGATTTGACACATACCACAATTATTAATAACTCCACTATCTTGTCCTCAAAACCTGAATCTAACTATGCCATTGTAATATTGGGCTCAAAACATATTTCAAGGAAAAAACAACTAAAAAAATCAATACAACATGGTCAAGATGTTAATTTTTTAAATCTATTTTGAAAGAAAAACTTCAAAATGATGGTAAAATTACATATTAATAGTTTATGTAGAAAAATAAAGAAGACAATTTATTATAGCCATTTATATTTTGTAATGATAATATTATCATGATGATTGAGGAATTTGTTTTATAGAGAACTAATTTACATGTGAACACAAGAGTTTCCTCTTTTATTAATTCTAAACCTTCTATGTTGTTCATAAGAATTACTTCTTGAATGGATTTAGTGATGTGAAAGTTCTAAGTTGAGATCCCGTGGGTGGCTTGTGGATTTTGTTGCTTTTTGGTTTCTATTGAATTAATTTACTCATAAGTTCAATCTATTGACTTAAATATGACATAGACATATATAAATTATCAATGATATTATGAAGAATTTCCCAAAGTGTAATAGTTATGTTGTGCTAAATTACTATGGGAAAATATATTGACTCTCTACAAACCATGCCACTAATTTAGAAAAAACGCACATTGAAAATGATATGAATTTATGAATTCTTCATCTACACAATGACTACTCCTCCACATACCTTACTCCTAATAAATTTTTGATAAACATTATATTTTAACCCCTTGTCCCTCTTAATATGGGGTAACATATTGGGTACATTTTGACTAAAATTTAAACTACACTATGGAATAAAATGATAGGTAATGCTTTAGTTTTTGAATATTTTATGGCTCTTCTAGATTCTTTTAGACATTCTTAGATGAATTTGCACCTTTAAATGTTGAAAATATTGTCTTATCTATAGTCATTAGAATAGGAAATAAATTTTTGAAGTTATTCTTTGTATCTTCCTTATTTCCTCATCTCTCATTGGTTAGAACAATATCCCAGTCAATCTCCTTTTCATAACCAATTTTTAGAATCTCCTACAAGTATTTTCCTAGCAAAAGATTCATCATCTAATGTTCCAATATTCATAGTCAATTATCCTAAATTATGCAATGGAATGAGGGGTAGGTTTTACATGATGAATTGTTAGAGAGACTTGAAACAAAAACATACAACCCAAATAATCTAGGATGTAACCAATTTATCTAATACCAAATGAAAATTTTTAACCTCAAACCCACTTCTCACTATTCAAAAATGATTAAATTTCAAAAATAAAATATTTTAAAAACATTCAAACAAACTTACAATAGAAATTATGAAACCTTACTTCTTTAATTAAAAATAATTAACATGTAAATGTTAATTATAGTTTATTCTAGACCTTGGATAAAACTTTGAAATTCATTGAGATGTAGATCGAATTGGAAAAATTTACATGCAAGTTTCCAAAACCCAAAAAAAATACCAATATTTAGAAAGATGAAACTAAAGAAATATGAAGCCTTCTTTATATATCTGGTTATAGGGAACATGAGTGGTGGAGAGAGTGGTGACAGAAAAAAGAATGATGGGGAGAAAGAAAATTTGAGTTGGAAAAAGGGATTCAAAACCGCCCCAAGTGTGAAGGATTCCACCCCTGATTTCAATAACAAGTGGGCAAAAACTAATGGTGGCTTCAACACTTTCGAGAAGATGAAAGTAGGAACTGCCTCTTCTTCACTTTAGCAAAAGGAAACAAGGCTAGAAGAGAGTAAGTGATGATCTTAGTGGTGGTCCATGCAAAAGAACCAGGGGTGCTTTTAAAATCAAGGTTAACAAGAGGTTTACAATTTTTTCTACATTGGATTCCATGCTCGACTACTCAGATTCTAAGTAGTGCAATGATTGACATGCTACTCCTTTCATTTGTATTCTGTTTTTTGTCCCTTGTGTTCCTATTTTGGACCATTCGTTTATGTTTGTCTAACTATTTGCCAACTTTTTCTATAAGCTATCTCTTGGACGTTTGGGTCGTGTCCTCTTTTAGCTCCACTCTTTTATGTTTATCAATCGGTTTTTTAGGTTAAGGGACATTTCAAAAAATGTTTTTAACCCTATCTTTATTTTAGACCTTTCTAAAAACAAAAATATCATTAATAACTAGTAACTAAAAACTAGCATATTTATATTGCATAAATATATGTAATATATGCTGAGAGGTATAGTTCGAAAGGAACTTATGTCACACATCTGAAATAGGCACCTTGTGAACATTACCTCTCGGCATAATTTACATACATAGATTTATATAAACATAAATAAAAACATGGTATGTAAAATATGTCGAGACGTAATGTTCACAAGGTGCCTATTTTAGATGTGTGACATAAGTTCCTTTCAAACTATACCTCTTAGTATATATTACATATATTTATAAAATATATGTATGCTAGTAGCAACCGCGGGAGTTACATTATATAGAAAATGATACCAAAAATAAAGTCTGGACAAATGACAAAATCATATAATGAAATGTGTATTACATAGGGGAAATTATTTATACTCCAAGGACTTTGGTCGTTATTCCTCTACCTTCCATTTCGAAAGTATTTTTCCCTTGTTTATCTATTTACAAGACTTGCATCTATCCAAAGATAGGATGTTGAGATAACCCTAATCATGTACGATGATGATGGTGATGATAATGGAAGATGATAATGACCATGACTATGATTATGAAAATCATGATCACGATTAGACGATGATTATATCGACAATCACGATATTAGCACTCACCCTAAACAACACAAATCACAATTTTTAAACATTAAAATCTAAACATGTATGATAATGATGGTGACGTTTGGGTCGTGTCCTCTTTTTGTTCCTGCTCTTTCATGTTTATCAATCATTTTTTTAGGATATGGGACATTTCAAAACCCAATTTTAACCATATCTAATAAACTATTTGTAGTATTTCTATGGATATAATAAACTATTTGTAGTCTTTCTATGGATATAATCTATAAAAATTAACTAGAACAATTTGTATCACTTACTTGCATTGATATTTCCTTGTATTTAATATCTCACTTTTTTAATTATGCCAAGAGGCATTCTACAGTGATAGCGGAGTGTGTAATGACATGAGTTGTTCATTTTTATAGCTGACTTATAAAAATTTAAATATTAAATAATAATTAAAACATTTTTTATTAGATTAGGTAAAAATCGGATGTTGAAGGGATCAGGAACTAGCAAAAAGAAAATGTTGAAGGGATCAGGAACTAGCAAAAAGAAAATTTTGAAGGGATAGGTAAAAAGCAGATTAAAACATTACAATAGACGATTTATAAACATTATATATAAGTGAGGAGTAGAAATTAGTGATATTTTTTAGGGTTTCTAAGACGTTAATTTTTATCTTAAAGGTACTATTTATCACACCCACATTTTCCAAACATATAAGACAACATAGAAAAATGTAGGATAATTTTTTTGACTTGTTCAAAGTATAGAATGGCACAACAGGTGGTCACAATGGCTACAAATAACTCTACGAACATCCTGACACAATGATGGCAAGTTAGACAACAAGGAAACATTCAGCACCAATCAAGGACAGTGCACTTTTCCTTTTTGACAAGACACAACATAATAGACAAACACAGTACACGCTTACAGCTAGAGGCATCCCACAGTGTAAAAACTTTCAAGGTTACTTATTTACCGGAGGCGTCTTTCAAAACTTAACTTACGTTCTAGAAGGTTTATGTTTTGATTCATACAATTCTTCTTATAGGGATAG
This sequence comes from Taxus chinensis, assembly GCA_019776745.2. Classification (NCBI taxonomy): domain Eukaryota; kingdom Viridiplantae; phylum Streptophyta; class Pinopsida; order Cupressales; family Taxaceae; genus Taxus; species Taxus chinensis. The sequence continues at coordinate 613,680,448 of CM034155.1, read as the reverse complement.
ATTTTTTTCCTTTATACTATTGAGTAACTAGCTTAAGATCGTCTCTAATATGACAATTACTTGTTTAATTCATTTACAAAAAAAATCAAGGAGTTAATCAAATTCCACAAGGTTATCTATCCAAACCCACACTACTGAAAATTGTTTCATATCTCCATTGCATAATGAGGCAAGCGTAAGCTCAAAAGAAGTATAGTGTCGTTTAGGTTCGGAACCCTAATCTTCTTTGTTCAGGGATTAAAATTTTATCAAAACTTAAGAAAGGGTTCAAAAGTACTATGGCAATGGTTAGAGAAAGAAGATCAATTTATTTCATTGTGGCCCACTTAGTTATTAACCGGTCTTTCAATGAAACTTAAGAGTTAAACTGGATTTGAAAAAAAACTTCATTTAGCAATCATCTAGATTAAGTTCGACAAAGGATACACATGGGGTTCCCAAAATGGAAGCACAAAACTTAAGGTTTCACCAAAAATGAGAATAAAGTTTAATCCGTAGTTAAGGTTAATGAGGGTAGGTTTCTTTACACTGGTAGAAAACTCCTTTCTTTTGAATTTAAGATTCTTAAATTTATCAACAAGAAACCCAGTCCCAAAGTGTTATTTTATTTATTGATTCATCGATGAAATCATTTTATTTTATCTTTGAGTAACTTTAGAGAAGGGATTGCCAACCACTAAAATAAACATAGAATTGTACTAATGTCAAGACCATGAAGGGTTAATAAAATAGGAAAATTTATGACTCGAACGAAGTAACTACCATTTCTAAGTGAGGGTACTAAACACGGTTATGACATTTCTATTCATCATGGTACTCATAACAAAAGTTCCAAAAGATCCAATAGATCTTTGGCTAATAACAAGAAGGTAACAAGTTGATCAAGCCATGCTACGACATTAAAATGACTGATAAATACTATTACTTAAAGAATACTCGTAACAAGGTGAAGATAGTAAATTATCTCTCATAAAGATAATTACAAGTTTGACTAGAAAAGGACAAGGCATCTTTATTTCAAAATTACCGTAACTTCCAAGGTAAGAGGCCATACAAACTCCATTACAAGCATCATTGCAATAATTACAACACATTTGACATTCGTATAAGGAACCACATAAAAAAAACTGATGAAACCTTCACAAATCTTTCCTTTATCAACACACACAAGCCATCTGCACAAGTATAAGCTTGATTCAGTTCACAAGAACTGAGCATGTTAAGACTACACATAGAAACAGTAAGCTAACATTTAAAAAAGCCATGAAAGAAATTTCCTGCTTCAAAAATGATTCAAGTACAAACCACTAATCAAAACTCTTCACACGATATAAAAAAACAATTTCCACCAACCAACAAGAAGGGAGTCAAATATTCCAATTAAGAACCAAATTCGAGAGTATTGAGATTTAGATCATGTAATCTTATAGATTACAAGATCGAAATACAACATTCGGTCCATCCATCACTGAAAATATTAGAGAAGCCAAAACATAATAGATACAATCACAGATGTGAAATTGAAAGGTAAATCAGCTAGACAGATAGATCATAATGTATGTCGTTTTGTAGTTGGGGGATGAGATCTAACTGGCCCTTTGTCACTCAGATTGTGGAGAGATGGATAACACCTTCAAGAGGATTTGACCTATCCTCACTACTTTAGGTTGTGCCTCTTCAACCAGGGTGAGAGGACCCTTAGTGTAACCTCTGTTTGATGAAGGAGATGGAGATATCCTTCTTTTGCAAAATTTTATGAAGAAAACCTTGGGAAAGTATGATCAATACTCCATAATTTAACTCTCAAGAGTTGTCACTTCTAAAAGATGGAGATACTTTCAAAACAAGGCTAAGGTTACTAAAGACATTATGAAATCTTGATTGTTTCTGCATATTTTAGTAAGTAGAATTTATTCCTTTGTGGACACACAAGGAAAACAGGGGTAGTTCAAGATGGATTCATTATTTTTGAATAATTTTTGTGGGAGATTAAGTAGGATAAAATTGATTATACCAGATCTTTGAGAGACTTCACAACAATTAGAAAGCTAAATGACAGAAAGCTTTAGAATAGCTAAAATATTCCTTCAACCAGAAGGTGTGCATTAATGGAGGCCCAGATTTGTACATGGTTTCACACAATCTCCAAGAATTTAACATGAAGGCTTGAGCTAAAGACTCAATAAAACATCAAATACCCCTGGTTCCTCATGCCTAAGATACACTCGAAGGCTTACAAACAATCTTTATCAACAAATGACAGTGAAGTGATTTTAAATTTGTTTATCTCATCACAGGATGAAGGATCTTCTTGAAATGAAATTGCAAATGCCACTAAACTGTCACAGGGATGAGATCCTGTGTGATTCAGAGGGAATTTAACACAAGATTGCAATAGGAATAAGAAAAACTACTTGTAGACATTCTAAAACAAAGCAGACACAAATTGCTCCAAGATTGACACAAATTAACTCAAAATTGATTAGATTCATCAGCAAGGGAAAGTTCTTCAAACAATCTCAGAGCTTGTCAATGGTTGTACACTCGCAACCAACTTGACGTGATTGAGATCTAATACAGAAGGAAATTAACAGGTTTCTCGGATTGGTCTCTCAGGAAGATGGGCTCTCTCAAATTTTCTCTTAAGAATTCAACCCCTGACCTTTGCAAGAGTATTCTCATTGCATTTATACATTTCACTCACTCACTCATCCCAAATTTCCCCCCAAAAAAGAATAATATTCGAGGGACCTTTGCTTGTTACCAATTTTCCTCAGAAAGTGATGTTTAACAAATTCACATCCAAAAGCTTCTAGGTGGACCAATTATGAACTGATCACATTTCTCAGACCCTCAACTAATGACTAGGATGCCATGCCACAACTTTTTGGCAGTAGTCCTTCTAATCATTCTGATTCTGTCATGTGAGAAATCCCCATTTTAATCATTTTTTGGAGGCTCTTGTACATAGCTGGATCTGACAGGTAATCCTTTTCACTCTCGAGGCAACACCTTTTTCATCTTTTATGCCTACAACCTCCATCATTTCATCCTTTTCCCTCTCTTTCCTCTGCAACTCTACCCCACATCCATCTTCTCTAGTAATTCACGTTTTTGCAAGTGCCCGAGCAATTCCAACTTCAAAATATCAGTCTTAATAATCCTTGGACTCACAAATTAAGTTCTAAATCCATTCAATGGCACTTTGCAGACAAAAACGACAAGGAATTTCATCAAAAAATGATGAAAAAAAATGCATATTTGCATCTCCAAGAGTCTTGGAGAAAAAAATGGCAGAAAAACAGAGTGAAATGCACACAACCATTGATTTTTCCCCTTCTCAACTTTAGATTAGAGCCATCCATGTGTTTCCTTGGCGTAACTGCAAAGGAGAAATACAGAGGCGAGTTTCTAAACAAGCAGCCTTCCATGGCCCTCCAAATAAGCGCGGGCCTTCCACGTGCCTTGGGCCCAAGAAAAATGCCTTTTGGCCTTTGAAAAGTCTCAGTGTAAAAAGGAGCCAGCGGAAGCCTCCACGTGTCACCTCAACCACCTTTGAGTATGGTCCAAAAGCGGAGACCCCAAACAAGCACGGGCTCACCACATGTCTCAGTTCTGGCCAAGTTTGTTGAAAAAATTTTGAAGGACTCAGTGGAAGGCGCCATGTGTCTAGGGTCCAAGATAGTTTTCCTTGGCCGTTGAAAAGTCCAAGCAAGGGCAGAGTGAGCGGAAGCCTCCAAGTGTCCTCCTAGCACTTCTTCAAAATAAAATTTAGGGGTCAGTCCCCAAATTAAATCTTTCAGAATATGGATTCATGGTCCCCTTCCAAACAAGGACCAGGACAAACAAAAATAGAAAAACACGAAAGCAGAAAAGAAACCAAAATACTATACACTGGACAATGTACCCTTCATTCGTGTCCCAGGCCTTTCAGAAAATTGCTTTGAAAAGTTTAAGTATAGAGAAGAAGACGGAAGCCTCCACGTGTCTCCTTGGCAAATGTCAAATGAATAAGGGTCCACCACAAGGTCAAACTTTCCATGTTTCGCCCTTATCCTCGTGCATGTTGTCCGATAAAAACACAAGATCTCCCATTTCTGAAAGCTCTTGGAGTCACCTTTTTATCAAATAGCTTCTTCTAACCTTGTTCCTTCTGAAATTCACATGTCAGACTGATGGGATGCCCTTCTTTCTTCATCTAATTCAATAATCTGATTGATTCGAGCATCAATGGATTAAGTGGCATTCTTGAAAATCTTCATTTTTTTGAACAAACTGAAAGGAAAACATTTCCAAATGAAGGGGCAGAAAAGCTTGAGTTCCATATACCAACTCAAATGGGCTCTTAATGACAGTAAAATCTCCATTTTGACCCGCATGAATTCTGTCATCCCGAACAAAAAACTTGGAGTTGCTCACAAGGCTTCCAAATGTTTATCTCCAAGGTTCTTCTAATGATCTTCAATAAGTTTTTATTGCTGGAATCATCTTGTCCATTTCCTTGGAATGGATTTCATGTAGTTAGAAGAGTATGTCAAATTGATTCCATACCATTTGCACGTCGCCACTAAAGGAATGGCTCTGAAACTCATGGAATTATCAAAACAATCTTAGCTGGGCACTCCAAATCTACATATGATTTGATTCAGCATGAAGTCCATGATGACTTGGTGTGTTGCTTTCTTGGTGGGGATTGCTTCCACCCACTTATTGAAATAATCAGTGCCTACAAGAATCCATTTATGACCAACACTGGAAGGATCATGAAATATAACCAGAGTGAAATCCATTCCCCATTGCTTAAATGGGGCTTCAATTGACACAACATCAGTCTGCAAAGGAAGGGAACCTAAAGCTTTCACTCTTCCAGAAAAATGTAGGGAACTTTCACATTTCCTAATCAATAGAGTTGTATCCTTGAAGAGAGTTGGCCACCAATAACCAGCCCTCAAGATTTTATGTGTTGCAACTCTTCCAAGCAAAATATCCCCCAAAAAACTCCTCCATAGAAAGATCACTAATTCGAAAATTATTTTAGGGGCCTCATCTTCAGCAATGCATCTAAGACCACTCCCTCGAGGTTCTTCCAAGCTAATCCAAAATCAGTAATGACATATTTTTGAGAGGCTAACTTAAGAGCTTTTTTCTGATTTTTAACTCAAATGTTCAGGGCAACATAGATGTTTGATATAAAATATTATATCTTTGTACCATTCGAGAGCTTACCAACTTTTCAAGGACATCCACCCTTTCTCCTTCTACTTCATTCACCTCAATAGTTCACAAGTTTACTCTCAACCATAAGCTTAGCTAGGCCTAAACCTCTTATTTTCTTTGAATTTTGGTTTGGATATCCATGTCATATTCCTGCAACTTGTTTACCCATCTACATCTTTTTCTTGAGACCTCCATCTCTGATAAGATATCTTTCACCATGGTGTGGGGAACATAAGCAACAAATTTAGAGCTCAAGATGTAAGGTCTAAAAATCTTTGTTTCTTTCACTAAGGAAAATTCTTGCTTCTCCATGATGGTGTATTTCAACTCAGATCCTTGCAATGCCTTACTGAAAAAGGAAATTGGTCTCTCAGATCCCTTCATCATCCTTCTGCAACAAGACAGATGCAATGGTGTTTTCTGAAGCAAAAGAAAACATTTGAAAAGGCTTCTTGTAATTTGAGCTGCCAAAACAAGGGGCATGCTTTAATGCTTCTTTGATCCCATTGAAAGCTTGAATGGAAGATTCTTCCCATTTGATAACTTGGTCCTTCTTCAGCATGCTAGTAATGGGGATGGTCAGCCAGCAAAATTAGACACAAATCTTCTGATAAAGTTTATTTTTCCAAAGAAGGATTGAAATCCCTTCTTAGTTCTCAGAATTGGAACCTTGTTGATGGCTCTCCACTCTCTCGGGATCAATCATGACCCCTTCCTTTGATACAATGTGACCAAGAATCTTTTTTTTTGCACTCCAAAATGGAACTTCTTGGGATTCAATGATATGCCATACTCTCTACACCTTAACAACATTCTCTCCAAGTGTTGCAAGTGATCATTTATTTTTCTGGAAAACACAGTTACATCATCTTGATAAACAACAATGAAATCATTAATATAACCAGCAAACACTACATCCATTGTTCTTTGGAAAGTTTCTCCAGCATTCATTAAGCCAAAAGGCATCCTGACATAGACATAAGTTCCCCAAGGAGTGGTAAAGGTAATCTTTATTCTTTCTGACTCCTTCACAACAACTTGATTATAGCCAGAGAAACCATCCAAAGTGGATAACAATTCATAACCAGTTACCAATTGTAGCATATTCTCCATGTTTGGCAGAGGGTAATTATCTTTCAATGATGCTTTATTCAAGTTCCTAAAGTCTACGCACAACCTTATATCACCATTCTTTTTTCTGACAGGTACTAAATTTGTAACCCAAGATGAGTACCTTGTGGGCTGAATGATCCCTCCATCCCTCAACTTCTTCAATTCTTCTTGCATCTTCAAAGAAAGGAGCAGATTGATCAACCTCTATTTTTTCCTGAAAGGCTTGGCATTAGATTCAAGAGGAATTTCATGTTGGAACAAATATTCCCTGTATGCCTTCAACTCAGAGTAAGACCAAGCTAGGAAGTCTTGATATTTCTTCAACAATTGAACATAGGACTGCTTCTCTTCCTTGCTCAGATTACTTCCTAACCAGATTTTATGTGGTTTTTCCTTTGTGCCCAGTTCATGCTCTTCCACATCTCTTGAAACTGACATACTTCTGTTAATAATGCAATCAGCATTATCAAAGTTTGATTCAAGTGCCACCAAACCTCTGGGAATCGTGTTTGTCTTCAGCTGGATGATGTCTTTTCCAAATAAAGTTTCCTTTCCTTCAGCAAGCACACACCATTGGTTCCCAATCTATATTTTGGTCAGAAAACTTGCCTTGGTTCTGTAGAAACCATTTCACCTGGGCATCATCATCGAACACTTGCCAATTTTTAACATTGTCAGGGACAGATGGCCTTGTTAGTATTTCAACATCATACTCACAAAATGGAGATACTATACAATTTCCAAATCTGGATCCTAGCACTGCTAACTTTTCTGCAATAACATTAAACTTTCTATCATGGTGCACAATATTAAATGAGTCAAACATTTCAATCAAATCCCAGACTGCATGCTTGTATTGTTTCATTCTCTGATTTTTAGTAGCATACAGTTTTCTAATCTGCTTGACAATCAGTTCTGAATCTCCTTTGACAATGATATCCTTTACACCATATTTCCATGCAATTCTCAAACCCAATAATAGTGCTTCATATTCAAAATGTTGTTAGTGCATTCAAAGTTGAGTTTGAAAGAAAAAAAAACTCTTCCTAACCTGGAGAAATTAGAACAATACCAGCACCATTTCCAAACTTGGAACAAGCTCCATCGAATAACAAGGTCCAAGGAAAACCTACTTGTTCAAGACATTTACATTGATCAATCTTGTGCTCTTTTCCATCAGCAAATCCAACAAAATTATCAGCATCTACATCAGCATACAACACTTCATAAGAAGCATTATTGGGATCTTCAATGAGGTGCAACATCTTCTTCTCTCCATACAACTTTACAAGGCTTCCTTCAATTGGAATGGTGGAAAAAGACATATCCATCTGAACACTTCCACCAACACTTGCAACCCACTTTCTTGATAACAACATGCCCCATTTGGCAGGGCAAATCAACAATAACAACATCAAGTTTCAAGTTCTTACCTCGGATAAGCTGCAAGTTGTACCACCAAACCTTTTACACATCCTACAACTGGCACCTCTCTAGAATCCATTGCAGTACACTTGTCATAAGTTGTTGTCACTTTAATGTTCAATTCATTCATGACCTCTAGAGGCATAACATTGCATGATGCTCCAGAATCAAACATACAATTGTGCAGCAGTCTGTCCTTAATAATCAAAATTGTAAAAAATGGATCAACATTTAATTGAGACTCAACCAAATATGTTCCCAAGTAAAATTCAGGTGGTTCACCTATCTCCTCCAATGCTGGTGGTTTTTCTAGGTCTGCAATGGTTGGAGGAGGAGTGTTTACATTATTTATATTTTTGCCTTGGGTACTCCTATCTTCTTCCAATCCCAAATACTCAAAGGCCCTCTTCTTGTGCTCAGGAATCCTAAGCAGTTCAAAAATTGGAACAGAAATCTTGATCTGACTCAAGACTTGGGCAATGTCATAAGGAATGTATTTGGGCAAAGCAACATTTGGAGAAAGATTGACAAACTCATCAGATGGCACAAGATTTTTCACATTTTGGGCATGGGTGGGAACACTAAGTTCTACTTGAGACAAACAAGGCCTTTTCCAGATGCATATTTCTTTGGAGTTTATTTTGGGATATTGGTGAGAACTGGGGTTTTTGGTTTGGCTTGAGGCCCTACCCCTTTGACATCTTTACTTCTTGTGTTATACTCTTTTTCTTGGGCAACAACAACATTCATTAACAACTGTTCTATCCTCTTCTGATGGGATTCCTCCATCATACTTCTTAATCATTAGAGCTCTTAGGTACTCAAAATCATTATTAGGAAGTTCAAAATCTTGTACCATATCTATTTCTAAAGTATGAGAGGGAGGAAGAAGAGGTACCCGGTGAATGCAATCCCAAAAACTTGCAGCAGTTCTTGCACTTATTACTTCAGTTGAAGTTGCTCCTTGTTGTGAGCTTGTAGAGAAATCCACCATGCATGCATCATCATCAGTGTTATCATCATCATCAACTTCTTCAACTTGCTGATCTACTTCACATGGCGGGTGGGGTAAGAAACATTTGTCACACCAATCAATTTCATTTGTCTCTTCAACAACAACAACTCTAGCATTTAGAGGATCAGACACTACTCTATTTTCCCTAGCTTGGGGTTTTCTAGCTCCCATGGGTCCTTTACCTTTGTCATCAGATCTCTGATCATTTCTAGGATGATTTGCAAATATGTCTTGTCCTTGTTGCCTATGCTGACCTTGAGAACCTTGTCCAATTCCTTTCTCTACCCTGGCTAGCTTGTAAGAGATTTCTTTGACAGCCTCGGCCAAAGTCTTTACAACTTCCTCAAGATCCACAACCTTACTTGATTGAGGCTTCTCTGGGTTGATCAGTTTAACACCCTCCCTCTTAGGAGGTTTTCCAACTATTTAATGTTGTTCTTAATTTGCAGAGCCATGGTAAAGGCCTGCCTCAAAGTTCCAGGGTTCTTATCCCTCAAATAGTAAGCAACTTTCTTATCAAATGCATCTAAATACTTTATCAGACATGATTCATCACATGGCCTCAAATTAACAGGCAGTCTTCTCAATGTTTTGTTAAATCTTGTATTGAAATCATGCACTAATTCATTAGGATTATTTTTTATATTTTCAAATTCTGATAAAAGAAACCTAGGGTCTGTTTTATCTCCATACTACAATCTAAAAGCATTCTTCATTTCTGTCCAAGAATCAATGGAATTATCTGGAAAATATTTATACAGTCCCTTACATCTTCTTCTAGAGTATGGATAAACAATTTAATGTACACATCCTCAAATTCTATTTCAAAGTCCTCCATCATATTGACAAAGAGATTCAAGTGCTGATCACCAGTGATTGCATTATTTCCTTGAAACTTAGGCAATATATTTCTTACATCTTGTGGCACAACATTTGGATAGCCAGCCATACCTCTAAAATTGATGGGACCAAAAGTATTAACAACAAATGGAGGTCTGGGTGGAGGCTGATCCATATTATTTTGAGGAGGTGACCTTGGAGGAGATGCAAAATGATGAGGAGTGAGAAGTCTGTGTGGTACAGGTATGTAATTCTCAGAATGACTGCCCTCTAAAGGCTCTATTTCTTGGAAAACTCTATCAGATTTGGAAAATACAAGGGTAGATTGAGAAGTAAATTTTTCAAATAAAAATGAAGGACCCTCTCTAGATGGAGAATTCAATTCAACAAAGAGACTACTTGATTCAAATTCACTTGAGGAAGTATTGCAATCTTCAATCACAGGTTGATCAGTTTCACCAATGGAGATCTCTTTTCTTGATGTTTGATCTCTAACAACCTTCCAAATTATTCTTCCTTCTGAATTAGACTTTCCAACTCTGGAAACAACCTTCTACTAGGTCCTTGGTGAAGAAATATCTTCTTGCTTCCAACTTTGTAGAGATTAATGACAAATCTTACTTGATATATGTTAAGACACTGGTATTTATTAAGAATTTAAACAGCAAAGAGTTGCCACTAAGGATTTTCACCTTAGTTTGTGCAAATGCACTATGAAAGACCTATCAAATATCTGTCAATACCAGATTCATGCAAATCTTACAAGATATGCTCTTCTTCTACCCAAATTTGTTCAATGATGATACAAACTTTAGTGCAATAACTGTATAAGATGGAAATATTACACTCAGAACTTACAACTTTGAACAATTCTTACAGATCTGAATAGATAATGATGTTTCAACAATGTATTAGCACTTAGATCACATGTAAGAAACATTACCAGGGTCTGTATGTATTGCATTTGTAAAATACTTCAAAGATTCCCTGCAACTGACAGTGGTGTTGTTGCCGAAGTGGATATGAACTAGGATAACTAATCAATAAATCATCCCTAGTAACCGACACCATTATTGGGGTGTTGTTTCCATACAAATAATTCCAGAGCTTAAATAATCCCTCACAATGGCACCACGTGTTGGTATCCAAATTTGTTCTCCTTTTCAAGATTGAGCAACATCACAGATTTGACATGGATCTTAGAGACAAATAGATCATAATGTATGTCATTTTGTAGCTGGGGATGAGATCTAACTGACCCTTTTTCACTCAGATTGTGGAGAGATGGATAACACCTTCAAGAGGATTTGACCTATCCTCACTACTTTAGGTTGTGCCTCTTCAACCAAGGTGAGAGGACCCTTAGTGTAACCTCTATTTGATGAAGGAGATGGAGATATCCTTCTTTTGCACACAAATTTTATGAAGAAAACCTTGGGAAAGTATGATCAATACTCCATAATTTAACTCTCAAGAGTTGTCACTTATAAAAGATGGAGATACTTTCAAAACAAGGCTAAGGTTACTGAAGACATTATGAGAATCCTGATTGCTTCTGCATATTTTGGCAAATAGAATTTATACGTTTGTGGACATACAGGGAAAGTAGGGGTAGTTCAGGATGGATTCATTGTTTTTGAATAATTTTGGTGGGAGATTAAGAAAGATAAAATTGATTATACTAGATCTTTGAGAGACTTCACAACAATTGGAAAGCTAAATGACAGAAAGCTTTAGAATAGCTAAGATATTCCTTCAACCAGAAGGTGTGCATCAATGGAGGCCCATATTTACACAGTTTCACACAATATCCAAGAATTTAACATGAAGGCTCGAGATAAAAGACTCAATAAAACATCAAATACCCTTGGTTCCTCATGCCTAAGATACACTCGAAGGCTTACAGACAATCTTTATCAACAAATGACAGTGAAATGATTTTAAATTGTTTATCTCATCACAGGATGAAGGCTCTTCTTGAAATGAAATTGCAAATGCCACTAAAATGTCACAGGGACGAGATCCTATGTGATTCAGAGGGAATTTAACACAAGATTACAATAGGAATAAGAAAAAATACTTGCAGACATTCTGAAACAAAGCAAACAAAAATTGCTCCAAGATTGACACAAATTAACTCAAAATTGATTAGATTCATCAGCACAGGGAAAGTTTCTTCAGAATAGTCTCAGAGCTTGTCAATGGTTATACACTCACAACCAACTTAATGTGATTGAGATCTAATACATAGGAAATTAACAGGTTTCTCAGATTGGTCTCTCAGGAAGATGGGCTCTCTCAAATTTTCTCTTAAGAATTCAACCCCCTGACCTTTTGCAAGAGTATTCTCATTGCATTTATACATTTCACTCACTCACTCATCACAAAATTTCCCCCCAAAAAAGAAGAATATTCGAGGGACATTTGCTTGTTACCAATTTTCCTCAGAAAGTGACATTTAACAAATTCACATCTGAAAGATTGCCAGGTGGACCAATAATGAACTGATCACGTTTCTTAGACCCTCGACTAATGACTAGGATGCCATGCCACAACTTTTTGGTTAGTCCTAATAATTCTATTCTGTCATGTGAGAAATCCCCATTTTAATCATTTTCTGGAGGCTTTGTACAACTAGATCTGACAGGTAATCCTTTTCACTCTCGAGGAAACACCTTTTTCATCCTTTACGCACCTACAACCTCCATCATTTCATCCTTTTCCCTCTCTTTCCTTTGTAACTCTGTCCCACATGCATACTTCTCTAGTAATTCACATTTTTTCAAGTGCCCAAGCAATTCCAACTTCAAAATATCAGTCTTAACAATCCTTGGACTCAAAAATTAAGCTTCTGAATCCATTCAATTTGCACTTTGCAGACAAAAACGACAAGGAATTTCATCAAAAATGATGAAAAATAGTGCATATTCGCATTTCCAAGGAGTCTTGGAGCAAAAATGGTAGAAAAATAGACCCAAAATGCACAACAACCATTGATTCTTCCCCTTCTGTAATTTATATTATAGCCATCCATTTGTTTTCTTGGTGCAACTACAAAGGAGAAGTATAAGGAAAAGTTTCCAAACAAGTGCGGGCCTTCCACATGTGCCCTGGGCCAATGAGAAAATCATCTTTTCAGCCTTTGAAAAAATCTTAGTATAAAAAGGATCCTAGCGGAATGCCTCCATGTGTCTCAATGGTGCACTTTGAGATGGTCCCTAAAAGAAAAGACTCCAAACAAGCATGTAGGTATCACCACGTGTGTTATTCTGGCAGAGTTTTTAGAAAACATTTTAAGGATCAGCAGAAGGCGCCATGTGTCTAGGGTCCGAGACATTTTTCCTTGGCCCATTGAAAATTCCAAGCAAGGGTAGAGTGAGCGGAAGCCTCCAAGTGTCCTCCTGGCACTTCTTCAAAATAAAATTTAGGGGCCGGTCCCCGAAACAAGTGTGCACGGTCCCTCCACGTGTCCCCAGGCCTTAAGAAACTTGCTTTGAAAAATTTAAGTATAGAGTGGAGCCGACGGAAGCCGCCTTGTGTCTCCTTGCTGCAACTATTAAGGTGGGACCCCGAGGTAGATCCTCAAATGAGCCTCGGACCCTCCACGTCGTCCATGGTCTACCAAAGCTACACCGCCCACATGAAAAAAAATGTGTAAGTCTTGGAAAGGCAATCAGAAACCTCCACGTGTCTCCCTAGTGCAAATCAGAGGTCAAACCAAAAGGAAAATTTCAGATGAGCGCCGACCCTCCACGTGGACAAGATTTGAGTTGAATCGGGCCTTAGAGTTTTCAAAGTTTCCCACGCCTCGATTCGCATCCAACCATAAAGGGTCCATGTTTCCATAGATGCTGAGATGTAAATTTGACTGGGTAAAAATACACCCGTCAAACTCGTAAAATGCAGGAAAATCACCATTTAAACCCAGAAATGAATCTTTCTTTCAAGACAAGAATTTGGAAATGATATAAGGCCCAAATATGATCCTTTGAGCCACATCCAATCACGTTTCCATAGATATTGGGAGAAAAAAATTGATAGGGAAAACAAAATGTGACTGTGGAAGAATAGAAGGAAGGGAAAAAAACCTGATTTTATGCCCAAGTTACAAATCTTTTAACATGGACAGAGGAACGGAAAAAACAAAACTCTGGATTTAAAGTGATCCTCGACCAAAAGAAGGGACTTATCATGGAAACCAAATGGAGGAAAAAGTTTTCATGCATCAATACGGGAAGATAGAAAACACGACAAAGCCCGCAAACTAAATAATTTCAAGGACAAACGGGGCGAGACCAAATTGAGCACCAACATAGTATAAACAAGAGGTGGACCGCCTCTTCCTTACAAGATATTTTAAAATTAGTATAAGTTAAAAAAATCAATCCACTCTTCAATAGTATTAAAATAAATTCACCACCATCCAATAATCTTAACAAAAAACCCCATCATAATTGATAACTTATCTAAATAATATAAAGGAAGAGTAATCCCCCAAATGTCACTAATAATTTTTTTTCACAGTTCTCCAAGATAGGCCAACAATGTATTTAAACAAATATTCCATTTGTGACCCCAAGACTAGCCTCATAATGTATCACCAAATGTCATAAGTTAACAGGGGTCCTATCTCAATAATGACTACAGTCATCCCAACACATTTTCAATTCAAAACCAACATAGAGGTTTGGTTATAAAATTATGACCCTTAATAATATGTTCACTAACGATCCGCAAAAAAACACAATTCCATCATGAATGAAAACACTACGCTCATCCAAAAGAAAACCCAAAACTTATCAAAATAATCCAAGTGTAATACCTGAATTTGAAATATTCCGTATTCAACCTAAAAGTTTCAAACAAATTATAAAACAAAATATTACTTCTAATCCCCTTTGAGTTTTTCGAAACACCCAACCATATTTGACGAGCTAATGGCTCCACAACAACAATAGAAGAAAGGACAACCTCACACGCATACCCAAGGAAGACTGCACCTTTGAATTTCGATATAGCACAACCCAGCTGAGATCTATTCCATTTTACGAAAATAGAAGAAGCGAGAGAATAACCAAGTACCTAGCCAATCCAACCATGGTTCCCAAAAGAAAGGGACACCACATTCAATATTGGAACATAGAAAAGTCTCAGAATGAAAATTTAATTAGTCAAGGAGGCCACAATAGTCATATAGGTTACATGATGTATATTATATTGTACTTATAGCTAGCTCAAAGATTCAGGGATAACGTACTTGTATGCCCAATTCCTATACTCCATGTTTTAGCATAAGCTAGCAGCTAGAATCTAACAAATCACCAAAGAGGTGAATCTAACAAGGAGTACATAATAATACCCAGACAGATCCTTGAAAGCCTCTGTTTAAAAATCACTAGAATACATGCCTCCTGAATATCGTGAAGGAAAATCACAGGCCAATAGAGCGCCAAATTGAGGGGTCATTTACAAATGATATTTAATTATCTCCAAGAAGAAATAAAATGCAAAATTTCTTGTTGATAAAACCAGATTCATTCAAAATGTTATTGCCTTGCATGAATAAACAAATATGTAACTAATTCAAGCAAATCCAAAAAGATAATAATTTATATTACATTTATGTCTCCTTGTGTCCAAGAATTACTAGTATTCAAAGTAGCTATGCAATTATACCATCAAAATATCATTACTAGTTTTCCCTAAGGGTGGTGAGTGAAAGAACATTTCCAGCCATAAAACATTACTCACAACCAACTAAAATATAACAAAGTAAAAACCAAAAAAAATTTCCCCTTTGCAAGCTAATCTTAAAAAAAACAGTGATTTGGGAGAAGGAACACAGGGACAACCAGTGCACTTAAGGAAAATAAAAAATATCAACCACATTATCCTATTTCTATGAGCCATTTTAGGTAGGAGAACATTTATTTCATGGAATTGTAAAAAGATAGAAAAATGCTTCAAAAACTAATCTTAGCATGCCTAATTTTGTGCTTTCACAATGGTACCCACATGGTAGAGCCACTATACAACAACACCATAAGACCCATCCTTTTTATTTCACTAGATGAGTCAGCAACTACCAGAGAAGGGTGCATATTACCTCCAGCATGCCAAAACGTGACTCCAAAGTTAAACATTGCATACCAGAAATGAATGACTAGTAGCAAAGAAATTATGCAGGTCCACCATTTTCACAAAGAGTAGAACAGAGAATAAAAATGACCCACATACAGCAGGTGGCCAACAACAAAAAGGAAGAACGCATTTTTTCTAACCACACACCCATCTGCCATCTAAAATAAATTCTCCAAGAAAGGGTGTTTCTACATCCAAACAAATCAAGGCCCCCATCACACATGGCTAGACCTGAAAAGGAAATGTTCATGTTAAAGAATCAGAAGGAAAAGAAAAAACTCAACCAAAAGGAAACAAGCGACTATCACGGTGAAGTAATGGTGGGTGGGTGTCATTATTTCACACATTAAAATATTGACAGGTGCTCAACAACCCTCCATGCCAAAAAATATTTAAACATTTAAAAATAAAATAGCACAAAACCATACGCTTGCAAAGGGGAAAGAAGGATTATGCCCAACACAAATAAATTTATTTGGTGGAGGTTACGTGATAAGGGCCAAGATGTGTTGAAGTGGTGAGAGGTAGTAGGTGGAGGAGGCAAAAAAAATTGGGGAAAAACCAATAATCCCCTTCTAAACTTGTGCCACAAGCAACCCCCCTATGCAAACACAAGATAGTAAAGAGGAAGAAGGGAATCCGAATAATCCTATGCTAACCAAAGGATTAAATCACATGCAAATAGGAAAGATGGAGGGAGCAAGAGAACAAGATTCTTCATTACTCTAAACGATTAAAAGCAACATGCAAGTAGGCCTAAATGACCAAGGGGAGAAGATTGAAAGTTGACGTTTGAAGGAAAACATGGATTGACAAACGACCATGGCGCCATGACGATGTAATTCTTTCTCTCCAACGCGGAACGAGGTTTTTTCTACGGGAGTGAACAGAATGATACAACAAAATGACAAAGATATAATTAATAATAATAACAATTACAACGACAATAATATTTGTGTGTGTGTGTGAGATAGAGATAATGTGCCAATTGGCCATTCACTTAATAATATCATTATTATCATTATTTTATTTTTTATTTTATTTTATTTTTTATTTATTTTTATCAAGTTTCCAACTTAAAAATAATTATAATTCATATTAATAACAACAGACAGGGAAGCTTGAAAATTTGAGAACATGATTTTCCTTTAATAGGAGAAACATAAGGGACATTGTGGGGGCCAGCAACAGGAAGCATCGACAACAAAATGCAGGAGGCACGACAAGGGAGGAACGATGATAATCTTTTGTCTGAGACAAAGGTCTATGTCAACGGGATTACACACAACCATTCAATGCCCAGCAATAGTGTCACCGAAGACAAGAATCGGGGTAAACATCAAATGGGGCATTACATTCTCCTCCCCTTAAGAAAGCATCTTCCTCAATGTGGCATAACATTGAGGGAAAGAAATTGGTAAGCAACTAAGGAACAAATGAGGGTGAAGGTACACTCCTATGGTTAAGATTTCAGATGATTAAAGCATGACCACGGGGAAGCCTTGGGAACATTTGGCAAAAAAATTTAACTTTCAAGGTTCTGTGAAGATTGGAAGTTCCCTCTTAATCATTATTTAATTACTCTCTTTCCATTTGCATTATTCCTAATTCCAAGTTATTTAAAATTCCATTGTTGTAGAATCTTAGTTTATTCCTTCTTGTGGGTGCCCAACATGAACTGCTATCACAACACCCTACCAGGGTCATACAAAACACTATAAATTCACAAGCATACTAGTACATACTTCACGACATTACTACACCACAAGAGATTAGTCAATTAATGGAAGGGAACATAGGCACGGTCCACATAACATAGTACTTATCACACATCTAAGACTGACGTATAGAATACTCAAACAAAGTGAACTAAAACAACCTGAAATTCCCACAATTCCACAGATGAATATTTCACATAACTGAGAAAAATAGCTATATGTACATAGAGTCACACAAGGGAATCAATGCCATATCCAAAACATCACAAAACATATCCAACTAACATGAGTAACACATACATCATAACACCACAACTAAACATCATAACAACTCTACATTTCTTCTAAAACATCAATCACACACAACACACACACACACACACACACACACACACACACACAATCTCTTATGCCTCCCTCAAGTCTCTTATGCCTCCCTCAATCTTATGCCTATCGCAATCTCTTATGCCTCCCTCAAGTCTCTTATGCCTCCTTCAATCTATTATGCCTCCCTCAAGGAGGCCTGTTTCCCTATGGCCCTAGGCACATAGAGTCTAGACACCCCTAACCCAAGTGACATAATAACTCGTGGTTCAATAACCCACTAGTTATCTGTAACTCCTTAGGGCGTACCCCCATACAACGAAATCAGGTCCATAGGTCCAACCATTCCATGGTGCATCCCATGACCCTATTCCACACATCACAACAACAAAACCAACATATCAATCCGATCCAAATGCCAAGTGGCAAAGTACAAGCCTTGGGCAAGGTAGTAAAATCTTAAAATTTAAAAGAAGCTATAAAACCAAGTAAAAACAAATGGCCAAATAGCCATAGTTAGTGTCAAAATCCACATGTTAGTACCACAAACCAAGGAAATGCCCAAAATATAAAGCATGACAAACAAGGAAACTATTGGTCCTTGCAGAAATAGAATAAAAGTTCAAGTTACAAATAAAATACACATATAACAATATCACATTATGATAATTGTGTGGCCTTATCTCGCCACCAAGGGGGGTACTCAACGAGTTGCTGGCACTTAGAACATCGAGCCTCAGCTCGTAAAAAAATAACATATCAATAGTACAACTATCATCATCTCTATCTGAATCATCCTGCCACCACTTCGACAAGGCTAAACACAGTCATAGCTACACTTAGGTTGCATCCATACAACAACCATACGGAGAGAGGGAAAGAAGGACACGGTTCATCATCTTCTAAGCCTAAGGTCAGCCTGAGTTATTGGCCCATGGTACACAATTTCTCACTCCAAACATACACTTTTACCGATTTCCCTCAGGGTTTTAACATAAGGTTCACAACATAACATGCTACTACATCACTACACAATGGTGGTTCACACACATTAATCATAGCACCTTCACAAGGTAAACCAATACAGGGTATATCACATACATTACATTCACATTTACAACATACCACATCACCACATGTTGCACCCAAAAGTGCAATCACCATACAATAGGGATCATATACTCACCATATGTCCCAAATTCATGATGTTAATAATTACATCTTACATGAATTTTAATTATGACAAGCACAATTACAACATATAGTCAACTGCCATATAACATGGGAATGCACACATTTTTACACGAATGCTAATGACATCATTAAGAAGGCCAGTTAACTACAACCAACCTAGTCACACAACATATGAGCACACCCACACATCACGAATGCCAAAAGGATCCAAAACTCTGAAATAAACAATCACATTTCTTTCACACACACAACAAAATAGTGTTTCACACTCAATTTCACATAGAATTCCTGAAAAGGAGAGAAAATACTCTCATCTTTAACACATCAACATGCCATCAGTTACACACTAAGTGACACACACAACATGTGTGCTAACAATATCACAATTATGAAATAATTCACATCATGCTTAAATCACATTACTCTTCCAATATCGACCACCATCATGCAACACCATCACCATCACGCAACACCAAGATGTAATATCATCACAACTCCAAACTGGCCCAGAGGTTCGAGAGCATGAGGTAACCAAGTGTAACAACCACTTTTTCCAGACACACAAGACAACATAGAAAGATGCAGGATAATATATTTTTTGACTTGTTCAAAGTATAGAATGACACAACAGTGGTCACAAAGGCTACAACTAACTCTTCGAACATACTGACACAATGATGACCAGTAAGAAAACAAGGAAACATTCAGCACCCATCAAGGACAATTCACTTTTCCTTTTTGACAAGACACAACATAATAGCCAAGCACAGAACCACTTATAGTTAGAGGTATCCCATGGAGAAAAAATTTCAAGGTCACTTATTTACTAGAGGCATCTTTCAAAACTTAACTTACGTTCTAGAAGGTTTATGATATAATTCGTACAATTCTTCTTATAGGGCTAGATTTCTTTCCTTTTATACTATTGAGTAACTAGCTTAAGATCATCTCAATTATGACAATTACTTGTTTAATTCATTTTTGACAAAAAAAATGGAGGTAATCAAATTCCACAAGGTTATCTATCCAGACCTACACTACTGAAACTTGTTTCATATCTCCATTGCATAAGGAGGCAAGCGTAAGCTCAAAATAAGTGGAGTATCGTTTAGGTTCGGAACCCTTATCTTCTTTGTTCAAGGATTAAAATTTTATCAAAACTTAAGAAAGGGTTCCAAATTACTATGGCAACGGTTAGAGAGAGAAGATCAATTTATTTTGTTATGGTATATTTAGTTATTAACCGGTCTTTCAATGAAACTTAAGAGTTAAACTAGATTTGAAAAAAAAACTTCATTTAGCAATCATCTAGATTAAGCTTCGACAAAGGATACACATGGGGTTCCCAAAATGGAAGCACAAGACTTAAGGTTTCACCAAAAATGAGAATAAAGTTTAATCCGTAGTTAAGGTTAATGAGGGTAGGTTTCTTTACACTGGTAGAACACTCCTTTATTTCCAATTTAAGATTCTTAAATTTATCAACAAGAAATCAAGTCCCATTGTTATTTTATTTATTGTTTCATCTATGGATTCATTTTATTTTATCTTTGAGTAACTTTAGAGAAGGGATTGCCAACCACTAAAATAAACATAGAATTGCACTGATGTCAGGACCATGGAGGGTTAATAAAACAAGAAAATTTATGACTCGAACGAAGGAACTACCATTGCTAAGTGAGGGTACTATACACGGTTATGACATTTCTATTCATCATGGTACTCATAACAAAGGTGCCAAAAGATCCAATAGATCTTTGGCTAAGAACAAGAAGGTAACAAGTTGGTCAAGCCATGCTACGACATTAACATGACTGATAAATAATATTACTAAAAGAATACTCGTAACAAGGTGAAGATAGAAAATTATCTCTCACAAAGATAATTACAAGTTTTACTACAAAAGGACAAGACATCTTTATTTCACAATCACCATAATTTTCCAAGGCAAGAGGCTATACAAACTCCATTACAAGCATCATTGCAAGAATTACAACACATTTGACATTCCTACAAGGAACCACATAAAACAAACTGATTAAACCTTCAAAAATATTTCCTTTATCAACACACACAAGCCATCTACACAAGTATAAGCTCGATTCAGTTTGTAAGAACTGAAGCATGTTAAGACTACACAAAGAAACAATAAGCTAAGATTTAACAAAGACATGAAAGAAAAGTTCTACTTTAAAAAGGAAAAAAGTACAAACCACTAATCAAAATTCTTCACACGATATATAAAAAAAAATTTCCACCAACCAACAAGAAGGGAGTAAAATATTCAAGTTAAGAACAAAAGTTAAGAGTATTGGGATTTAGATTATGTAATCCCATAGATTACGTGATTGAAATCCAATACTCGGTCCATCCATCACTGAAAATATTATAGAAGCCCAAACATACTAGATACAATCACAGATGAAAAACTGAAAGGTAAATCAGCCCCTTTCTAGGAGGAAGGTTTCATAGCATAATGGGATACGTAACCCCGAAGGAAACATTCCATCGTTACAGTCTAAACAAGAGGTGTACCACCTCTTCCTTACAAGATGTTTTAAAATTAATATAAATTAACATAATCAAGCCACTCTTAAATTGCATTAAAATAAATTCACAA
The DNA here is from genome assembly GCA_019776745.2 of Taxus chinensis. Classification (NCBI taxonomy): domain Eukaryota; kingdom Viridiplantae; phylum Streptophyta; class Pinopsida; order Cupressales; family Taxaceae; genus Taxus; species Taxus chinensis. The sequence goes on along the minus strand of CM034155.1, from coordinate 613,658,841 downwards.
CCAACCATTAATATTAACAAAAAACCCCATCATAATCGACAACTTATCTAAATAATATATACGAAGAGTAATCCCCCAAATGTCACTAATAATTTTTTTTTTCACAGTTCTCCAATGTAGGCCAGCAATGTATTTAAGCAGATATTCCATTTCTGACCCCAAGACTAGCCTCATAACGTATCACCGAATGTCATAAGTTAACAGGGGTCCTATCTCTATAATGACTACAGTCATCCCAACACATTTCAAATTCCAAAACCAGCATAGAGGTTTGGTCATAAACGTATGACCCTTAATGATACGTTCTCTAATGATCCACAAAAAAAAACAATTCCATCATGAATGAAAACACTACGCTCATCCAAAAAAAACCCAAAACTTATAAAAATAAGCCAAGTGTAATACCTGAATCTGAAAGATTATGTATTCAACCTAAAAATTTTAAACAAAGTATAAAACAAAATATTACTTCCTATCCCCTTTGAGTTGTTCGAAACACCTAACCATGTTTGACAAGATCATGGCTCCACAAGAACAATCGAAGAAAGGGAAACCTCACACGCATACCCAAGGCAGACTGCACCTTTGAATTTCGATATAGCTCAACCTAGCAGAGATCTATTCCATTTTACAAACCCAAAAGAAGCAAGAGAAAACCCAAGTACCCGAAAAATCCAGCTATGGTTCCCAAAATAAAGGGACATCACATTCAATATTGGAACATAGAAAAGTCTCAGAATGAAAATTTAATTAGTCAAGGAGGCCACAATAGTCATATAGGTTACATGATGTACATTATAATGTACCTACAGCCAACTCAAAGATTCATGGATAAAGTACTTGTATTCCCAATCCCTATACCCCATGTTTCAGCATAAGCTAGCAGCTAGAATCCAACAAGTCACCACAAAGGTGAATCTAACAAGGAGTACATAATAATACCCAGACATGGTCTTGAAAGCCTATGTTTGAAAAACACTAGAATACACACCTCCAAAATATCATGAAGGAAAAGCACAGGCCAGTAGAGCACCAAATTAAGGGGTCATTTACAAATGATATTTAATTATCTCCAAGAAGAAATAAAATGCAAAATTCCATGTTGATAAAACTAGATTCATTCAAAATGTTATTGCCATGCATGAATAAACAAATAATTAACTAATTCTTGCAAAATCCAAAGAGCTAATAATTTATATTACATTTCTGTCTCCTTGCATCCAAGAATTACCAGTATTCAGAGAAGCTATGCAATGATACCATCAAAATCCCATTACCAATTTTCCCTAAGGGCAGTGAGTGCAAGAACATTTTGATCCATAAAACATTGCTCACAGCCAACTAAAATATAATAGAGTAAAAACCACATCATTTTCCCCTTTACAAGCCAATCTTAAAAAAAACTAGTGATTCGGGAAAAATAACAGAGGGACAACCAGTGCACTCAAGGAAAATAAAAAAGATCAACCACAAAACAATCCCATTTCTAGGTTCCATTTCAAGGAGAACATTTATTTCATGGAATCAAATTAAAGTCTATTTAACATGCCTGATTTGGTGCTTCCACGATGGTACCCACATGGCAGAGCCACTGTACAGCCATAACATAAGACCTGTCCTTTTTCTTTCACTAGATGGGCATCCAAACTTTCCTCTAGTATAAAAAATTCCTCACCAACCATCCACGCAGTCAACAACTACCAGAGAAAGGCACATATTACCTCCACCATGCCAAAAAGTGTCTCCAAAGTTAAACATTGCATACCAGAAATGAATGGCCAGAAGCAAGGAAATTATGTAGGTCCACCATTGTCAGTCTCAGTAGAACAGAGAAGAAAAACGACCCACATATAGCAAGCGGCCAACAACAAAAAGGAAGAAGGACCATTTTTTCTAACCACCCATCCATCTGCCATCTAAAATAAATTATCCAAGAAAAGGTGTTTCAGCATCCAAACCAATCAAGGCCCCCATCACACATGACCAGACCCAAAAAGGAAATGTGCAAGTCAAGGAGTCAGAAGGAAAAGAAAAAAAATCAATGAAAAGGAGACATGCGGCCAACAAGGTGAAGTAATGGTGGGTGGGTGTCATTATTTCAAGCATTAAAATATTTCTAGGTGCTCAACCACCCTCCATGCCAAAAAAATTCAAAAAAAAAATAAAATAGCACAAAACCATACGCTTGCAAAGGGGAAAGAAGGATTATGCCCAACATAAATAAATTTATTTGGTGGAGCCCACGTGACAAGGGCCAAGTCATGTTGAAGTGGTGAGAGGTAGTAGGTGGAGGGGGTAAAAAAAATTGGGGCAAAACCAATAATCCCCTTCTAAACTTGTGCCACATGCAACACCCTATGAAAACAAAAGAGAGAAAAGAGGAAGAAGGGAATCCAAAGAATTGTACATGAACCAAAGGATTAAATTGCATGCAAACAACCAAGCTGGAGGGAGAAAGAACCAGATTCTCCATTACTCTAAATGATTAAAGCAACATGCAAGCAGGCCTAAACGACCAAGGGGAGAATACTGGAAGTTGACGTTCGAAGGAGAACACGGATTGATGACTGACCATGGCACCATGATGAGGTAAACCCTTCTTCCACGCGGAACAAATTTTGGCCTATGGGAGCAACCAAACGATACAATAAAATGACATAGGGATGATTAATGTTAATAACAATTACAAACAACAATGAAATATAATAATAATAATATAATATGAAATAATGGCTGATCGGCACATAACTTAATAATATCATTATTATCATTATTTTATTTTATTTTTTATTTTTTATTTTTTTATTAACTTTGTAACTTAAAAATAATTATAATTCATAATAATAATAATAACAGACAGTCAAGATTGACAATCCGAGAACAGGATTTTTCCTGGCAAATCATTTGGTATCAGAGTTGCACGACTTACCGTCACACCAAAATTTTGAGCTTTTGGTGTGACGGCAAATCGTGCATCTCTGATGTCAGCTAGTTAAGTGTGCCGCTCCCAAAGTAGTACGGGGATGGGTGACCTCCCGGCAAATTCCCGGTGTCACTTCCTCCTAATGTCATTTGGCCTAATTGGGTGTATACGTGGTGGGCCCAGAGCTCACATCGTTGCATCCGACTTCATCGTGCAGGGGTGTGTTGGTGTAGCAGCTGGTTAACATGATGAGATCCCTCTCCACCATCAGTTCGAGCTTTTGGTGTGACGGAGAATCGTTTGGTATCAGAGCCAGGCAGTTAAGCGTGCCAGCCCCAGAGTAGTGTGGCAATGGGTGACCTCCCGGGAAATTCCCGGTGTCACTTCCTCATAATGTTGTTGGGCCTAATTGGGTGTATACCCGACTCCATCATGCGGGAGGGTCAAAGATGCACGATTGGGCCTAATTGGGTGTATACCCGGCTCCATATTGGCGTAGCAACTGATTAACACGATGAGATCCCTCTCCACTGTCAGTTCGAGCTTTTGGTGTGACGGCAAGTCGTGCATCTCTGAAACGATTTGCCGTCACACCAAAAGCTCGAACTTTTGGTGGAGAGGGATCTCATCATGTTATTCAGCTGCTATGCCAACATGTAGTTGAAAAGATTTATATTTTCGAAACAAAATGTGGTAAATGTTTATATAAATGAATTACTTATTTTCGAAATTAAATATATTTTTAATGTTTGAAATGAAGTGTTTATATTGTTTATATGGGACACATTAATAATATTGATTTTAAATTATTTATTTTGTGATTCATTATTTGAGTAATTTTGTAAAGATAGTATAATTTTTTATTGGAAATAATATTTATTTACTTATATAATTGATTATTCACCTATTTTGAGTATTTTTTTTAATATTATTAAGTATTTTGTTAACATTATCATACATTGTATGCAGACCATTTGTTTTGTTTCATTTATAATATGTAATGCCTTTTATGCATTTGATTTAATATAGGTACGAATGTCTATATAAATGAATTATTTATATAAATATTTTTTATTATATAATTTTAATTATTATTTTTTTATATATTGAAATATATTTTATATCTCTATAGTAAAATATATATCTTAAATACTGGCCTACTTATCTTAAATAAATTTGGATCTTACATACATTTATTTAAAATCGGTATAGTAATTTAGTCAACTCTAAATTTAGAATTAAGGCTAATTATATCTGCCACTATCAGTAACGATTATCTAGAATTCCCACATAATAAAGTGATTAATCATTCTCCATATAATGTATTTACACTGTTTTGTTTTGTTTGCTTTCTTAAATAAAGAAACTAAATTGATGACTGACATTTTTGCAAATTTAATTCTGGTTATTTTATTGTTCACACAGTTACCGCCGGGACTGAAGGTTCTTAAAATGTGTGGAGATAGCTGCTTAACAGATCAAGGTGGTCCGGGAAAGGACTGGACTACATGGGAGCTGCAGGAGTTGAGAACATTGAGAGTTAAATCTTTTAAAAAATTCGGCATATCAGACCCCAAACTTTTCTTGCCTTTTGAAAAACTAAAAGAGTTATTCATGAGTTCATGCAGTATGGTAGAAATGCCAGAAAGTTTGACAGAGATGTATGTTCTGGAAAAGCTCGATCTTCATGACTGCAAATACCTCCGAAAATTGCCAGAATCATTTGGTACCCTTTTGCATTTATCCAAGTTGAATTTAAGTTACTGTTCATCATTGAGACGACTTCCGAAATCCTTTGGGCAGCTGCAATCTTTAAAAGAACTGGTTTTAAGTTTTTGTTCAGCATTAAAACATCTACCCTCCAATTTTGTGTTATTGGGTAGTCTGAAAAAGGCTACTTTTTCAAATTGCCATAACATCCAGAAGCTTCCTGACAAGTTTGAACTATTGAGTTCGGTTGAAGAGCTTGATTTCTCATATTGTAGTAATCTGAAATTGCTTCCAATCAATTTTCATCTTCTTTCCTCATTGCACCTTCTCAACTTACAAGGCTGTAGCAAATTAGAAAAACTCCCAGATAGTTTTCCTGAGAGCCTAGTCAAGTCAAAATCTGTGGCCATAAAGCTGTCTGGATGTGCAAGTTTATCAGACTTGCAAGAAGAGTTTTGCCAGGGCAATAACATTGAAGATCTTTCATTAGCTTATTGCGCTGGTTTACTAAAGCTTCCCCGGCAAATTAATGAATTGAAGCAACTAAAAAAATTGAATTTGTCTTGTTGTCAAAATTTGCAAAAGCTTCCAAAAACGTTTGCTGAACTCGCATGCCTTGAAGTGTTGAATTTAAGCTTCTGTGAATTATTGCTTGAGTTGTGTGACGGCTTCAACCGGCTGAAGGCATTAAAAGATCTTAATCTCTCCTACTGTCCTGTTTTGGAGGGCAAGTGGATGAAAACAGTGCAAAAAATCCAGAGCTTGAGAGTTGTGGACATTCGTGGCAGTTTTATACAGTTTAAGACAAAGAGACGGTGTCATTTTACAGTGTTAACAGACGGAGACCCACCAAGCCAGGTATCGTGTGTTAACTGTTTTAATATAGATTAGAAAAACTATATGACCTGCAACTAATGGTATTTAAAGAAGTCGCTCTAAACTGCCGGAATGAATTAGTATAAGGCAAAGATATTTTGTTTTAATAAGTGTTTTAACGAGCAGTAATTGGCATATAACTTCCGAAGGGGAGAGATTTTTTTGACTTATATGCGTACCCTTGCAAACAATGCAGAATGAGAAGGAGATGGTACTGGACGGCGTAGCATCAAAATTTTTCAAAGACAAAGCAGCTCTGATTGATTTGTATGGAAAGCCGTTTTTTCCTTCTAAACAAATTTCATCAGAAACTACCCTAGCATTTATTTTTGATCATAATATATCCCGATGGGACTGGGAAATGCTAGAGAAAAATGTTGACCAGCTCTTAAACAATCTGAACGATATGAATATCATTTATGTTGGGAGATCTTTCACTGCAATCCCAACAAAGCTGGCAGACAAAATTGTTGCATATACACCTGAAAATTCTGAAGATGTTTCATTATTTGATAAATCCTTAGCAATATCTGCAGGCCCCGATTTTTGGGAATTTGGCACTTATATAATTAAAACAAAGGTTGAGGGCGAAAAAAGCTTTCAGCGCTTCAAAGGATGGGAAAGTATCTCAGGTGAGTTGTTGGGAACGATGTTCAACATTCAGTACTACCGCATACTCGAAGAAAAAATGATTGCATCAGACTCTCGACAACTGCTGCAGCCATTGTTGAAAGACTTGACCTTGACCAAAGACAAGGTAATCAGTTTTTGTAGCAGAAATTGCCCCTAACAGAGATTTATTTTGCAGTATTTAAAATGGGATATATCATATTGTAGAGGCTACCCATGAAAAAAGACAATCAAGAATTGGACGCAATCACAGAAAACAACCAAGATCACGTACTCAATTCTGCTGCTTGAAATTTATAAATCGTATAGAAATTTGCAGATACTTATTTTTCGACATTTTAACTCTATTGTTGCAACTTGCAGGTAGATGTCAAGGATCTTACAGCCAATAAAATTGTCTTTCTACTCATTTCAACGCTGGAAATTTCAGAAACGGAAACCTCATTTCTAACAGAACTGTATAAAGAGATGCAAGAGACGTACCTTGATTTCAAAGTTGATTGGGTTTGGGTTCCGCTGGCCATCGATGATAAGGATCGGTTGATTTCAAAGTATGAACAGCTGGAAAAGCTTATGCCATGGGTAGTAATTTCAGATCCATGGAAGATGGAGCAAGCAACTGTTACAAATTTTTTTCGGGAAAGAATGGGCTTCTGTGAAATGCCTATGCTGGCATGCTTGTCTCCTTGGGGTTTTTCTACCACGGATGTCATACCCATGGTGGCAACGTTGGGGACAGAAGCATGTGTATTTCTCAGTAATGATCATCTGACAAGCAAGGATAATAATGAAATCGATGCAATGCAGCGACTATCCCACCTGCGCTTTCTCTTTAGTGGTTTACAGGTAAGCTGGATCGAATCACGTTTATTACAACTATATGTTGATAGCCTAATGAATCACTCTGTTTTTTGTTACAGGACATTGATAAAAAGTTGAGCATGCCTCAGATGGTGTGGTTATATGGCGGAGATCCTAAGAACATTTCAGATTTTAAGAGAAAATTAAGCTGTGTATTAGATGTCATGGATAACAATATGATCCAGATCCTCTATGTTGGCAACGGATACTTTCTCCATGATACCAAAAGCATGGAGGAAGAAAAAGCATTGCATGAAAATAACAGAAATGGCCTTCAATGGTTGAGCTTATCCTCTCAGGAGGTGAAAAAGTTTTGGCACCGCACACATTATTTGGTATATCTGATAGCATCTCAGGAGGGTAAGAGCGATTTTGTGAGCCTTCAGAGACTACTGCTAGGCCTTCTGTCTCTTGATTGTCTATCCAGAAGAAGCCGTAACATGTGGATGATGGCAGTTGATAAGACTGGGAATAACATATTGACTGGAAAAGGAAAACAGCTGGTGGAAGCGTTAGAAAGTAATGTTCAAAAGAAGATGAACTCGTCCATAGTAATTAGAGAAAATGGGGTAGTGGAAGTGCTATCAAGTAAAACCGACGGGGAACAGCGCCTATTGATAGAAGTCAGAAACCCAGGTGATAAATTCATTGAACAGGAAGACAAGAAAAGGTTTGAAGATCCACCATGGCTCACAGCACATCCCTCATCACAAATTGTAGAACAAATCTCAGCCAACATGGTTTGCTCCATGTGCTATTACAGAGACGCTGCGTATCATTGTGATATGTGTGGATGTTTTAGCATATGCCAAGAGTGCTACATCTCAGAATTTATAGCAAGGAGCAAAAAAGAAAATGGGGCGCAGATAACTATTGAGGTTTCCCAGCAGTAGTCAACAACACTATCTGCACTTTTCTTTAACATCCATGAGCTCTTCCTGGTAGATGTTGGTCTGGAATTTGACAGCCAGATAAATTATAGCTCCTGGTGTTTATGGCATTTGGCCACTGATGCCAACAATTGCCATATATTGCCGTATAGCTAGTGTGGTACTTCATGAATGTCATGGAATAACCTGCATCTTCTTTCATACTTTTATGAAGTTAGAATTTTTATTTGCTTATTGTAACCTCTATAGTGAGACAATGGAATTTTTTTTTCAAATCTTATCCATGAAGAACCCAAACATTTACTATGTCGATTGAAACCTCTGTATTTTAACTCTGGTTTTAGTTATAAAATGGTTTTAATACATTGTGCATCATAATTTTTTTGGAAGTTGTAAAACGCACATTGCTCATTTTTTCTGATTTTATTTTTTTCAATTCGTTCAGAAAGTCGCAATATAGTTCACCCCTTTTATACTCTCTTTATTTCGATACTCTCTCTTTCTTTCGGTTTGTTTAGATTCCCTCTCTAGTTATTTATTCATTATTATATTTTGAAGTAATCTAGGAATTAATATTAAAATAAGAAAACATTACTATTAAGATCTCAAACTACCCATTAATATCCTTTAATTTTTCTCTAGCTTCTTTTTTATTCTCACACTTTCTCGTGAGTTGGTCCCTACACATCACCATGTTATGCTCTCTCAACTTTGTAGAAGACACTTTGAACCTATCATCTATCAGCTGGGTACTGAATTTTATTCGAGAGACATAGACTTAGGATTATGCGATTTGGTCTTTCACTCTACTCCCTTACCTCAGTGATCAATATTTAGCTAGAAGCCCTAAATGAGTAATTATTTGTACGTGAAGAATTTTATGTTTATCAAGAAAACCACAATAGATTTGAAAAAAATTATTGTTTTTTGATAATATTCGTATTATTGCATGATCTGATCTTGAGAATAATATCTAGAATAAAATAATTTTTTTGAAAGACCTCATTAGCTTAATCAAATAAGTTTGGGCTTGATTAATATAGATCATAAATTATACGTAGCAATTATCCTTGATCATAGTATTTCACATGTAAACATCGAAAGAAATTTTTTTGCCATTGATGAACACGTATCGAACTTGAAATTGATAGATTACCGATTATTTTCCCTCCACATTAGGATCTTTAGCAATCTTCACATTTATCATATCTATCATCCCTTATTATATGCGTCACTGTATTTTATTCCCCATGTTTGCACCATCTTTATCATGTCATTTGCCTCAGCCTAAACTAGAGAAGTATAGTGCACAAGATAATATTGTCATTTTTTCCTTTTATAAATTATGGTGAATGCAATGTGAAAGATTAGTTCTTTCTCACTTCTTTTATTTTATTATACTTGCTTTCATTCGGCATTCTTTCACTCCCTTTATTGTATGTGTTGCACACCCATCAAATTTGAGAGACCTATTTTGGGAATTAAATCCTACTATACTCAAAATCAATCCCAATAGACCTTTTGTCTCTTTGTCTAGGATGATAATGTATAAGCACACACCCTCCCTACCCATGTTCCAAAATTGACTAGTAGTTTAAGGATAGAAGACGTCAATAAACCATATAACATTGAAGATAGTAAATTTGATTCACATAATATTACTTTCACTCGTGAAATGAGAATGTAACTAATAGTCCTATCCAAGCCCCAAATTATCCTACAAACACTAAATTACAAATATTTTGTGTAAACAAATGATTTATTACGATAGGTGAATCATTAAACAGAATGTGGTCTCATACCTTTAATTTTTATAGCACCAATGTTACATATATACAACTTGAGTCTAATCCTTTATGTGCAAAAATAACTCAAACATGAATAATTTATAAAGGGATATCCTTCATCTCCTTTATATCACAACGTGAATTACGCTCTCGAACAAATAATTCAATCCCATTTGAATGATCTCATCTCTACTTTGGTTGGATCCAGTTTGGTTGGATGAATTTGGGAGTTGGAAAATACTGCAATACAATGATTACCCTTATGAAAGGTCATAATTTAGGTCGTTCCATGAATTCTTGAAACTATATTTTTGTTACTAACACTCAACGAACATAACAATACTATCAACAAGGTTATCCAAAGTAGTCTAGCCTGGGATATATTTTTGTAGGGGTTGGTACATTGGGAATGGGTGCCTGACCCTTGTTTGTATATTGTACCCACAGAGCAATCAATAATTCATTTTTTCGTATGGATCCCAATAATGTAGCTAGTTATAATCAAAACTCCACCTCTATTTTATTTAGAAACTTATATGGTTGATTCAAATATTTCTGGTTACATGCTTCCTTTTCCATTTCCAAACTTTCGGAGTATAAAGGAGGAGGATACCTAAATGCCCACATCAAGGCATATATTACCACATTAATGGATTGACTCCCTTAGGATGTTATGGTCGAAAAATCTTCCCAAAGAGACTTGAAGGGATCGCATTAAATTGGTATTATCAAATTCCTTAAGCCTCCATTTACTCCTTAAAAAAACTTATTTCTAAAAAATTTAAAGCATTCGTTATGAACAAGTTATGTACTAATTTCAGAGAATTGATGCGTATTAAACAAGATAAAAAAGAATCCAATGGCCATTTCATATTAGAGTGGTGGAAGGTTGTTTATTCTTGTATGATTGCACACAACATGGACCAAATATAGCTTTTTGATATTTTCTCCATTTGCTTAATAGAGAAACCATAGAAGATGTGAGAAAATTCCCCTTTCACACTTATGAATAATTCCTAGATGGTGATTTATACATTTCCCAAGAAATCATCGATAATGAGTACAAAACTTATGGGTTAAACAAAAAAAATTGATTACTCTAAACCAAATAAGTTAAATTTTCATACCAAAAACCAAAACAAGAACTCGAGAACCTAATATTTTGAATAAATGTAGTTCCACCATTCATGGTATTACTGATCAAACTACGAAGCCAAACATTATCAATAACAAAAATATGAATTCAAACAATAATAACATATGAAATCAAAGGAGTCCCAACTTTACTCCTTCAGTGAACATAGTGAATTTTAATTTCCCTCAACCTAGGGAAAACCAAAAAAATCGATACCAAAACTCTTCATGGGTCACAAAAATATACATATAGCCAATCTCAAAATGACAACCAAGTTTTTAATGAACAATAGATCCAAAATTAAATACCTAGTGATATAATCTTAATGTATATCGTGGTTTTCATCAAGTTTTTTGACATGATTATATAACATAAAAGGAGTGCAATGATTTTATTAAAATACTCTCTTATGATCAATGATAATTTTCCATTGATCACAGGTTCTAATCCCCCAGGCCTCAAGGAACTAGCTACCCTTGCATTTACACAGCCGGTTGGGAGGACTCACCCTACATTAGTGCACCACGAAGTGTGCTAGGTCAATGGGTCAATAACTCCTATTGTATCTAAAAATATATATAATTTTTCATTAAAATGTTTCTAGGAAACCCCAAGGGAGGTCTACAATTAGGGTATATTGAACCCATATCACCTCAAAATGTAAAATTAGTCATATATCGAGATCCTTTTCCTAAACATCATGTAGATTAAAAAAATACCTTCTAACCTAAACAAAGGTATCCCCATGTGGACATATGACCATGGAACCTCTACTTTTGAAAACCTTGCAGTAGCCCCTACTCTAAATCAACAAAATAAAACAAATACTATAGCCATGGTTGAATTAGAGAAAAAACTTGGAATTAGTAAAATGATATGTAATAGTGAGTACACTTTGTCTCCATCACACAAACACTTTATTCTAAAAGATTTCATTCATATTATCCCCGAGCTAGTAGGGGTCATATGACTTGATCACATACCTAATAAACACATTCTCTCACATATCATTTCTTGACTTGCTCAAGAACTCACTCACCCATCATCCATCTATCTTTGAAGTATTATGTTTTGGCCATCTATTAATCCATGTCATGCCTCCCTATGAATCCCATATCAATTATATTAATTTTGGCATACATCCTCCATGGTAAAGGGATAGAGACACTAGATATGTCTTTGACATAGCTTAAATTCCCTCTAATGCTGAGATATATAGGAGAGGAAATATCTCCTTGTAATTTTAGGTGTGAGTCTACAATTTTTATTAGATTAGGTAAAAACAAATTTTGAAGGGATCAGGAACCCTTTACAACCAAAAGATAAGGCACTCAAATCCCAAAGGAGAAGCAACAAAAAACAAGAGCCCACAGGTCGGGAACCAAACAGACGGAACAAGATCCCTGAGACAGGGAAACTCAAGCACCAGGTAAGCAGGTCAAAACAACTTGACCCAAAAACCAAGGTACTTAATTACCCAGAGTTCCTTTATGAGATCTAAGACTCATCTTGAGAGGCAACTGTCCAACTTTTCCTCTCTTTTTGTTGTTCACCATCATCCAACCCTCCCTCCAAGAATGATCAACATTTTCATTTGGGTTAATGGGAAGACTAATTTGAAGAGACGCAATGTTTTGACCAAGAGAACACAAGGATACAGAGGGTAGCAAAGGAGCAACCCCCTTTTCTGCATCATTAACAGGTAAAGTGGAAAGAGAATCAGTCTCACCCAGATTAGTCACTTTAATTTCTTCCACAATCCTGTCCTTCTCCTTTCCCTGATTTCCAATGTAACTACCTAACACTTCTGAATCATTATCCGCCTCAGCCTCAATAGTCATATTTTTTGGATTGAAATCCTTCCATGATGAGACTCGACCTTTAATCTGCTGCTTCATAACATTACACTCAGTGGCAAGATGACCAAGAGAAAAGCATGTTCTACATCTGAAGGGGAGATCTTCATAATCGATATTTTGAGTCTAAATTAAATCCCTGACTTTGAGTTCCATTGTGGCTGGGAAATCAGCCGTCATATCCAAATCCACCAAAATACGGGCATAAGTGGTGTGATCATAAGATTCAGTCTTAGAATCAACATCAAGGAATTTTCCCAAAGCATCCCCAATGGATCTGAAACACTCTACACCCTAGAAATGTAGGGGTAAATGAGGCATCCTTATCCACATAGGTTTGATGGTGAAGGTTTCACTAAGCAGGTTAAAGTTGGGAAACCAAGGCTTCATAAGAAGATGGTGTGACTGAAAATCCCATAATTTGCCAAAAAAATTATCCTTGTCTAAGGAAAACTCAAAGACAGCAATGAATATTCCACGAGCATAGGGGTAGATATTGACTTTACCTGCCATATAGGGCCTCCATTGTTTAGATATCCATTTGTGAAGGGCTGGAAGGCTAGGATAGTAGCTTATGAATCTGTAAATTAGACCCCTGTTTTGGTAGAAATCCACCGATTCAGAGAATTCCTCACCAAAGGAAACCACAGGAGTAGACTTGGCATAATCCATGGGTTTAGCCGACCCCTTAACACCAGATTTGGTTACCTCCAGGAAGGAAAAGGGATTTCCTCTGTTCTGGTTTTGCACAATATAGTGGTGGCCAGATCCGTTGGACATCCCAGACCTTCCATCACCATATGCATGGGCAATGAGGGATAAACCCTCACCCCTGTCTAGACCATTGGTGGAAAAAGTCATATCCTTGCTGTCGCCATCGCCAAGGACAGGGGCATCAAGATTAGACTTAGCTAGGCTAATCCCACCCCCAAAAAGAGGGAGAACTGTGTATGGAGTTGAACCGGGGTAGGGGGACAAGCCTCCAACTCTATTATCCAGAACTCCAACCACATTCGAGCAGAAACCACTTGGCACTAGACCACATTCGGGTGCAAAACGAGAAGGGAGCGGAACACCCTTTCCATTATGTTCACCATTCCTATAAAAAGGAGAAACTGGGCCCCGAAGCAGATCTCCATGTTGGCCTCGAAGCGAAGCACCCTGTCCACCTCCTTTGCCGTAGCCATCACCCACAGAGCCTTCAGTTCCATTAGGGTTTGCTGAATATTTCATCACTTATGAAGCATGAAGCATGAAGATACTAGTTTTGAAGCATGAAGCATCTAAAAATATTGTGATGTGAGACTACAATAATTATGTAAGGATATCAATGAATTTTTATGGGTATTTTGTAAATGTGGTCCCTTGTTCCTTCTAACAAAAGTTATGGTATGGAGAAACTAGCTTTTCAACTAGGAACATACTAAAAGGTAGTGACAATATCAAGGAAACCTTGATTGGGACAATCATCCTCCTTGCTTCACTTGGGACAAAAAATTATCATAACCAAATTCTATATCATAGATAGAAAATAAAACTATAACATATTGTCAGGAAGACCCTACATCCATAAGATGAAGACCATCCCTTCCACCATGTTCTAGGAAGAGAGGTTCTTGCACTTAGAAAAGGTTTTTGTCTCTAAAGGAAATCCTAAGCCATTTAACATATATTTGGAAAATCTTAGAGGAAAACCTGGATATCACACTAAATTTTAGCTTCTAACAAATGAATTGGACAAACCAAATCCTTCAAATGAGTCATTCGTGACTATAAAATTGATGGTGAAGGTAGATATAAAGAAAATTGAAGTTGTAGAAAAAAATGACAAAAAGGTTACTACTATAGAGATAATATCTATATAAACTAGAGTTGAAATTATGAAACTTCTAGAAATTGAATCACTAATCACCCTTCCATTTTACCTACATTGGATTGGTAGTCTTCTTGGCCTAGGCTATCTTCCTATAGATGATCTTCTAGATATATATATATGGTATAAGTGTCATAAGTATAAGAAGAGTCTTCTAAGGAAACTATGAATTATTTCTTTGATGAAAATATTTGGACACTTCACTATAATGGAGTAAAATTTCAATCTGGTGTAGGTACATGAGTCACCTTGACCTCTCCTAAGGGTAATATCATTCCTTTTGGTATTAAATTTTTGTTTGAATTCACCAAAAATGGTTCTAAGTATGAATCCTTACTTCATGGTCTTATAGTCACCAAAATATTGGAAGTTCAAAACCATAAAGTCCTAGTGCATTTGTAGCTTTTTGCTAGCTATTTTTTCAAAGTATATGAATCTATAGTAGAACATCTCCAACTCTACAAAGATGTTTTGTATGAGATGAGAAAAGGTTTCGATTTTATCTGTATAGAGGCTATTCCCGGGGAGTGAAATTAGTTAATTGACTTTATGCCTTCTTCTTCTTCATTATTTTCAAAGACATGCATTTTATATAAAATGAGTTTATTGTGTCCATGAGACAAAAACTTTTAATATATAAGATTCCATACATCACAATCCTTCCTTACATAGAAAATAAGAATGGAATTGTTATGATGGACATTGCTAAAAAATGACAAGGTTATCATAGGATTCTTGTCTACATACAACGATATCTCCAATTACCACAAGATAGGTTTTTCCCTCATATCACATTCTTCATCCTAGTATGAGGAAAATGATATCATAATCTGTTTCACACAAGAATTTTAAATCTTCAGAATAGAGGAAAAAATTGAACTTCATTCTGCCCTCCAGAATTCAAGGAAGGGAATGTTTCTTTAATAGAATATATACTTAAAGAATTAGTGAAATGTTCCTTGAAATTAAAGTATTGCAGATAGTTGACGCGCGACAAGGAGGTATTGCAGAAATTGACGCATAGCAGACGCACAACAAAGAGTTTTTTGATGTGCGAAAATGGGTTTTTTTATGTGCAAGCAGAGGACGGAGGCTGCAGACGCGCGACAGGAGATTTTCTGTCGCGCGTCAAAAAAATGCATTGACGCACATCAACATACCTCATTGACGTGTGTCAACAACCTTGTTGATGCGCGTCAAAGAGGTCTATTGACGCGCATTAATGAGGGTGCTGGTCAATGCATTTTTTTGACGCGCAACAGCAAATCTCCCATTACGCATCTACAGCCTTCTGTCACACCACTTGAAAATCAGGCAAAAAAAATTCATACAACCCCCAAAAAATTCACCTTCCCGCAAAACCAGTTCCGGGGATATTTGCCAGGTATTTTCCACCTCCGATTTCCAAGAGGTCTCTTAAAATGAACCTTGCCAAACGACAAGGTACAACAATTAACTCAACTATAATTTAACTCTCGTATGGGCACCATCCAAGACACAACACTTTCCTGGTTTACAATTTTATTACCTTTATCTTTTGACATTGGCCTTAATTGTTGAAAATCACTTCCCATGCAGTCCTTCATTTTTCTTAAAACTATATTATGTTGTCCTTACTTTACTTAACATTTCACTTGTAGTTTCCCCCTTTAATTTTTTGTGTTTCCCTTACTACAATAGAATGATGTGGCCTAATTGTTGATAGGAACATTTATTCCCACATGAGCCACTGGTGTTTGTTCTCAGGATTTATCTTTTAAGTTGCATGTTTGTTTGTTTTTGAAATTTATCTCAGTGTCCACAAAGAAGGTTTACATGAAACCAGTGAGCTTAATTAGTTAAAGAGTGAATAGATTACACATTCTTTTCATATTAGCATTTAATTACTAAAGTTACTCGATTCATGTTTTAAGTAATTACCACTAACCGTGTATCCTATATTCTTCATTTAAATTCTTAGTCATCAAGGTCCTAAGGAGTATTATTTACACTCAAACAAGGTTAGATTCCTGGATAATTAAGTATTAGATGCATGTTATGAGGAGTCATTCAATTATAAATTTTACACACCTTACTAAGGTCACAGCTAGAGTGATTACACACCCTTATCTCCAAAAATCATCATGTAACTCTAGGTAAATTTGATACTTCTTGTCAAGTTGAAACTCTTGTTTGAGAGGGGTTGAAGGGCATTCACTCCTAGTATTCTCTTGTGTAGGTAACTAAAACATCAGATCAAATTGAATCATTTTCATTCATTTTAAAAATGGTTTCACTTAACTTGATTTAATTACCCTTTTAAAAACGTTTGTGTAACCCATTTATTAATAGGGACATTGGTATGTTCATGAGACTACTATTCCTTGTCCTAGTGGTTCATCTCAAGAACATGATTACATGATTTAACATCATACATTCATTACAAAATAGGACAAGGGGGATAATAAGAGGGAGTAGTCCTTCATTTAAAATGTTAATATTCACATTAAATTCTCCACGACGTGGGTTATATTTCTCACCAAAAGATGGTATAAATGTCTTATAAGAATGATATACATTTCACCTTTTTCCAAGCACATAATCTTATGGTTACCTTTTCACAGACTAATCATAAATTAAAATTTTGTTAATTTTCACAAATAACTCTTAGTATTGCACCATAGAACCCAAGTGAAAATTGAGATTGGTATCAGGTTCATTTATGATCCCAACTCATAAAGTGACTTTTAAGGTTAGTTGGCAACCTTCGCCACTCAACACATGTGTCGTTCCAAGAGGGATTTACACTATGTTGGAGTTTGGTTACTGTACGATGGAAAAGTGACAAGCGAGCATGGGAATCTACAAGTAACTCTTCCTCTCACCCGACCTCCCGAGGTCGTGCCGAGACAGCCAGTGGGGATGGAATATACGTGGGGTAAAGATAAACTAGTTAGGAAATCTTATGTCCTCGACGCACACTAATGGAATCTGTGAATCTAAGGCAAAGAAGGCCCTCCTAACTTGAACCGGTGTGATAGATCGGTCGGCAAGGATGACTTCTCAAAGGCTCCAACCAATATCGAGCTCTGGCGTGATCTGATCTATAGGTTGTGGGATGCGTGGAAGATAACCTGTGGGTGCTTCGTATATGTCTCTTGACAAGGTCATGAAAATGGATGGCGGATATATGGTGGATTCTATGGTCGATTCTCTGGTCTATTCCAGAAATCCTTAGCTTGATTAGCTGTTATGTCTAGTGAGGATAATTGTGTGATAATGGTTGGTGGAAGTGGAGAGGACCTAAATACTAATATGCGTAAACTAGCATCAACGTCTGATTGACCTATGGGCTCATTGGGTTGTGGGATTTGTGAATCACAACCGTAAGTTTGTGGTCGTTGTGGACCTCCTATGGTCATGTGTGGAATCAATCCCTAATCCCTAGTATCCAGTAGTCGTACACCTTTCGGCCTCTATATTTAGAACTTGAAGTTGTGCAATCTTCTTAGAATACCTTACAGGTGTTCTGGAAACTTGAATTCTTAAGTTAGTGTCTACATTAATGAGGATATCTCTTGTGTCTGGTTGTGGGACCAAAGGATCACAACCGAATGTTTTCTCTCTTTCAAACCTTTCTACAGTCATGCGGATATCTATTTAGGGAAATCTGTAGTTTGGCTGATTTTTCCAAAACGTGTGTGCTTTGTCGTCTTCTATGTTTAATCATCTTAACTGTGGGCTGATTTCTTGTAGGTCTGTTGTTGTTCAAAAGACTTGGATTTTGAGATTCTGGTCTATATCTATTATTGCTGCAACTAGATTGGGTTGAGGCACGATTGGCTCGAATACGTATTCTCTAGGCTCCCTAGGTCCCGTGATTGTCATACAAAAGGAAACAATATAGATCTAACTGAAGAAAAGTAAACTAATCATGCAAAGTGTATCTACAACATACATATATTCCTCTATTTTTGTATTTTCGATAAACTATTGCACAGAATTGAAAGATCAATTATTTAATATATCTAGAAAGTGACAACTAAACTAATAACAAAATTAAAACAAACAAGGTAGCCAAGTATAGCTACTTGTCTGTGCAATTGTGAATCTATTCTAAATAATTAAATAAATGATCTAATTTAGTTGAAAGACTCTCGATCCTACCTCAAAAGTGAGGAATTAATCATAGTTTCTCAGAAACTATCAATCCCCACAGCTTCCTCGGCGATATCGAGATCGAGATTAACTGAAATGAAATGATTAACTACTCTATTTGGTATATCTTAACTAGAACTCTGAAAGCTTGAACCTGGATTTTACAGAACAGTGGTGAATCCAATTGTGTGTGGCTTTGTCCCCTCAGTGTGGTCTCCTCGTTCCTTCGTGCTCACGTGAATCCAGAAAAGCGTGTAATGCTAGCATCAACAAGAGTAGGTATTGCAACAATGGCAGTAGGTATTGTAATGCTTATGCAATTCCTAGTGGGATTTATTGCGAGTCATATAACACAAAATGTCTAGAACCTGAAACTATATTTTTTTACGAACAAAACATGCAACTCTAATGGCTTCGAACTGAAAATGAAACTATCCTACCTCATTGATTGTATGAAACAATAACAACACTAGCACAAGAAGATCATGTGGCTTCTAAACAGCAAAACAACACTAACTATGCATGCAACAAATAAAACTAATACAATTCCAAAGCAAGAACTGAAAGACTGAATTCTGAAATGAGAGGATGAGGGGTGTAGTTTTGAGAGGCCATTTTCTTGTAATCAAACCAACTATTTATAGCATTCCCATTCACCCAAAGGTGAAATTCAAATTGAACTCTTTTATAATAAATAATGGAGAAACAGTATTACAGGGAACCAAAATCATAAATACAAGAAAAATGGATGGAAAAGTGGGTAAAATTTGAAAATTTACGTGAGTCGCGATAAAAGAACGTTATGGAAAAACATGTGAAGGACCGCCACCCTGAGTAGGGTGGCAGTCATGAGACCACCGCCAAGGCAGGGTAGTGGTTTCATTATTGAAGACCAAAAAGTAAAGGAAAAGAGTGGGAAAGAGCAAAACAAAGCACGTGGAGGCTAAGCGGGGCATGTGGGATGTTAATGTACACTTGGAGAGATTTTCCGGATCCCAAACACCTTGTGAGGAGACCTGTATCATCATTGGGGCATGTGTAACATTGTTCCGGTGGTGCAGTACCCTACAATTTTGGGTACGTACATATTTCCCCCTCGGAGAAGCGTTTTAGCCATGAAGAGGCGTAAAATGGTGAGTCCGAGTATGGTGGTCCCGAAATGGGAAGTTAGAAATTATACCTGACATGTCTGTGTGTCAAAATGACGCCATCCAAAATTCCTACTACCTGTAAAATGAAAAGAGGACTCAATTTCAAATAGACAAAATAAATCGAAAAATAAATACTAAAATAATATGAAATGAGGACTTACCATTTGCGTGGGGATAAGAACTTACCTCCATCGGTGCACCAAACCTGCGAAAAGGGCATTCAAAATGAGTCAAGATGCTATATATATAAAAATGGGCCCATTTTCCTATTCATTTGCGCATGTTGATTTGATTGATTTTGAGCTCTGGGACCCACGGTGACTGTTTTTGACGTGAGTATAGTCAAAACGTTCGTGACGAGATAGTGATCATGCCTCCGCAAGCGAAACATCGACCTGCAAGATCACAGGTTAGTTCTTCTTGATTTAATGTTTTAACCCCCAAAATGTTAAAATGATGAAATCTTTGTCATGGGGGGATTATTTTTTTAAATGTCAGTGTTAATAAGGTCATTTAGGGGGGTACCTAATAGGTAGGCTTTACTTTAGTCGAACTAGTCATTTTTTTGTGTTTTTGGGCATTTTTAGGGCACATGACCTGTTTGGAAATGCGGGACATGATTGCCGCCCTGAGCAGGGTGGTGATTACAGGACCACCGCCCTATAAGGCGGCAGTTACGGAGCCGCCGCCCTGCTCAGGACGGCGGTCCTTTACAAAATGCCAAAACAACATTATTTTGAACCCAGTTTTGTATTTTTAGTATTCTCATATGCTTTAATGATTTTTCCCATGCAATTTTGATACTAACTTACTCCATTTTGCATGTTTTTGGGTGTATGTAGAAGGAGGAATTTATCAAATGGAGCCGAGAGAGAGAGAGAGAGAGAGAGAGAGTGACTAGCTTCCAGCAGTGTTGGATGCACTTTCTCAGGCCGAGCAGGATACTCTTCAGAGGGCTAGCATATTATGTATATCACGGGTTCCTCATGTCGCACCTTCTAGTCACATACTTTGTGACCTGTTTTCATATTGGGATGTCGATCGGAACACTTTCCAATTTCCAGGAGTCAGGGGTGAGTGGACTATCACCCTGGAGGATGTTTACCGCATCTTGGGAGTCCCGATCATCGGGATACGACTTACACTTGAGACAACAAGGTTGCGGGCTCAGATAGCTCAGTGGGCTACATATATGGGAGACGCAGTTGTCTCCACTGGTTCGAAGAAGGGGGTGAGGGTCCATTCCATTCCTAGCTTGCCTATCCCTTTGATTCGTCAGGCCATTATGGGGATCCTTGCCTCAAGATTGATCGGTGACAAGGGAGGGGACACCTTACTCTACTGTCGGTCCCCTATTATTGCACAAATTGAGGCACATGGCCAGATTTATGCCTGGGGAGCCGATATTCTTAGGACCACCTATCATGACTTATACAGGGTGGTTCGCTTACAGGGATAGTCTTTGAGCCATCTGACCCTGGTTATGAGCTAGGTCTATGAGCGTATCATCCCTTATGGGAAAGGCGTAGAGGTGGCGGATCCTGGAGCTGTGAGGGTAGCTAGATGGACAGAGATGTCGGTTCTTAAAGCACCCCACCAGCTAGTTACTTCCCTGACTACTGATGATATGGAGGCCACACCTTATCAGGCCATAGCAGGGTTGTGGGGTGAGGAGACCCTCACTTTGATTTCTTGCTCTACTACATGGCAGCTTGTGGATAGGATGGGGAAGGTGGAGACACACCCCTTTGATCGAGTGCCTCAGTAGTTTGGCCTTGCTTACGTTGGTATGCTTCCTCCAGTGGTGCTAGTGTTCAGATCAGTTCAAGAGGCTAGGGGAGCTCCTAGAGGTTGGGGTTGGACTGTTGTTACTTCTGGCATCCCTATTGCATCTAGGAGCGTGGTATGCACTCGAGGGAGAGTCGGTGCTCCTCAGGCACCTTTACTTTGGATCACCGCCAGCCATGCCCACAGCGGTGAAGACCCCATTGATATAAATTCCAAGTCTGAGGAGTTTACAGGGGGAGAGACGGATGAGGAGACCGAGGACATGGAGGTCAGTGAGTCGGGTGGAGAGGAGGATAGCAATCCCAAGTGGCATGACACTCGGGAGATCCTACAAGCTGAGAGGGCAGAGAAGAGTGCAAAGAGGGTGACTCTAGTTTCAGAGGAGTTTCCCTCTCAGGACCTACGTGGAGAGGATGAGTCCGTAGTAGGACGTTATGTTGCCCCAGACACTGGAGGAGGACATCAGTCAGCGGTGGCATCTGTGGTAGGCGCTGATCCTAGGGATCCCTCTTGGAGGCCCAGAGATCCGAGTGAGTTGTTACCCTTCTTTTAATAGTTGTTTTTAGCTAGGATTGCCTTAGTTGCTATCTCTCCTTTTGTTCATCTTTGTTTTTACCTTTTGATCATTTCCTAATTTGTTCTCTCCTTTGCTTGCAGATACTACTGATGAGTGCTGAGACCCGATTCACCGGGTATGTACTAATACCCTTATGATCCCCATGGAGAAGACTCGTGCTGAGCTATCTGTGGATGCAGGGGAGCCTTCAGTAGCTGGTAGGCATAGCGATGTCTTTGCCCCTATTTGGCATGTGGCCAAGATTGTGACCTCCCTCCATACTGAGTTAGCTGGGTATATGACTACAGAGCGTCTGATGAGGAGTCACTCTCATAGCGAGGATACAGCTTCTCTTCGGGACCGTGAGCCCTCAATGCATTCAGAGAGCTGGTGTAGCCAGAGTTTTAGACGTGGTCGTGTGCCTTCAGAGGGATCTCGTAGGGGTTGAGAGGCCACTTTGGCTCTTTTTGTAGTGAATCTTAGATTGTTTATATGATTTATTTTTTATTTCCCAGGATCATTGAGCATTTTGACCATGCCTAGCGCATGATGGCAATGCACATAAAACTTGATTATATATATATACTTCTTTTTGGATCAGACTCTTGGTGTCTAGGATTTTGTGATTTGTTTCCACATGTTTATTATAATGTTGTTTTTTTATATGCTTTTCAAAATGTATGCAAATGGAGAACAAATGATATGAATGCTTTCTTTCTTTTTGTATTTCGTGATGCTGATATATGATAATGCAGACATAATGTGATCTTGAACTTTAGCTTTCATAAGTAATTTTTCCAGTACTTCATATTGTTTTGACAAAATGTAATGATAAACTGGTATGATGAGCAGATGTATTTTCCCCACTCCTAACTCCACACAACTAGTAAGATGCGAGGGCTCACCACCAAGAGCTAGAAAGGGCACAAGCTATGAAATTTGTTGAATGGTAGTGATGAGAGATAGACAAAGATTTGGTGGAACCAAATTAGGATGCTATAAACCTATTATACTCAAGTGACTCCATAGTTTAGAATGTGACTTGCTTTGCGGTTTATCTAGACTTAGATCCACAGATGGCCACTTGGTTGACAAAATCTGGTTTTTAGGGTTTTGAACTCTCTTGGAATTTTAGACATCTAATTCATTTATTTCTGACTCAAGATTTCAAAGGTTTATTTGAACTATTTGCTTATGATCTTCAATCTTTATTATTAAGAGGACCCCCTACACCTTACCCTATGCTACTAGTAGGAAGCATGGGCTTTTCACCATGGATAAGGCACAGGCAAGTAAGGGCATTCCCATCCTTTCCCAACCCTACGTCACTAGTAAGAGACGCAAGCTCATCACCGAAGGTTGGTAGTGTAAGGAAATGTGTAAAAATAAAATTTTCTGTTTGATCTATATTTGACTTATTTATTTGAGCAAAATGTCAGTATGTTCTTATTTCCAAAGAGATCTATATACAGGATATATGTGACACCATGAAGCTTCTAGAAAAGACCATAGGCAAGACACCTATCCTAGGAAGAAACAAAATTGAGAACAAGCATGCAAGCCTTGGTATGGCTACCATTAATACTTTTTCATATCTAGCTTTTAATTGATGAAATGATTCTAAAACAGGTGATGATGTTATGAAAATGAAGAAGTATGATTGGAATGCTTCTGCCAATACCATCAGAATTTTGTAATGAATTGCTTGAGAATAAGTTCCTTGATCACAAAATTTTACGAAACGAGTGAACCAAATGAACTTAACTACATGAAGATGCAATGTAGATATAATTATACAAATAGTGTCGGCTGCTTATACATAAAATCGTTTAAGATGTAAGGAATTGAATGTTTCGTTGAATTCCTCGCCTTCCAGTGTACATAAGAGATACGCACCATTCCCATAGTCTTTCGTGACTCGGTATGGGCCCAACCATTTGGGCCAAAATTTCCTTCCTTCACCAATCTTCTTATCGATCCAGTTGTCTAGTCTTACAACTAGATCTCCTTCATATATTTCTCGTTTATAGACCCTTTTGTTATACTACCGACACATCTAGTCAGCATAGACTCTATGCCACTGTTTGGCATCTAACTTGGCCTCATCTAGGCTTTCTAATTGGGAGAGGCGTGCTTCTCTATAAGATTCTTCATCCAGAATCCCTTGTAGTGAGATGCGGAGACTGGGTATTTCAACCTCAAGTGGGAGAACTGCTTCTGCTCCAAATACCAATGAGAAAGGAGTTGCTCCTGTTGGTGTTCTTATTGAGGTTCGGTGGGCCCACAAGGCTGGATATAACTTTAAATGCCAATCTCGTTTGTTTTCTTTTACCGTTTTGATGAGAATAGATTTCAACGTCTTATTTGTTGCTTCAGCCTACTCGTTGGCTTGAGGGTAATATAGGGAGGCCATATGATGGTTTATTTTAAATTTACTACATAGCTCACAAACCTCATCATTCTTAAAGGAAGTTCCATTATCTAAGATAATGATTTGTGCGACACCGTACCTGTAAATGATCTGGTTCAAAATGAACTTGGTGATCACGACACCTGGTACAGTGGTAAGAGGCATAGCCTCTACCCATTTGGTAAAATATTCAGTGGCTGTGATTATGAAGTTATGGCCATCCATTGATGAGGGAGAGAATTTCCCTATCAAATCTAGGCCCCACGTAGAAAAGGGCCATGGAGTCGCGATTGGTTGTAGAGCTTATGCCGGCATGTGAATCTCGTAGGAAAATTCTTGGCATTTATGACATCTATGTACAAACTCTATTGCATCATGTTCTAGAGTGGGCCAGAAATAGCCCATCTCATGTATTTTTTTGGTAGTGGCATGACCACCAAAATGGCTGCCACATATTCCACTGTGGGATTCGTAGAGAATCTTCTTGGATTCTTCTGTGTCAACACACCTTAGAAGCATTCCATCGAAAGCCTTACGATAGAGCACTTGTTCTATAATAATGTATTTATCTATGATAATGTGTAACCACCTTCTTTGTTGTGGTGTAGCACCTTCTGGATACATATGGTCCATGATATAATTAATAATATCAGTATACCAAGGACATTCAGAGATGGGAGGTTTGGTTTCGATGTAATATATGCATTCATCGGGAAAATCTAGATCTACTAGATCGCCTCCATCTAATGGGTTGTCGGCTAACCAATCTGAAATGATTTGTCCCTTAATAGACTTCTAGTTTACAAAAGTTAGTTCGAATTCACCCATTAAGGTTATAAAGCGTCCAGCCTTTTTAGACAAGGACCCTTGCGTGAGGAATATCGTAAATGGTCTGTTTTTACAATGACCCTTGTTTCTTGATTTAGCATGTAATGTCTTAAGCGTTTGGTTGTGAACACTATGGCAAGGTATTCTCATTCTGCTTGAGTGTAACATGTTTCATAATCGAGTAATGTTCGGCTAATGAAATAGATCGCATGTTCTCGTTTGTCATCATCTTCTTGAGCCAGCATACAGGCCAGTGAGACATGAGTAGCTCGTGAGTATAGAATTAAAGGGCGGTATAGCTTAGGAGGCATTAGCGTAGGAGGTGACAATAAGAAATTCTTAACTGCTTCGAAAGATCTTCATTGCAGTCTTCGGTCTAACTGATACTATAATCTTTCTTGAACAAATTATTGATTGGATGAACAACAAAACTTAAGTCTAGAATAAATCTTCCGGATTGCACTGAGATTTCCGAAGAAACGATCTGATGCCAGAGTTCATCCAATGGTGGGATCATCTCAAGAACAACCCAGATTTTGGCTGGGTCCACATCCATCCCTCGTGATAATATAATGTAACCCAGAAGTTTTCCTCTTGTCACATCAAATACATATTTTTTTAGGTTTAGCGTGACTCTGTATTCAATCAAACATGAAAGAATGATGTGGAGCACCTTCGGGTGATCACAGCGCTTTCAGGCTTTGGCCAGCAAATCATCTACATAGGATTCCCTGATTTTATAAATAAGATCGTGAAATATATATGCCATTTCCCGTTGGTATGTAGCACTAGCACTCTTGAGACCGAATGGCATAACAACGTAGCAATAGGTTCCTTAAGGAGTTATAAATGTAGTTTTGGCTTGGTCTTGTTCTGATATTCTAATTTGATTATATCCCAAGAATCCATCCATGAGAGGCAAAATCTCAAATCTAGTTGTTGCGTCAACGATGAATTCAATGGATGGTAATGGGAAGTTGTCCTTGGGGCATGCCTTGTTAATGTCTCGGAATGTCTATTCAAATGTGTATCTTTCCATTCTTTTTGAGAATGGGGACAATATTAGATACCCACTGAGAATAATCAACTGGCTTGATGAATCCTACTTGGAGGAGTTTCATTACTTATTCCTTTACCATGAGAGCTACCTTGGGTTTCATTGGTCTCAAGTTTTTTTTAATTGGCTTTGCATCTGGTTTGGTGACAAGGTTATATACTGCGATGTGTGGTACAACTCCTATCATTTCTTTATAATTAAATGAAAAAGCCTTTTGATGTTCTTTGAGGATCTGAGTGTGTATTTCTATCTCTTCTGGAGTTAACAAAGATCCTAGTTTTAAGATCTTCAGTTCTTCCTTCACTCCGATGTTAATATCAATCATTTCTTCAATTAAAGAAGCATTACCCTCTTGAAATTCAGGTGGGGCTAGAGGTAGCTCCATAGATCTTCTCAATTCTCTACCACGTATATGTCAAGTTTCTTTTGTGGGGGAAGCTTTGTCATGGGATTTCCGAAGTAAGAAGGATGAATGTGGGATTAAGGACAAATCTACCATGTGATAGGTGAGATGTAACTTTGCATAGGTGTTTAAGTAATCAAGAGTGGCTCTATCACCATTAATGTGATCTAAGATAGTAGATTTATTCTTAGCTATGTTTGTTCAAAAGAGGATTTGTTGATGTTTTCTTTACTAATGGTTCAATACGAAGGGATACTATGAAATAGGTGCCTTTCAACTCACTGTTTGGAGTGAAATGTGAAGCTTGAGGTTGCTATTGAAGTCCGCGAGAAGGTTTTGTTCCCGTGGGATTGCCTCAATGGATATGAAGTTAAATCCTTTTCTTAAATCTAATAATGTTGTTTTGTAGAGCTGTAAGTGTTTAACTCTAGTCTCATACACTTCAGAGACTTGGTTTGCTACTAATTGTGAGTCTCCTAACACTCTGATGTTATTAACACCAATCCTTTTAGCTATGATTTGACCAAGGAAGAGGGATTCTTACTCAGCGCCATTGTTTGTATATTCAAAATTTAATTTAAAGGTGAAAGGTAGGATCTTTCCCTTGGGAGAAGTAAAGATCACACTTGCCCCAGCCCCATAATGACATCTAGCTCAATTGAAATGGAGAGTCCAATATTTAGTTGGGAAGATAGTTATTGGGACATTCGCTACGTCTATTTCTTCTACTTTGGTTACTTATACCATGTAGAATTCCTCTGCTAGAAGAGAACCAGCTCCTAGGGTATATCTCATGCCTACAGAATCAAATGGCAGGAAAATTGGTAGATCCTTTTCTAGTAGCTCAAAAAATTTTGTGCATTGGTTCCTAATGATACTGTTTCTACAGTGTTATCCTCATCTTTGAGTGCTGAGGATATTCTTGATTAGGTTCGTAACTTCTAACTCTGTTATAGGTATCAACTTTCTCTTCCGGTTTTGTGTTAGTTGACTTATTAAGTTGGTTTGTTGGGAGTTCAAACTCGGAGTGAATGCTTAGTCTTTTCTTCAGGTTTGCTAGGTGTATATTGAATGGTTTCATATCACCTTTTGCTATGAATATATTTCCTAAGTGTAGGAATATTATTTCCTAAAATAATGTAGCAAGGGATCGCATTTATATGGTGTATCCATGGTCGGCTGAGGATCGTATTATAGTTGGTTTCCCGATCTATAATATAAAACTCAGTTAGGATTGTTTTGGGTCCTAAGGTGACTAGTAGTATTATTGTCTGAATCAAAGTGGATTTAAGGCTATCGTAGCCTCTTAGTGTATTCCGAGTCGTGTAGAACAGTTTGTTTCTCTATACCCTAGCTTTTGAAGGAAGGAGAAGGGGACTATCTTAACTACTTCCCCATCATCAACCATTGCGCATTTCATGTAGTTGTTATAAACCCACACTTGTAAATATAAGGCTGGATCACCCCTATGTGTAATCTCAACGTCTGTTGGCATTTTGTTTACGTCGAATATAAACTTGGTATCACTATCTGGCTTCCCTGGAGGGTGAATATCGAAGTCTATATGTTTTACTTGTGTTTTGGGAGGTGGAGTGATGTTAATTAAATGACCTAAACCCAGTGCTTCTAAAAGATCAGCCCTATGGGTAGGAAAGTTCTTCAATAAGTCCAAAAAGGAGATGTGAGAGAAGGTCTTTCATTAGATCATTAATTAAATCATAGGCACCTACGGGCCTTACTACTGGTTGTTGAATGTTATCTATCTCTAGCAGGTAACTTGGATTTGGCTAAGAAGTATAATCTCGTGTCCTTATTACGGATTCCACATGTAGCTCAGTGTCTAAATCCACTAAACTGACTATCTTGGGTTCATGGCTGATTTCCTAATTGCGATGCTACATGTGGATTTAGTAAATTCGAGGCTTCATGGTCATTGTTTCCTGTCTTTACACCTTTGTTCGTTCCATTTGGATTTAATTTATTGATTATTGTGCTTTGGGAGTGGATCATTGAAGATATTGAGGGGTGCATTTTGAAGGGAGACTGCTCCCGTTAAAGTATTTGGCGCAGATGATGCAGAATCTGCTAGGAAGCATATCTATGAACAGTTGTCTTTGTTCATCTGGCAAACATTGCATGAATTTATTGTAATTGCGGTAAGTCCTAATGTCATGACCTCAAATTTTGTGAAAACCACAATACGAGTTGGGATTATAATTCCTAGGTTGCTGGTTTGGCGTGTATTGTGGTCCAAAACACTGATTAAATTATTGACTATTAGGATTAAAATTTTATGCATTTGTTGTCTTTGGTTTTGGTTCTAGTTTTGATATCCAATTGTGTTTTGACTTGGACACTGTGTCTGGATCAGCCGTCATTATTTTTGTTGTTTTTGTTGTGGACGTTTAAAATCCACCGTGCGTTGATTGTTGGGGTAAAATTGTTGTTTCGTTGATTGCTAACTGGTGGTGGAGTATTTACAACATTTACCTTTTTAGCTTGGTCAATTACTCCATTTGTATGGTCACCCCATGATTCTTGTTAAGGACTTTAGGTCCTTGATTAGCATTTATTATACTAGGGTAGGTCGTAGTGTTTTTATTAGGGATGATCAACCTCCCATTTGTTCCATACATCTTACAACCGCTATCTATTGCAGCTTGATCTATTCGGAGGGAACTCTCAAGTACTTCATGGTAAGTTCTTAGTGGGAACTTCTAGACTTCTTCCTTTATTTATCTACTGAAAGAATGAAAGAATAAATCACATAGTTCCATTTAATCCATGTTTGGAGCACTTGTTGAAGGAATAGAGGACTGTACGCCCATCTTTGGATGAAATGAGCAACAAATTCATTATGTTCTTGCTTGATATGCAAGAATTCCCTGATTCCTGTTCTCAATAGTTTGTTCATGTTGAACGCCTTGACGAACTCTGAAATGAGTTGTTTAAACAAGTGTATTAAGGCTTTAGGTATTTTGTAGTACCAATCAAGGGCAATGCCCTCTAAATTTTTGGGGAATATTTTAGCAACAACCACGTCCCAAGGGAGCAGTTCTCGAATGGCTGTGGCATAGGTCTTGATATGTGTATTCAGAGTCTCCCTCCCTTTTGTACTTGGGAAAATCAGGAAGAGGTCTTGGAAGGATGACGCTTCGTATAGTGAAATCTAAAGGTTCTTTCAAATATTATAAATAATTTCCTATAGACATAGGTTTTGACCATCGATGGTGCTTGTTAAGGAGGTGGAGGTGGGATGGGTTATTGATATGGTGTAGCGTAAGTATTCGCAGGAGCATAATGAAATCCCTATGGTTGAGCGAACATGCTAGGAGAAGAGAACACATATCCTTGTGGTGACTTGGAATACATGTTTAAGTATGGAGGAGGATTGCTAAGGTTTGGATTGGTTTATGCTAAACCAGGAGGTATCATATTTTCCATCGGAGTGGCATTAGCAATCGTGGTTCTAGCTGGCGTTTGTTGTGAATAC
The DNA here is from genome assembly GCA_019776745.2 of Taxus chinensis. Taxonomy (NCBI): domain Eukaryota; kingdom Viridiplantae; phylum Streptophyta; class Pinopsida; order Cupressales; family Taxaceae; genus Taxus; species Taxus chinensis. The sequence continues at coordinate 613,628,477 of CM034155.1, read as the reverse complement.
TGAGGAGGCATGCCCAACGTGCCTGTTCCCGTGAGGAGGTCTACTTGGCTAGGATGATGTGGAGGGTTGGGGATTCCTAATTGCCCAAAATATGAATTTTGATTTGCCTGAGAAAGCTCTAGCCCTCTAACCTTTTCAGCCAAGGTTGTAATGGCCTCGTTTGGTGAAGATATGGTATTTTTCCTTGAAGGGCATTCATTTTATTATTTGAGGTTGCAGAGGGGTGTCATACCCTACTATGAATTGGTCGTTACCCTACCACATATTATCAAGGGAATTTTCTATAGGTGGAGGAATGGGGGTGTTTTCCTGGAATAGAGTACCTAGGGTTGTACTTTTAAACTTCTTATAGGTGGATACATACTTTTAGAGAGTTGTTCACTCCTAGCATAATGTGCTAAGTATTCATCATCTAGAAAATGGTATGGATCGGATTGTCTACTAATTTGCGGTCTAAGCAACATCTGAGGAGATGAACCAGATTCTCCCGTGAGTGTCATTTTACTTGAGCCTAAAGGCTCAGCTTGTTGTGTTTGAGCGAGATGATCCAACTCCTCTTTTTGGAAAGAAGAAGCTATATCTAGTTCTTCGAGGTGGAGTTTGTGTTGAAAACCAATTAGTTGAATGGTTGTCACCCCATGCAGAGAGTGAGGGTGATGGTTGTCTATTCGGTTGATCGTAGTAAGCTTCAAGACCTAGAAGAGGTCTCCCATATGTGTTGAACCCTAACATTATTGGGAGGGTATATGAATACCCGCAAAATAATGGGAAAGAGCGAAGGTGGATGGAGAGAAATGAAAAATAAAAGAGGAAGAACTATTTGATTCACGCTGGGTTCACCAATTTTGGTGGTGAAGCTAATGTGAAAGCTAATGCGGTATAGAAGATGAAATAGTTATTTGTTTCACGTCAAGTTCACCAATTTTGGTGGTGAAGCTGATGTGAAGGCTGCTGCGGTATAGAAGATGAAACAGTTGTTTGGTTCACATCGGGTTCACCAATTTTGTACGATGGAAAAGTGACAAGTGAGCGTGGGAATCTACAAGTAACTCTTCCTCGTACCTGACCTCCCGAGGTCGTGCCGAGACAGCTGGTGGGGACAGAATATACGTGGGGTAAAGATAAACTAGTTAGGCAATCTTATGTCCTCGACGTGCACTAATGGAATATGTGAATCTAAGGCAAAGAAGGCCCTCCTAACTTGAACTCATGTGATAGATCAGTCGGTGAGGATGACTACTCGAAGGCTCCAATCAATATCGAGCTCTAGCATGATCCGATCTATAGGTTGTGGGATATGTGGAAGATAACTTGTGGGTGCTTTGTATATGTCTCTTGATAAGGTCATGAAAATGGATGGCGGATATATGGTGGATTCTATGGTCGATTCTCTGGTCTAGTCCAGAAATCCTTCGCTTGATTAGTTGTTATGTCTAGTGAGGATAATTGTGTGACAATGGTTGGTGGAAGTGGAGAGGACCTAAATACTAATATGCGAAAACCGGCATCAACGTATGATTGACCTGTGGGCTTGTTGGGTTGTGGGATCTGTGAATAATAACCGTAAGTTCATGGTCGTTGTGGACCTCCTATGGTCATGTGAGGAATCAATCCCTAATCCCTAGTATCCAATAGTCATATGCCTTTTCGGCCTCTATATTTAGAACTAGAAGTTGTGCAATCTTCTCAGAATACCTTACAGGTGTTCTGGCAACTTGAATTCTTAAGCTAGTGTCTACGTCAATGAGGATATCTCCTGCGTCTAGTTTTGGGACCAAAGGATCACAACCAAAACTTTTCTCTCTTTCAAACCTTTCTACAGTCATGTGGATATCTATTTAGGGCAATCTGTAGTTTGGCTAATTTTTCCAAAACGTGTGTGCTTTGTCAACTTCTATGTTTAATCCTCTTAACTATGGGCTGATTTCTTGTAGGTCTGTTGTTGTTCGGAAGACTTGGATTTTGAGATTCTGATCTATATCTGTTATTGCTATAACTAGATTGGGTTGAGGTACGATTAGCTCAAATACATATTCTCTGGGCTCGCTAGGTCCCGTGATTGTCATACAAAAGGAAACAATATAGATCTAACTGAAGCAAAGTAAACTAATCATGCAAAGTATATCTACTGCATACATATATTCCTCTATTTTTGTATTTTCGATAAACTATTGCACAGAATTGAAAGAGCAATTATTTAATATATCTAGAAAGTGACAACTAAACTAATAACAAAATTAAAAAAAAATAAGGTAGCCGAGTATCACTACTTGTCTGTGTAATTGTGAATCTATTCTAAATAATTAGATAACTTATCTAATTTAATTGAAAGACTCTCGATCGTACCTCAATAGTGAGGAATGAATCATAGTTTCTCAAAAACTATCAATCCCCACAGCTTCCCCGGCGATATCAAGAGCGAGATTAACTGAAATGAAATGATTCACTACTCTATTTGGTATATCTTAACTAGAAATTTGAAATCTTGAACCTGGATTTTACAGAACAGTGGCGAATCCGATTGTGTGTGGATTTTTCCCCTCAGTGTGGTCTCCTCGTTCCTTCATGCTCACGTGAATCGAGAAAAGCGTGTAATGCTAGCATCAACAAGAGTAGGTATTGCAACAATGGCAGCTTTGGATTTGGACTGAATACAATGCGATTAGGAGAGGGATAGCGCAAGAGAACAGAGCTTAGCTTATGCAATTCCTAGTGGGATTTATTGCGAGTCATATAACACAAAACGTCTAGAACCTGAAACTATCTTTTTTGACGAACAAAACATGCAACTCTAATGGCTTCAAACTGAAAATGAAACTATCCTACCTCATTGATTGTATGAAACAATAACAACACTAGCACAAGAAGATCATGTGGCTTCTAAATAGCAAAACAACACTAACTATGCATGCAACAAATAAAACTAATACAATTCCAAAGCAAGAATTGAAAGACTGAATTCTAAAATGAGAGGATGAGGGGTGCAGTTTTGAGAGGCCATTTTCTTGTAATCAAACCAACTATTTATATCATTCCCATTCACCCAAAGGTGAAATCCAAATTGAACTCTTTTACAATAAACAATGGAGAAACACTATTACAGGGAACCAAAATCATAAATACAAGCGAAATGGATGGAAAAGTGGTTAAAAGTTGAAAATTTATGCGAGTCGTGATAAAAGAACATTTTGGAAAAACACATGAAGAACTGCCGCCCTGAGTAGGGCGGTGGTTACAAGACCGCCGCCCTACCTAAGCGGCAGTCACAAGACCGCCGCCTAGGCAGGGTGGCGGTTTTGTTACTGAAGACCAAAAATCAAAGGAAAAGAGGGGGACAGAGCAAAACAAAGCACACAGAAGCTAAGCGGGGCATGCGAGATGTTAATGTACACTTGGAGAGATTTTCCGGATCCCGAACACCTTTTAAGGAGACCTGTATCATCATTGGGGCATGTGTAACATTGTTCTGGCGGTGTAGTACCCTACAATTTTGGGTACGTACAGTTACCCTTATAGTACTACCTTAAGAAAATCCCATTCCCCTTACTACACACATCATTATCAAACCTAGGAGGGGACCACATACTGAAAACGAAGTCTTACCATGTAAATCCTAACTGTCGGATTCACAGCAAGGTCGCTAAGCATACAAGCTATGACGATAATCTCAAACTTGTGATCTTATTTACTTAAGATAGAAGGTGTTATCAAGAGTAAATATTTGAGTTCATTTTAAGGTATTTTTTTAAGTTTCTTTTGTGCTAAGAAAGATCATGCGAGAAGGATAGATATGCACAAGTTTTGAACTAAGTTTTTTTGTTTCATTTAGATTTATTTATTACATTTTAAGGTAAGAAACATAACACACCAATTATTTAATCATCAATTGCACACTGGAATTTCACTATAGGCTACTAAATTCAATTTCATTTAACACATATATCCAACTTTTACAATACAAAACTTTGTATCAAAATAACTCCCATGTTTAAATGATCATTTCCCCTAACCACTAGCATCTTTAAACTTTTACAAAACTTCACTAATAAACATGTCAATACTTTGCAAATTTTTGAGCTATCCTCTACAATATCACTTAACATATATATCCAACCCCCTTTTTACCAAATGTAAATCTGAATCAAAAGAACACCTATAGTTAAATGTAAAATTCCCAAAGCACTCCTAAAACTAGAACCTTATACACATCACCAAACTTCAATAATCAATTTTACTGTGACCTAGAGATACATATATATACATTTTTTCCATTAACATACATAAATTACAATAATACACAATGAATTACAATCACGTCATTTTTCCATCTTACTTGCATCCTGCAAAACCATGTGAGCATGAAATCAGTGATAAATCATTGGCATGACATCCACCTAAATATAGCATAATTAACATTTTTTTTTCCATTTACATATTAATAATGATTTACACTCGAAAAGAGAGGGTTAGAGGCATTTATATTCATTTCACTTCATTTCTTAACTAAGGAGAGAAAGAGATAGGGAAGAGAGAGAAACATTATTTTTCCAAAAGTTACAATTCACACCACAAGCCACATGGGAGAGATTCATTCAGTCACTTTTATGTTTCAAAGAATTTTAATGAAGGGTTATTGCCTTGACTAGGGTCCTATGATCGTATTGCACGTTTTTCTACTAGTTGTGAAAACGTCAAATTTTGGCTCAAAGGCTAAAGAACCATGTTCAAAAATTATCTTCCGATGGGAAAATACACAACGGGTAAATTCCTACTAGTATTCCTATATGCCATGAATTCACAGGTACTGACAAAGTTCAAAACTAACGAACAGTTTTAAAAAGGCAGCGAGTTTTCTAGGGCCATCGGTCGTAATTGGGCTAGTTACAACAGCACCCAATTTTAGCTCGAGGGCTAATAAACCTCATCCAAAAACTGACTTTTGATGGATGGGCTCTCCACGTGGAGATTCCTATGTGCCCTCCTATATATGGATAATTCATTGGGGTTAACAGAACTAAGAACTGGAGAAGGGGTTACAAATGGCGATGGTTTTTCTAGGGCCATCAATCATAGTTGATCCAATTTGACCTATTCAAATAGCAACCCAAGACCTAAAAATTCCCTTGCCAAACTATCTAGAAGAGTTTTTTTCCCCAAACTGATGGTTCTAGAAAATTTTCTAGTAAAAATACTAGAGGTTTGTGAAGGTGGACAAGCATTTCGTTGCTCATAGTCTAAACGGCGAGCTTATACGAAACCCAACTTTTCAGTTTTAACAACTTCATAAAGGTGTAAAATAAAGTAATCGGGCTCCAAGAAGGGAAGTGAAGAGAGAACCAACAGTCGATTGGGTTCGATCTAAGGTTTAGTATGACTCCCCACATAACAAGGAGCACGGGAAGAAGTTGACATATCTTTTTTGGGGTTCAAGAGGTTATATTATGAGTCTCTGAAAAATCACATTTTTCTAACTTTGCGACGTAAACAGAAATGGTTGTTTTATTTGACGACATCAGCTAACTCTCACCAATACCAACAAACAGGAGTGCCTAATTATAACACCATGGGTTAACAATGTATGAGTTTGTGGGAGTAATCCCAGTTGAGGGTTGAGGTGTAACTTAGTTATGTAAATCACAAGGTGGATTTTTTTCGATTTTGACTATCTAATTTGGTTAAATATCCAAATGTATAATTATCTACTAGCTTAATATTTGTATTATATTGCAAATGAAAGATCCAAATTACGAAAATTATAACAGATTTCAATAAGGAGACCATGCATTTCCATGAACGACACTGTGAAATAGGGGCTCCACGCAGGTTCACCAGCATTTCATGAGACTCCAAATATCCTTTAGGCATTTTGTCAAGCACTTCACATGTCAAGTGAAAAGTTCTACTTCTACATGTCTTCCCACCTAACAAAATTAGTTATAGACCCTGAAAAAGGACCATCTGAGCTCCTAACTCTATTATGGCAGTTATCACCACATAATCTTACATACACCTCTTCCCATGGTCTCCCAATACAGTAATAACTAATTCCATTGATATACACATGCGATTCTTCTAAATAAAATCAATGAACTCTTTTTTTGTAGCTACAGGAGAACCCCATGATTCTTGAAATATTCGACCAAGAACAAAGACACCAACAGTTGTATAGATGTTCCCATAGATATTCTTAGCATATGCTCCACCTTCATGACCAGCATACATGAAAAGAGATCTTGAATGCTTTAGTGAAACCTCTAAGGTTCCCTTTCTTTGTGATAACATTTCAATCATCTTCATCCTTATCTCTTGGTTAGACTTCTCATTTTCAAATTTGGGATAGAATGTAGCACGAATTTGTGAACAAGAAAATGCATGCTTGTCTACCACAAAATATCATCCAATAAATCCTTTCATTGGTTGCTCTTCATTAACTGTGTGTTTCTTTTTTGAAACAGTCTCCACATTCATAGTTGAAGATGATGGCCCTGCTACACTATGGCTTTCCCCAATGGCTATTATTGGTGACTCACTTTGTTCCAAATTATTAATACCACTATGAGTTGTAGAGACCTTTACAACCCAAAGATATTTTTGTTCGGACAGATTATTTCTAGCAGCAAATGGAGCTCTCATTTCCTCTCACAATTATTGAAATTGTTGTAGGAACAAATATAGATCCAGATCAAATAATTCCTAAAGACATTTTGTCAAATAGTTCATGTGCCTGTCTATGCTTCCACATTTTGCATACACATATACCATAGCAATTGTAACTACAACATATAACAATATTCCTCTACCACTATAGTGAGAAGTTGGAAATTGCATTTAGATTGTTAAATCGTGCCCCTGTGACAACTATTTGAGTTGTCAAGTGCCTCCATGTATGTTTTGGCTGCCACACTATAACCAACTTTATCTCTAAGATTATTACAAGACAAAATTTCTCTATCTTTTAAGATTTGTTGGACGTCCATACCCTATTCCAGAGCTCGATTTTGGCGTAGGCCAGGAGTACACAGGAAAATGTAAATTGATCAGGTTGGGAGCATGTTTGTTGCATAGGTGAAATAGTAAATAGTGTGATTGTCCCATGAGAAAACCCATGTCTTCTGTATAATGCCAAAAATGTATACCATGAGAAGTTGCCTCGTTCTTTTATTTGGCACCATCCCTTGCCATGCCCTACCCTCGCTACAACTAACCGATTACTGCTAAATTTACAACGTTGAATTGGGTCTCATCATGGTTAATTCCTTTAGATCTCAAATAAAGAGCTTGTATTATTATGCAAGGAATGAGATAGATCAGGAATGATGTTGAATATGTGTCTCCCCAATTTTTTCAGTGCTCATACAAGATGACTTGACCATCTTAGAGTGAACATGAGTAAGGTATCCCATGCTTTCCAACTAGCACACTTAACCTTCTCACATATCCCTACACATGCAACACCTCCTCTTTCCCGAAGCTCACTTCCTCCAACCACTGTGGTCCACTCACTTAATTTATATTATTATTATTATTATGGTTTGATGTGAGCACTACATTTACCTCCCCTTATAAGATCATCATCCTCAATGCGACACAAGCCAAGGTTAAAATAGGTACTTATGAGCAAGGAGGAATCAATCACGACCCATGTCACCAGTGAATGATACTTGTAAAATCGTGACCACAAGGAGGAAGGGAAGTTTGAAATTTTCTTAATGTTCTGTGAAGATTGGCAGTTTTCAGTTTACATTATTACCTAATTACTCATTTCCCTTAATGGTAGTTATCAATCTCAAGCTCTTAATATTTCATTTTTTTAATATTTCAGTTTTTTTTGTGGGTTCCCAACAAAAACTGGCATCACAATACCACACCAGGACCAAACACACCACTAATGGTTCATAAGACATCATGATATGTACCTTCACGATTATATCACATCACAAGAACTCAACCAAACCATGGAAAGAACATACATAGCCCTCACAACATAGTACTTATCACACATGCACCCGACGCAATACTACTCATAACATAAGCAGACTATAACAACATGGAATTCCTAACAATTACACATATAAATGTTTCACATAACTAGAGATAATAACTATAGCTACATAGTGTCAAGATGGAAAGCAACATCACAGGACATAACCCATACTCACAAGAATACACATAAATCAAAGTACCAACAACATACACATCCCAAAATATCACAAAGCAACTCCATATACCTCCCAAAGCATCACAAAATAACTCCATATACCTCCCTAACATCACAAAATAACTTCGTATACCTCCCAAAGAATCACAAAACAACTCCATATACCTCCCTAGCATCACAAAACAACTGCATATACCTCCCTAACATCATAAAACAACTCCACATACATCCCTAAGAACCATCAAAACAACTCCATATACCTCCCTAAGCATCATAAAACAACTCCATATACATCCCTAAGCATCACAAAACAACTCCATATATCTCTCAAGCATAAAATAAAGATAAATTTACCTTTTAGCTCCACCAAAGAGGTCGGTCACCCTATGGCCCTAAGAACATAAATTCCAGATACCTCTAACCCAAGTGAAATAATAACTCATGGTTCAATAACCCACTAGTTATATGTAACTCCTTGAGGCTACCTGTACGTACCCAAAATTGTAGGTACTGCACCGCCGGAACAACGTAACACGTGCCCCAATGATGATATAGGTCTCCTCGCAAGGTGTTCGGGATCCATAAAAGCTCTCTAAATATGCGTTAACATCTCACATACCCCGTTTAGCCCCTGCGTCCTTTGTTTTTCTCTTTTCCCCTCTTTTCTTTGCTTTTTGATCTTCAGTTACGAAACTGCCACCTTACCTGGGCGGCGGTCTCATGACTTCTGCCCTTAGCAGGGCGGCGGTCCTGTAACCGCTGCCCTACTCAGGGCGGCGATCCTTCACGTGTTTTCTAGAATGCTCTTTTTAACACGACTCACGTAATTTCAACATTTACCAGCTTTTTTCACCGCCTTTGGCTTGCATTAATGATTCTGGTTCCCTGGAATAGTGTTTTGCCATTGTTTATAGTTTAAGAGTTCAATTTGGTTTTTACCTTGGGTAAATGTAAATGCTATAAATAGTTGGCTTGTGCTCAAGCAAATGGCCCCCCAAATTTACCTCTCAATTTTTCATTTCCGTCATTCAGTCTTTTATTTTGCTTAGGATTTATAGTTTAGTTCATCGCATGCTTAGTTAGCATTGTTTTGTCATTGAAAGCCACATATCCATCTTGTGCAATTGCTGTTATCACTTCATCCAAATCAATTGGAATAGGATAGTTTGATTTCAATAGGAAGCCATTAAAGTTGTAGGTTTTTTTCTTCAAACAGGATAGTTTCAGGTTCTGGACGTTTTATGCTGCATGACTCGCAATAAATCCCGCTAGGAATTGCATAAGCCAAGCTCTATACTCTTGCGATATCCCTCTCCTACTCACATTATATTCAGTCTGCATTCTGAGCTGCCTTTGTCCCAAAATCTACTTCTATTGATGCTAGCATTACACGCTTTTCTAGATTCACATGAACACAAAGGAACAAGGAGATCACACTGAGGGGACAAGAGCCACACACACCATCAGATTCGCCACTATTTTGTAGAATCTAGGTTCTAGCTTTCAAAATTTTAAAGTTAGAAATATATCAAATAGAGTAGATAATCACTTCTTTTCAGTTAAGTTTACTTTCGATATTGCCAGGGAAGCTGTGGGGATTGATAGTTTATGAGAAACTATGATTCATTCCTCACTTCTAAGGTAGGATCGAGAGTCTGGCAAATAGATTAGAGCAAGTTATTTCATTATTTAGAATAGATCTACAAATTGCACAGGCAAATAACTACACTCAGTTATTTTGTTTGTTTTAAGTTACATCATTAGTCTTAGTTGTCAAATTCTAGATATGTTTAAATAGCTGCTTTTCTTAAATTCCATTAAGTAGTTTCTCCGAAAATTATCAGAAGTAGATATATGTTTTAGATTTATCTCCACGTAGTTAAAATTTGCTTTGTCATGCAGTTATATTTGTATCATTAGTGTTTTCTATGACAATCACGGGACCCAGGGAGCCCAGGGAATACGTATTTGAGCCAATTGTGCCTCAGCCCAACCTCATCGTAGCAATAGTTGACATAGACCATAATCTCAGAGATCCAATTCTTCCAAACAACAACAAATTTACGACTGATCAGCTCTCAGTTGTGAGGGATTAAATATAGAAGATGACTAAGCAGCACACGTTTTGGTCAAATCAACCGAACTACAGATTACCCTAGGCAAACATATCTGTATGAATGTAGAAGGTCTTCGAAAGAGAACAAACCTTTGGTTGTGATCCTGTTGGTCCCACAGCCAGATGCAGGAGACACTCTAACTAGATATAGATACCAGCCTAAGCATCCAGGTTGCAAGAACGCGTGTGAGGTACTCTAAGAAGATCGCGTAGTTATTAATCCTAAATATAGAAGTTGAGAAAGCATATGATTATTGGATACTAGGGATTAGGGACTTGATTTCGTACATGACCATAGTAACTCCACAACAACCAAGAGTCTATAGTTGTGATCCACAAATCCCTGCAACCTAACGAATCCATAAGTCAATCAGATATAGACACTGGCCTACGCATATTAGTATTCAGATCTACCCCACTTCCACCCACCATCGTCGACACAATTGTCCTTACTAGATATAGCGGCTAACAAAGCTAGAGAAATTACTGGACTAGGCCAGAGAATCGTCCGTATAGTCGATTGTATTCTTTACCCACCATATGACCTTATTTGGAGACATACACGAAACTATCCCAGGTCATTTTCCATGTATTCCACAATGCATAGATCGAATCACACCAGAGCTTGATATTAATTGGAGCCTTCGAGTAGTCATCCTTGCCGATCGATCTATCACACCAGTTCAGGTTAGAAGGGCCTTCTTTGCCTTAGATTCACAAATTCCATTAGTGCGTATTGAAGACATTAGATTGCCTAACTAGTTTGTCTGCATCCCACGCATATTCCATCCCCACCGGCTGTCTCGGCATGACCTCGCGAGGTCAGGTACGCAGAAGAGTTACCTGTAGATTGCCATGCTCGCTTGTCACTTTTCCGGCGTACACTACACCCATACAGACGACATCGGGTCCATGGGATTGAACCGAACTCCATGGTGATTCTCATGAGTCTTTTGAAGACACCTTGGGATGTTCCTTAGCAACCATTATAACAATTTGTTCTAGGATGTCTTCGAGTGGCAAAAATTTCAAGCCTTGGGCTAGGCTATAAAAAAAATTAGACTTGAAATGCATATTTAAAACTAAGCAAAAAAATGGCTAAATAGCCATAGTTAGTGTAAAAAACTGCATGTTAGTGCAATAACCAAATAAAATGTCCAAAATTTAAGAACACGTCAATCAAGAAAATTATTGGTTCTATCCAAGAAAATAGATAATGATCAATTTACAAATAAAATATGTATAGATAAATAGCACATTACAATCACTATGTGGCCTCATACGGCCACCAAAGAGGTACTCATTGAGTTTATGGCACTCGGACATCGGGTCTCGGCTCATAAAATAACATATCAAATAATAAAACTATCATAATCTCAATCTGAATCATCTCTCCATACTCCCACAAGTCTCAACATAGTCAAAATCACATAGGATTGTTCAATGGATAACCCAACATGAGAGAGAATGGAACACTAGTTTGCATAAGTTGAGCCAAATGTGGTGCGCATCCACAATATACTAAGCAAGCTCGAAGTATACTAAATAGATAGAAGTGGGTTTTCAATCTATATAAGAATCTACTTCCTAACTTATACTGTTAGGTTGTGGAGCCTATGTTTTCACGTGTGAAAGTGTTGAAGACTATACACTAAGAGTATTGGCCCCTGGTAGCAGGGGTTCGGGACTGGTGTTGGGCCCCTGAGAAAAAAAAATTGGCCTCCGAAAAATGTGCCTGATATACCAGGAAACATATTTTCTCATATGGGTGGGATTTTTTGACCCATAGGTTTATGGGATGGTTTTGGCCCATGGTTTTAATACCCATGGTTTTGTAAAACTTCTTAATCAGTTGTCTACTTATGTGGTTTTGTGCATATGGTAGGGTTGTATGTAACATTGCAGATGTGTCTTAATTTGGGTGTGAATTCTGTAGAGTTTGTTGAGCATAGCTCCAAACATATCTGGGTATTGTATTGAGAGAGCAGTGGCTTGTAATAAAATATAAGCAAGTGATTTTTGGTGGACGTAGCCCATATTAGGTGAACCACATTAAATATTGTCTCTTTGTGTTGTGTTATTTTTATTTTGCACTTTTATTTGAGATCTGTAATATTTTCTGCATATTAGTTCCTATTGTTGCGATTCTAGAGGGATTGTTCTGCATATTTTATCCCTTATTTCCTAACAATTGGTATCAGAGCCTGGTTTGGTTTGTTGAAGTGTTGAATCACAGGGAAATTTTTAGCTTGAGTGGGAGCTATGGTGGATGATGGAAGATCAAGGGATGATAAATTCAATGGGAAAAATTTCAGTCTTTGGAAGATGCAAATGGAAAATTACCTTTATCATATGGATCTTTATATTTTGTTGTCTGAGAAGGTGAAAAAAACCCTCGAGCATGATGCATGCAGAGTGGGATTTACTAGATAGGAAGGCACTTGGGACAATCCAGATGTGTCTTACATCTTCGGTATTATTTAATGTTTCAAAGGAAAAGACTACAAAAGAACTGATGGATGCATTAGGGAAGCTAGTATGAAAAACCCTCTACCTCTAACAAGATATTTTTAATGAAAAAAAAATTAATATGAAGATGTCTGAGAATGGTTTAGTAGCAGATCATTTAAATTATTTTAATATGGTTGTAAATATGCTATCTTTGGTTACAATAGAATTCGATGAAGAAGTTAGGGCTTTATTAGTTATGTGCTCTTTACCTAAGAGTTGGAATAGCCTAGTAATGGTGGTAAGCAACTCAGTTCCTTACTAATTCAAATTTGAAGTTTGAGGATGTTATAGGGGTGATTCTAAGAGAGGAAATGAAAAGAAAAATCTCTGGGGAATCTTCTACTTTAGGGAATTATTTGACAGTGGAAACTAGAGGGAGATAGAAGGATAGAGGAAGCTATGGAAAATCGAAGGATCGGGAAAGGTCAAAATCCAAAAGCAAGATAGTACGTTGGCACTGTGGAAAGTCTGGGCATGTAAAGAAGGACTGTTGGGAGCTTTGGGACAAGAAAAAACAATAGGAAGAAAACAAAGAGGAAAATTTGGAAATGGATAATGTATGTTAGAATGCTTTGATTCTTTCCTTGCGACAATATTACTGAATCTTGGGTTTTAAATTCGGGGGCTTCTTTCCATGCTACTCCACATAGGCATTATTTTTTTTATTATGTTCATGGAGATTTTGGGCATGTTTTTCTTAGTGATGATGAGCCTTGCGGTATAGTTGGAAAAGGTTCTATTCGGGTTAAGATACAGAATGGGAATACATGGCTATTGAAGGATGTGAGATATGTGTTGTAATGCCCACCATTTCAGACACACAAGACTACATATAAAAATACAGGATAAAAAAATTTTTTGACTTCTTTGACACATAACATGACACAACCTGCCGTCACCAAGGTTACAAATAACTCTATGAACAACTTGACACAAGGATGACCACAACGGCAGCATGGAAACATTCACACCCATCAAGGACAATTCACTCTTCTCTTACGACAAGATATGGCATAAAGATACAAGAACATAACACATTTATGGTTAGGTCATCCCATGGTGAAAATTATTATAAGATTATTTATTTTGCTAACAATAAATAAACGACCTTAAAATATATATACATATATATAACTTACGTCCTAGGGGAATCCGATTATGATCCAAAATATTTTTTTTCTTAAAAGTTATACTACTTTCCTTTTAGTGGAGGCATTTAGCTCTAGGTAAAAATTCTCCGAAAAGGATCATCTTTAATGGGGCAATTGTTTATTTGATTAGTTATAAGTTTAACGCTAAAAGGTGTGGGGTGAACCAAATCCCACAAGATTATCTAAACAACCACAAGTTAAATAAACCTCGTTTCAACCTCCATTGCAAAAGGAGACAGGTGTAAGCTCCAAGGGAGAGAGGCACCGTTTTAGGTTCAGAACAAAATCTCCTTTAAGCAAGGTTCAAGATTTTGTTAATTCCTAAGAAGGGTTACAAAGTCTACGAAAAGGATCAAGGGTAAGAGGTTAAGTAGAGTTCTTCATCATAATTTCATGGGACAAAGACCAATATTTTACTTGGGGTAATAATTTATTAAGAGAGGCTCAAGTTTCATCAGGTTTTACTTTATTAAGTTTGGCAAGGTAATACAATTAGGTTTCAAAAAAAAATGAAGAACCAGGCTTAAAGTTTCTTAAATATTCCCTTTACTTATGAAGATCAAGAATTCTCCCAAGGGTAAGATGTTTTTTACACTTTAATACCATTTTTTCATTTCACAACCATAAGGTTAGTGTTAATGGCTTATCCTAGGGGTGGAAAGTAATTCCTTTAGCACAAGAAGATAGTTCCTCTTCTTCTAGTTAAAGCTCAGGATTTTATCCACAAGATCACCAATTCCTATACTTTATTTTACTTTATTTTATCTACTTGCTTGTTCATTTATTTATTTTTGATTAACTTTTACTGGAATTGCCAACCCACTTAATTATGCCCAAAATTACAACAATGCCAAGACCATGGAGGGTTATCATACAAGGAGGTTTTATGGCTTGAAGAAAGCATTTATCATTACTAGTCGAGAGAACAAGAAAGTGACACAATTTCATGATTGATATAATATCATAAAAAAGAACATGTAAGAAGGATGATCAAGTTTAAATCATCTCAATAATAATCACAAGATTTTTTACACATGACAAAACAAATTTACTTCACCAATACCAATAACCCAAGATAAGAATCCTTCCAAATTCCATTACAAGCACCATCATAAGATTACAACACATTTGAAATTTTCACAAGAAACTTCATAAATCCATCAAATGAAACCTTTACAAATCCTTCCTTTTATCTACTCACATAATCCATCTGCACAAGTATTAACTTGAGTCAGTTCACGAGAACTGAGCATGTTAAGGCTACCCATTGCAGCAGTAAGCTAACATTTAACAATATCAAGAAAGGAAAGTTCTAATTCTAGAATGGATCAAATCACAACCCACTAATCAAAAATTTCTACACATGAGAAAGAGATTTATACCAGCCAATAAGGAGGAAGCCAAAATATTCAAGTAACAACAACATCTCATTAATCAAGGTAAGACCTTATGGATTCGAAACAGGAAGGTCAAGAATATTGATATTTCAATCATGTAATCCTACGGATTTCATAATTTAAAATTCAATACTCCATCCATCCATCTAAAGAGGTCCAAGAGAGGACAAAGCAAACTAGTTCAATCACAGGTGCGGAACAAAACAAAGTTATTCAATTCTTCTGGGGGAGGTTTCATAGCGTAATGGGATTCATAACCCCAAAAGAAACAAACCATAATTAAATGTGGAATTTCAATAACTTAACCACAAAGTATTATTTATACTTTACTCAACATTTGTTCCTTTACAAATAACAAAATCCAGGAAGCTTTCCTAATGAAAGAAGGGGCCGGAACGTAGGCTTTAGCCTATATGAAAAGGGCCATATAACTATTTTAAAAAGGTTGTGCAATGCCTCAGAAGGTTCACATCCATAGAATTAATATTTTTTGGGGGGCAAGGTAATACCTCCAGATAGCTCGAGCTGCTAGCTCCTTCACACAAGTATAATGAGTTGATTGAACTCTTATCATGCTATTAAACAAACTAAGGGACACTAACCGAATCTCCTTGCCTACATATTTCCCTTTATACATAGAAGATAAGACATATGTCTATAAAAGTTCATCGTACACCCAGAATATTGGGTTAAGAAATTACTACCCGTGTTTAACTTGAAAAGGACTAGGAAGACATCTGGGTATGGCCTGATTTATAATTTACGCAATCATTTTAATGCAAAAAGGTTATCGACCAGGCTTAGTCAATAGTCGTAGTCAAAAGTTTGTTTAGTGGTCACACATCCCCCAAGAAATGTATCAAACCAAACCCAACCAAGGATGACAAAGACAAATCCCACTTAGTTTATTTTAATTGCTTGTCCCCCCTCATAATTAATTCTTAGAAGTATTATCCTAAGTAGCGGTAAAATATTGTAGAGAGTAAAGAATCTCAAATGACTTGCACCTTAAATTGCATATGGGGAGGGAAAGTAAAGTCACAATACACAAAGTGGCATACATATTTTCACCTCCATATTCCCAATTCTACTTTTATATAAAAAAAACATTCATTCCAAAAGTCCACTTGAACCCGTAAAAAAATATGAACAAAACCAGAAGTTCTGTGGAATATTATTCCTAGGCACCCCAATAGGATATGGTTATTCAAATAAAAAGGAAACTAGGGAATCCTAGGAGAAGGGTTTAATTTATCCAACCAAAATAGCATCACACAAATTTTACCATTATACATTGGGTTATCGTATTGCACAAACAAAACCAATTTACAATCCCTAGTTTTGCAACCCAAGTGACGGATATACACAAGCCATCATCCATAAAACCTGGCAATTATTTTTTTGTTATCAAAGAAATATCGAGTAAGAAAAGAGGATTTTCAACAAATAAAACTTGTACAGTTACATTTCAAAACTCAAACACCTATTCCAACCTTTCAAATCCATCATAAGTAATAATAATATAGATAGAGCTGTAATAATACCTATTCTTACAAACCCACTACTTCAGCAATGGATACAAGCATTACTAATCAAAGAAAAATTGGTTTATAACAACAACCCTCAAGACTATAGGCCGTAGAACTTCTCAAACTAGGATTCATTGCTTCATTTCTAGAAATTATAAAAGGTAGAAAAATATTACAGGAGATAAACTTAACATGCATGTTTTGCATTCTCCATCTGCTTCCATGTTTTCTACCTGTTGGGAATTTGAAATAGTTCATGGCTCATGTTTTTTAGTGCATGCAGGGGTATATGGCCATGGAATGAGTTCCAAACACAGCAAGCTGCAGATGCCTCCAAAAAACACAATTATCAAGGTAAAAATCCGGACCCCACAACCTTGCCAACGTCCTCCTAGCCTTCATCAAAAATGAGACATTGAGGTAGAAAAAAAAATGGACATCCATCGAAGCACAATGGAGATCAGCTTTTTGTCATATGTAGAAGTAAGTGCTTCAGAAAACCACGTATGAAAAGAGTGGAAGCCTCCATGAGGCATGAAAACTGTATGACAAAAATCCTCAATGAGATGTGCCCTCAAAGGGATTTCCATGATTGTAGGATACACGCATGAAGGATCTACAAAAACAAAAGGCTTTGTTTTCACCGTATGCAACCAATAGGTGTTTAACCTACTTCCTTCACACATCAATCATGCACGCATCCAACACCCAAAATGGATTGGGCAAGCAACAAGCAATAAAACCCAAGGCAGGCTTAAAAGGAACCACCATTAAAATGAAGCGGCCAGTCCCAGATCAAGTCAAAGAGGAAACAAAACCAAGAATGCATCCCTCCTTACAAGGGCTTGCAACCCCACAAAATGTGCCCAACACTCATCGTCCTATACACATTGAAAACAATAAATGACCAACCAGAATTTCTGCCAACTTCCAGCTAATACCCACACAAGGTTAATTCTCTCCTCTCTTTTTTAAACTCACGCATAGGGGACATGTCACTACCAAGGTGAGGAAGGGGGAATGATAAGTGGTAGCCGGAAGATTTAGTTGAGCATTTAAAACAATAACAGTGCCATAAAAACTTGCACTACCCACTACCTCCCTACGCACTCTCAAGATAACAAGAAAATAAATGCAATTAATCCTAGGCCAACAAAAAGGTTACATTGCATATGACTGGCAAGCTGGAGGAAGCAAAATTATAATTTCTTTTAATTATAAACAATTGAAATGAAAATAAAACATGCCTAAACGACCAAGGGGAGAAACTAGAGGTTAACGTTCGCAGGCAAACACGGAACAAAGACTGACCATGGCGCCAAGACGGGGAACCCTTTCTTTAGCACGGGACGGGGTTCAATCTATGAGATGATCAGAGCGAAACAACCAGAAGAAATACTATAGAGACAATTAATCTAAAATATTGATGATAATTGACAATAAGGTAAAATAATAATACTATAAAATAAAGCCGATCGACAATTAAATTAAAAATATCATTAATTATCATTATATATTATAAATATATATTTATATATTCTATTCACATTAATAATCACCAACGATCAAGCTTAACCATGTGACAACAAGATCCTCCTTTAAATAGGTTAAACGCACATGACGTTACAAGGTCCACATACAGAGGTGTCGATAACGACTCAAGAAAGCAAGAAGGAGAGGGAAGGTGCTAATTCATCACTGAGACAAGGTCTAAGACCATGGGATTATGCACAGCCACTCGACACTCAGCAAAATGGGTCACTGCAACAAGCACCCAGGGGTAAATGTCAAATAGGGCATTACATCCTCCTCCCCTTAAGAAAGCATCATCCTCGAAGCGACATAACACAGGGGAAAGAAAGCAATAAGCAACAAGGAATCGATGAGGGTGAAGGTACACTCTAAGGTTAAGATTTTAGATGTTAGAGCACAGCCACAAGGTGGCCTTAGAAACATTTGGCAAAATTTTAACTTTCAAGGTTCCGTGGAGATTGGAAGTTCACTCTTATTCATTATTTCATTAGTCTCTTTCCATTATCATTACTTCTAGTTTCAATTCTACAAAATTTTATTACATTGTAGAGTTTTAGTTTGTTCTTTATTGTGGGTGCCTGACATGAATTGTTATCACAATTCCCTACCAAGGTCATACAAAACACTACAATTTCACAAGCATACTAGTACACACTTTCATGACAGTACCAAACCACAAGAGATTAGTCAAGTTGTGGATAGGAACATGCACGGTCCACATAACATAGTGTATGTCACACATCTAAGACTGACGTATAGAATACTTGAACAAAGTGTACTATAACAACAAGACATTTCCTTAATTCCAAAAATGAATAATTCACATAACTCCAAACAAAAGCTATAGTTACATAGTGTACACAAGGGAACCACAACCATAACCACCACAAAGCATAGCCAACCTTCATGAGCACATATACATCATAACACTACCCCCAAAATACCACCAATAACATCATATACCACCCGAAGCATAAGAAAATAACCACATACTCCCAAGTATTACAAAACAACTCCATAGAATTCCCGAAGCATCAAATACACACACACACAAATCTCTTATGCCTCCCTCAAGCAGTAATTTATAGATAAATTTCCTTTTTGCTCCAAAAGAAAAGAGGTCAGTCACCCTATGGCCCAAGACACATAGAGTCCGGCTACCCCTAACCCAAGTGACATAATAACTCGTGGTTTGACAACCCTCTAGTTATCTGTAACTCCTTGGGTCGTACCCCCATATAATGAAGCGGGTCCATATGTCCAACCATTCCATGGTGCATCCCATGACCCTATTCCACACATCACGACAATAGAACCAGCATAGCAATCCAATCAAAATGCCAAGTGGCAAATTACACGCCTTGGGCAAGGTGGTAAACATCTTAAAATTTAAAAGAAGATTCAAAACCAAGCAAAACAAATGACCAAATGGCCATAGTTAGTGAAAAAATCCATGTGTTAGTACCACAAACCAAGGAAATTCCCAAAATGTAAAACATGGCAATCAAGAAAATTGTTGGTCCTTGCAAATAGAAAGTAAAAAGTTCAATTTACGAATAAAATACACATATAATAATAGCACATTATGATGACTATGTGGCCTTATCTGGCCACCAAGGGGGTACTCAATGAGTTGTTGGCACTCGAAACCTCGATCCTCAGCTCGTAAAAATAACATATCAATAGTGCAACTGTCATCATCTCAATCTAAATCATCTCGCCACCACTTCGACAAGGCTAAACATAATCATAGCTACACTTAGGTTGCTTACATACAACCCCATAGGGAGAGAGTAAATAAGGACATTTTTTTATCTACTGAACCAAAATTCGGCTCGAGTTATTTGCCCATGGTACACCATTCCTCACTCTGAACATACACTTTTACCAATTTCCCTCAGGGTTGGTTAGCGTAAGGTTCACAACATAACATGCAACAACATCACTAACACAATGGTGGTTCACGCACATTAATCATATCACCTTAGCAGGGTACATATATAGGATATATCACATACATTACATTCACATTTTACAACACACCACATCACCACATGATGTACCCAAATTGCAATCATTGTACAATAGGGATCATATATCAACCATATGTCCCTAAATCATGACATTAATCATTACATATCACATGAATTACAATTATGATGAACATAATTACAACATACAGTGAACTGTCATATACATGGAAATACACATATTCCTACACAAATGATATTGACATCCTTAAGAATTTCAGTTCACCACATCCAACTTGATTACATGACATACCAACACACCCACACATCACAAATATAAGCAGGATCCAATGAATCCAGAATCAACAATCACATTTCTTCCATACACAAGAAAACACTGTTTCACACTCAAATTCACATAGAATTTGCTGAAGGGAGAGAAAAATGCTCTCATCCTTAACACATCAACATGCAAACAATTACGCACTAAGTGACATACTCAACATGTGCGATAACAATATCACAATTATGACATGGTTCACATCACGCTTAAAACACATTACTCTTCCAATACCTACCACCATCAAGCAACACTATCACCATCATGCAGCACCATCATGGAACACCATCATAACTCTAAAATTGCCTAGAGGTTTGAGAGCATGAACCTCTGCTCTGATACCAAGTGTAACGCCCACCATTTCAGACACATAAGACTACATAGAAACACACAGGATAAAAAAAAAATTGACTTGCTTGACAAATAACATGACACAACATGTCATCACCAAGGTTACAACTAACTCTATGAATAGCTTGATACAAGGATGACCACAAGGCAGCATGGAAATGTTCACACCCATCAAGGACAATACACTTTTTTTTATGACAAGACATGGCATAGAAGATCCAACCACATAATACACTTATGGTTAGGGAATACCACAGTGAGCATTATCCTTGAAGATTATTTATTTTGAACAATAAATAAACGATCCTTAAATTCTAGAACTTACGTCCTTCAAGGAGATTTTGGATTATTATTCGAACAAGATCCCTCTTACAAAGCTATACTCCTTTCCTTCTACACTGCAAGGTAATAAGCTTAAGGTCTAATTTCTCTAAAAGGATCATCATCTAATATGGAAATTACTTATTTGATTCAGTTATAAGGTTAACGCTAAAAGGTGTCAGGTGAATAAAATCCCACAAGTCTGTCTATCTAAACAACCACAAGTTACTGAAACCTCATTTCCTACCTCCATTGTAAAAGGAGACAGGTGTAAGCTCCAAGGGAGAGAGACACCATTTTAGGTTCGGAACAAAATATCCTTTGAGCAAGGTTCAAGATTTTATTAATTCCTAAGAAGGGTTACAAAGTCTATGGCAAGGATCAAGGGTAAAAGGTTAAGTAGAGTTCTTCATCATAATTTCATGGGACAAAGACCAATCTTTTACTGGGGGTAAGAATTTATCAAGAGAGGCTCAAGTTTCATCTAGGTTTTACTTTATTAAGTTTGGCAAGGTAATACAATTAGGTTTCAAAAAAAATGAAGAACCGGGCTTAAAGTTTCTTAAATATTCCCTTTACTTACGAAGATCAAGAATTCTCCCAAGGGTTTGATGTTGTTTACACTGTTAATACCATTTTTTTTTTAATTTCACAACCATAAGGTTAGTGTTAACAGCTTATCCTAGGGGTGGAAAGTAATTCCTTTAGCACAAGACGACAGTTCCTCTCCTTCTAGTTAAAGCTCGGGATCTTATCCATGAGATCACCAAGTCTTATACTTTATTTTATTTTTATTTTATTTACTTTTCTTGTTCATTTATTTATTTTTGATTAACTTTTACTGGAATTGCCAACCCACTTAATTGTCCCCAAAATTACAACAATGCCAAGACCATGGAGGGTTATCATACAAGGAGGTTTTATGGCTTGAAGAAAGCATTTATCATTACTAGTCGAGAGAACAAGAAAGTGACACAATTTCATGATTGATATAATATCATAAAAAAAGAACACATAACAAGGATGATCAAGTTTAATTCATCCCAATAATAATCACAAGATTTGTTACACATGACCAAATAACTTTACTTCACCAATACCGATAACCCAAGGTAAGAAGCCTTCCAAATTCCATTACAAGCACCATTACAAGATTACAACACATTTGAAATTTTCACAAGAAACTTCATAAATCCATCAAATGAAACCTTTACAACTCCTTCCTTTTATCTACTCACATAATCCATCTGCACAAGTATTAACTTGAGTCAGTTCACGAGAACTGAGCATGTTAAGGCCACCCATTACAGCAGTAAGCTAACATTTATCAATATCAAGAAAGGAATGTTCTAATTCTAGTATGGATCAACAGCACAACCCACTAATCCAAAAAATTCTACACACAAGAAAGAGATTTATACCAGCCAACAAGGAGGAAGCCAAAATATTCCAGTAAGAACAATATCTCATTAATCAAGGCAAGACCTTATGGATTCGGAATAGGAAGGTCAGGAATATTGATATTTCAATCATGTAATCCTATGGATTTTGTAATTGAAAATTCAATACTCCATCCATCCATCTAAAGAGATCCAAGAGAGGACAAATCAAACTAGTTTGATCGTAGGCGCTGAACAAAACTAAAGTTATTCAATTCTTCCAAGGGGAGGTTTCATAACGTAATGGGATTCGTAATCCCAAAAGAAACAAACCATAATTAAATGTGTAATTTCAACAACTTAACCACAAAGTATTATTTATACTTTACTCAACATTTGTTCCTTTACAAATAACCAACTCTAGAAAGCTTTCCTAATGAAAGAAGGGGTCAGAACGTAGCCTTTAGCCTATATGAAAAGGGCCATATAACTATTTTAAAAAAAGTTATGCAACTCCTCAAAAGGTTCGCATCCATAGAATTAATATTTCTTTTAGGGAAAGGTAATACCTCCTAGATAGCTTGAGCCACTTGCTCCTTCACACAATTATAACGAGTTGATTGAGCTCTTATCATGCTATTAAACGAAGTAAGGGACACTAACCAGATCCCCTTGCCTACATATTTCCCTTTATACACAGAAGATAAGGCACACATATATGAAATCTCATCATACACCCAAAATATCAGGTTAAGCAATTACTACCCATGATTAACTTGAAAAGGACTAGGCAGAAATCTGGGTATGGCCCGATTTATAATTTATGCAATCATTTTAATGCAAAAGGTTATCAACCAGGATTAGTCAACATTCGTAGTTGAAGGTTTTTTTTTTAAGTGGTCACGCAACCCCCAAGCAATGTATCAGACCAAACCCAACCAAGGATGGCATAGACAAATCCCACTTAGTTTATTTTAATTGCTTGTGCCCCCTCATAAGTAATTCTTAGTAGTATTATCTTGAGTAGCGGTAAAATATCGTAGAGAGTAAATAATGTTGAATTACTTGCAACTTAAATTTCATACGGGGAGGGAAAGGAAAGTCATGATACCCAAAGTGGAATACACATTTTAACCTCCAGATTTCCATTTCTACTTTTATATTAAAAAAAAACATTCATTCCAAAAGTCCACTTGAACTCGTAAAAAAAATATTAACAAAACCAAAAGTTCTATGGAATATTATTCCTAGGCACCCCAATATGATATGGTTATTCAAATAAAAAGGAAACTCGGGGAATCCTAGGTGAAGGGTTTAATTTATCCAACCAATGTAACATCACACAACTTTTACCATTATACAGTGGGTTATTGTATTGCACAAACAAAACCAATTTACAATCCCTAGTTTTGCAAGCCAAGTGACGGATATACACCAGCCATCCTCCATAAAACCTGGAAATTATTATATTGCTATCAAAGAAATATCGAGTAAGAAAAGAGGATTTTCAACAAATAAAACTTGTATAGTTACATTTCAAAACTCAAACACCTATTCCAACCTTTCAAATCCATCACAAGTAATAATAATGCAAATAGAGTTGTAATAATACCTATTTTTACAAACCCATGACTTCATCAATGGATACAAGCATTACTAATCAAAGAAAAATTAGTTTATAACAACAACCCTCAAGACTATAGGTTGTAGAACTCCTAAAACTAGGATTCATTGCAAAAAAAGAAACATTCATTTCCAAAAATTATAAAAAGTAGCAAAATATTACAGGGATAAACTTAACATGCATGTTTTGCATTCTCCATCGGCTTCCACGTTTTCTACCTGTTGGGCACTCAAAATGGTTCATGGCTCACATTTTTTTAGTACAGGAAAGGGTATACCGCCAGGGAATGAGTTTCAAACACAGTGAGCTGCAGATGCCTCCAAAAAAACACAATTATCAGGGGAAATATCTGGACCCCACAACCTTGCCAACATCCTCCTAGCCTTCGTCAAAATTGGACATTGAGGTAGAAAAAAAAAATGGACATCCGTCAAAGCACAATGGAGATCAATTTTTTTGTCATATGCAGAAGTAAGTGCTTTAGAAAACCATGCATGAAAAGAGTGGAAGCCTCCACGAGGCATGAAAACTGTATGACAAAAAGCCTAAACGAGATGTGGCCTCAAAAGGGATTTCCATGATTGCAGGATACACGCACAAGAAGAATCTACAAAAACAAAAGGCTCTATTTTCACCGTATGCAACCAACAGGTGTCTAACCTACTCCCTTCACATAGCAATCATGCACGCAGCCAACACCCAAAATGGATTGAGCAATCAACAAGCAACAAAACCCCGAGCAAGCTTGAAAGGAACCACCATAAAAATGAAGCGGCCAATCCTAGAGCAGGTCAAAGAGGCAATAAAACAAAGAATGCATCCCTCCTTCCAAGGGCCTACATCCCCACAAAATGTGCCCAACACTCATCCACCCATATGCATTTAAAACAATAAAGGAGCGACCAGAATTTCTACCAACTTCCAGCTAAAACCCACGCAAGGTTAATTCTCTCCTTTTTTTTAAACTCACGCATAGGGACATGTCACTACCAAGGTGAGGAAGGGGGAATGATAGGTGGTAGCTGGAAGATTTAGTTGAGCATTTAAAACAATAACAGTCCCATCAAAACTTGCACTCCCTACCTCCCTACGCACTCTCAAGATAGCAATAAAATAAATGCAATTAATCCTAGGCCAACCAAAAAGGTTACATTGCATACGACTAGCAAGCTAGAGGAAGTGAAATTATAATTTCTTTTAATAATATAAATGATTGAAACGAAAAGAAAACATGCCTAAACAACCAAGGGGATAAAATAGAGGTTAACGTTCGAAGGCGAACATGAAGCAAAGACTGACCATGGAGCCAAGATGGGAAACCCCTTCTTCAGCGTGGGATGGGGTTCGTTCTATAACACGATCAAAGTGAAAAAACTAGAAGAAAAGCTATAGAGACAATTAATATAAAATATCGATGATAATCGATAATAAGGTAAAATAATAATACTATAAAATAATGGCCAATCGACAATTAAATTAGAAATATCATTAATTATCATTATATATTATAAATATATATTTATGTATATAATTTCTATTCACATTAATAATCACCAATGATCAAGCTTAACCATGCGACAACAAGATCCTCCTTTAAATAGGTTAACGCACAGGACGTTACAAGGTCCACATATAAAGGTGTCAATAACGACTCAAGAAAGCAGGAAGGAGAGGGAAGGTGTTAATTCATCATTGAGACAATGTCTAAAAACCATGGGATTACACACAGCCACTCGACACTCAGCAAAAAGGGTCACTGCAACAAGCACCAGGTGGTAAACGTCAAACGGGGCATTACATGTGCCTACTTTAAAATGAAATTTGATATCGGTGGGCCAGTTGGGAAGTGATGGTTGTAATGTGATATTTACACTAGAGTCTTAGAAGGGCACCAACGGTGCTCTTGTGGTGGAAATAATTAATAAGGTTGGAACCTTGTATTTAACCACTTATAGCACTAATGTCTATAATCTTGTGGCTTCAGAAGTAAATATAACATTGTGGAACTATAGGCTCGGTCATATGAGCCATAAGGGCATGGAGATCATAAAGAAGAATTTTCTCAGATATACAGAAACAGGTTTGGAGTTCTTTGAAGACTACATATATGGGAAACATAAGTGAGTAAGGTTTCTCAAGGTTTGACCTACAAAGAAAGAGAGTAAGTTAGAGCTGGTGCATTTTGATGTGTGGGGGTTAGCTCACGTATCATCTCTTGGGGGTTCAAGTTATTATGTTACTTTTATTGATAATGTAACAAGGAAAGTTTGGGTTTATTGTATTATAAACAAATCTGATGTATTTGACACTTTTGTAAAATGGAAAGCCTTGGTAGAGAATGAAATATATTTTAAGCTAAAATATCTCAGGAAAGATAATGGAGGGGAGTATTACAGCAATGAATTTGATTATTATTGTTCTAAGAATGGAATCTGCAGGCAAAAGACAATTCCAGGAACTCTTCATCAGAATGGGGTGTCAGAAAGGATGAATAGAATAATAATGGAACGTGCTAGGAGCATGAGGCTACATGCAGGACTTCCTCTTTCTTTTTGGGTAGAAGGGGTGAGCACAGTTGTGTACTTGATAAACAGAGGACCCTCAAGTGCCTTGGATGAACACATACTTGAGGAGGCTTGGTATGGTAAGAAAGTTGATTATTCATTTCTTAGAGTCTTTAGATGTGAGTTGTTTGTCCATATAAACAAGGATGATAGGACCAAACTAGAGGCTAAATTAGAAAAATGTACTTTCATTGGTTATGGTGGTGATGACTTTGGATATAAATGTTGGAGTAATAAGGAAAAGAAAATCATTTGATCTAGGGATGTGGTATTTAATGAGAAAGTTGTGTATAAGAAGTAGTTGCAGGAAAACATGGAAGAATCGAAGAAATAATATGCATCGATAGAGGGTCTTCCAGAAGGAAAAGTGACACATGAATTAGTTCAGGAACCTCCTCAATAGGAACCCCAAACTCCTATATTGAGGAGGTCTTCTAGGGTAAGAAGAGAACCTGAATGTTTTTCTCCTTCTCTTTATTATTTATTACTCACTGACAATGGATAGCCATAGATCTTTGATGAAGTAGTGCAGGTAGATTCTAGGAATAAGTGGGAGCAATACATGGATGAGGAGCATCAGGATCTCATGGAGAACCAGACATGGCATTTAGTGAAGCTACCCGAAGGCAAAAGAGCATTACATAACAAGTGGGTGTACAGAGTCAAAGAGGAATAAGGAGGAAAGAAAAGATACAAGTCTTGGTTCGTGGTCAAGGGGTTTTCACATAAAAAGGTATAGATTTTGATGAGTTTTTTTCTCCTGTAGTAAAAATTACTTCGATTAGAACTGTTCTTGGAATAGTTGTAGCAGAAGACTTGCACTTAGAGCAGCTTGATGTAAAGATTTCATTTCTCCATGGTGATTTGGAGGAGGATCTATATATGCAGTATCCAGAGGGCTATAAGGTCAAAGGTAAAGAGGAGATGGTGTGCAAACTGAAGAAGAACTTGTATGGCTTGAAACAAGCTCCACGTCAATGGTATAAGAAATTTAATAGCTTCATGATGGAGCAAGGTTATATTATATGCCATTCTGACCATTGCATGTATACAAAGAAACTTGAGGATGGAAGTTATATTATCCTGTGTTTGTATGTCGATGACATGTTGGTTGTAGGTAAAAACATGCAAGAAATAAAAGTACTCAAGAAGGAGCTAAGTGAATCCTTTGCTATGAAGGATTTGGGGGAAGCCAAAAAAATCCTTGGTATGAGGATATCTTGGGATAGGAAGGAACAAAATCTAACTTTATCTCAGGAAGAGTACATTAAGAAGGTCTTTGAGAGGTTTAATATGTAGGATGTTAAACCGGTTGGGACTCCTTTGGCAAGCCATTTCAAGTTATCAAAAAAGTAGTGTCCCAAGACAGAGAGGAGAGGAACCATATGTCCAAGGTACCTTACTCATCAGCGGTTGGCAATTTGATGTATGTCATGGTGTGCACCAGAACTGATATTTTTCATGCAATGGGAGTGGTGAGTATATTTATGAGTGATCCAAGTAGAGATCATTGGCAGGCAGTAAAGTGGATCCTTCAGTATTTGAGAGGGACCATGGGGACATTTTTGTGCTACAGTGGATCAAACACCACTTTGCATGGTTATGTAGATTCATGTATGGTTGGACATGTAGATAACAAGAAGAGCACGATAGGCTATATTTACACTGTATGTGGGACAGCAATGAGCTGGATTTCATGACTACATAAGTTAGTGGCTTTGTCAACCATGGAGGTTGAGTATGTTCCTGCCATAGAGGCAAGAAAAGAAATGATTTGGTTACATTAATTTCTTGAAGAGTTGGGGCATAAGCAGGAGGATGGAAATATTCATAGTGATAGTCAAAGTGTTATACACCTAGCTAATAACTTTTCTTTCCACTCTAGAACGAAGCATATACAGTTAAGGTACCATTTCATCAGGACAACTTTGGAGGAAGAGAAGTTGAAGCTAAAGAAGATTCATACCAGTCAGAATCTTGCAGACATGATGACTAAGGTGATCATAAGGAAAAAACTGAAGTTGTGTTCAGCTTTGGTTGGTCTTTACGGAAACTAGTGAAGGGTTAAGAAGCTTGCTTAGAAGAAAACTAGTCTCCAAGTGGGAGATTGTTAGGTTGTGGAGCCTATTTTAATGTATGAAAGTGTTGAATACTATACAATAAGAGTACTGTACACTTTCCACAGTTGTCTTGTCAGGGTTCGGGGGTGCAAACCCTGAGAAAAAAATTGGCCTCTAAAAATGTTCTTGATATACCGGGAAACGTGCTTTTCTCATATGGGTGAGATTTTTTGACCCATAGGTTTATGGGATGGTTTTGGCCCATGGTTTTAATACCCACGGTTTTATAAAACTTCATAAGCAGTTGTCTACTTATATGTTTTTGTGCATATGGTAGGGTTGTATGTAACATTGCAAATGTGTCTGAATTCAGTGGTGAATTCTATAGATTTTATTTAGCATAGCTCCAAACAGATCTGGGTATTATATTGAGAGAGCGGTGGCTTGAAATAAAATTTGAGCAAGTGATTCTTGGTGGACGTAGCCCAAATTGGGTGAACCACATTAAATATTATCTCTTTGTGTTGTGTTATTTTTATTCTGCACTTTTATTTGAGATTTGTAATATTTTCTACATATTAGTTCCTATTGCTTGCGATTCTAGAGGGATTGTTCCACATATTTTATCCCTTATTTCCTAACATGTACTCGACTCAAGATTATGAAAACTTGGTCTACACCTCCTCTCTCCACACATACACTCTTAACGATTTCTTCCTTTAGGGTCCTCTATTGTAAATTTCACAACATAACACATAACTACATCACTAACACAATGGTGATTCACACACATTAACCATTGCATCTTACACATGGTATATATATATAGGGTATAACATAATCATTACTTTTACGGGTTATAATATATCATGTTTCCACATAATGCACTCAATGTGTAAGTACTGCACAATAGGGGTCATGCGATTTCCATATGCCCCTAATTCATGACATGAACCATCACATATTGCACGAATCATATGTATGATGCACACAGAGACTAACATTACAACATATAGTCAATCATAATACAACATGGTGACACTCATGATTCATCACAACACAATGGTGACATCATGATACAATCTAATTCACTATACACCAATTATCTCATGCAACACATAATCACGCCTACATATCACAGAATAACAAGACACTCCAACACTCTGCAATCCCCAATAACATTATTTTCACATACAACTAGGAGGTACATCACACGTGGGCTACTCATTTAATCCATGAAAAGGAGAGCAAATACTCTCATCACAAGCACATCAACATGATAACAAATTATAGTACCTAAAAAAAAATTAAAAAATAAATAATAATAAATAAATATATAAAATGTTGTGTCCCGCTTAAAACTTAACAAGGACTACTATTATATAAAATTGATAATAATAATTATAGAGATTATGGTTTAGTGTTGTTGAATGTGTTTGGTGGAGGAAATGACATACCTGGAAAAGCATAAAGGCTTTACAAACTTCAATCTCACGCAATTTGCTAGTATTGTTCCAACTCCACGACCTCTTTACACAATTCCTGTCTTTTTCTAGTCATGACTTGTCAGAATGACGTTAAATCAGAGGTTAGAGTGTAATGCATTCAAAAGGGACCCTGCAGACCTGTCTTTTCTCTACAGTTTTATGAGCACTTTATTGAGATTCAAAACCTCTGCATATGTTGAATCCCAAGGAAACATTGTAAATCCAGTAGTCACTTGATATTGCAGTGTTTGACCAATTGAAAGAATGAGACAACTTCTCATGGGAATACGTATTAGGAAAGGTTTTTGCAGTGGCATTTACAATGGTGGTTGTTGCGATTTCGTGCATTGAACTAGATGCCCTGGTGAAACTCAGTGAAGAGTTATTGGAGATTACTTCCTCAACGAAGGGTCAGGAAGCCCGAGAAGGCCTATTAGGTAGAATTTTTGCTTATGGAGCATTGGTTAGATGTGGGCGTCTAGAAGTGAAGACAGCTGCTTCATCAGATAAAGGTGCTGAACTTGCGAGAGATCTCACCCAATCTATTCTCATGCTAGCTAATAAGAAATGTTTTATGTGTGAACCAGCTGTTGCCATTATCCTGGATTTGGTTGATAGGATGCCTAGAAAAGTGCTTCTAACTAGAATATTGAAGGCTCCAATTTTGAAGGAATGGTTACAGAAGGACCCTAGAAGTGGACATCCTGATGCACTCTTGCTAGCATTAAAGCTTTTTGAAAAACTCCCTCTAGAGACAAGAAATTAATGCAAGATGTTACCGCATGTGTCCAGTCTTAGTGAACTGTTCACCCCTGATAATATGTTGTTTATTGTTCCTTCATTAAAAGAAGCATCCTTATGCCATCCTTAGGTTCACTCTGTCTGGAAAGCTCTATTAGACATTTTGTTTGTAGACCTGAAAAAAATCACCAAGAACCCCGTTTCATGTCACTCTTCTGAGAAAGCAAAGAAAAGCCAAAAGCACAAATGTCTGGAAAAGAATATTGCAAAGAGGCTTGCTAGTTTCTAGGAAGTGGTTGTTGAAGGAACGCTTCTACCATCATCTCATGACCGAAAACATTTAGCTATTAATATTTTTCATATGTTGCTTCCTAGGATACCTGCATCATTTGTTCAAATTGTTTTCTTCAATAAGTTTGTCCAATGTTTAGTGGATGTTTTGTCATCCAAAGATAGTCATCTATACAAGTCTACTCATCATTGCTTGGAGGAAGTTTTAAATTGGCCTTTCAATGATGATGAGCACCGAGTAGCAATGGTTATAGATTTACAAATTAACAGTAATGGAAAGTTTGATAATGTTTCTAGAACACAAATAGTAAGAAAACTTGTCAGTAAATTTGACACAGCTGAAAGGTGGGCTGAGTAGGATGGACACCAATCTGTTGGTCATTCAGAATATACCCAAACATGTAAGATTATTCTCTTGTAGTAGAAAAAATCTTGTAGTTCCAATGGAGGGATTTCCAGTATTTGCATGACCAACTCTTGTTGTATTGTGCCTACAATAAGACTGTTTGTGGGTGTGTATGGATTTCTTAGTCATGATGGCTATCTTAAGGGAGCTGCAAACTGTATTGGACAACACCATTTAAATATGTTATTTTATTGTTGGTTCAGTGCAAAATGGGTTCATTGGGAAAGCTTGAGGATTTCAAGAAAAGGCGAGATGGTAAAAAAAATAAAAAATTGCGGACGCTCTTGATCTGTTCAACAAAATGCTTAAGGGAGATGTTGAACCAAATCCCGTGGTCTCGACCAGCTTTGATCTCCATGCATGGTTCACCTCCCCTCATCTTTCATAAATTTCGTATTTTAGTTTTCGTTTATAACTTAATATAATTTTAAAATATTAGGATGATAATACAGTTAATTGTTTATTTCAACTCGTTGTAAAACAATGAAATGTCGTGTCATAACCCACGAAGACAAAATAACTCGTTGCATTAAAACATGAACTTCCACTCATTCTGAGGTGATTTAGAAAACTTCCTACCCAACTAGATCACTACAATATTGGTTTATTGACAAGACGAGATTGACTTCCAAGTAATAATGTTGACCTTCTCCCTGTTTAAATAGTTAATTTATTGCATTATTTTCGGAGACTCATTAAGTACCCTTCGTAACTATGAAAACAAGATGTTAAGCTTCATTCGTGTACCTTGTTATGTGAGGAGTCACCTTGACCTTTAGATTGACCCTGAACGAACACATGTGATCTTTTTTACGCTCTTATAGGAGCCCTGTTACACTGATTTACAGTAGTAGAAAGCTGTTAAATCTAGAAAGTTGGCTTTCGTTTTGAATCGCCATTTGAAACCTGGATAGAGAAATTATGTCCCATCTTCGCAAACCTCTAGTGTTTATACTAGACAATTGCATGAAACCTTCAGTTTAGGGAAAAACACTTTTCTGGATATTTTTACGATGACATTTTGTAGGCCTCTGGTCGCAGTTTGAAAAGGTCAAACTGGACCAATTAGGACCGGGCTTCAGAAATTTGTGGCCGTTTGAAAATGGTTTTCTAGTTCTCAGTCCCGTCGACTCTGATGAATTCTCCTTATATAGGGGAACTGTAGGAAGTGCCTCGTTACATGCTCATCCATCAAACATCAATTTTGGACATGGTTTTCAAATCCCTCGAGCTAAATTTTGTTCATTTGTAACTGGGTCAACTACGACCAGTGGCCCAGGAGAACTAGCCGCCAAACACAAACCGTTCACTTTTTCCCAATTCCGTCAGTTGCTATGAACTCTTGGTATATCTGGGGACACGTAGAAAGTTAATCATGGTGTGCATTCTCATCAGAAGATAACTTTTGGAAGTGGTTTCTTAGCCTCCGAGCCCGTTTTGAACATTTTGTAGCTAGTAAGAAAATGTAAAAATAGAAAGTTGTGGACCCTCGTAGGGTTGCCAAACCACCCTGGAAACTTTTAACACATGCAAATAACTATTTAAAACTCTATAGTGTAACTTGTTGTGTGAAATAGAACTTTTGACAAATGGTGTTTTCTCTCTCTTCCCTTCTCTTTCTCTCTCCTAGGTTACAAAAGAAGTAAAATGAAATGTAATGAATACATGTCTCTAAACCTTTTATTTCAATTGCAAATTGTAATTATTATCATATGTAAATGGGAAACTGAAAAATGATAATTATGTTAGATTAGGGTGGATGCCATGCCAGCAATTTATCGCTGATATCATGCTCACGTGGTTTTGCAGGATGAAAGAATGATGACGAAAAGGTGATGTGTAATTCATTTATTTATCTTTGTAATTTATATAGTTCATTGTTAAATGAATAAATGTATAATGTTGTCTCATGTTACAGACTGTTATATTTGATAATTTGTTGATATGTATGAGATGTTGGTTTCAAGGACATCTAGGAAATGTGCATTTAATCATAGGTTCAATTTGATTCATAGTACACATGGTAAAAAGGTTTGATATTTATATAAGGTAAATGAATTTGAAGTAATATCTTGTAGTGCATATTTAGTGTTCAATAAATGATTAATGAGTCATCTTGTGCATTCATACTTTGTAAATGTAATAAAGAGATTTAATCGAAACACTCTACCCTTGTTCAATATCAGAGCATAACTTGTTTTCATGTGTGATACTCCTTACCGTAGAAGACATTGAAAACCGTAGAGTGAACTTAAACCCTGCACTCGATGGAAATCTCCTAGTTTGAGTAAACAAGAGCCAGAGAATGGGCTTATCATCTTAGTCAGTATGTTTAGTGACATTGTCTTAAACCTGTCTGATAGGAGTGACACAGTCAAACTTCACTTGGAGTATGTAGAGCTAACTCCTCCTTCGTATCCTAGTGGACTACCTTGTCTTCAAAGATAGATTTAAAATTAAAATTCTTCATCGAATGAAATCCCTGTTGGATCCAGACGACATAGATGGAGGTTGTGACTTAGTTGTTCTAGGTCTTAAACTTTTGTTAATGAACTCCTTAGCTCCACTCAGCTAAATGTGTTACCTTGGTTTCTCTCAACATAACACCTTGGTCCTTTCTAGAAGGTGGTTTAGCATAAATTTGTCCTCTCGCTTAAAACTCATATTTAGTTGAGGGGTAGACCCTTAGGTGAAGTTGGAATTAATCTAAACCTCAGTTGATTTGGATGTTGGCTTAGGGTTCGTGTGTAGCTTCAAGTCTTCTAATCATATATGTCTTCAAGAGGTTAGAAAAACACTTCGTAACTCCTTTTACAAGACAATGCTAAAAATAAGACCATAATGTGACATAGAAAATAAAGCATATAAGAGTAAAAATGAGAATTGAGGTTAGGGATACTGCCACTCTTGGAGACCTTATAACTCAATTAAATATATTTATGTGTTTCTAAAGAATATGTATTGCATTGTTGTGATCAAACTATGAGAAAACAAAAGATATATAAATATAAAAAGGAATTCATAAAGTCATTGATTTAGAATAACTATGGTAGGAAAATAACTTTTCCGTGATCAAGGAATGTTTTGTGGTAAAAAGCTATCTTGTATCTAAATCTCCGTTAAATCCTAATATCGCTATATGGACACCAAGTCACATCCACTTGAGTTGTAAGAATAAAAAGTTAGACACTGAATATATGTTCGAGAAGAATATTCTTAACATAAGAACAAGATAATTAAGTATTTTGTATGCTTTTGAATTATGCCAAATAAGTATGCAAGTTATGGAAACTTTTGTAAAGAATAAGAAACCAACTTAAAATGGGTGAACTGATAATTTAACCACGGTATGAACTTAAGAACCTGTAGGTGGAAAAATGAGAAATTTATCCTTGCACAATAATGTTCTTGGAATGTTAAT
Source organism: Taxus chinensis (assembly GCA_019776745.2). Lineage (NCBI taxonomy): Eukaryota > Viridiplantae > Streptophyta > Pinopsida > Cupressales > Taxaceae > Taxus > Taxus chinensis. The sequence continues at coordinate 613,593,127 of CM034155.1, read as the reverse complement.
CGTAACTAAAATACAATTAAAGAAAAGATGTGTTGTGGGTTTGCCTATTCCTTGAAGTCTTCTTTCTGTGGTTGGGTCATTGCTAGTATTCATTCATTTAGGAAAAGTGTGGCATCGACATGCCTATGTTGTTTTCATGTGTCTATGTGAGTCGATGACTTATGTGATTTTCGTATGCGAGTCGAGTTTTTGTACTTGAAGCCCATGTTGTGTTGTGTGTAGTGAGCAATGTAAGTCAAAAAAAAAATTATCCTGGTATTTTACTGTTGTATTTGTGTGTGTAAAATGTGGGCACTACATATGGTATCAGAGCAAGGTTCATGCTCTCGAACCTCTGGCATGGATTGGAGTTGTGATGATTCTGCATGATGGTGGTGGATATTGGAAGAGTAATGTGATATATGTTGTTATGTGAACTATGTCGTAATTGTGACCTTATGGAAGAACATGTGGTGCATGTCACTTAGTGCATATTTGTTATCATATTGATGTGCTTGTGATGAGAGTATTCACTCTCTATGTTGTTGATTTAATGAGGAATTTGTGTGTGATGTACCGCCTTGTTGTTTGTGAACAGAATGATATTGTGAATTGCAGAGTGTTGAAACATTTTGACTTTATGTGATGTGAAGGTGTATTGATGTATCGCATGACAAAATTGATGTAAAGTGAATCACAGTTTATCGTGATGTCATCACCGTATTGTGATTAGTTGTGTGCATCGTCGTGTTGTATTGCAATTAACTATATGTTGTAAGGTTAGACATTGTGTTCCTCATACATATAATTCATGTAATATGTGATGGTTCATGTCATGATTTAGGGGCATATGGTGAGTATGATCCCTAGTGTACAGTGATTGCACCTCGGGTGCAGGATGTGGTAATGTGATGTATCGTAACCCATGAAAGTAGTGATTGTGTTATACCCTGTATATAAATACCATGCATAAGATGTTATGGTTAATGTGCATGAATCACCATTGTGTTAGTGATGTAGTTATGTGTATGTTGTGAACCTTACACTAGATGACCCTAAGGGGATAAATTGTCAAGAGTGTATGTGTGGAGAGAGGAGGCGTGGACCAGGTTTTCATAATCTTGAGCCGAGTACGAGTGAGGAAGTGGAGTCTTATATAGACTGAAAACCCACTTCTATCTGTTTAGTATACTTTGAGCTTGCTCAGTATATTATGGGTGCACACCACCTTAGGCTCAACTTATGCAACTAGAGTTCCCTGCTCTTTCCTATTGGATTGTTCATTGAATAATCCTATGTAATTTTGACTATGTTGATCCTTGTGGGAGTATGGAGGAATGATTCAGGCAGAGATGATGACAGTTACATTATTTGATATACTCATTTCTAGTTACATGTATATTTTTATGAGCTGAGGCTCGATGTCCGAGTGCCAGCAACTCGATGAGTACCCCTTTGGTGGCGGTATGAGGCCACATAGTGATTGTAATGTGCTATTTTTCTCAATACGTATTTTATTCGTAAATTAATCTTTATCTCTTTTAGCTAGAACCAGCCATTTTTCTTGATTGACATGTTCTTATATTTTGGGCATTTATTTGATTGTTGCATTAACATTTGGATTTTGCACTAACCATGGCTAATTAGCCATTTGTTTTTCTTAGTTTTAAAACTTTCTTTTCATATTTAAAAGTTTTGTAGCCTAGCCCAAGGCTTTTGATTTTGCCACTTGGCATTTGAATGGATTGTTATGTTGGTTCTAATGTCGTAATGTGTTGGAATAGGGTCATGGGATTAACCATGGAGTGGTTGAACCTATGGACCCGCTTCATTGTATGGGGGTACACCCCAAGGAGTTACAGATAACTAGCGGGTTGTAGAACCACGAGTTATTATGTCACTTGGGTTGGGGGTGACGGGGCTCTATGTGCCCAGGGCCATAGGGTGACCTAGCCTCATTAAAAGGAGAAAGGAGATGGGCCTCTATGGTTGAGTGACCTGTTATTCTTTATAGCACTCTATGGTTGAGTGACCTGATACTCTTGATGGGGCTCTATGGTTGAGTGACCCGACTTGTTTTTGGCACTATGTTTCCTTCTCGATGGGAAGGTATATGGAGTTGTTTGAGGTATATGGATTTGTTTTAGGATGCTTCAGGATATATATATGGAGATTATTTGGTGATGCTTTGGGAAGGTATATGGAGTTTTATTTTGTGCTCTTGGAGATATCTGGGGATTGTGTCGTGATGTCTTGTTATGTGTGGAGTCGGTATAATGAGTTATGTGTACCCTTGTGAGTCTTTTGACACCTTGTTATGTTTGAGGCTTGACAATTCCCTTGGTTGGTATGGACTATTGGATATTGTCTTAGAACTATGTTGGTACAGTCATGGATTTCTTTGGGTCTTGTGATACTCGTTGTATATGTATCAGTGTGATGATTATGTTTGTCAGTCATATGTGTGTACTAGATCTATGTCTAGGACGTAATTGTTGGAAATTATTTGCTATATGGACTACTGGTTGTCATTCCATGGAGGAATTAAAAGACCTTGTAATATGATACAGTCATGAAAGTATGTAGCAAGATGTCTCGTGGGTTGTTTGTGTTGTGTTAAGTTTTGAGTGACATCTTGATGTGAGTTATTGTTGGGCACCCACGAAACTTAAGACAACTGAAAAATTCTAAACAATGAATATTATAATCTTGAGATAAGAAATACTGTAAAAGAAAATGTTAACTAAGTAATAAGGTAAAATGGAACTACCAATCTTCACAGAACATTAAAGTTTAAGATATTGTTAAAATTTCTTGACCTTCCTTTGGTCATGTTCTATTGAAATAGATCTTTTCGTTAGACGAAACTGGTCATCATTAGCTTTCTTCATTGCTTATCCCTTGTTCTACCCTTAGTGTTGTGTCGCATCGAGGACGATGCTCTTATAAGGGGAGGGAGATGTAGTGCCTAATTTTTTTTTAAAAAATAAATAAATATATAAAATGTTGTGTCCCGCTTAAAACTATTGGACAAGGACTGATATTCATATAAAATTGATAATAATAATTATAGAGATTATGGTTTGGTGTTTTTGAATGTGTTTGGTGGAGAAAATGACATGCCTGGAAAAGCATAAAGGCTTTGGAAACTTCATCTCAAGTAATTGGCTAGTACTGTTCCAACTCCACGACCTCTTTCAACACTTCCTGTCTTTTTCCAGTCATGACTTGTCAGAATGACGTTAAAGAAGAGGTTGGAGTGTAATGCATTCAAAAGGGACCCTACAGACCTATCTTTTCTCTATAGTTTTATGAGCACTTTACTGAGATTCAGAACCTCTACGCATTTTGAATCCCAAGGAAACATTGTAAATCCAACAGTCACTTGATATTGCAGTGTTTGACTAATTGAAGGAACGAGACAACTTCTCATGGGAATACATATTAGGAAAGGTTTTTTGCACTAGCATTTACAATGGTGGTTGCTGCGATTTTGTGCATTGAACTGGATGCCCTAGTGAAACTCATTGGAGAGTTATTGGAGGTTACTTCCTCAACGAAGGGTCAGGAAGCTCGAGAAGGCCTGTTAGGTCAAATTTTTGCTTATGGAGCATTGGTTAGATGTGGGTGTCTAGAAGTGAAGACATCTGCTGCATCAGATAAGGGTGCTGAACTTGCGAGAGATCTCACCCAATCTATTCTCATGCTAGCTGATAAGAAATGTTTTATGCATGAACCAGTTGTTGCCATTATTCTAGATTTGGTTGATAGGATGCCTAGAAAAGTGCTTCTAACTAGAATATTGAAGGCTCCAATTTGGAAGGAATGGTTACAGAAGGACCCTAGAAGTGGAAATCTTGATGCACTATTACTAGCATTAAAGCTTTTTGACAAACTCCCTCTAGAGACAAGAAATTAATGCAAGATGTTACTGCATGTGTCTAGTCTTAGTGAACTGTTCACCCCTGATAATATGTTGTTTATTGTTCCTTCATTAAAGGAAGCATCCTTATGCCATCCTACTTCACTCTGTCTGGCAAGCCCTATTAGACATTTTGTTTGTAGACCTGGAAAAAGTCACCAAGAACCCAGTTTCATGTCACTCTTCTGAGAAAGCAAAGAAAAGCCAAAAGCACATATGTCTGGAAAAGAATATTGCAAAGAGGCTTGTTAGTTTATGGGAAGCGGTGGTTAAAGGAACACTTCTACCATCATCTCATGACTGAAAACATTTAGCTATTGATATTTTCATATGTTGCTTCCTAGGATACTTGCATCATTTGTTCAAATTTTTTTCTCCAATAAGTTTGTCCAATGTTCAGTGGATGTTTTGTCATCCAAAGATAGTCATATGTACAATTCTGCTCATCATTGCTTGGAGGAAGTTTTAAATTGGTCTTTCGATGATGATGAGCGCTGAGTAGCAGTGGTTCTAGCTGTACAAATTAATAGTAATGGAAGGTTTGATAATGTTTCTAGAACACAAATAGTAAGAAAAATTTTCAGTAAATTTGACACGGCTGAAAGGTGGGCTGGCAAGTGAACTTGTTTTACAGAATTGCCTCAAAGAAATGTTGTCTCATGGAGTGCCATGATTGCAATATTGATATGCACAAAAGGGATTTCCAGTATTTGCAAGACCAACTCTTGTTGTTTGTTGTGCCTGCAATAAGACTGTTTCTCATGGTGTGTATGGATTTCCTAGTCATGCTGGCTATCTTGAGGGAGATGCAAATTGTATTGGACAACACCATTTTAAAATGTTATTTTATTCTATTGGTTCAGTGTAAAATGGGTTTGTTGGGAAAGCTTGAGGATTTCGAGCAAAGGTGAGATGGTAAAAAAAATTGATCGGGCGCTCTTGATCTGTTTGACAAAATGCTTAAGGGAGATGTTGAACCAAATCCCACGGTTTCGACTAGACTTTGTTCTCCAGGCATGGTTCACCTCCCCTTATCTTTCATAACTCTCATATTTTAGTTTTCTTTTGCAACTTAATATAATTTTAAAATATTAGGATTTTAATACAGTTAATTGTTTATTTCAACTCGTTGCAAAAACAATGAAATGTCGTGTCGTAACTCACGAAGTCAAAATAACTCGTTGCATTAAAACATGAACTTCCACCCTCATTCTGAGGTGATTTAGAAAAATTCCTACCCAACTAGATCACTACAATATTGGTTTATCGACAAGACGAAATTGACTTCCTGGTAATAATGTTGACCTTCTCCCTGTTTAAATAGTTAATTTTTGCATTTTTCGGAGACTCATTAAGTACCCTTCGTAACTCTGAAAATGAGATGTTAAGCTTCATTCGTGTACCTTGTTATGTGAGGAGTCACCTTGACCTTTGGATTGACCCTGAATGAACACGTGTGATCTTTTTGACGCTCTTATAGGAGCCCTGTTACACTGATTTACAGTAGTAGAAAGCTGTTAAATCTAGAAAGTTGGCTTTCGTTTTGAATTTCCATTTGAAACCTGGATAGAGAAATTATGTCCCGTCTTCGCAAACCTCTAGTGTTTATACTAGAAAATTGCATGGAACCTTCAGTTTAGGGAAAAACAATTTTCTGGATATTTTTACGACGACATTTTGTAGGCCTCTAGTCACAGTTTGACAAGGTCAAACTGGACCAATTAGGACCGGTGGCTTCAGAAATTTGTCGTCCGTTTGAAAATGGTTTTCTAGTTCTCAGTCCCGTCGACTCTGATGAATTCTCCTTATATAGGGGAACATGTAGGAAGTGTCTCGTTGCATGCTCATCCATCAAACGTCAATTTTGGATGTGGTTTTCTGAGCCCTCGAGCTAAATTTTGTTCATTTGCAACTGGGTCAACTATGACCAGTGGCCCCAGAAAACTAGCCGCCAAATGCAAACCGTTCGCTTTTTCCCAATTCCGTCAGTTGCTATGAACTCTTGGTATATCTGGGGACACGTAGAAATTTAATCGTGGTGTGCGTTCTCATCGGAAGATAACTTTTGGAAGTGGTTTCTTAGCCTCCGAGCCCATTTTGAACGTTTTGTAGCTAGTAAGAAAATGTAAAAATAGAAAGTTGCGGGACCCTCGTAGGGTTGCCAAACCACCCTGAAAACTTTTAACATAGGAAAATAATTGTTTAAAACTCTATAGTGTAACTTGTTGTGTGAAATAGAACTTTTGACAAATGGTGTTTTCTCTCTCTTCCCTTCTCTTTCTCTCTCCTAGGTTACAAAAAGAAGTAAAATGAAATGTAATGAATACATGTCTCTAAACCTTTTATTTCGATTGCAAATTGTAATTATTATCATATGTAAATGGGAAACTAAAAAAAATGATAATTATGTTAGATTAGGGTGGATGCCATGCCAGCGAATTATCATTGATATCATGCTCACGTGGTTTTGCAGGATGAAAGAATGATGACGAAAAGGTGATGTGTAATTCATTTATTTATCATTGTAATTTATATAGTTCATTGTTAAATGAATAAATGTATAATGTTGTCTCATGTTACAGAAGGTTATATTTGATAATTTGTTGATATGTATGAGATGTTAGTTTCAAGGACATCTAGGAAATGTGCATTTAATCATAGGTTCAATTTGATTCATAGTACACATGGTAAAAAGGTTTGATATTTATATAAGGTAAATGAATTTGAAGTAATATCTTGTAGTGCATATTTAGTGTTCAATAAATGATTAATGAGTCATCTTGTGCATTCATACTTTGTAAATGTAATAAAGATATTTAATCGAAACACTCTACCCTTGTTCAATATCGGAGCATAACTTGTTTTCATGTGTGATACTCCTTACCGTAGAAGACATTGAAAACCATAGAGTGAACTTAAACCCTTGCACTCGATGGAAATCTCCTAGTTTGAGTAAACAAGAGCCAAGAATGGGCTTATCATCTTAGTCAGTATGTTTAGTGACATTGTCTTAAACCTGTCTGATAGGAGCGACACAGTCAAACTTCACTTTGGAAGTATGTAGAGCTAACTCCTCCTTCGTATCCTAGCGGACTACCTTGTCATCCGAAGATAGATTTAAAATTAAAATTCTTCATCGAATGAAATCCCTGTTGGATCCAGACGACATAGATGGAGGTTGTGACTTAGTTGCCTAGGTCTTAAACTCTTGTTAATGAACTCCTTAGCTCCACTCAGCTAATGTGTTACCTTGGTTTCTCTCAACATAACACCTTGGTCCTTTCTGGAAGGTGGTTTAGCATAAATTTGTCCTCTCACTTAAAACTCATATTTAGTTGAGGGGTAGACCCTTAGGTGAAGTTGGAATTAATCTAAACCTCAGTTGATTTGGATGTTAACTTAGGGTTCGTGTGTAGCTTCAAGTCTTCTAATCATTATGTCTTCAAGAGGTTAGACAAAACACTTCGTAACTCCTTGTACAAGACAATGCTAAAAATAAGACCATAATGTGACGTAGAAAATAAAGCATATAAGAGTAAAAATGAGAATTGAGGTTAGGGATACTGCCACTCTTGGAGACCTTATAACTCAATTAAATATATTCTTTTGTGTTTCAAAGAATATGTATTGCATTGTTGTGATCAAACTTCGAGAAAACAAAATATATATAAATATAAAAAGGAAGTCATTAAGTCATTGAATTAGAATAACTATGGTAGGGAAATAACTATTCCGTGATCGAGGAATGTTTTTGGTAAAAAGCTATCTTGTATCTAAATCTCCGTTAAATCCTAATATCGCTATATGGACACCAAGTCACATCCACTTGAGTTGTAAGAATAAAAAGGTAGACACTGAATATATGTTCGAGAAGAATATTCTTAACATAAGAACAAGATAATTAAGTATTTTGTACGCATTTGAACTATGCCAAATAAGTATGCAAGTTATGGAAACTTTTGTAAAGAATAAGAAACCAACTTAAAATGGGTGAACGATAATTTAACCATGGTATGAACTTAAGAACCTGTAGTGGACAAATGAGAAATTTATCCTTGCACAATAATGTTCTTGGAATGTTAATCGTAACTAAAATACAATTAAAGAAAAGATGTGTTGTGGGTTTGCCTATTCCTTGAAGTCATTCTTTCTTGTGGTTGGGTCATTGCTAGTAACCATTCATTGGGAAAAGTGTGGCATCGACATGCCTATGTTGTTTTCATGTGTCTATGTGAGTCGATGACTTATGTGATTGTTGTATGCGAGTTGAGTTTCTGTACTTGAAGCCCATGATGTGTTGTGTGTAGTGAGCAATGTAAGTCAAAAAAAAATTATCCTGGTATTTTACTGTTGTATTTGTGTGTGTAAAATGAGGGACTCTTCACATTTTCACCACCACCATGCAAAAATCATCACACCTCTAATCTGTCCCAGTGGTTCAAGAGCATGAACCTTTGCTCTGATACCAAATACAACACCCACATTTTACACACACAAATAAAACAGTAAAAATTCCGGAATAATTTTTTTTACTTACATTACTTTCAATACATGACAACACAAGGGATTGCTTAAGACAATGCATAACACATGATACATTTGCACAAACATTATCCCACATAGGTGACATGAAAATACATGTTGCACATCAAGACCACCTTTCCCCAAACGACAAGGTACAATAATTAATTCAACTACAATTTAACTCTCGTATGAGTACCATCCAAGACACAAAACTTTCCTGGTTTACAATTTTACTAACTTTTTCTTTTGCTATTGGCCTTAATTGTTGAAAATCACTTATTATGTGGTCCTTCATTTTTCATAAAAATATACTATGTTGTCCCTACTTTACTTAACATTTCACTTGTAGTTTTCCCCTTTAATTTTTTTGTTTCCCTTACCGCAATAGAATGATGTGGCCCTATTGTTGATAGGAACATATATTCCACATGAGCCACTGGTGTTTGTTCTCAGGATTTGTCTTTTAAGTTTCATGTTTGTTTAGTTTTGCAATTTATCTCACTGTCCACAAGGAAGGTTTGCATGAAACCGGTGAGCTTTATTAGTTCAATAGTGAATAGATTACATGTTCTTTTCATATTATCATTTAATTACTAAGGTTACTCGATTCATGTTTTAAGTAATTACCACTAATCGTGTATCCTATTTCTTCATTTAAATGCTCAGTCATCAAGGTCCTAAGGAGTATGATTCACACTCAACCAAGGTTGGATTCCTAGATTTAATTAAGTATTATATGCATTTTATGAGGAGGCATTCAATAATAAATTTTACACACCTTACTAAGGTCACAGCTAGAGTGATTTCACACCCTTATCTCCAACAATCATCATATAACTCTAGGTAAATTCGATATTTCTTGTCAAGCTGAAACTCTTGTTTGAGAGGGGTTGAAGGGGATTCACACTTATTATTCTCTTGTGTAGGTAACTAAAACATCAAATCCACTTGTGTAGGTAAAAAATGGTTTCACTTAACTTGATTTAATTACCCTTTAAAATTTTGTTGTGTAACCCATTTATTAATAGGGACATTAGTATCCTCATGAGATTACTAGTCCTTGTCCTAGGGATTTATCTCAAGAACATGATTACATGATTTCACATCACACATTCATTACAAAATAGGATAAAAGGGACAATAAGAGGGAGTAATCCTTCATTTAAAAGGTTAAGATTCACATTAAATTTTTCTCGACGTGGGTTCCATTTCTCACCACAAGATGGTATCAACTCGTTAGAAGAACTATATACATTTCACCTTTCTCCAAGCACATCATCTTATGGTTACATGTTCACAGACTAATCATAAATTAAAAATTTTTTAAGTTTCACAATTAACTCTTATTATTGGACCATAGAACCCAAATGACAATTGAGATTGGGTATCGGGTTCATTTATGATCTCAACTCCTAAGGAGACTTTTAAGGTTAGTTGACGGTCTTCGTAACTCAAAACGTGTGTCATTCCAAGAGGGTTTTACACTATGTTGGAGTTTGGTTACCCGTAGAGTACTACCTTAAGAAAATATCATTCCTCTTACTACACACACCACCATCAAACCTAGGAGGGGACCACATACCCAAGACGAAGTTTTACCATGTCATTCCTAACTTTCAGATTTACAGCAAGGTCATTAAGCCTACAAGCTATGACGATAAACTCAAACTTGTGATCTCATTTATTTAAGCTAGAAGGTTTTATCAAGCGTAAATATTTAAGTTCATTCTAAAGTATTTTTTTAATTTTATTTTGTGCTAAGAAAGATCATGCAAGAAGGATAGATATGCACAAGTTTTAAGCTAAGGTTGTTTATTTCGTTTAGATTTTTTTATTACATTTTAAGGTAAGAAACACAACACACCAATTATTCAATCATCAATTGCACACTATAATTTCACTATAAGCTATTAAATTCAATTTCATTTAACACATATATCCAACTTTTACATTACAAAACTTGGGATCAAAATAACACCCATGTTCAGATGATCATTTCCCCTAACCACTAGCATCTTAAATATGTTACAAAACTTCACTAATAAGCCTTTCAATAATTCACAAAATGTTGAACTATCCCCTACAATATCACTTAATATATATATATATATATCCAACCCCCTTTTTACCATATGAAAATTTGAATCAAAAGAACACCTATTGTTAAATGTACATTTTCTAAAGCACTCCTAAAACTAGTAACTCATACACATCACTAATTTTCAATAATAAACTTTATTGTGACCTACCAATACATATATATACATTTGCGTCCACTAACATACATAAATTATAATATTAAACAATGAATTACAATCACGTCGTTTCACCATCTTACTTGCATCCTATAAAACCATGTGAGCATGAAATTAGCGATAAATCGCTCACATGGCATCCACCTAAATCTATCATAATTAACATTTTTAGTTTTCATTTACCTAGTAATAATGATTTGCACTTGAAAAGAGAGGGTTGGAGGCATATATATTCATTTCTTAATTAAGGAGAGAGAAAAAGATAGGGAAAAGAGAGAAACCTTATTTTTCCAAAAGTTGCATTTCACACCACAAGCCACACAAGAGAGTTTAATTCAGTTACTTTTACAGTTCAAAGAGTTTTAACGAAGGGTTATTTCCTTGAATAGGATCCTACGATCGTATTTCATATTTTATTACTAGTTACGAAAATGTCAAATTTTAGCTGAGAGGCTAAAGAACCATGTTCTAAAACTTTCTTCCGATGGGAAAATGCACAATGGGTACATTCCTACGAGTACTCCTATATGTCAAGAGTTCATAGGAACTGATGGAGTTTAGAACTGGTGAATGGTTTACAAATGGCGGCAAGTTTTCTAGTGCCATCGGTCGTAATTTGGCTAGTTGCAACAGCACCCAATTTTAGTTTGAGTGCTAAGAAACCTCATCCAAAAACTGAATTGCAATGGATGGGCTCTTCATGGGATGATTCCTATTTTCCCTCCTATATATGGAGAATTCGTTGGGGTTAACAGAACTGAGAACTAGAGAAGGGGTTACAAACGGCAGCTTATTTTCTGGGGCCACCGGTCGTAGTTGATCCAGTTTGGCCTAGTAAAATAGCGACCCAAGGCCTATAAAATTCCCTTGCCAAAGTATCTAGAAGATTGTTTTACCCCAAATTGATGGTTCCATGAAATTGTCTAGTAAAAATACTAGAGGTTTGTAAATGTGGACAAGCATTTCGTTGTTCATGGTCCAAATGACAACTTGATAAAAAACCCAACATTTTTAGTTTTAAGACATTCCTAAAGGTGCAAAATAAGGTAACCGGGCTCCTAGAAGGGCGGCGAAGAGAACACCAATAGTCAATCGGGGTCGATCTAAGGTTTAATACAAATCCCCACATAATAAGGAGTACGGGAAGAAGTTGACATCTCTTTTTCGAGGTTCAAGAGGTTATATTGTGAGTCTTTGAAAAATGCATTTTTCTAACTTTGCAAGGTAGACATAAATGGTTGTTTTATTTGATGACATCAGCTGACTCTCACCAATATTGGCGGACACGAGTGCCCAATTATGACACCCAAGGTTAACAATGTATGAGGTTGTGGGAGCAATCCCAGTTGAGGGTCGAGGTATAACTTGGTTATGAAAATCACAAGGTGGAGTTTAGTAGATTTTGACTATCTTATTTGGTTAAAATTCCAAATGCATAATCATCCACTAGTTTATTAATTCTATTATATTGCAAATGAAAGAACCAAATTACAAAAACTATAACAGATTTCAGTAAGGAGACCATGCATGTCTATGAACAACGCGGTGAAAGAGGGGCTCCACGCAGGTCCACCAGCATTTCATGAGACTCCAAATATCCTTTAGGAATTTTGTCAAGCACTTCACGTGTCGAGTGCAAGATTCTACATCTACATGTCTTCCCGTCCAACAAAATTAGTTATAAACCCTGACAAAGGACCATCTGAGCTCCTAACTCTATTATGGTAGTTATCACCACATAGTCTTGCAGACGCATCTGCCCATGGTCTCCTAGTACAGCAGTAACTAATTCCATTGATATACACATACTATTCTTCTGAAGAAAATCAATGAACTCTTTTGCTTTGTAGCTGCATGAGAACCCCATGATTCTTGAAATATTTGACAAAGAACAAAGACACCAACAGCTGTATAGCTGTTCCCATAGCTATTCTTAGCATGTGTTCCACCTTCATTGCCAGCATACATGAAAATAGATCATGAATGCTTTAGTGAAACCTCTAAGGTGCCCTTGCTTCGTGATACCATTTCAATCATCTTCATCCTTATCTCTTGGTCAGACTTCTCATTTTCAAATTTGGGATAGAATGTAGCATAAATTTGTGAATAAGAAAATACACGCTTGTCTACTTAAAAATCTCCTCCAATAAGTCCTTTCATTGGCTTCTCTTCGTCAACTGTGCACTTCTTGTTTGAAAAAATCTCCACATTCAGAGTTGAAGATGATGGCCCTTCTACACTACGTCTTTTCCCAATAGTTGTTGTTGGTGAATCACTTTGTTCTAAATTATTAATGTCACTATGAGTTGCAGAGCCCTTTATAACCCAAAGATATTTCTTTCCAGACAGATTATTTCTAGCAGGAAATAGAGATCTCCTTTCCTCTCACAACTATTGAAATCGTTGCAGAAACAACTACAGATCCAGCTCAAATAATTCCTTAAGACATTCTATCAAATAGTTCACATGCATGTTTATGCTTCCACATTTAGCACACACGTCTACCAGAGCAATTTCAACTACAACAACTGACAAGATTCCTCTACCACTATAGTAAGAAGCTGGAAATTGCATTTGGATTGTTAAATCATGCCCATGTGACAACTATTTGAGTTTTAAAGAATCTCCATGTATGTGTTGGCTGTCACACTGCAACCAACTTTATCTCCAAGATTATTGCAAGAAAAAATTTATATATCTTTTACGCTTTGCTGGGCATCCATACCCTGTTCCAGAACTCGCATTTTGGCACAGGCCGGGAGTACACAGGAAAATGTAAATTGATCAGGTTGGAGGCATGTTTTTTTCATAGGTGAAACAGTGTGACTGTCCCGTGAGGAAACCCATGTCTTTTGTACACTTCCAAAAATGTATTCCATGAGAAGCTGCCTCGTTCTTTCATTTGGCACCATCCCTTGCCATGCCCTGCCCTCCCTACAACTAATCGATTACTACTAAATTTACAATGTTGAATTAGGTATGAGCCTGGTTAATACCTTTGGATATCAAATAAAGCACTTGTATTACTATGCAAGGAATGTGACAGATCTGGAATGACGTTGAAGATGTGTCTCCCCAATTTTTGCAGTGCTCTAACATGGTGACTTGATCACGTTGGATTGAATGTGAGTAATGGTGCCCATGCTTTCCAACTGGAACACTCAACCTTCTTACATATCCCTGCACACGTTACACCTCCTCTTTCCCAGAGCTCACTTCCTCCAACCACCGTGGTCCACCCACTTAATTTATACTATTATTATTATTTTGATTTGATGAATGCATAATCTTTCATTAAAAAACATGTAATTGTGCCATGTTCATGGTACACTAACAAAAAAACACATAATAAATTATATAGTATATTGACCTACCAAGAAAGGGATAACTATACTTCAGGTCATATCTATTAAGTGTGATATCATCAAATAATTCTGATATTGAAAGTATTTTGATGGTTTTGTTCAACAGTGCATAGACGAGAAGGAAGATGAGGAAAAACTCTCTTTGATTACCATAGCAGTGTTAGTGGAGGATTTGGTGGGAATTCAACCTCTTGAAAGATTCATCAAATAGTCTATTTATATCCCACTTTTGAACATGATGTTGTTAATATATGCATAAACATCAAAAGTTTCAAGAGTTTTCACATTCTATACACATTCCTACCCAATCCATGTAGTCAATCATTACATCATTTCCCTTCTCTACATGGGGTTTAGACTTAATAGGGGAAATTATTCCATGCTTAAATTGATGGCCATAAATTCATTATCATGGCCATTGAAAATTTTAAAATTTTGTTAGAGAAAAATAACTATGGTTCTCAAGTCTATCATTTCCAAGTTCATATGAAACTGAAACTTCTTGTAGGCTTGGTATCCCACAAGTTATTATATTTGATAATGTACCATAATTTGAGAATGATGAGGTATGCAAGTTATGTGAGAGGTTCATGATTTCTCATCACACTACCTACTTACATTACACATAAGAAAATAATCAAGTTAAAGCCAATAACAAAACATTGAATTGAATTCTCCTCAAAAATAGTCAAGGAGAACTAGAGAGATTGTTATCTAAATTTATTCAAGGAATTATGGGACCGATATGACTTCTACTTGTATGCCACTAGGGGAAACCCCATTTTCACTTATTTTAGGTTTAAATTTATTTCTAACGTTTGGAGGTGGAACTTCCTAACCGTCTTGTCTTGTTGTAAAGAATATTGGACAAAGACAAGTATAGAAATACATGCTTAATTGATTTATAAAACCTAGATGAAAAGAGGCTTAGTGCTGAGAAACATCACAATTTTTAATAGACATGATGTGTTGGTGATGTAATAAGAAGGTTTATGAACATTGTATCCAAGTTGATGACTAGCAATTGTATACTTTAACAATTACACCTACATTTAGTACAGGTGAGGTAAGGTGATAATTTAAATAATCCATTAAATCACTCCACCTATAATTTTTATACTTATAAACCAGATCATTCCAACAACTCCCTAAGTTGCATCTTCATAGTTTGTGTCATTTAACAGTATCACTTTGTTTAGTTGGTACTTTTAAATTACTCATTTGATAATACTTATTAAATATTTATACATTGTAAAATATATCATCCCTACTTTTTCATATTTTAATCATGCTGCTTAATTATATAATTTTATCTCCAAGGTTCATTTTAGGGGCAAATATTTGTAAATTGGTGAATATTAGGATTTTGGAAGTTTGAAATTGGAAAATTTTGTATTACCGTACAGTAGCAAGTTCACCAAAATTTTACGGCTCCTAAATAAATTTGACCCTAATTTCTCCTTAGTGTTTTCATTAAGGGTTGACCAGTGTTGGGATATTTTTCATTATGTTATATAGGAATAATTTGCCATAATGTAGCAATACAATATAATTTCAAATTTTGTTAAATTTTGACGATTTGGAGTCAAAGACGAAGGTAAAATTGAATAAGCTTGTGAATAATTTGAAGGTATAATCCAAAAATCCTGAAGGTATAAACGAAAAAGGTAAGCAAATATTTTGGAACTGTCAAGGCATTTTTTCATAATTGTTACCGGACGACAACCTAGTATACATGATGTCACCTGGTAAGATGATTACACAATGTGAAACACTAGAAAACACATGTTACCAAATGATAAACTGAATTTTAGTTATTGTTCAGTGACGTACAAATATACATCCGTGTGGTGGTCTAATAGCATGTTCGCATAACCCTATTTGGTAGCCTAAGTCAAGTTACCATGTTTTTGGAATTAGGGTAATATTTTTTAGGGTGTTGAAAGGACCCACATCCTTGTACAATTGAGGATTTTTTAGAGAGGATCCACAACCTAGGTTATAATGAAGGGGACCACCATTAAGAACTCAATTAAAGCAAACCGATAAAACCATAGTGAAGATGTAGGGACAACGACCACAGTGAGTGGAGCAGCAACCATTGACGGAAGTGAGAGGAGTAGCAACCAGTAATGGCAGGAAGAGGAGTAGTCACTAGCCACTGGCAGTGAGAGGATCAGCCACCAGAAACAATAGTGAGATGAAAAGCCGCCAGCAATAGCAATAAGGGGAGAAGCCACTAGTGACATCAACGGAGAGGAGAAGCCACCATCAACACTAGCGAGTGGAGAAGTAACCAACGATAGGAGAAGCCACCAATGACATCAGTGAGAGGGAGTAGCCACCAGTGACAACAGCGAGAGAAGCGTTCGACCATCGATAGCACATCGAGCAGAGATACCGCATCTAGTGGCAAAATCACCTCCGAGGAGGATCATGCCTTGGGGGATTTGAACAAGGGTGGGAAAGCACACAACCATGTCACTTGACCACAACACTCCCATCCCATCAGCAGTCAAGTTACCATGTTATCATGTAACATGAGCTTTATTTTTCACAATGTATTAAATTTATTTTTTACAGATTTAATTTTAAACTTTTATATTTTTGTCACATGTGTAGACCTCGAAATCACTCATACGATGGCCCCTGATGTAAATGAGAAAAGAGATCAAGGAAAAATAAAACAAGACATGGAAATTTCAAAATATTTCATTCATCCCACAGTAACACCAATGCTAATAGGTAATTTTGAATCTTATTATGCTAATGTTGTTTTATATATTGATTTACTAAAAGATTCAGAAAGCAACTCATTTTATTTCAAGTGCAGAAAACCCTAGCAGTGAATTTTTCCAGATGAAATTTGTAATCAACGTACTAATTCAATTCACATTAATAGTAGTGATAATCCCAATTACCATCAAACTCAAAATTTAGATAAATATTCCAAAAATAGACATACAAAATGTAAGAGTGGGAAGTGGACTTTAGGAAGGACTTATAAATTTAAATGATCAGCTAAATATCCATTTATTGAACATGTTGAACCAGAAAAAACTACTTATAATCCTACCAAATGTATATGTACTATATGTAGTTGGAAACTAGGAAAAGACCATGAAATGCAATTGAAGTTGGACATAATAGAGAAATGTTGTGGGAAAGTATATGAGTCGAAAATGAAAGAAGATGGAGCATTAATAAAACATATAGATGAAAAACCTAGGAAGATTTTTTACATATGATATATGTAGCAAAATATGACAATCATCATAAACATCTTCAAGACCTTATTGAGAAAGGTGGAACCATAAAAGCTAAATTTGCAAAAGTTGTTGATGCAAGTTTTTAGGAAAAACTTATACAATTCCGAACAATATTTCACATTTTAAAAAAGGGGGAAATTATTTTAGATCTCATTGATTATATGATATTATTTCAATGTAATGGGTTTCCAAACATTCCAACAATACACTGGTAAGATACAAGTTTTTGGGAAATGGAAAAGTGTAGGGTAGAAATTGAAATCAATGATTTGAGAGAGAAGATCAAAAATGTGAATTTTATCTCATTTCTGATTGATGAGGTCACAGCGGTAGATAATACATCATGGGTTTGTATACGCGTATACACTTTCAATTTCAATAATTGTTTGAGGTAAAATAATCTACTAGCTATGAACAAAATTATAGAGAATTGTAATTATGAGAACCTTTGCAAACTAGTTATTAAATTTTTTAAAGAAATAGCTGGTATGGACAATCATTCAATAAATATGAAGCTGATTTGTGTTGGGGGTGATGATGCATTTGTCATGCAAGGTCACAAAACTAGGCTTTGTATTTTCCTTCAAACAACCATTTCCTCATACATGATACCTATTCACTACATGGCTCATAGAATGAATCTCGCTTTCAAAGTTTTAAGTAATTTTTAAAATGTTGCTAAATTGGAAGAGGTTATATGTGATTTGCAATCATACATGGAAAGCAATCCTAAAATATTTTTGAAGTTTCAGAAATTTTTTGTTGGAATTACAAATGGTAAAAAATTGTTAAAATATGTTGACACAAGATGGATATCGTTGTATGATCTAGCTTGCAAATTTTTGTAGGAATATAGGTCATTAGCAAAGTATATGTTCAAGAATCATACAGAATTTGACAAGGTGAAAGATCTTCTATATCTCTTGACTGATTTCGAGGCATTATTAACATTATGCGGTATCTTTCCAATGCTAAAGGAAATAAACAACTTGTTGAAACAAGCTCAAGAACGATCTATATACATTGGTGATTTTATCAAATTAAGGAAACATGTATGTATGATTTTAGATAAACTTATATTCCAACCAAGAATGATTTCAGAAACCAATATTCAGTAGTTGGAAGGTTTTAGCAAATACAAAATACCCCAACAACTATTTGAATTTCAATATCAATGATCATCTTTATATCTCAGTTAATGGGAAAAATATACCAATGCACACTTTCGAAAGACGTCCTTATGTCCTAGGTTTTGATATTGAGGAAGTACCAGTGAAAAGCCTTTTATTTGATGTTGTAGTGTCTGATACATGGAAGCAATTGATGAAGATATCTAAAACCTTGTATTTTGAGATCAAAGAATGATTTAAGAATAGTGATCCGTTTGATGGCATGGGAGTTGTAAATCCCAATTTTTGGAATCCAATGATTGGTGAAGAACAAAAAACTCAAATTTTTACAAAATACATGTCTAGACTAATGGATCAGAATGGAATGGTATATTGAATAGAAAATTATTCATATCACATTCAATAATTTTTTCCTTAACAACATTTGAGTGATCAATATAAGACTCTTACTGAACCAACAGAAAAGGGAGTTATCACACTATTGTGGAGAAATATGTATCACAGTAGCATTCTAAGGGAAACTACAAGGGAATATTTCAAACTATATGAACTCATACAGACAATGATTTTGGGGTCAATTGAAGATGAAATAGTTTTTAGCACATTAACATTTGTTGAATCAAAAATTTGTAGCAGATTTGAAAAAGATATGGAAACTTGTTTGAGATTGTATGTTTCAAGATATGGAGTGGACACATTTCCATATGAAATAGCATTAGCTACTTGGACATCTCTTGTAGAGAAGAGATTTTTTAATAAAATAGCAACCAATAGAGACTCGGATTATGGGTAAATTGACTTGGACTCTGGTGGACTAGCAACTGCAAAAGATAAATAAGTTATTAAGGACCATTAAGGATATGGTTGTTTTAGTTATGAGATAGATGAGCATTTTCATTTTTTGAAATATATATATTGTGACTCATCATTTATTTATTTTTCCCTTACGTATATTTTTTATATAATCTTTGGAAATTTTAAATTGTTTTTATGTAAATATAATGTTTGGAAATAACAGATAGTAACTAGTTGTGCAAACTGAAAATTGGATGATGTAATTAAATTTAATTACATTAGTAGAAAAGTATTTTAAATCTTTGATTTCTCAATCTCGAATCCAGACGTGATCGTAAATATATTATAATCCATATATGCCATCAAGATATTTCAGAATTAATAAAAAACATACGAGTCTAGAGATAATGTTTTCTATATTTAATTCAGCAGATTTGAAATAAATTATACATGAAGAATCGACTATCAAGATTTAAGACCAAAATATACATCAAAATTTTCAATATTGAGTCCATACATGTTTGAAACTAAATTGTACAATGTAAATCCATGTATTACTATTCATCAACTGTACAAGCTTGAGAAAAAGATAATGTTTTCATTTGATAAAAAACATGAGACAAATACAATGATTGACATCAAGATAATGTTTTCATTTGAAAAATAAAATGATTTACATCAATAGTTTTTCTTCATTTGGCTCCTTTTCCTTAAGCAGCTTCTATAACATCAACATTTGTACTATCTTTGATAACAACAAAATGGACTAGTTCTTTTGTAGCTACATTAATATTTCAAATATTTTTTCTATCCCCACTAGCTCCATCTTCTATCGAAAGAAGATTAGGATCCTCGTCATTTTTTTATTCAATAGAATATCAAGATCCAGTGCATGCTCCTTTATAATATTTTGCAATGTATTATATTATTGTTTAACAGAACAAGTTTCTCTTTGAAGGTGATTACACCGCTTAAACTTTCTCTTGCTTATTTCTGGTGCTCATCTAATACCTGCACTTCGGTCTTCAATGTCTGGTATTTGGACTGCACATAAAAATACCATAGTTAAAAAGTAGATATATGATAACAACATAAAATATAATCTTCAAAATATTAAGTACCTACCAAGGCCAAGTCTTTCTCATAATTTACAATAGTGACAAGTTTTTTGTCTCTATTCCACTTATTTTAATATGATTGCACCTTGGTGTTAAAATTTTCTAATCTATTAAGAATTATATTTAAAATATTATCATTATTATAAATATTTTTGGTAACAGTATTACCATTTTTGCTTGAGAAAGTAAAGCATCAATCGTAACCCATTCATTTTTAATCAATGAACAAAAAATTTCCCTATATGAAAAATTATAATATCGTTCATTAATTTCTTTGATTAGAGGTTTCACTCTAATCTCCCATGTCCTCAATTCTTTAATATTAGGAATAAAATTTTCCATCACACAGGTTATAGCATTATCAGCCATAAGAATTTAAATTAAAAAAATTCTTTTCCCATCATCATCCAAATTTTCCTCCCCAATTGGGGAAGGAGGATATCAAGTGGATTTTTGTTATGGAACTCATAGCTCTTTATGTGCAGATTGAATAATATCTTCACTATGTTTCCCTTGACATGTCATAAAGGCTATCAAAACAAAGATGTTCCTCATACATATCTATATTATTTCACACAGAATTGCCTCTGACACTCTTCACGGGACACAATAAAATTTGGGGAACTCTGAAGCTTTATAATTGTGTGTCCCCCTACTCATTCTAGGGAACACTATCCTCTTTCCTCTACCATGAGGGGGAAGGGAAGGTTGTCATGTTGTGTAGTGCCCACATTTTTATAGCTTCAGTTATATGTTGATTTCTTTATTCATAGACATGTTTGGATAGGGATTTGATATATGTTGGACAGTATGTTATGATATTTTACCTTCTTGGACATGTATGCATATTTGGGCGCGTAGCGCCAATTTGACTTGATTAGTATGTTGACAGTTTTCCATTTGATGTTGCAGATACTAACTTATTACGATGTTGTTTGGACCTAATTGATATATGTTGGATACTTAGTTAGTCGCATGTCTTGGATTATATGGATGTATGTCATTTATATTTATCTCTATGGCTAACTCATGGTAAATTATGTGTAATTGATGCATGTTTTCACATTTACAATTCCATGATGATGTTATAATATCATAGATTTCATTGATCGCTTATTGAGTAGTTGATTTACATTGTATCGGATAGGTGTGTTTAATGTGTGCAATGAGTGTGCAGGTGACAAGTCACAGGAGAACGTGGGTTTCAGGCCAGTTACATAAATTTTGCACAAGTGGCCCATGGGGCTAAGTCCTAACCATGTTAATTGCATGAGGCCTTAGTATTAGATTTCATTATTTTGGGCACCATGAGTGACCCTCTTTTGTAATGTAGTATGTCATGTAAAATTAATCTTGTTTAGGATGTTTTATCCTGTTAAGTAAACTTGGTTTGGAGACTTAATGGTCCCCACTTGCATTAAGTTTTATGTTTGGGTAATTGTGCATTAATTAGAGGGATATTAGGGTCACATGTGAACCCTTGGGTGGGCCCCACATCCTCTACACTTGTGCCCAAATGTTCCAAACCCGAAATTGGCTATTTTAGGCATTTTAAGTGACCCCTTTTAAGTTTGGGAGTTCACTTAGCATGAAAATAGGCCCTTAGACCCTACCTAATAGGTAGGGGGGGCTTAATTTCAAGGCATAAAGGGAGTTTTCCTCCCATTTTTCCTCCCTTTGGTCACATCCATGTAAGGTGGATTGGTATGTGTGTTTTGTAGAAAGTTGCACAATCTTGTTTTATTTTCATTTTGGGCATTTTGGGAAGGGAGTGTTAAAAGTTTGTTTATCTCTTTCTTCCTTTTATTTTGGAATCTTTGACTTGGAGGGAAGAGAGGGGTGACACATGTCACCCCCTCATTGGTGAGGAAATTTATTGGCTTCTCTTCAAATTCTCCCTCATGGGGAAGAAAGAGAACTTTTTTTTTAGCTTTTGCTTGGTGCTTGGAGATTTTGGAGCTAGAGCTTGCTTGGATAAGGAAGTGGAAAATATTAGAGTGTTGGAGAGATTTTGGAGGTAGGATCCTTGAGCTAATTTTTATGTTTAATGTTATGCTAGATCTTAGATTGTTTTGTTTGAAATGGG
Source organism: Taxus chinensis (assembly GCA_019776745.2). Taxonomy (NCBI): domain Eukaryota; kingdom Viridiplantae; phylum Streptophyta; class Pinopsida; order Cupressales; family Taxaceae; genus Taxus; species Taxus chinensis. Next base: position 613,570,684 of record CM034155.1, on the reverse strand, counting down.
TGTTTGTTTCATGTGTGTATTTTGTTTTATGCCTTTATGTTTTATTTTTATCCATCCATCATATGGCTTGATGGATTTTGGAGTTTATGGGGGAAGAGAGAGGGATTTTCCCTCTCAAACCTCATGGCTTGATGGGCAAGCCATGTAGGTTCCTTTTACTCCCCTCATATGGTTTGAGGTGGGGAAGGTGGTTCATATGGTTTGAACCTCCTTCCCCATTCTTGGAGAGGAAACCCAATGGGTTTGAAAATCCTCCCAAGAAGGATTTTGGTGAATGGGTGGAGAAATAAGGAGGGTTTGATGATTTGGAGGAATAAGGAGGTTGTGAAGATTCTTGTTTGTGTGCATCCAATGTTGGACAACACCTTTGGTACTTTAGATATCTCTTCTTCTCTTCCCCATTTTGGAGGGAGAATATGGTTTCTCCTCCTTTCCTTGTTTGTAAAATTTTGGTGTTCTTCTTAGTGTTTAGGATTGTCTTGAATGTGAAAATATAATGTTGTTATGTCTCCCTTATATCTTGTGCAAAACTTGTGGAAGCTAGCTCTCTCTCCCATGGGCTTGGGGGAGGCTAGCATGTCTTCAAACCATGGAAAGACATGTAATGATGCCTAAAGGTTGGGTGGTTAAACAAATGTTTTTCTCCTTGTGTTGTGTTCTTTGAAAGACATTTGAAGTTGGAGCGCAAGTTGGAAGTTGGTTGGAGTTCTTGTCATCTTGGCTACTTTTCATTCTCCAAATCTTTTATGTGAACATAACTCTCATTGTAACTTTAAGGATATGGTATATGTGGGAGATTTCATTTCCTTGTAAAATCCTATTTTGTATTTGGGAGTACTTGTAAACTTGAGTCACAATTTCTTGTGTAATCCTTCCTTAATCTTGGAGTAGAGACTTATAATGTGCTTTCTGGACTGGATTATGTATTTTGGGAAATATATTGCATATTGAGTTTAAGCCTTGGAAATGAAAAATAAATGATTCCTTGTAAAATGAGTTATTTATTTTGAAAGGATGTTTTGATTTGAAATATGTTCTCCTTTTTGAAAAAAAATTGTTTATGATTATATGTTTCTTCAAAAGAAAATGATATTTCTTACTGTGGAGATCTTACTTGTTGTAGAAAATATGAAATTAATTTCGCTAATTAGATTTGAAAGGAAATTTAGTGACACATGGAGCTTGAGGATTTTATTTTAAATGGAAATATTATCATTCTTGCAATTATGGAGCTTTTCTTGCAAATTTTTGGTAGATTTATACAATGAAATGAAATCAGTTTTTTTTCCCATGTGAAAACTAACTAATGGATTGTATTAGGAAATCCAATGTTAACTTATCTTCCCTTCACTTCCAATTTATAAAATATTCCCCAAGCCTCTTTTTCTTAATTGGAATTATTTTGCAACATTCTTATTTCTATCACCAAAAATAGTAAACCATCTTAATATAGGTATATATTAAAAGATTATTGAATTTCATATTTTAGCACAAAGCCTAAGCATGATCTATTGGTTTAAAATACTTGAAATAGTATTAATATTGTATGTGACATAAATATAATACTTACATTTAATTATTATTTTTGTAATATAACTATGTTATATATTATGCAAATATATTCATAATATATTGTAAATATTAATAAATTTACATTATATTATGATATTTTTATATATTATATTATATATCGTATTTTATAATTTATATATATATATATATATTATATATTATAATTATTAATATAAATATATTAAACTTATATTTATTATACATATAAATAGAATATACCGATTTCATATATATAATATTGTATTTTATAAATAAAAAAAGGGGTAAATAAGGAGGGATCATAGCCACCCCTCCAAAATCTTCTGAATAAAACTAAATAAAAGTCATAATAAAACCACAATAAAACTATGGTGTGGTCTACAGCCACACCAAAAAACCCTAAATTAATCGCCCTACTACCTGCACATAATCCCTACACGAACCCACTCCCCAACCCTGTGGCAATCTTCACCACCGTGTCATATCCACCATCCTTCTTCCCACACAGACCTCACACCCTCCACACAGTCCGCCTTTCCCCTATCCCCCCTCACGTGGATCACCTCTTTTCCCCACACAGGTCCTCCTTTTCCAAAATCCACAGCCAACATCAAAACCGCCTTGCCACATTAAAACAAATGATTCACGGTTTGACCCTACACCATATAAACACTACGGGATTATAATACAATCTTCCTTCTATGAAATACACATTGAATACTTTTAATGTTTAAATATATATATGCAGATGTATTTACAAAATGGTATAATATTCATACCAACAACCAGATCTTCATCTGGTGGAAGAATAATAACCAAATAAAAGAAAAAACAAACAAGGCTTGACATTTTGGGTTCTTTCAAAGCCAATGAAAGGATATCACAATCTTTGAGAAAATTAAATCCATGATAACCTATAATATTAAATAAGAAGGATTAAGATAAAATAGAAAAAAAAATTCCATGAATTTCTTCATAGCCATTCATAGCTCCTCAAAATTGAAAATTAAAAAAAACAAAAAAATGAAAGAGCAAATGGAAAGGAAAAGAAATATTAAAGACATGTTAGGGTAACTTTAGGGTTGTCAAATCCAAGGGATCTAGGGTCAAGATTTGATTATCCTAGGGCTCTCATTAAATCCCTACATACTTTTAAGTTGTGGGAATTTGGGAATGGGAGAAATTAATTAGGAAGAGGTGTGGTAGGTAATTAAATAAAAAGGGGTGTGTAGACCGTTTTCCCAATAACCTTAGCAATTATCTAGAGGGTAAAGCCATGAAAATAATTAAATAAATAAAATTGGAATTTGGCTAGTAATTAAGTAATTATGGGTAAATCATTTTAGTAAGGAAATTAATTAATATTTAATTAATTTAATTAGTATTGGGAATCAAATTAGTATTAATTTCACTTAAAAAAAAATTGACCCAAATTTTTAACTACCTCTTTGGTATGTTTTTACGGTGTCCCGAGGGCTAGGTATTACATTTGGTATCAAAGCATGAGGTTCACACACACGTAGACACTCTAGGTAATTAATTAATAGGAAACAATTAATAATTTTAATAACATTAAAACAAAAACAATTAAAACAATTTATTTATTTATTTATACAATCGTTATAAATTAATAATCATTTTTCTTACCTCATTCACAGGATGGCACCCATGAGATGACGATCAATTAGGGGTTTGGGACATATTTTTCCTACACCTGAACCACAGGCACCCTGAGTTAGGACCTCAGATCTTAGAGGCTCTTCAGCAGTTGATAGGTGTTGTGCAATAGCATCCTTCCACCACCATAGAGGTGAGAGAGGAGGACATCCAGTCAGGAGATGAGGAGCCAATAGGTGAGGACGCACACTCGGAGCCACCAGAGCACAATACCCCTAGGAGGGAGAGGTCATGTAGCCCTTCCATTCACCACGAGAGGGTGGCCTCATACCGTCGTAACCATTCACACAACTTTGAGGGACCATTTGGAGATAGATGACCCCTTTCACCTGTTGGACTGCAGCGCCAGGATCGTGACACAGGCAGTGTGATTAGGGATCTTCTTCACTTGCAGCCTCCTACATACACCAGCTCTACAGATGGATTTGGGGCTGAGTCATGGCTCCTTATCCTGGATAGTTTCTTTGGCTTGCACTCTTATGAGAGAAATGTCAAAGCCAAGTTCACCATACACCTCCTCCAAGATGCAGTAGGTGTTTGGTGGAGGAATGAGGAGCAGAAGCTCCATTTGACTCAAGAGACAGTGACCTGGGAGTTGTTCGAGGAGTGATTCAGGGCTCGCTATATGTCAGAGAATTTCATAAAGAAGAGGATTGATGAGTTTCATGACTTACGACAGGGCTCTTGCACAGTGGCACAATATGAGAGCAGGTTCCTGGATCTTCTGCAGTATGTGGACTACCTGCAAGATGAAAAATTACAGGTAAACAGGTTTATTCAGGGCCTGAATGTAGACATAACAGGAGCAGTTAGGATGTTATCTCCTCCCACACTTGAGAAGGCCATTGAGAAGGCCTACTTAGCTGAGGAGAACATGACCAGGGCACATGAGCACCGAGATAGGAACAAGAGAAAGTTTCAGGATAGGATACATGCCTTTTAGAGTCAGAGGTCATGGGGTATACAACACCACCCCCTAGAGGAGGATTTTGGCCTTCACCAGTAGCTATCGAGGGCTCCACCGCATCCACAACAGTAGACATAACATCAAGGTCACTAGCAGCAGAGGGCTAGATAGACTCAGAGCTTACAGAGAGGTGGTACTAGAGGAGGTTTTGGTGGAGCCAGGGATAGGAGACATGGTACTCAGCAGGTATAGCCAGCTCGCACGTAGTAGTCTGCTAGGGTTGGGCTAGCAGGATCAGTTCACCAGAGTACATGAGGGACCCCATCTCAGAGGGGTACAGGAGGATGTTTTATTTGTGGGTCCCCTAATCACTATGTGTGTATGTGTCCACACAAACCCACTACCATGGATATGTAGAGAGATCCTAGATCCAAGCAGACAGTGGGTGATGTAGGGACACTCCCATCGTGTATATGCAGCGGTTGACAACCGCCAGGCTGAGCATCAGGCCACATTCATTGAGATGACAGGTACTATCAGGGGTATTTCTATGTCAGTACTTTTTGATTCAGGTGCTTCAGATTATTTTATATCTCCTTCTATAGTGGACCAATGTGGGCTAGTGGTGGCTAGGCAACCAGATAGTTGGCAGGTTGAGTTGGCCTCTAGGGCCAAACTCACCCTGGACTCGTATGTGGAGAGTTACGTACTTGATTTAGGAGTCTTCTCCACTACTCTTGACCTCTGAGTTATTCCTCTAGGATCCTATCAGGTATTTTTAGGTATGGATTGGCTCGAGGCTCATCAGGCCAAGGTGGATTGCAGAGAATAAGGTCATTGAGTGTCAGGATGATCTTGGGAGTGCAGTTGTGATATCAGGGATGCAGAGGCCTATCTCTTTGTGCATGATCTCGGCTAAGAAACTCAAGCGGAGCATGTGTAAAAACGTTTTCAGTTGTTTGCTATCACCATTAGTGATCGATCAGAGAGCACTCCAGAGCATTCACCCTTAGATGATCATGCAGTTTTGAGGGAGTATGCAGATGTGTTTCCAGGTGAGCTTCCAAGGTTACCACCCCATAGAGAGGTGGATTTCACCATTGATTTAGTGCTTGGATCTGCACCAGTTTCTAGGGCACCCTATCAGATGACGACTCCAGAGCTTCATGAGCTCAAGATACAATTAGAGGAGTTGTTGGAGAAGGGTCTCATTCACCCTAGTGTATCTCCTTGGGGAGCACCAGTCATATTTGTGAAAAAGAAGGATGGTTCTCTCAGACTTTGTGTAGACTTCAGACAAGCTCAAAAAGTCACAATAAAGAACTGTTATCCACTCCCTAGGATTGATGACTTGTTTGATCAGATGCAGGGAGTGAAAGTGTTCTCCAAAATTTATCTCAAGTCAGGGTATCATCAGTTGTGCATATTAGATGCAGACATTCATAAGACAACTTTCTGCACACGTTATGGGCATTATGAGTTCACAGTTGTCCCATTTGGTTTGACCAATGCCCCAGTTATCTTCATGAGCCTCATGAATGGAGTATTCAGGACCTTTCTAGATCACTTTGTCTTAGTGTTCCTAGATGATATATTGATATATTCTCATTCCGAGGAGGAACATGAGGAGCATTTGAGACATGTACTATAGGTTTTGAGAGAGCAGAAGTTGTATTAGGAACTTGGAAAAATGTAGCTTCTTTCAGACAGAGATTCAGTACTTGGGTCACATCTTATCAGGAGAGGGTATCTCAGTAGATCCCTCTAAGATACATGCTATTATGGATTGGCCAGTGCCCACATCAGTCACTGAGGTGAGGAGTTTTATGGGTTTAGCAGGTTATTATGACAGGTTTGTTTAGGACTTTTCTAGGATTTCTCACCCTATTACTTCCCTTCAGAGAAAGGGAAGAAGTTTGATTGGTCAGAAAAGTGTGAGCAGGCCTTTCAGTTGCTTAAGGAAAGGTTAACCATGACACCCATCTTAGCAGTTTTAGACCCTACAGAGGATTTTTTTGTTTGTACTGATGCATCACTAGAGGGTTTGGGAGTAGTTCTTATGCAGGAGCATCAGGAGTGATTTCCTTTGAGTCATGTAAGCTCAAAGAATTACGAGCTTAATTATCCTACTCATGACTTAGAGCTTGCAGCAGTTGTTCATGCTCTTGTGTGTTGGCATCATTTCCTTTTGGGTAGACCTTTCATTTTGAGGACAGATCATCGTATGCTTGCAGCATATCTTCTCACAGCCGAACCTCAACGCTCGCCAGCGGCATTGGATGGAGTTCCTATGTGAGTACGACATGGAGGTGTACATTATATCAAAGGAAAGGAAAATGTTGTTGCAGATGCACTTAGTAGATGATGACATGTGCTTACTTCATTGACACTGCAGTCAGATTTGAGAGGTAGGATTCTTGAGCATCTTCCAGAGGACAGGTTTTATGAGGGTGCTAGACAGATGTTAGAGTCACAGGGTTCATTAGAGGGAAGATATTTGGGGTGTATTTTAGAGGACAGATGGTTTACTTCAGTTCCATAGGAACATCTATGTGCCTAAGTCAGGAGATGATCTACTTAGCTTCATCCTTAAAGAGGATCATCGAGCTCCATATGCAGCACATCCAGGAGTGAAGAAAATGCATGCTGATCTGAGGGAGTTATATTATTGGCCTGGTCTTTGACGGGACATAGCAGATTTTGTTGCACGTTTCCTTGAGTGTCAGAGGGTCAAGGCAGAGCATTCTCATCCCGCAGGACTCTTACATCCTCATGATATTCCCTTGAGTGGAAATGGGATGTGATCTCCATGGATTTCATAGTTGGACTCCCTATGTCTTCTTATCATCATGATGCCATTATGGTCACTATGGATAAGTTGACCAAGGTTGCACATTTCTCACCAACCAAGGTCACCTATAATGCACAGGCCATCACCAAAGTATTTATGGAGGACATTGTTAGATTGCATGGGATTCCAAAGACCATCATCAATGACAGGGATACCATTTACACTTCAGTTTTCTGGACTTCCTTTCAGGCCGCTCTGGGTACACAGATTAATTTCAGCTCAGCATATCATCCAGAGACAGATGGACAGACAAGAGAGAGTTAATCAGGTACTGGAGGACATGCTGAGGATGTATGTGATGGACCAGCAGAAAGAAGTGGGAAGATTATTTACATTTAGTTGAGTTTTCCTACAACAACAGCTATCATAGTTCCATTGGTATGGCTCCCTACCAGGCTTTATATGGTTGACCTTGCAGGACACCTCTGAGTTGGGACAAGCTAGATGACAGGATTATTCTGGGACCAGCTTATCTACAGGATTTAGAGCAGTAGGTTGTTCTGATTAGACAATCTTGAGTAGGCTAGAGCATGCCAGGGCGTATGCAGACACCAAGAGGATTGATCGTCACTTCTTAGTGGGTGACAAAGTCTTCTTGAGAGTTCATCTGCATAAGAGCCTGATCCGCTATGGAAAGGGTTCTAAGTTATCACCTCATTTTGTGGGGCCTTTTGATATTTTAGAGGTCATCAGTCCAGTTTCCTATCACCTAGCTTTTCCACCACGCCTTGCACGGGACCACGATGTATTTCATGTTTCTGTACTACGTAGATATGTACCTGATATTTCTCATGTTTTGGATTGGTTGGCATTACAGGTAGAGGATGGAGGATAGTGGAGACTAGATCCCGTACGCATACTGGAAGCACCAGAGGTTGGCCCTTCAGGGTCGAGACTTGGACCAGGTTAGAGTGCAGTGGGAATAGATATGATGAGACATCATCTACCTAGGAGGATGCTACACCATTGAGGGCTAGATATCCCTATCTCTTTCAGTGACTTCTAGGAGGAAGTCTAATTTTAGGAGAGGGGGATGTAGTGCCCACATTTTTATAGCCTCAGTTATCTGTTGATTTCTTTATTCATAGACATGTTTTGACAGGGATTTGATATATGTTGGACAATATGTTATGATTTTTGACCTTCTTGGACATGTATGCATATTTGGGCGTGTAGCACCAATTTGACTCTATTAGCATGTTGTCAATTTTCCATTTGATGTTGCGGATACTAGTTGATGACGATGTTGTTTAGACCAAATTGATATAGGTTAGATGCTTAGTTTATTCGCATGTTTGGATTATATGGATGTATGTCACTTTTATTTATCTCTATGGCTAACTCATGGTAAATTGTGTGTAATTATGCATGTTGTCGCATTTTCGATTCCAGGATGATGATATGCTAGCATAGATTTCATTGATCGCTTATTTAGTAGTTGATTTACATTGTATCAGACAGGTGCGTTTAATGTGTGCAATGAGTGTGCAGGTGACAGGTCACAGGAGAACGTGGGTTTTAGAGTAGTTACACAAATTTTGCACAAGCAACCCATGGGGCTAAGTCCCTAACCATGTTAATTGTATGAGGCCTTAGTATTAGATTTTATTATTTTGGGCACCATGAGTGACCCTCATTTGTAATGTAGTATGTAATGTAAAATTAATCTTGTTTGGGATGTTTTATTTTATTAGATAAACTTGTTTTGGGAACTTAATGGTCTGCCACTTGTTTTAAGTTTTGTGTTTGGGTAATTTTGTTTTAGTTAGAGGATAATAGGGTCACATGTGAACCCTTGGGTGGGCCCCACATCCTCTACACTTGTGCCCAAATGTGCCAAACCCAGAATTTGGGACTATTTTATGGCATTTTAAGTGACCCCTTTTAAGTTTTGGGAGTTCACTTAGCATGAAAATAGGCCCTTAGACCCTACCTAATAGGTAGGGGGCTTAATTCAAGGCATAAAGGGAGTTTCCCTCCCATTTTTCCTCTCTTTGGTCACATCCATGTAAGGTGGATTGGTAATGTGTGTTTTGTAGAAATGTTGCACAATCTTGTTTTATTTTCATTTTGGGCAATTTGGGAGAAGGGTGTTAAAAGTGAATTTATCTTTTCTTCTTTTTATTTTGAGAATATTTGACTTTGAGGGAAGAGAGGGGTGACACATGTCACCCCCTCATTGGTGAGGAAATTTTTTTGGCTTCTCTTCAAATTCTCCCTCATGGGGAAATAAGAAAGAGAAATTTCTTTTGGAGCTTTTGGCTTGGTGCTTGAAGAATTTGGAGCTAAGAGCTTGCTTGGATAAGGAAGTGGAAAATCTTAGAGTGTTGGAGAGCTTTTGGAGGTAGGATCCTTGAGCTTATTTTATGTTTTAATGCATGTTAGATCTTAGTCTTGTTTGGTTTAAAATGTATGTGTTGTTTCATGTGTGATTTTGTTGAGTATGTTGTTATTTTATTTTTTCTCCATCCATCATATGGCATTGATGGATTTTGGAGTTTTATGGGGGAAGAGAGAGGGATTTTCCCTCTCAAACCTCATGGCTTGATGGGAAAGCCATGTAGGTATCTTTTTACTCCCCTCATATGGTTTGAGGTGGGGAAGGTGGTTCATATGGTTTGAACCCCCTTCCCCATTCTTTGGAGAGGAAACCAAATGGGTTTGAAAATCCTCCCAAGAAGGATTTTGGTGAATGGATGGAGAAATAAGGAGGGTTTGATGATTTGGAGGAATAAGGAGGTTTGTGGAGATTTGTGGATTGTGTTATGTGCAATCCAATGTTGGACCACACTCTTTGGCACTTGGATATCTCTTTTTCTCTTCCCCATTTTGGAGGAGAATATGGTTTCTCCCCTTTCCTTCCTTTGAAAAATTTTGGTGTTTTCTTAGTGTTAGGAATGTCCTGAATGTGAAAATTTAATGTTGTTTTGTCTCCCTTAAATCTTGTGCAAAAATTTGTGGAAGCTAACTCTCTCTCCCATGGGCTTGGGGGAGTCTAGCATGTCTTCCAACCTTGGAAAGGCATGTAATGATGCCTAAAGTTTGGGTGGTTAGACAAGCTTTTTCTCCTTGTGTTGGTTTCTTTGAAAGCATTGAAGTTGGAGATCATGTGGTGGATATTTGGAGTCTCTTGTCAACTTGGATTTTCATTGCCTCCTTCTTCTTTTATGGAACCATTCTCATTGTAAATTTATGAATATGGCTATGTGGAAGCTTTCATTTCCTTGTAAAATCCTCTCTTCTTGTATTTGGATTACTTGTAACTTGAGTCACATTTTCTTGTGCAATCTTCCTTCAAACTTGTAAAGAGGCTTGTAATGAGGTTTCTTGAGTATTTCACGTAGTTTGGAAACATGTTGGGTTGATGTGCTTAAGCCTTTGAAAAAGAAAATAAAAACCTTGTAAAAGAGTTATTTATTTGATATGTATTGATTTGTAAACTCCATTTTGGAAGGAAAAGTTGTTTATTGAAAATATGTCTCTTTAAAAGAAAATATATTACTTATTGGAGATCTTACTTTGTGAAAATCTAAAATCTTAAAATTGTTTTGCATTTGAAAGGAAGTTAGTTCAACATGGAGATTTTGGACTCATTTTATAGAAATATTAATCTTCTTGTGTTATAACTCCTTGTAAATTTTGTGACATAAACGAATGGAATGAAATCAATTTTGTCTACTTCCTATGAGAAAAACTAAAGAAATTAGTTGATTAGAAAAGTGTATGCAAGTATGGCTTCCTTCCTTGCAAATTTTAAACATACTTCCAAGCCTCTTCTCTTTTTGAACTATTTTACCACATAATCTCTTATTTTATCACATAAATGAGTAAATCATTCAATAAATATATATATTGCAAGCATTAAGTATTCATCCATCCTTTTACCACTTGTATACTTTCAGCCCTCATAACATATGATATGATTATGTTTACATACTTGATCTCATTTAGTTAAATTGTATGTGACATAACTATAGAGTATTCTTTCAAGTTATTCAATCATTGTATATATATTATCACAGTTATAAAATCTTAATATGTATATTTGAAAATTCCATTAGAGTTAATCATATTGATTACATATATTTGTCTTGAATATATATAGTTACGATAATAATGTAATATTAAATATTATTTAATATTAATTAATATATTATTATATTATAAATATTAATTAATATATTATTTCATTATATATATATATATATATATTATATTTATTAGTAAATATAAAACCTAAACTAATTTAAAAGAAAAGTAATTAAAAAATAAACAAAATACAACAAAAATAGGTAATCATAATAAAATAAAACCTGCGGTGGAGTAATGTTTTGGTTTTAAAAAAGAAAAAGGAAATATGGGGAGGGCCGAACCCCTCCCCAAACCTGCACACTTTTCCCACCGCCCACCACATCCCTTTCCACGCAGCCCATCCTCCATTCACATCCCCTCCACCCAAATTCAAAACCCTTCACCCTTCTCTTCAAAACTGTGGCCTTATTTCCATGACTGTTGCCCTATAAAAACTTCTGTGGATTTGGTATTATTGCGGGTTTTTATTTTGATATGGGTTTCAATAATATTTAATATATATATTATATATATATATATATAGAGAGAGAGAGAGAGAGAGTGTGTGTGAGCTCTCAGGCATATTTTCCTCCATCTCACAAAAAGAAATAGTCTACTTCTCAAACCAGGGAGACATCTGGTGAAGAAACATGCAAACTAAAATAAACAAATAAATGTAAAAAAAATCAATAAATAATAATGATAATGATGTAACATGAAAGAAGATCCTTTTCATCAAAAATGAAAAAAAAACTCCATGAATCCTTCTCTTCTTAGCTCCTTAACCGAGCTAGCAAAAAGAAAACAAAATGAAAACCAAATAGAAAGAAAATAAAAGATAAAGATGTGCTAGGGAAAAATTTAGGGTAAAATAAGATAAAAGGCCCAAATTTTTTAGCGGAAGGTGCCAATCCTAGGGTCTGTTGAGCTAATGGTCAACAGAGGTCAAAAATTAGAGTGGGCCCATAATTAATTAGTATAAATCTGAACTTGTGTAGAAATGGGCAACTCGAAATTTTGTTACAATAGATAGCATTGGTGAAGTATACCTAAGCTAGGGGAGAATATATAAAATTATTTCGTTACTGCTGATTCATTTAAGAGTTTACATGAAATCTGCAGCTATTTGTGATGTTACAAAATGTAACAAATCACATAGTCTGTAATTTCATGACTATCCTCAGCAAAAGAACACAAGCCCCGAAGGACATTTATGTTGTCCTTGATGAAAACTTTCAATTGCAGAATAGGTGAAGTGTAAGGTTTTGGAACAAAAAACATAAGTGCAAATTGCAGAAAATCAGAGTTCATTATTGAATGTTACAAGTTCTTTAAACTTTTCCTTCACGATTAAGACATTCAATTATGTGACTGAGTTGTTTAGTTCATTATACAATCCATATAAAAAGCAGAAATGCAGAAAGAGATATACAACTCATTTACAGACTTCAATGCTTTATTCACAAGGAGAATCAAATGTTTCCCACACAAGCCGTGGGATGTAACTGAAAAGTAAAGTACAACTACTGAAATCAAAGGTACACATGCATGAAAGAGAAAGTAAAGGAGCATGAGTTAACCCATCATTGCCTTGGGAGTTTCTTTCTTTGATTGAAGCATCTCTACTCCAGCTTTCTCCATCTCTATTGTAGAGGCCCCTGTACCTGAAAAAGGGAAAAGTTAACTGTCAGTTACGAGCTTAGGGATTAAATCATATTCCTACACTGTCCTATTTCATGCATATGAATCTCAAATGATAAGAGATATATTTTACTGGAAGATCATAACTACATACATGGTTTATTCACTCAGAAAGAAGAAAGAGAAAAGAAAGAAAGAAGAAAACATGGACATAAGAGAGGCCAAAAAAGCCTAATTATTTTTCTAACTGTTTTCTTAAGTGTGCAGGTATAGGTTGCAGCCATGAAAATTGACAATTCATAAGTACATGCCAGAAAGGTGGAAGAATGTAACTTGAGTTTCAACAACTGTTCTACAAATGGAAGAAGTAATAGTACAAAGGAGAGACTAAAAGAAAGAACACTTGTTTTAGTTGCAGCAGAAGAAGAAGGATCGGATTTCAAGAAGCTGAGGCTAGATAGAAAAGGGAAAATAGCTGAAACAGGATGAGAGAGAAGATTCTGGGAAAAATTTGATAGGGCTTCGCCATGTAAATTGGACATTTACAGCTTTTCATCATGTTGTTTTCAATTACTACATGCTTTAAAATAACTATGCAAATAAAATAAGTGATACAGGAAACAAAAAAGCATGATATGATCAAGATAAACAGCTAACATCTTTCAAGTTCTCAATTTGCTATATCAGTCCAGCAAGAAAGGTGTCATTTTCTGTATTTTGGATCAGAAAATACAACTGCTATTTGTAGAAATGCATTAAAGAAAAGATTGTGGAAAAAATTTGTGAGGGCTTTGCCATGAAAAACCAACATTTCAAATTTTCCAGCAAGCATTTAAGTGAGAAATAATTGCAGAAAGGAAATAAAACATCTGAATCAAGGTATATACCCTGGAAATAATATCTGAAATAGTTAATATATTGTTCCTAATTTTCAGAAAAAGTAGGTACAGATTACATATTCACATATGGAAAGAATGCAACTATTGCTATACTTTCACAGTCAAGTATTTTAGATCTGATTGAACTAAAGAAAGCATCAAAGGGAAGTACATTATTTAAGAAAAAATAAGAGTACAAAATTTTCAGCAGAATGCCTGAATGAAAGGTTATGCCCTCTAAATGGTGTTACACAGATGAGCCATTTACAGTTTCTAGAAGGCCGCTTGTAACTGATAAAAGGATTTTTAGTTGCTACGAGCAATTTTTAGTTGCTACGGGCAATTTTTAGTTGCTACAGGAACAGATACAGATTACAGCGAAGAAGAAAGAAGCATATACATGCTGAAAAGGACCAATGTAACTGAAACTCAGATATTTTCTACAAATGGAAGAAGATTTCAGTACAAAACAAAGTATCCGAATCAAAGCTTATGCCTGATAATTGCATCAAAATAGGTCAAGAATTGCTCAAAATTACTGCAGGTATCAAAGAGTATAAGTGCAACTACAGTTTACAAATAGGCATTTCAAAAATGAACTGAAATAAGAGATATACTCATATAGTTTCCTTTGCAATGACCAAGTTCCAGTCAGAGAAATCAAATGTGGATAGAGGAAGAACTCTAGGGTGAGGAATAACAATACTAGAAAGTCAAATACAAGGGATTTTGCATATACCAGATCAACGAAATCAGCCAGCAAGTACAGATCTTGAGTGTATCAGGAAAACCCATCAACAGGTATCAAGAAATCAGAGAAACATTAATAGCTCACAGATTGAATTGAAAATTCTCAGATCCTCAAAAGTTGTCAATTAGACAACAAGTCACATACATAAGATATCAAGCCCGAATAGCAGAAACCCTCATATTACAGAGAAAAATGAATCTCAGAAAGATGTAAGCGAGCTACAGGTTCAAAAATCTCAGAAATCTGAATGTATTAAGAAAACCCAAGCTCAAAATAGTCACAATGATGGCCAACCAACAGAAAGGAGCAAACAGAAATTTAAAAAAATTATGTTTTAGTTGTTCAAGTTCCATTTCAAATACCCATTTCTTTAAATATACAGATCTACAAGTTTATCAATGGCAATCATCATTCTAAGTAGAGAAACAAACTTCATGCTCAGAAATGGATATTGACAAGTTTCAGGTAACAAATCAAGCTCGAAGGCTCACCACGAAGGAAAATACGAAAGTATAGCTCAAAAGAAATGGTATTCGAACTCTAAAATGGCATTTACCGGGAAAATTCGAGACATGCAGATTCTTTGCAGAGCTCCGAAGCACGCAGAAATGCAAACCCAAATGAGCAACCAAAACCAAGTTTGAAGTAAAGGCCAAACTAAGAGATCAACCAAATATTGCAGGACAGAAGATGAAAATACGTGTATAAGGCTTAGCAAAGCTAGATTTACAAAGTTCAAATGGAACAACCTTGGTAGCTACCTCAACAATGAATTCACAGAGATCATATTCCAGTATTCGAGCTCATTTCAACTTCCAGACCTCACAAATACACAAATACAGAGATGTCAACCATTAAATCTTACCAGCAGACCAAAAGAAGCACGATTGAACCAAGTTCAGAAGACAGAAGCCAAGCTCGAGATCAAAACAATGGCAGGTCTGTAAAAAAAATTCCAAGGCTTCACCCGCGAGCTCAAAAATGAAATGAAATGATCATCATGCTCGAAGTTTAATTCTACACCCATCTCAAGAGTAGAGTTAACAAACCCTAACCAATGATTAGGCATCAACGATCAAGCTTCAACAAGTACACAAATCAAAGGTCGAAAGCCATGCACAGAGATCAAAATGAATAACCATGTTTAGTTCACCACCGATCGCATTCAAAGCCATGTCAGAAACCCTAACCACAGGTAAAAGGATCAACGACATTACAACACAAGTACACAGATCAAAGGCCTAGGCTCCTCTACAGATATCCAAGCTAACTCCATTTGAGTTAAGTTTACCCCCGACCGAGTTTACAAAGGGGTGAGTCACCATGAGGAGGGGGATAACCCACATGTCAAATAATTAATCATTTCCAAGACTTTTTAAAGTCCAAACTATACCATGCAGTATATCAATAAATCGAAAGCCAACCACTTTGTGCCTAATGATCACCAAAAAGTTTATTTTCAAAATATATGCATGTGTATATTATCAAAAGGGTGGTGAATATGGTTAGCATGTGCCATGTAAAATGGTTGACCCCCTTTTATTATGCTAAGTCCACAAGGTGGCCAAACCAAGCAAGCTAAAGGTGGTCCCCACAAGGAGGTTGGAGTGAGGTTGTAAAGTGTCACTCATATGACCACTCAGGAAAAGATGCAAATATCAAGACATGTGCACATAGGGGGGTGGTCCCCACAGGAATAATTATTTTTTAAATATTGCTAAGTATTTTAATTATTTTCTCACATACAGAGATCTGTATTGTTGTATGCTTCACAACAAGACAAAACAGAGAAGATGACGAATTTGCATGCCAAAGGAGGAAGACTTTCTAGCAAGCAAATTTTATTATTAGCAAATTATCCACCCATTCTTTCCTTTAAAATAGAATAGTCAACTTCAGTTTGACTGTATTGTATTTAAGGCCATTAATACCTATTTTTAAACTGCATGCTCTAGTTTATATTATTTTATCCTTTTATTTATTATTAAATAAAGGATAAAATTCAGATGCATGGGCGAGTACAGCCTTAGGCTATTTTTAGGAAGGGTGAGAAAATTTATCTTGTTATATATTGTGTGCCCTTGCAAGACACAAGGAGGAATTTTTGGATATAAGAGTACTGAAGCAATTTCTGCCAGTTTTGCCCTCTGAGTGTGAAGTATTTTATGCCTTTCCAAGTTATTTTGCAGTCTTGTGTATGTTATATTAATCTTGTGAATAAGAATTCCCTTATCAACCACCTTACCCTGCTACAAATTCAGTCTTTTCTGCTTAATTTTTAATGTGCATGTTAACTTATTAGTACTATTGTGAATCTCCCTCAGTACAATCAAGTGTTTTTGCCCTTAGATATTTTGCAAAAAACAATAATTGGTTCGTCCATCAAGAATCCTTCCCAAATCAGTTGTGTATTTACTCAGTCAAATTTCTCATACAAATTTGGTGTATCACCTTAGTTTTAATTATTTTACAGTCATCTTTTACCCTTGAACTCCCAGAAAGTAGTTTATTATACACCAATAATGAACCAGCCTTTTAATCTCAGGAGATTCACCTCATAATAGGTATACCCGCAGACCTGATGTGTCTCCATTGTATCTACGAGAGAGAGAGAGAGAGAGAGATCATTTTTACAGTCTTAGAAAATCTGCAGCCATCTCTATACAGGGTGCACTTTCGAGAGATAACAGGGTCCATATGTGACCCTACATACTTTTAAAACAAATTCTTTTTATGGGAATGGGAGAATAAATTGAAAGGTGTGTGTTTGGTAATTAAATAAAAAGGGGGGCAATAACTAGTTAATTTTTAAAGGGGTGTATATTTTCAAGTTGTGACTCTAGTAATCTTTATGGAAATTAATATTTTATTTTTCGTATGGGGCTAGAGATTAAATATTATGGGTAAATTAAATTTGTATAAATTAATTATTAACGGGAAACAGTTAAGAAAAGGATTAGTATTAATTAATCACTTCAAAAAAATTTACCCAAATTTTCTAGACGTGTTTTTGGTGTGGTTTACGGTGTCCCAAGGCGGGGCATTACAAGTTGTACTCCTTAAGCATTGAGTAGTGGGGGTGGCCGTGATTTGAACATGATATTGAAGTTGCAAAAATTATGCAAGCATCAATAGTTTGATAATATTAGTATGTTGTATTTATAAATTCAAATAAGAGAACACTAAGTACTTAAAAAGAATGAAATCAATATAAATTTCATACGTTGTGAATGTTGTTATCTATAATCAATAGACCATGGCACTAGCTGGAAGGGGATGGTGGCATTCCAATCCTTGATTGTAAAGAAAACCAGTTAAATTGAATGATAAAATACTAAAATAAAGACTAATATAAATAAAATTTAAATGTATGATTTATTCATTCCTGAACTTGAAGGATGAAGAACTTGTGCACACTGAATATCTTGTTGAACTCGTGTATGTAAGTAGTGTCTACAACAGTAAACACCATGTTTCTAGGTGATGTGCCAAACAAGGTTGTGCATTAGGAAATTTACATATGTCATTGTCAAGACTCAGATTATCATTAGTCTATAAAAAAAATTTAATTAAAATTAACACAATTGTGTATTATGGATTAACTAAAACCTGGATTGGTCTCAGTACTTGTTCTTTCTTGGTTGTGGGATGATTCAAACTAACCCTACATGCATTTACTTCTACTTCTAGGTTTTTGGGTGTTAGTGATAGCCATATAGTCATCAATCATGTTGAGATGAACTGCAATGTTGTCACCACCCCCCTCAGACCCAACAGGGTTATGTGCGCAAACTTCAACAACACATCGAGCCATTATTTAACTTTCTTTGAATTGTTGAAAATAGATTATATATATTTTATAATTGATTTTAAAATGAATATTTTTATGAAAATAATCAAGATAGAATGCCTTAAAAATAAAATTATCACCAACTGCCAGTCCATAGACATTACATATTTTTCCATATTCTAGTGTAGAGAAGTCATAATAGCTATTGACTGCATTGCACGAAAAACCTCATAATAGAGGGAAAGAATAAAATAAGAATAATAAATAACTGCACTAAGATTTGCAATGGCTTTGTCCAGGTCAGAATTAATCCTTGTTAAAATATATGTACACCAATCAAATCTAACACCGGAAAGTGTTTGGAAAATCTAGTACACTACCCACTGAGGAAAGTCAATTTATCTTCTCTGTAAAATGATGTGGGCCTAGAAAAATTCCACCATTGTCAGGAGAAAGGGGTCTTCGATTAATTGTATGTTAAACCCTCTTTTGGAGGGATTACCAACCTCAATCTCAACATAAAGCTTGTAATAAGACTCTAAATTTTTCTTTTCCTCATCAAGTAGAATGTTTTTTTTCAATACAAGAAATGCATTTTAATGGGGTAGCCCCATGAGATGATGAATATCATCGGAGGTTATTCTGATGACAAATGGGTGCGATGGTTATGCAATTGTGAGAGTTCATCAAAACTAATTTACAAATGTATTAAATTATATAACAAATTGGTTTTTGTCTCATACTGAGGCATGTAAATAATTCCATAGAACACTGAGTTTAAAATCCAATTGGATTAACTCTTAATCTTTTAGTCTTCCACCAATCATAGTAACTATGGATACAATAGGTTTATGTAAACAAAGGACAGAGTGCTAATGAAATTGTTTCTTGGTGCTATGATTCTTGAAACTTGATTTTTTTTTTTTAAAAAGAGGTATTGGAAGGTAGCTATGTCGGTACCATGTGTACGTGTGATGTGAAGAGATAGTCATCTGGATAATACGGGAAGTGGACGAGGATCTAGAACAAACCATTTGTAAAAGTGGAGAACGCTCTGAAAAACTCTAGTCCTGAGAAATTGCAAGTGCAAATGAGACAAAATGAATGGGGTAGGTATATATAGGCAAGGAATTTGACCATTGGTTGGGGCTGGGAACATGAAACCAGTGACATCTGGTAGCTTGGAAATGTTACCGGTAGAAAACACAATATTAAGGCCAAGTAACACCTTTTATATTACTAACTAATGTTGATATCTAAGGTTTTTTACACCGAAATAATAAAGGTGAATACCTCTGACAACATGAAAAAATCCCATACATCAAGATTACTCGTGATGTCGATAGGTATTAACTTTTATTTGATGTCCAGGAACACATTGGCAAAGTCGAACGATAAGCAAAACTTGTTTCCAGGCGGAAACACCCATAATATTGGCGTTCAACAACATGTTTCTATTACCGTATGGTAACATATTTGTATTACTGATTGATAGTAAATATATGCAGATGGAAATGCCTAGTGGCTTGAAAAAAATTGCATTCATCGTCATTGCGAAACCCTCCTTTCCTAGATTTACTAACAATGCGAATATATGTTTTTGCACATTCGGCAACCATTCTATAATATTTTTTTATAGGGGGTCTTAAAATGAACCCTATTCATTTCAGAAATTCTAGATCTTATGTTTTAATATAATATTGATTCTTAGGAAACTTCATTACTTTGTTCCTTAGTAATTATTCCATTTCAAAGCATTTTTTACCTATAGCTCAACCTAAAAGCTTCATGAAGAAACATCTTCTTGTAAAACGTTCTCTCCTAAACAAAATATCTAACATCTCAACCTAGATACTATGTTTTCTCATCTCAGTATTAAGTGATGAAATCTCACATCTTATTAGTTATGTGGGGCTGAGATTAGGGGACATATGTCTCTTCCCAAAAATCACAATGTGAAAGCAATAAAATGGCCTAAAGAAATAGGAAAAAAAAAATTATATGATTCAGTAACTACACATTTCAGTAAAAGTCAAGGTAACAAGGCAAGGACACGAAACCCGAAGAAGCAAGATCAACACCACACCCTCCCATACTGCTGAATGGGTGGAGTGACACTACAAATTTGTATGAGTTGTCAAAACAACTACTCGAACACTGACAAAATAACACTGGAATGCACAAGAATAGATCCCCCATAAGAGATACTGTCAACATGCCAAAAGTGTCAAAAATACAGATACTAAATCTCTCAACAAACAAGAGAGATACACTACACCTGCTAAATAAAAATGCTCAAAACAAGAAGCATCAAAATGCAGAAGGTATAGAAAGTGGAGCAAGAGGCTGAATGGTGGAGGAGCCATGCCTATAGATTCCTCTCAACGAATGCCTATGTTGCCGCCACGAGTGATCAGATATCCACCCCAAATCAACATGGATGGATGAAGAAGATGCCTGCATATGACTTGGTGCAAAATGCACAATGGGTGAATGCAAAAGAACATCAGAATGTGTGTCAGGTTGATCATGGCTGACAGCTGAAATTTCAGGTTTCTCAAGCCTGAGTGAAGGTGAAGAACTCATGTGTTGCTCATGATCCTCAAAAAGAGTCGAGAAAACAAAAAAAAGAGCTCTGTCAATGTGTGATCCCAATGAAGTATCTACTCAAAAACCAATGTCATGACGAGAATTATACTTAACATGTGGAATAGAGGAAACAATACCCTGTGAATGTCTGTCAATGACTCCAATAGTGAGACCCATAGAATGGAGCATGCGAGAACTAAATGTAGTGGTATGCTTCCCTAAAAATCCATGCAGTAGAGTAGAAGTCGGATACACAACATGTGGTACTATAATAGGCACAGATGTGGAAGAGCATGCAGGTAACAAGCTTCATAGGTGTATGAGCATCAAGAGCAGGAACAGACTTAAAGACTGACACATCAATGTCAGTGGGTTCAGGAGCAATAGTTGCAAGTGGACTAGGAGCATGGATATGGCTTGTCCACAATATGATGGTGATACTGTAGGCTAGCAAGTTTGTTCTCCAGGAAGTGTATTATTGTATCCTTATCATGAATGAGTGATTATAGAAGAGAATTTTGCTTCTTGAGCGATCTATTTTCTTCCACAAATTTTACAATATCCTCTTTAAGTCCACATACTTCAGAGAAAAACATATCATTCTCAGAATCCATGATAGGTACAAACTGCAACTCCCAAAAATTTAGGACGTTGGGCTCAGCCAAAATTGCGTCCACAATTGATTACAACACTCCTCCATATTTGGCACTTTATAATTATAGTGCAAGTCTCAAATAAATGTTTCCAATGGAAATAGCACAAAAAAACAAGTGCTTTTGCAAAAAACAGCACTTAAAACTGAGTTACCGATCAAGTCGATCTTAGGGTTTTCACACCTTCCGGATCCAATGGAAGCTTCTGTTTTGTATAAAAATGCACATAGAAACAAAATACAACCAAATCCCAAATATATGAATACACATATTTTATTTGCAAAATAAAACTTACAGACGGATGTCAACAACAATCTCCTGCTCTGATACCATGAAAGGAACGATAACTAGATCGAACCAAGCCAAGAACACAGATGCTAATCAAACACCATGATCAATAAGATGAAAGCAATTCGCTAGAATAACTTTACATAGAACCTTTGCAAAAAAATGAGAAACAATATCATATATTATCATGGAACTCAATGCAATACATTGAGAATTGGCCTTGCTTAAATAGGCAAGGAATAACAATCTAAGAACTAGTAAAGTTCATAGATCAAGCCAGAAATCAAGGAAATAACTAGTCATCAAAGAACTAGTCAAGACCATAGATTTCGGAGAGAACTAGACATCAATGATCTATTCAATACCATAGATCAAGGAAAGAACTATACCTAACAACTAGATAATATCTCCTAATATCTAAATAAGATAAAATAAATATCCACACACATAAGTGGGTGAGGATAAATACAATAAAGATAAATAAAGTACTTAGGTGAACATGAGCTAAGGTAAATACCTACTCTAACAATAACTACACATTTCATCTTCCCTAATCTTTGGTGTCAATCCCAAATTTCTTATTAGCATTCTAATGATAGGTAAAAATAAAGGTGCCCTTACTCACCCATGTCTCTCTTTCAGTGATGAGCCCTTACTTCTTACTAGTAGTATGGGGCAAGATGTAAGGAATAATTTAAAATAAATTTAGGTAATGTGATTCAAAGTTCTTAAAATTAAAAATCCCGAAAAATATAATTCAAAATTACATGTTGAAAGAGAGAACTACTCCTTAAAACTAGTTCTTTTTTATCAATACACCATCCATGGATCTAATTCTAGCATGAGCCTCTAAAGTGGAAATTATTTTTAAATCAATCAGAAAACCCCAATGAAGAACAAGGTACAATTTTCCATTGAAAAAATCATTAACCTGTTATTTTCTCTTCATCATTTCTCACCCATGTATCATTCACTCACATATCTCATGTCCTTCTTAACCTTTAGTGACGAGCCCTCACATCTCACTAGTTCTGAGGGGTTAAGAGTGGAGTAAGATTATTTAACTCTAAATCATTAGTATTACATATTTCCAATAGAAGGAATTTTTTTGAATTATTTGAAACATTATTTTCCTAAGTATTGTTAATTGCATGTATCTTGTCCACCTTATTTTGTCAGTTATATTATGTTACTTACATAACATTCATTTGTAAATCACATAACAGTAAAATATCCTAGCAATTAAAAGTTCATAAATGAAATCAAAAGGAAATATTTAATAAATAAATAGACATGTATTAATGTCAAGTAAAAAATAAAAAATTGTGTTTATGTGTGTATGTGTGTTCTTGTACGTGTGTGCACGTGCATTTTTGCATATACCTATATATATTCAAGTTTCAGTAGAATGCCACACACACACACACACACACACACACACACACACACACACACACACACACACACACACACAATGTATCTAAGAAATAAATTCACTAGTTCTATCCATCCAGGCTTTAAGACCCCTGTGAAGTAGTGGACTGGGGGATCCCGATGCAAGAGCATCTCATGGAGTTCATTAAAGTGTCTTTGTCTCTTCAATTTGTTCAATTAGGTGTGTGTGAGTCATGTATGAGAGAGAGTCAAGAGTAAATAATTTTAAATTTTGAATGAGGACCTTTCCCTTCAATATGTAACTCACATTGTAAAAGGCATATCTAGAGTGATTAAGAGGTTGTGAAGTGTTGTAAGAGTCTAATTAGGTCCTAAGGGGTATGTAGTTAGTCATGTGTGAATGGATAAGATTTTTTAAGTGTGTGTGAGAGTGTTCATGACATGAAGGGAAGTCCAAGAGTCACTAAGTTGGCAGTTTTGAGTCATCATTACATATGGAAGAGGAATTACACTTAAGATTAGTTGCATGCATGTATGTGGATTCGAATAGGGAGTAGTAGGAGGACAATTTTTTTATGGTTTCTTTGTGATGATTCTCATTATATTATAAGCTAAGAAACATGGGAGAGAATTTTAGATACAGGGTTAAGGTAGAGATATTTAGAGCAAGGAGTTCTTCCTTAGACAAGGACTATTTAAGTAAACATTTGAGTATTTGAAGAGTACAAGGTAAGTGTTCAGAATTCTAATGCATGTGATGGGTTTAGTGATTGCATGATCCAAAAATGAAATTTGAATACCATGGTAGACATATCTTGGTAGTGATGTAAATCCTTCTAAGAGATTATTTAACACTAATAACAAACTATTAGCCTTTATGGTCTTGTTCTTGATCCTCTTATAGAGCACAGCTAAATTTGAATTGTTTATACCTTCTTGTGAAAATAAATATATGTTTGATACTATATTTTTCTCTACATCATATCCCACTATGACTCTATGTCATAGCTTGTTGTGCCCTGCATGGGATCCTCCATGTAGTGATAATTCCCATGCAAGTTCATTGTACCCATGGTCTCAGTATGGATTGCATTAAATCATTCTATAAGCACCTCACATTTATTAGATACCTACTTCAATATCACCACACTATTTTCTACATATGATATATCTCATCTACCCCATATTAAGTGACACACATATATATATGGTGATCGACATGCACTGATAATCATGGATATACAACAAATGAATCTTATGAGATGATGGATGTAATTGAAAACAAATTGAGGTTTGTCCAAAAAATGATATCTCTCTAATCTACAATATATACATCACGAATTAGAAAAAATAATAACCAATCAACACTAATTTAGTGACAAGAAAATGGTGGTCTAGAATTACTCACTCAAATCCCCCTCAACCCAGTATGGTTTGGGCTCATCCATATCTTACTTTCCACCCTTGGTTTCCTATAACTTCTACTCCTGAACCTTTTCATTATCAAAATACTCCTTGGTACCCTTATCAATATACTCACTCTCCTCAGCTAGAGATTTATTTCCCTTAGTAACTACTCCTCCATTCCAAAACACCCATCCTAAAATCTTCTCGCTTTGACATCCTTTTCTAGGTGTGACCTGATATGGCCCTATTAGTACCCCTAATACCATCAATTTCCATAAAATATTCCTCATTTTATTAGACATGCCCTCCCTCATCTCCCTCAGTAAATTTTAAAACATAATTCCATCAACATATCGAAGGAAAAACTAATGGAGCACCTATGATATAGAATGAACCTCTCTCCATCCCCTATAATTAATTAACTATGTAATACCTAAAAAGGAGGTTGGTGATGTGCCATATCCTTCCCATAGTCTTAACATGTACTTATAAATTTAGGAAACCATATCATTAGTGGTTAATATGTATTTTGAATGTGGTTTCTCCCAAATAGGGGCCATATCCATGCACCTTGTTGCTTTGATACAAACCAGATATAGAATCTATAAACTCCTCTGATTGGGGACAACCCTCTCATAAACCAATACCATAACAAGTGTGTTATGGCTCAGAGATATCAAACTACATTTTAACACCTCGTACAAGTCATGATATGTGGTTGCCAAATTTTCCTTACCCCATTAGTAAATATCAATATAGTACTCTATACTCTACACTTTGGGGGCCCAAAAATACAAATTGTATTCTCACCCTTTCCCCAATCAAGTGAAAAGAAAATATACCAATTATGTACTTGTGAAGAGTGGGGATGGGGATCATCTCTAATGACACCAATCTAAAACCCTACTTGGCACTCACATCAAGTTCCCCTCTATCTCCTAGTTAGGATGTTTATCCACGTGCCTCATCTAGTGACCTAGCACTCTTTAGGACTATCTTCCTGCATGTAACTGACACCTCTAAAATTGTGTATAAATTTTTGTAATATAACCATCCACTCTCCATATACAACAATAAATTATAAAATATTCCAATTTGTATCCCAATAAGTTAAGAAATCATACAATATCCTACTAGTTTGTATAGTCTAAGATAATTTTGAAATCCCCACCATCTCAAGATGATTTGTCTCTTCTCGGATTAGTAGAGGTAAGATCCTTTCAATCAAATATTTATCCCAAGATCTTCTATACCTCTTATGATCCCCATATTTTATCAATATAAAAATATGTATTATAATGTGTCATCAAATAAGTACATCCACAAAAAAATACCAAAAAAAGAGGAAATGGAGTAAGTTAAATCTTCCTTTCTCCTCCTTTTATCTGGTATAGGTGGTTGTTTTGTAACCACTATGATGATTGTGTAACCATCACATTGGTTACACATCTACTACTCTACTAAGAGAGCTAGTTACATAGCCATCATGGTAGTCCCATAACCATCACGGTAGATGCAAAAACCACCATAACAATCATGTCAGTATTCATGGAATGACCTCGATCGCACAAATATAAAAAAATTCATAAATAAAACATAATTAAATAAATATAGGTTTTATTTCTCTAGCCCTACCCCTCAATAGTAAATTTGATTATTTTTTTTAAATTACCCTACCTAGAGCATTTTTCCAAAAAAAAATCTAAACCTAGGACAAGTAGACAAAAGCACTTATAATTAATTTATCCCTAATCTCAAACCACAACTATTGGGTTTGTTTCCATATTGTCTAAAGAATATCCTATTCAAATATATACATGTGCACAAAATAGGTCACTAAAATTTAATAGATCCAAAAATAACAAGTAGGAAAATGACAAATAATTTCTAGAAATTGTAAAAAAAAATTGATATATATATATATATATATATAGTATATATATATTATATAATAATATATATATATATATATATATATATATATATATATATCTATATATATATATATATCTATATAGTATATATATAATATCATATATATATATCTATATATATATAATGTATGTATATTTTATGTTCTAACACATTTTGATAACCTTTGAAAACACTAGTGATACTGGAGCAAGTTGTATCTTTCTCCCTTCATAGATGATAAGTTATTTATTTTATCGTTTCAAATAATTTTTCAATTGCTTTCCTAACATTACACTTGATTCTAATCTTTATGATCACAAGAGGGAGAATGTCCCAGTCATTTTGCTATAAAATGGGTATGTGTTGTCATGCTAGATTTCTAGCATGTAAAATTGAAATTTTGGCCATGACAACTAAGTCCCCACTTGAAAATTTCCCCTCCCTGTCACTATGAACACTTCCTCTAGCCATTATATCCTCAATTTCACCCTCATTATGGCTCACAGGAACATGTTAATAATATTTTCAAGTTTTTTAAATGTGTAGGGATATATGCCTAAGGTCATTAAAGAAGTCACTACATTTCAAGAATAAAAAATTATCTTCAAAGGCCTAGAAAGGGCAATTTTTGGCCGTTTTGCAATAGGTGAACACCCTCTGGAAGATAACTGTGAGGATTCAAACCATCCAAGAGTTATATGGCAGAGAAATGAAGTTATTCAAGGAAATTTAGGGAATATTTATGGAAGAAATTGAAGTTAGGAAAATCTTGAGAAATATTGGGTGATTTTGGGCATAGGTAATGAATGCTCCAATGGTTTGTTGTCATGATAAATGTCTAGCATGCAAAATTGAAATTTTTGGCCATGACAACTAAGCCCCCACTTGAAAATTCCTCTCTCAGAAACTTTAAACCCTTCCTCTAATCATCTAGTGCTCAGTTTAAACTGCATTCTAGCTTAGAGGAATGTGCTAAGAATATTTTCAAGTGTGTTTAATGTGCATGGATGTGTTTTCAAGGTGATTGATTAAGTCATTAAGAGTCAAAGAAAAACAACTTCCTCTGAGAGACCTACAAAATGCCATTTTCGCCCTTTTGTAGCTGATAAACACACTCCCGAAGCCAACATGGAAGATTTAAATACCATCTAAGGAATGGTGTAATAGAGAACATTTAAGTATGTCCAAAGAATTTTATGGAAATTATGTGTGAGAAAATTTTACAACATGAGCAACTTCAGCAATAAGACTGTGTCATTTTGGGCATATGGGAATGAAGGCTCTAATGGTGAAAGATAAATTATCAAGATGACTCTGGGAGTTTCATAAGGAGTTGGGATGTAAATAATATAATCTACATGGAAATATCTTGGAACCCTCTCCATGATGGACACATCTTTTTTTCTCCAAAACTCAAATGTTTTCTGTGATAACACAGGACACAACAGTTGTCCCCTTCTGGTCAAAAATGAAATAGGATCCCAAAACATGAAATTTCAGGTATAATTAGCTTTTGATAATGGCTTGAATGATCTCAACAGGTGATTTGAAGTCAAAATAATATATGGTTTGAAACCAAAATATTCCTCCATTTTCCTGAGGTAGAAACATTACTCTCGCTCTTGATTTGGACTTGGCGTGTGACATCATAATCCAAAAAGTGACATGACCAGACTCATATATCCCCTAAGATGTAAAGGGGAATAAGGGGGACACAAAATTGTGCCCCATTAGTATTGAATATGCGTGAATTAAAATTTTTTATTGGGGTGTTATGATGGAGGTGTGAAGTGTTTTAACTTTCCAAAACCCACTTTTTCATTATGGAGGCCCCTTTTGTACATTTTGGAGCAAAAAATAGCTTGGAGCCTTAGCTATCCCCCAAGTTGAAAAATGGATAAAGGGGAGACAAAATTGTGCACCCCATCTTGGCTAACTCCTCACATCTCACTCCTCGTCACTATCACACATAGGTATTCAAAGTTTACACTCCGGCTTGTCACTCTCTCATGAAGTCAACCCCATGTCACATTGTGAAGAATCAGATATTTCCCAAGGTTTAAGAGGTACAAAGGGACCAAGGGAAACACAAAATTCCACCTTCCATCCATCCACTAAACCAGTTAAGCTATCGATCACTTCAGAACTCATTGTTTGGCCCCTTGAGGTCATTTCCTGGCCACTGTGTCTCATTCTCACTTAACTATATGTTGTCACTTGCCACTATATGGTGAAAATATAACTTTGGTGTCCCTTATGTCCACCTTATCCCCATTATACCAATGAAACTCAAGTTCAACCACACTCTAGCTCAGGTTAAGCTTCATTGTCAAGAGGTGAGTTAAAATTTGAAAATTTAAATTGAATAACTCTCCTCACCTCTCATACTAGGTCATTTTTTAATTCAAGGTGAAGTTGAAACTCCCTCCAAAACCTCCATTTTCACTAGACATTCTTCTCACCATACATACTTTCTCAAAAACGAATAAATTCCCATAATTCTCTAACCATGCACCCATTTTTAATAAATGTTTACATGTGCACTCCTCTCAAAAAATTCTTTAAGATGATTTCGAATGAAATACCATTAAGGATATGTATATTTTACATTAGCAACCTAAAATTTTTGGACCCCAGAGTTTCTTTTTCATATTTACAAAACTATGGTGGACAACAACCTCACAATCTAGAGTAGAAGCTTTGAAGTAAAACCTAAATTTTTAAGAATATTATTATTGCAAACTGACACCAAGAAGACATCCTTACAAAAATAGTAATTGTGTGAGGATTTTCATGTATAGCTATAGTAAGTTTTTGAAAACAAAAAAAAATTAGCACCCCTAACTTCAAACAAGCAAAAATAATCATAAGGTAGAAATTGTGAAATCTTAATAAAAATTGATGTTCTAGATAAGACTTGCTAAAAATAGAAAGTCTCACAATTTAACTCAAATAACTTCTGCCAACTCACATTCTTCATATCTCACTACTTTTTGACACCATCAACTTCAAGTATTCAAGTGTGGATCCCATTTCTACTCTAATCACTAAATATACCGGTGTCAAAGATAGTGATGTTACTCACATAGACCTAGAGGATCTAAAAACCATAAGTCTTGGTAGAACCCCTGAGCCAGTGGAGGATAAAATCTTTCCAAGTGGACTATTTATAGAAATAGGTCACCCAATATTTGTTCTGATAAATACGTTATTCCTGGCATGTGTACAACATTATGATGCAGATTTCATAATAATTTGAGTAAACAAAAATTCAATCCTCACAGTTCTCACATGTAAAGGCATCTCTGAGTGTATGTAAATTCCTATCACTAGCATCATGGTCATAACAACCAGGGAATTTTCATCATATGAGTGGGTGAGGACTAGTTCATATCTACAAGGCCTATCACTTAGTGCATTGCTCAAACAAAGAAGTAAACCTTTCTGTAGTCCTAAGAACTTGTCAAGGAGTGAGTTAAATGATTCTTATTCCAATGCCATTATCCTACTAAGCAAGGTAATTAGTGAAGAAAAAATAAATACTTCCAATATTATATGACTTAGTTCATCCTCATGAATACTGAAGGAAAACATGTGATAGATTGGTGGAAAATCATCAGTGATAACATCCATCGGAAAAAAAAAAAATAGTCACCAACTACTAAGAAGTTCACCATGAATTATTACCTGATGTATGCCCTTTACTTCAAAATACCCTTTAGAGGCCTATCTTTTTCTCCCAATGTGCCTCAAAAATCATCTACCTACGATATGTATCTATAACTCACTCACAGGGGAAAAAAATACCACTTTGCCACATGGTGAGTGATGCATTCACTATGTTTATCATAAGGCTTCTCTAAGGTAATCTAGAATGGAGGATGAAATCTAAATAATTTGATTTGATTTAATAGTATGGGATTCATTTCATCTGTTTCTCCACCTTTACCTATATTAGGGTCAAAGGATCTAATGTTGCTCCTTATAAGCTACCTAGGTACCTGCGTGATAAGATCTTCTTGCTTGAACTCTACCAATAACTATCTAATGTTCATAGCAATTTGAAGAGTGCAAAAAATAAAGGTGTTTCATTTCCCATATCCCTCGGAATATACTCATGAAATAATGTCAATGATGTGGTAAACATTGAAACATATTTCACCAACCTCAATTTGTATTCATACATATCACACGTTGAGTTTGATATTATGAAATATCCACAAAATTTCAGCATTCCATGTTTAGACCACATGCCACAAATTGAACACTAGTGGGCTAACTACATAGATGAATTTGAATTCAAAAAAATAGAATACGTGTGAATGACAGTAGAAAAAATAAGATATATAAAGCTTGAATGATTCATGGATGGAACCAAATATTATAGGTTATACTTTTTTTATCTTGAATATCAAGTGGCACAAACTTACCCTCTTCCTCTCACTCCATGGTGTTGGAAACAAAAGTACTGAGAGGGCAGAGATGAATCAATGATTCTTTGAATTTTGAAACTAAATTCAATTCTCAACAAGTCATTCAATCTTAACCATGGGGAGCACAACATTCAATCATGATCCAATAAAAATAAAGAACACATGAAGACCATATTTAATGTGGGAAACGCTTTAAAAAAAACTCACTGAATTCAATGCACTAGTGAGGACATTTTGTCCTATAAATATTACAAGGATTTCATTTGTTGAGAATCCAATCAACTTGAAGAAACAACTCCAATAATTTAGTCAAGCTACTAATTGACCTTTTGCAAGCTTCTACTTACATGGAAACTACACCTCTCAGAATTTTATCCAAGCTTTTACATGACCTTTTGCAAGCTCCAACTTATAGGGAAGAAACAACTCCCTAATTTTCTAAGCATCCATTTACACTTTTATAATTTTTTGATCACTCTCCAATAGATCATGATCTCTTATTCTTCTCTTATTCTATCTTCATCTCCCTACTTCACTCACTTAACTCACCTCTTTTATCATCACTTCATATTTATTCTAATTTTTTCTACAAGGCATACACATTGTTCTTTCATTTACATAAGGATGACCATATTTTATTCATCATCTCATATCTCTACTCCTACAATCTTTAAGACATGTACATATGCATTTTTCCTCACATAAGGATGAACCTATTTCCACCTCTTTCACATCATCTCATACCTCTCCAAATATAGTTCACAAAAAATAATTATCATACACAATAAGGTACCAAAAATTCATGAAAGTTACATTATCTGACACCTCTTGCACTTCATATTCCAACCCCTTCAACCTCTTACCTCTTCAATTTGAATGTAAGACTATAGGTGACATCAAAAAAATTCTCATGTCATCATCATCAATTTTGTAGGCATGTCAATTACATGTGGATTTATTTGAGTTTTCATAATACTTCTAATTCCTGAAAGGGACTCGATGACACTCTTAAAATCACTCGGTACCTGAACCAACTAAAAATATTTTTCTTACAATATGACATCTGACATCTTATTATGTAACTATCATTCTTTTTGTCTTCTTCCTCTAAACGTGGATTCTTTGTCTTGTAGCTAATGATAACATGAAACAAGTTTTGGGGGGTATTCATACGTTACAAATTAACTTTCAATGTCTTCTATAGGAAAACCAATCTTCACAACTCACCATTCCACTTTCAAGTCTCCATTAGAGTTCACATGCACAACTATATGTATGAGCTTTATAATATAGTCTTCAACTTTGGTGTATGAGGATCATTATAAAATTATGCAATGCAATGTATTTAGGAGGAGTGACTCTTAAAGAGGTCTACAACAACACTATGGACTTGGAGTAGTACTAGCATCTTCATGTTATCCATGTAATGCAGATTAGGTCAAGGTCTCTCAAAGGTTTGCATACTGATAAAATCACCCTTGACAAATTGAGTTGGTACATTCACTAAAACACCTATTAATGGCTCAAAAATCACCTTTCTGGAAATCTACAATCCTTACTCACCTCATAAAATTAAAATCTTGCATCATTTCAAAGTATATGGATAAGATATCCATGCATTTTAGAGACTGTTTATACTGGTTTTTAGACCACAAAAAACCATTATTTCTCTAGATCTCTTCTAACACCACAAAACATACTTTCATGTCAAACCAATTATTCAAACATTTCCCCAACATCCTCTTCTTCAACATCACTGACTCAATTGCATAGGTTATGAGGAGAAAATCACAATTGTATTCTTGTTTTTAGGCCTTATTGACAAGAGTAATGAGACTATTTTAGACCATTTAAACTTTGACCAAAAACCACTTAATTTTATCATTTCATGAGCTTTAACAGGTCATATTGGACCTCTAGCAACCTTATATGTTCATATTACACTTTAACTATATGTTTTCACATCAAAATTTCTTCAAGCTAACATGACTGATTTTGGAACTTCTAGCCATTAGTGATAAGTCATCTTGGATGACATTTTTCACCCAAATTTTGTAAAGGACATACCTGAGAACTTAGGGAACATCTCAATATTTATCCTAAACAAATCCTTTCACCATGAAGCCCTAATCTCATGACTATACATGAAAATCTATTCAAAATAAGCACATTATTATACCTTGTCAACTATCCTGGAGAATGAGACCACCACCAAATTGAAGTAGGATGAGTCCTCTACATCACCAAATCACTAACTAAGATAATTAAATTCATTTGTGCCAAAATTATTAAATTCATTCCAATCACTTTCGGATGAGGGTTTAAGGAGGGTTCGGAACCTACGGTTCTTAACGTTCATTCATAAAGCATAGACCATTGTTTTAACCCATTCCACTTGCATGATTCTATAGACTCAATGCCCAAACATTGGTGAAAATATGATTCCACCATACATATGTTTAACATGTCAACGAGCACATCAAAGTCAACCATCGAGCTGGAAATAGTCATTCTAGGAACTCAATAGGATTCAAACTCACATTTCTTCCTTCTCCTTTGGAATTTTGTTCTTAAAAATTTTCCTCAACACTGTAGCAACCTCCTATACCATTTCCATTCATCATCATTCTTTGGAGAATTCTAAAACTCTTCAACCCATCTCATTTTGGTGACTAGACCTTAGGGTTTTTCCTAATTTATCTCATGATCAAGCAAACCAACACTATAATAACTCATGAAATCACTAAAAACCATATCTACATGCTGAGAATAATTTTTCTTTCCTATCTTCATGCTTACAATAAATCACTCACTCATTAAATGATCATTATTCCTTATTAATCCTTTAATACCCAAGAGTTATGCCTAGGTATAAACCCCCAACCATGCTTAATCCTTGAATTAGTATTGTGAATTACCTTCCTGAAGCCTCTATAACATCCAAACAACATTTCTTGCCTTATTAAGTCTTATATGAGCTCACATGACTAATCTTCATGTATTATTTGGTCATTACTTACCAAGACTAGGTCTCAGTATTGCCTAGAACGCATGACCAAACCATATGTTTTCCTATTGAGACCCATGTGAGTGTATCCACACTCTAAGAAAATGCTCCAATAATTTCATAAATATACTCATGCCTCTTCATACTCCTCTTGTATCCATCATGATTCATTTGGTCACCAAGGACCAAGAACAAGGTCTAGGAGAGACCTATCAATCATGTTAAATCATTAAGTCTGACTCCTAAGACCTCCAAGATAGGCTCTACATCATGTCCATATCCTCTTATGCACCTCAATAATCCTTTTCATCACCTGGTGATCTCATCCTTTGCACTTTGTCATTAATGACTCCTTTGACATAAATGAAAATGCATGCCAAAAATATCTTCCTTTTTCATTGATGAAAACACTTGTACTTTCACTCTCCCCCTTTGACATTAATGAAAAAGGGCATGTATACGATCATATTCTTGAGAAACTATTTCTTCAATGAGAACTTCAAATAAACATACCTTATTTGAATATGCATTTGCCATCGCCATGTATTGAGATCATTGTAGCTTCCCCTAGATAGGAAACACTAACTTCTTATTGCACATGGTTTCTAATGATAGTACATTCTCTTCACTCAAAATTCTCTTGGAATGGAGAAAAATTCTTTAAAGTAAAACTGAAAATTTGTGACCAAGTATCATCTAACATCCTTGATGTACTCATTTTTATAACCCTGTAAGCCTCATATTCAAGATATGACGAAAAAACTAAAAGCACAAACTTTGTAGGTTTCTTATAATTATGATATGAATCTACACACCTAACCACCTTTGTAATTATTTTGCAAACATTGATTTTTACTAGGAAAATCTTATGAACTTGATAGTCAACATAGGATTGATAAACTAATCTCAAGATCTGCGTATGAATACGTAGGATTCACATGACTGTATATTCTTTGATCACCTCACATACATGTATCATCTTGACAAGGCATTGTTACCTGATTTCCTCAATACCCAGACTCGATGTACACATAACTTATTAATATTTTGATATGATATGAAAATTATAAAACCATACCTCATGATGAATTGACATTTCAAGTACAGACTTCAAGAAACTCAAAACTCTTGAATGACTTCATGAGCTAATTATTGTTCAAACTCTTTTGTACAAACCTCAATGAACTTAAGATAATTTGAGAGAAATTATGACCTTACTATCACCATAATATTATCCTTTGATACTCATGACAAGTGTACACATTCTTCATGTCTAGTACTATCAATTAAGACTCAAAAAAACCTAATTGCAAGCCTAGACAAACTTCTCAATATTCATTTCTTTTATGACTTTATTCTTGAGGATTAGAATGAATGTGATCACATATCACTATGACACACTAAAATGGAGCTAGATGGACTGATTAAGGAAATAATTAAAAAACCATCAAAGTATATGGTCTCAAGACACTTTCTCACAATGTTGCATTCTTTGAATACTTATTATAGCCCTTATACAAGCTAGTCATGTACATAGAGCTTTTGAGGGGAAAAACAACCATACTTTGTGATTTCATGCAATTGCAACATGGTGAAGACTTTGGTCAAAAACTATAAGTGAGAATACACCTCCAAGAATATACCATTCTTCCTTCCAATGGTACATGTCTCCTAGTATCCTAAAGAAGACACACAATGCTTGTTTGATCACTAAAATAGTAGATACTCGTCAAAGGAGCTTGATGACTCTATCCTCTCTATTTTTTCCTTTAAGATATTTATATTCATCTTTGATGGAATTTTAGGTGTAATAATTTTATTTCCCATTTTTTCATCCTCTGATTGAAGTCCTAGAAAACATAAATGATACACCCCATTTAATTTTTATATCACAATTAGGGTTAAGAGTTCTTCATGGCTTGTATTAAGTTTCTCTTCCTTATTCTCTTGATCATGAATTTTTGACATCATTCTTGAGCTAGGTTCTCCTATGGTTGTCTCTAATTTCTTATCCTCTCTACCATCTTCACACAGTGTCTTATTATCATGTTTTTCTTCCTTAATCCTAGTATCAGTTCCCTTGTACTTGTATTCAAGATTAACATCCTTATTTTTAGTGAAAATTTTAGACATTATTGACTTTGAATCACTCTTAGGATTGGTATTCACTTTTTACACCTTTTTTCCTTTCCCCTTGAGTTCATAAAGCTTTTTATTGGATCTAGAATGTTCAATTAGATGACAATTCTTTGCAAAATTCCCAAGTTCATGATAGTTGTACCATTCAACATAATGTTTTCTTCTAGATTGATCTGAATTTAGATTCCAACCATGATTAGCAGCCTTATGATCAAAAAACCTTTTATAAAAATTTCCTACCTTTTTGTAATTATAACACACAACTACATTCATAACTCTAGGACCTTTATTTTTCCAATCTTTACTAGATGGTTCATATAAGCAATACTTGGTAGTGTGTCCTTTTTTTTACAATCAAAGCAAGTGATACTCCTTGAGTTATCATATCTACAATTTCTCCATGGATGGTTATCTTTTAAATTATTCTTACTCTCTTCATCTTTATACCTAAAACCATTATAACCATAGCAATAGCCATTGAAACATCTTTCATAACTGGATGCATTAGGTTTTCTAATTGATTTAGACCTTCTTGATCTTGTCTCCTTGACCTCCTACATGGTTTCCTATATTCTTGGACCTACCTTGTCATCTTCAAACTTCTCCATAGGCTTTCCTTTGAATCCTAGTCATGTATTGTCACCTGCTGCTCTTTGATTATCCAAAATTTCATTAAGAACTTTAGAACTCTTATCCAACTTTCCATACATCTTCAACTTATTGTTTTCTTCTTCTAGGTCATATTTTAAGGATGTAAATTCTTCTTAATATCTCATGCAAGTATATTCGTTTTCCTTAAGGGATTGTTTCACTCTATCAACTTGAGATTCTAGTTTTGTATAGAATTTGAGTTATTCTTCCTTTTTGGCTTTGAGAGATGTTGAGGTCAACTCAAATTGTGCTTCAATTTCTTTGAGTTCATATTCATGTTCTTTATCCTTCTTTATTTTCCTTTCCTCAATAATATTAATTTTCTCTTCATATTCTTTCGTTGTTAGCTTCAACTTATGGTTCTTTCTTCTTTGGTTCTTCAATTCTTCAAGGGCACTAATCAATTCTGATTCAAGATTTACTTCAGCATCATCTTGATCTGAAATTTCATTTTCAATAAGATACTTATCTTTTTAGTTGTTTCCTAAGATTATCTTCATAGCCATGTTTATGCTTGAATAAGATCTCCTTCGAGCCTCTAGAATTTCTCCAATAGTACCTACTTTAATACCAATTGTTGGAAGCATAAGAACTGAGAGGGGAGTCATGAATGAGTGTTTATTTAAATTTTGAAACCAAATTCAATTCTCAATAAGCCATTCAATCTTAACTATTGGCAACACAACATTCAATCATGATCCAATAACAAGAAAGAACAGATAAACACTATATTTAATCTAGGAAACACTTAATGGGATAAAAACCCACTGCAATCAATGTACCAGTGAGGACAATTTGTCCTATAAATATTACAAGTATTTAATTTGTTAGAAAACAAATAAAATTGAAGCAACAACTCCAATAATTTATTAAATCTACTACTTGGCCTTGTTCAAGCTTCTAATTACATGGAAGCTACAACTTCCAAAAATTTATCCAAGCTTCTACTTGACATTTTACAAGCTCCAACTTACAGGGAAGTAACAACTCCCTATTGTGTTAAGCATCCACTTATAATTTTACAATGTTTTGGTCACTTTCATATTATTTTTTGATACAACAGATCATCGTCTCTTATTCAGTTGTTATTCTATCTTAATCTCCCTTCTTCAATCACCTTGACTCACCTCTTTTCTCATCACTTCATATTGCTTCTAATTTTATCTACAAGGCATACATATTTTTCATTCATTTGCACAAGGATGATAATATATTTTTTGTCAACTCATACCTCTTCTTATATAATCTTTAATACATGTACATATGCATTTTCCCTCACACAAGGACGAACCTGTTTCCACCTCTTTCACATCAACTCATCTCTCTCCAAAGATAGTCATCAACAACTAACTCTCATACATAATAAGGCACCAAAAATTCATCAAAGTTACATTATCTTACACCTTTTTCACTTCATATTCCAATACCTTCAAGTTCTTTCCTCTTTATTTTGAATGCAATACTCTATGTGACGTCAACAAAACTCTCATATTGTAATCATCACGTTTACATGCGTGTTAGTTACATGTGCAGTCCGTCTTTTAGTTGTCATAATACTCCTAATACCTATAGGGTACTATAAGACACTCCTAAACTCACTTATCACCTGAACCAACTAAAAATATTCTTCTTACAATATTACATCTAACATCTCTTGTTTAAATGTCATTCCTTTTGTCTTCTCCCTCTCAACATGAATTGTTTGTCTTGTAGCTAATGATAAAATGCAACAAGTGTTGGGGGGAGTAACACATTATAAATTACCTTTTAGTGTCTTTTATAGGCAACACAATATTCACAACTTTTCATTCCACTTTTAATTTTTCATTAGAGTTCAGATTTATAACTAGATGTATGAGCTTTACCATATAGTCATCAACTTGGGTTTATGAGGAGAATTATAAACTTTATATAATGTAATATATTCAAAATAAGTGACTCTCCAAGATCTCTACAATAACACTATAGACTTGTAGTAGCATGGGCATATTCATGTTATCCATGGAATGCATAATAGGTCAACGTCTCTCAAGGGTTTATGTAATCAAAAAACAATCCTTAAATAATGTGAGTGTGTACATACAGTAAAACACATGTTCATGTATCCAAGGTCCACCTTTCTAAAAATATAATATCCTTAGTCAACTCATCAAATCAAAATCCTACATCATTTCAAGGTATATGGTTCAGATATGTATGCATTTCAAAGACTGTTTATACTGGCTTTTAGACCACAAAAAAAGAAATCTTTCTCTAGATATATTCCATCACCCCAAAACATAATTTCATGTCAAAAACATTATTGGAACACTTCCCTAGGTTCCTCTTCTTCAACTTCAAGTACTCACTTGTATAGGCTATGAGGAAAAAAATCCACACTTGTACTCTTGTTTCTCAGGCCTTCTTGACAGGACTAATGATATTGTTTTATACCATTTGAACTTAGACCTAAAAACACTTCATCTGATTAGTTCATAAGATTAAACAGGTCATATTGGACCTCTATAAACCTTTCAATTTCATAATTTCTCACTTCATTTGTATGACGTCACATCAAAATTTCTTAAATATAACATGACTGATTTTGTCATTTCTATATATTAGTGATAGGTCAATCTTGGATGACATTGTTCACACAAATTTTTGAAAAATACCTACCTAAAAATTCTTATGAGAAATTAGATAACATCTCAATATTTCTCATAAACCAATCCTTTCACCATGAATACCTCATCTCATGAATATACATGCAAATATAATCAAAATAAGAATGTTTTTGTACCTTTGCAGTTATACTAGAGAATGAAACCACCACTAAATTGAAGTAGGATGAGTCCTCTACATTCCCAAATCACTAACTCAAATCATTCAAGTCATTTTGTGCCCAAATTATTTAATTATTTCTATTCACTTTTAGATGAGGGTTTAAAGAGATTTTGGAACCTCTTTTAGCTCTTAACTTTCATTCATAAAGCATATACCATCATTTTAACTCATTCCACTTGCAAAATTCTCTAGAATCAATGAACCCACATTAGTGAAAATATTTTGCCACCATATAGATATTTAACATGTCAATGAGCACATCAAAATAAACCCTTGAGCTAGAAATTGGTCATTCTAGCAAATTGATAGGACTCAAACTCATATTTCCTACTTCTCCATTGGAATTTTGTCCTAAAACATTGTCCTCAACATTGTATCAACCTCCTGTACCATTTATAATCATCATCATGATGTGGAAATATTCTACAACACTTCAACCCATATCATTTTGTTGACT
The DNA here is from genome assembly GCA_019776745.2 of Taxus chinensis. Taxonomy (NCBI): domain Eukaryota; kingdom Viridiplantae; phylum Streptophyta; class Pinopsida; order Cupressales; family Taxaceae; genus Taxus; species Taxus chinensis. The sequence goes on along the minus strand of CM034155.1, from coordinate 613,530,808 downwards.
AGACCTTAGGGTTTTTACCTTATTTAGGTCATGATCAAGAAAACCAAAACTATAAAGAAAACCCCAAAACTATAACAACTCATGAAATCATTGAAAACCATATCTGCATGCTTATAATAATATTTATTTCCTATCCTCGTGCTTACAAGAGCTCACTCACTCAGCAAATGATCAGATATGCCTTATTAAGCCTTTAAGACCCAAGAGTTAGGTCTAGGTATAAACCCTCAACCATGCTTAATCTCGTATTTATCACTTTAACTTACCTTCATGAAGCCTATAAAATATGAAAAACAACATATATTACCTTTCTAAAGCCTCTATGAGCTCAATTGATTGATATTCATGTACTATTTTGTCATTACATACGAAGACTAGGTATGGGTAATGCTTAAAAAAACATGACCAAAACCATATTCCTGCATACTGAGACCCATGTGGGTGTCTCCACATACTATGCACATGCTCCAGTACTTGCACAAACATCCTCATTCCTCTAAATACTCCTCTTGGCCAAATCATGCTTCATTTGATCACCAAGCACCACAAGAATAAGGTCTAGTAGAGAACTATAAATCATGCTCAATAGCTGATCCTAAATCTTAATACCTCCAAGATAGGCTCTACATCATGTCTATATCCCCTCATGCACCTCAAGAATTCTTTCTATCACTTGGTGATATAATCCTTTGCAATTTTTCATTAATGGCTCCTTTGACATCAATGACAATACATGCCAAAAAATTTATGCCTTTTTTCATTGATGACAACACCTGTATATAGTTTTTCCTTTCCCCTTGAGTGCATGAATATTGATTTTGGATCTAGGATGTTTAGTTAGATGACAATTATCTACAAAATTCACAAGTTCATGATAGTTATAACATTTAACATAATTCTTTCTTCTATAATTATGTGAAATGAGATTCTAACCATGATAAGAAGCCTTGTGATCATGACACTTCTTATAAACAATTTCCTACCTTGTTACAATTATAACACACAACTTCATTATTAACTCTAGGACCTTCATTTCTCCAATCTTGACTTGATGGTTCATATAAGCAGTACTTGGTAGTGTTTCATTTTTCTTGACAATTGAAACACTTGATATTCCTTGAGTGATCATATCTGCAATCTCTCCATGGATGGTTATCTTTGACATTATTCATGCACTCCTTATCTCTATGCCCAAAAACCATTAAAAGTATGACAATAGCCATTGAAATAACTTTCATACCTGGATGCATTAGGTTGCCTAATTTATTTAGACCTTCTTTATCTTGTCTCGTTCACCTCCTACATGGTTGCTTGTCTACTTGGACCTACCTTGTCATCATCACACTTATCCATAGGCTTTCCTTTGAATATTAGTCATGTCTTATCACCTTCTGCTCTTTAACTATCCAAAATTATCATTAAGAACTTCATATCTCTTCTCCAACTTTCCATATATCTTTCAACCTATTTTTTTCTTCTTCTAGGCAATATTTTGAAGGATATCAATTCATATTCATATCTCATAAAATTATCTTCTTTATACTAAACAGATTTTTTTCACTCCATCAACTTGAGATACCAGTTTTGTATTGAGTTTGATGCATTATTTGTCTTCATTTTTTAGATATTTTTAGGTCACTCTAATTATGCTTCAAGTTCTTGAGTCCATATTCAGTTTTTCTATCCTTAATTTTTTTTTCCTTTCATCAATAAGAATGATTTTATCTTCATATTCCTTCACCATTAGCTTCAACTTATGGGTTCTTCATTCTTTGGTGCTTCAATTCCTCAATGGTACTAATCAATTATTCTTCAATATTTACTTCAGCATCATCCTCATATGGAATTTTCATCTTCCCTAAGATATTTATCTTTTGATTTTCTTCCTGGTGTAGCTAATATCAACAAAAACCTTCAAATTAACTATCACATGGTTTACACCATCAACATTCACTTTACTTTGCATGAGAAAGATTATACAAGGTTCAAAATGCTACTTAACCTAACTTGTAAATGTAACAATTGAGTTAATTTCCTCTTTCAAGGTTCTATTAATTCATCAATCCATTCCTCTTACTCTAAGAGTGATAATATTTCATTTACTATACTGTTCATAAGTCAAGTTTTTTGTCCTTCTAACCTTTCACTACTCTTGTCTATTATTTTCCTTTTATTAGCCCTTCATTTCTAATTGTCAACTTTGTCTCTTCTTATCATAATTCCACCTACTTTCAAGTCAAATATTATATATATACCTCAAAATAAGTTTAGTGAATCACTAAAAATATTTTAATATCATCAACCTTGCAATCATTATGTTTTAGGTATAAACTGTCTTGTCTTCCTCTTAAGATAAAACATGCTTGGTTCATAGGGGAGTTTTGGACTTATAGAATTGTTTCTAAGACTTTATTATCTCCAATAAAATCCTCATATCCACTCAAATTTATGCCCAAATTTTTGGTTTCTATCTCCTTGTATAACCCTCTCATGTCTATTTTTTGTGTTTTCTCTATAAACCCTTACTAGGTTTTTACAAGTAGACAATCATGCATATGTTTGGTATTGAGAGGGTTTCAATGATAAATAATTGACCATTTTTGACACCCAAATAATTTTTTTGAATTCCCTACAATATTTCAAGCTTGAACTCAAAGTCTAACATTTACTTCCTTTGTTACGCTTCTCTTATAACAAGCCTTCACTAACATGTGCACACAATCCTAACAAAGATTGGTAAAGAAATATCTTTCTTCCACCAATTAAATCTGAACATTATTCTTCTAACATTTTAAAAACTTTATCAAGATGGTTTTTTATCAACTTTTGGGGCTAAACTCCTTGTTTTAATATTTTTAAGCACTCTTTCTCTTTGAAACCCTAATTGAGAACATGGTTAGTCTAAGAGTCTTATTTTTTGCATAAATCTCATTATAACTTATTTCAAAGCTTAAAAATTGTTTTGGAGATCTAAATCAAGGCTAGGAACAATATTTTATTACCAGTGGAAGTATAGGAATCAATATAAACTTAATATTTTCTTACTTTCCTTCGTGTTGTTGTAGATGGCATACACAGTTGAAAGAAGAACTTGTTGTTAAGTTTGATTTTTCTTTTACTTGATGACCCTACATGCATGATTTTTTATTTTTTCTTAGACACATTTTCCACACCATTTATTTGTTGTTCCACTCTACTAAAGCAACCAAGCTACTCCTCCAAAGAACAAAACTCACAGTTACAACTTACTCAGCTACATTCCTCCTAACTTCTTTATTTATCAATAAAAAACACAAAACATACCCAAGAGAAATTGTTCTAATCAATTCAATAGCATTCCACTCCTTATAATTCAATCAAGGAGTCACAATTATGAGTTTATGGTATTTTTATGAGAATCCATGGGCTTCACTAATCATGCATAGTGTCTATTAAGTCATAAAACCATTTCTCTTCACAATTTTTTTCCACAAAGAGATTCAAGGTATACAAGTTACTTTCTTGTTTCTTGTTCTTTTGGTCTTAAGGGAAACTCTCAATTCTCTTCACCTATGCTACAACAAACAAGCTCACCATTCTACACTTTTCAAGGTTAATCACAATCAATACTTATGTCTCACTTTTGTACAGTTATGAATACATTACAGAGGTTTGTTTTAGGCCCTGAGGTTACACCTTTCATGCATAGATAACTCAGGACTCGATCAAAATATATCAATATCCTTCACACAATGATAAATAACCACTAGAACTTAGAGTTGAATCATAATTTCACAGTTTTGATCTAGAAAATACTTATTTCTTCACAAATAATAACAGTATACATAAACCTTGCTATTATTTATCTTCACTGGTTAGATTTTTAATTCTATATCAAACCATGCATAAGCCTTCCAATCACAGCCAACAAGAACTCATTATGCATTATGCTTTCATGTCATAGTCAACAATAACATATTACATATTCAAACACTATCATTTTCCTTCCTTGAAGCTTCCTTTGATTTCCATTCAAATGGGAATGGGAAATCAGTTACAATTATGATCATTTATACCCTTCACCCATCTTATAACCAAATATGAGCTTCCAACTCGTGGTTCATAAGAAAAATGTGATAATTGGTTGTCTTTTTAGACAAGGAGACTTAACTTATAAATGTTAACTAACTTGATATGACCTAACATGACCTCAAGTCTAGAAGATCACTTAAGACCACATTTAATTGCCCCCATTTCATCCACATAATTGTTTATTGGCTCCAAGAATACATTAAATCAACCATTACAAACCAAAACTGACCTCTAAGACTCATCTTTTACTTTTGTAGGGAAAGCCAAATATTCAAATTTTGAAAAACTTAGACACAAACCATCACATATAAATGAATCCTAATAACCCCTAGTACCGACTAACATACCCATCAAACCAAAATATGATGACTCAAGGACTTATTTACATAGTGGAGTGATGATCCCGCATCACTTCCTAAGATTGTCTCCATTGCCATGATTTTTGTTTCAAGAGGTTCTCCTTCAAGTTGTAAGGCTTACCTCCAACAGAACCTGATCTAATATCAATTGTTGGAAACACAAAGTAGTGAGAGGGGAGGGGGTCAATCAATGATTCTTTGAATTTTTTAAACCAAATTCAATTCTAAACAATCCATTCAATTTTAACTATGGGGAACACAACATTAAATCATGAGCCAATAATAATAAATAACACATGAATACCATATTTAATGTGGGAAACACTTAAAGGGAGAAAACCCACTGAAATAAATGTGTTAGTAGGACAATTTTTCCTATAAATATTACAATGATTTAATTTCTTGAGTATCCACTCAAGTTGAAGCAACAAATCCAATAATTTACTCATGCTATTAATTGACCTTGTGCATGCTTCTACTTTCATGGAAGATATAACTTCCAACATTTTAGCGAAGCTTCTACGTGACCTTTAGCAAGCTCCAACTTACAGGGAAGCAACATCTCCCTATTGTGCTAAGAATCCTCTCAGACTTTTACAATGTTTTCATCACTTTCATATTTTTGTCTGATACAACAGTTCATCATCTCTTTTATAAGCTCTTATTCTATCTTCATCTCCCTACTTCACTCACCTTAACTCACCTTATTTCTCATAACTCCATATTTATTCTAATTTTTTATACAATACATACAAATTTTTCTTTCATTTGCCACCAAGGATTATCATATCTTTTTCATCATCTCATACCTTTTCTCTGATAATCCTCAAGACATGTACATATGCATTTTTCCTCACACAAGGATGAACCTATATCCACCTCTTTCACATTAGCTCATACATATCCAAAGATAGTCATCAAAAACTAATTCTCATAAAAAATAAGACACCCATAATTCATGAAATTTACATTATCTTACAACTCATACACTTCATATTCCAACCCCTTTAACTTCTTTCCTCTTCAATTCGAATGCAAGACTCTCGGTGACATCAAAAAAAACTATCATTTTTCCATCATATATTTCTTAGGCATGTCATTTACATGTGCAATCCTTCTTTGAGTTGCCATAATACTCTTAAAAAATCCAAAGGATTATAAGACACTCCTAAACTCACTCAGCACCTGAACCAACTAAAAATATTCTTCTTACAATATAACATCTAACATCTTCTTATGTAATGGTCATTATTTTTTTATTCTTCCTCTCAACATGGATTATTTGTCTTCTGGATAATGAGAAAATGCAATAATTTTTGGGGGGGAAGTCATAATTTAAATATGACCTTTTAGTGTCTTATATAGTAAAAATTAGTCTTCAAAACTCTCCATTCCACTTTCAAGTCTCCATTAGAGTTCACATATACAACTAGATGTATGAAATTTACAATAAATTCTTTAACTTAGGTTTATGAGGAGCATTATAAAGTTATTTGATGCAATGTATTCAGGAGGAGTGATTCTTCAAGAGGTCTATAACAACACTATGTTCTTGGAGTAGCACTAAAATCTTCATGTTATCTATGTAATGTGTATTAGATCAAGGTCTCTCAAGGGTTTGCATACTCATAAAACCAACCGTGAAAAAGTGAGTTGATACATATACTAAAATATTTTTTCATGGCTCTAAAGTAATCTTTCTGTAAATATAAGATCCTTACTCAACTCATCAAATAAAAATATTTCATAATTTCAAGGTATATGGGTCTAACAGATGGAGTGTGATGAGATGATAGAGAGATATGGAGTACGATGATGTGATTCAAACAAGAATGGGTGGGAATTTTATGGGAGGAATATTCTACCTATGGAATCAGTGGGTAGACAGTCCCTTACCTGTGAAACCCAGACAAAATGGGGCCCCCAAGGCTTCATTGACGTGGGCTAGGGTTTTGAAAACTGAGAATGAGTTTGGTACTGGATTCATCCCCTAATCAAAGAAGGACGAGACAAGTATGTTTCTTGAGATCCCAAATAGTATTGTGGATAGAACTATGGGATTAATGGAGAATGCATTGATTGGAAAACTTGTTAGAGGATGCCCAAATATTGATTCAATAAGGGAATGGTCACTTCATAGATGGAATCCGAGAGGGGGTATACAATTTTCATCTCTCTCGAATGGATTCTTCCTATTCAACTTCAACAATGTCGAAGACCCTTAAAGGGTATTGAATGAAGGACCATAATTTTTGGGTCGAATGGGTCTATTTCTGAGGAAGTGGTCTCCTTTGTTCAATCCTGATAAGGAAAATAGAAATCATTTCCCTGTTTGGGTACATCTCTCAGGGTTACCCATGGATTTTTGGGATATACATGTGATTAAGGGGATTGTTGGAACCTTGGGTACCTTAATTTTGATTGATAATGTAACCTTAAACAAAACCAGACTGATTTGTGCCATTTTTTGTATTTATTCTCTCATGGGAAAACCAATACCCAAAACTATTGTTCTCAAATCTAAGCTTGTAAAATGGACACAAAACATTGAGTTTGAAATATGTCCACAAAAGTGTGATAAATGCAAAGGTTGGGGTCATACCAAACAGCAATGCAAATTAAAGAAATTAGTATATTACAGAGAAATATTTAAGTCTAACAAAAATATAGATAAAGGAAAAGGTATGGAATCCTAAGAGGTAAACTCTAACACTTTTAGAAACCTCTTTCCAAACAAGGGGATTGTGATAATAGAATAGATGGGAAATGAGAAACCTTGCACCCATCCTAGCAATGAAAGAAAGGATGGAGAAAACCAAACCATTAGATATCCACCCATTGATGATGATGGATTCACTGAAGTTATTTCTAGAAAAAATAGAAAAAAGGCTCTATCTGAACCACATTTTCAATTAGTCAAGGATCATTTTCAGATTGAGAGATTGAAGGTTTCAAAAAAATTGGAACCATTGTTAACAAAAGAGATGGCGAAGGAAAAATTGTAGAGTAGTCTAAAAGAAGGAAATATAGAAGTGAATGTCTTAAAAGAAGAGCTAGGACCGTTCACCAACATGATGGATAAATTTCTAGGTTATGAAGAAGTTGTAGTGATGAAGGGAGATGAAAAAGGGGAGGATGAGGAAGTGAACAAAATTAAGAATATCATTCAAAATGTGATACAGCATAATCAAAAAATCTTAGAGAAAGTGAGTGCTAAAAGATCTGTAATATTGAAATAAAACATCCCAACAAAAGGTATATGCACACCTGGTAAGGGAGGAGAATCAAGCAAAGTTGCGACTAACTCATAAGACAATAAAAATGGTTCTAGGAGGCCTAATAGGCAAGCAGCCTGGAAAAATACTAGTCAGAAGGAAATAGATGATGGTACTCAATGGAAGCTAGATATAAGAAGTTTTAGAATACCAAAACAAAGTGTTTCCAAATGAATATAATTTCATGGAATATAAGGGGTGTTAACAATCCCAATAAATCTAGACTTATAAAATACATCAGGTTGAAGCACAAGGCTGATATTTTAATTCTTCAGGAAACCAAAGTAAAGGAAGAGAAATTTATGTTAATAAAGGATAGTTTATGGTGCAAGGCAGAGGTAGTGGTTGTCAGTTCTATGGGTGCTTATGGTGGGCTTGTTGTTATATGGGACCCCAACAAGTTTCAAGGTATGAATCTTCTGTGAAAATATAACCACATTGTTATTCTTTTCAAAGACTTCAAATATAAAGCTTTTTGGGTTATGTATATTATCTATGCACCAAATCATAAAGGGGAAAGAAAATGTTTTTGGGAAGAGTTATCTAAATTTCACAATATCATCTCTGAGACAGAGTGGATTGTTATTAGGGATTACAATACTTTGCTTATGTCGGGTGAAAATAAGGGTGGCAATACTGAATTAAATGAAAGTATGGAGGCATTACAAGACTTTATCACCTCTAATAGCCTCATGGACATTGATTTAAAGGGGAACAAATATACTTGGTCTAACCGTAGACTAGGTGATCAATTGATTAAAGTTAATCTAGATAGAGCCTTAACTACTTGGGATTGGTTGAAATAAGAGGCTTTCCTTTTGTCCATTCCCATAATAGGTTTAGACCATAACCCAATCTTATTAATGGTCAAAGATAAGGAAATAAAAATAACTCCTTTTCGATTTGAAAAAATGTGGCTTCAGCATGAGAATATTAAATAACTTGTTAAGGAGTGGTGGGGCATAAATATTCAAGGAACAGTTATGTTCAGAGTCACCAAAAAACTAGCAAATGTTAAGAATTGATGCAGGAGCATCATGAAAAGAAGAAAAAAATCTCAAATTTTTCCTTCTTGTCATGTTTATGGAAATAAGGAAGATGAATGTGAGCCTTGAAGTCATGATGGGTAATATAAAGTGGTCCAATGTTCAAAACTTCAAAAATTATACTTTCCCTCCTCTATAAATTCAAAATTTGCAAGTTTGTAGTGAAGGAATTAACATATTAGTATGAGTAAAGGAGTACTAAGATGTTTTTGGGGATTTAGTGGTTATATAGCATATGATAAATGAGTCATAGGTGGATAAGAGATAATAACATGATGTAATGAATCCATTTGACTGTGTATGACCATATGTAGAGTCGTGATGGTCATGGAGTTAGTTAGGTTTTTCAAGAAGAAGAGATAAATTCGAGAGAGATTTAGTTATGAATTTATTCATTTGAGGAGAGGGGAGAATTACTCAAAAAGGGGAGGGAGGAGAAGTAGAGGAGTTAGATGAAAAGGAAATTTTGTATGTAAATATTACAGATTCTTGAATAACTCTATTTTTTACAGTGTAATTTGTCCTTTTTTTGCAAAATTCTGAGTTTTGAATGCATGAGATTCAAATATTATGGAGATGAGGGTTGAGAATTAGACCAATGGTTGATTTTAATTTTAGAATGTTAATAAAGATCCAAATAAGAGAATAGGAATGATGTTCTTTGGTGAATTATCAACATATGGATTGGTATATGACTGTCATTCCTATAGACTGTGAATTTTGCAGGTCTTTTACTATGTAACAGACTTGAAAGTCTTGTGGTGTAATACATTCAATGTGAATCATGTGTAAATAAGGTTAAAGTATTAAGGTAGGGTCTTAAGATTGAATTTATTGTTAACTACATTGTATGCTCAGGAAACTTGAGGAATAGATAGTCTGGTGACAGTAAGCGAAAGAGTTGATTATTTTCTTATGTCATGTTTGAAATCAATTGGGGAATGATTTGGAAATGTTATACAGTGAGAGAAGGTGCATATTTTAGTATCAAATAATCTGGGGATAATTGTTGTTGTGTGTTATTTTCCACATCATCAGGTGAGTCATCTCACTTAGGTGAGATCGTAGGTCCATGTGTCATTTAGGGGTCATTATGAGATTCTCTTACACGTTAGTGCATCCATGCATCAGTGCGTCAGTGCATCATATGTGTCATTGGGAGTTACATTTCTATTCTAGGAATGTAACTCCCCCTCTCTACTTGAGTTGTCATGATTGCAGCACTGGGGGTTACTCAGCACCTCATATATGTACACATCTTTTGATCTATGAGATAGAGGAGATTTTTATGGCTTAACCAGGTTCTACCCGTTTGTTTCAAATCTTTGCATGCACATTCGGTTGATGCTCGCTCCTCCCGAGATCTCTTCACGTTTTCATTCGCACGTCCGTTGATTTGCACGTCATCCCTCGTGATCTTTGCTTACGGGTTTTCAAATCCTCTTTCATGGTATCAGAGTAGATCTTGTGGATCCATGCACTCATCAGCGTTTCTGTGCGTGTTTTTTGGCTTCCGACGTGATATCTAGATTTCTTTCAGCCGGTGTCATAATGGATATTTCGTTTGTGTGTTTATTGCATTGATTTCGGGCATTTTCATACCTCCTTATTCAGGTGGTTCAATTGTTCGTGTGATTGTGGGTGTTTTTGGGGTGTTTGTGGGTTTATAGCCTTTATTGCGGTCTTTAGAGGTTGCCGTGTTGTTTTGTATCGGGGTTGCATCCTATCTTCGACCGCTCTGTTTGGCTTCTCCAACTTGGTTTGCACTCATTGACTAGTTATGTGTTCGTGTTTTAATTCCGGGTTTGTTGGTGGACCCTTGGCCTATGTTTCCCCTTGCTCAGTGTTGGCTCGATTTCCTAGTCACTACTTGCTCGGCCCCTCATCCAGTCTTCTCATGGTGCATGTTGTGCTCAAGCTCGCCATGTTTGCATCCTTCTCGACCCTGGTTTGTTAGTTCTAGTGTAACATTCAGTTCTAGCTTCCCTACTCACCATTACTTCCGGGCTGTGCATTTGGCTACATTACCACCTCATGTTTTTGCTCTTGTGCCGACCATTGGCTTGAAAACTCATTGGAATGTTGCTACGTTTTTTTATCTTGCTTCTTTGGCTCATGCTTTGCATTATTAACATCTCAGTTTTTAGTTCTACATGCTCTGTTGGATGAGTTGATCTTTCCTTCTCGTGAAAACACTTCCATTCTCATGCTTGTGAAAATCTCCAGCTCCAACAGTTTGAACCGTCCTTTGTAAACCATTTTCTGCTCCCACCTGTGTTGGTAGCTCCACACAGAATCCAGACCTGTAGCATTGGTTTCTCCTTGTGTGGAAATCACCTTAGCTTCAGCCGCTCTTAGATAGACCTATTGAAACCGTTCTGCCTTCTGACATGGTCTATGCTGCCTCTGCCCAAGGTGATCTACGCAGTCTTAGCGGTTTTGTGCTCCACTCAACCCAGCACGTAGATTTCCACAGCCTGCAGCCCTGTGTATGTGGCTCTCTCCCTTCAAAAAACATCTACATTGATTCTCGGCAGGATTAAACTGACCCTGCAGCATCTCCCAGTTTAGATGTGGCAACCTGCAACTCCAGTTCAGTCAACAACCGCTCAGCTTGGCACTCAAACACCTGCTCCACATTGCTTCTCACAGCTGTTGTCCACTCTTCCAATGTGGGCCCCCACCTTTTTTAAAATGTTTTAAGGTGTAAAAAAATAAAAACATTATTCATTCATGGCATGTAATTGAGTTTTAGACTGTTTTTTGGCTTGTATTCTTCCCTTCCTTCGAGCGTCAAAGACGGAGGGTGAGGTCCAGGGTTGACAGGAGGCTAACCCCCCTTCACAGTCAAAACAAATCCTGGTTAAAATTTCATGTCGTTTCCAATGAGTAGTCACACAACACCCTTTGCACCCATTTAGAGCACTTTTTTAATGTGTTTGCAGCATCTAGTGTATTTTTCCATCAGTTGCAGGAATCGTTTTAATGCTATAACTTTTGACTCGCTGCTCATTTTTTAGCGCTTCCTTGGTCAAAGTTGCATGATTTTTCACACTTTACATGATGGCATTGTCAATTTTGTAAACGTACTACTTTTATAAAGTTCCAAATTCTGGGAGGGGTTGATTGTACTCTTGGGCTTACACACGCAGACGCATTATCGGCCGAGTCTGACGTCTTGCTTTTGTGCACCTTGCATCTTGCCTTTTTTTCATCATGGAGAGTGCTCTTTCCAGACGTGAGCATCCTAGGATTGCCTTACAGCCTCCGTCACTTCTCACCAAGAGAGGGAACTATTCAATTTGGCGTGCTTCCATGGAACGTTACTTCGCCCACGAGGGTCTTTTACCCTTCTTGCTTGGGCCAGTTCTTACACCCGCTGATCATCATCATTTGGAGGAATTCCTTGACACTTGTGACCATTTCTTTGGTCACATGATGATGCATGTCTCTCATTCTCTCTGGTTTCACGTGGCAGATTCAGATCCACCTCACTGTGTCTGGAGCATTCTTCAGTCCTTGTATGGAGACCCTTCACATACTGTCGCCATGTTTTTTGTTGCTGATTTAGTTGTCTCCTCCATTTCTTCATGTGATGATAGTTCCACTGACATAGACTCGCTTGATTCTACTTCTGATGACGAGGATTGTGCACCCTGTTCTGATGTTGAGATTACTACAGAGGACTCTTCTCCTCTTTCTCTCACTATTCTAGACATTCTTGTCACCCCCCACATCTCATCAGCTATCAAGCAGTCTCATACTCAGTCTCATAGCGTCATTACACTAGCCTCATTTCCACTTCCAGTGTATGAGGCCCACTTCACTCCTCTACCTTCATTGGATGACTCATACCTATCTGACATCACTCTTCTGTTTGTCGATCCCCCTCATTAGGATGAGTATCTACCTGACCTTAGTCGTATTTTCACAGAGTTTACTTGTGATGCACTACAAGTCCCTCATCCATCTACAGGTGTTTCAGAGGAGTTCATCATCTCTGTTGTTGGGAGTGCCCCTTCCGGGAATCATGTCACTTCCACATTTCCGGAGACCTTCATTGATTCACCCTCAGTTGTGGATCCCTTTTCTATTATGGAGGATGTTTTTTTCCCTTCACATCACTTGGACATCCTTTCTACGGGTGTTCCTCTTCACTCTGACAGTTCTACACACATGTCATTTCCTTCAGTTCCTTGGCACTCACTCGCTAGACCTATGTCACACTTCCATGCACCAGACTCAGAGTTCTTTGTGTTGCTGCCTTCAGTTTCCTTTGTGGAGTGGGTAGACTTCCAACACATAATTTTTGTCCTTCCTAAGGGTAGGCACACAGTTCAGTGCGGGTGGCTCTTCTTCAGTCCAGAGGTAGAGGATCTCATCATCGACATTCTTCTGGGAGACTTCCTAGAGCTGTAGAGTTCAGATCCATCCATGGCATCTTCTGCATTCCTCTCGTCTCCCTCTTCTTCTCTCTTCTTCTTCTTTCTGAGAGATTACCTCTTTATACATGGGTACCCTTTCAGGCTCATCTATGGCCGGGACCCATATTTGGAATCTTTCTTAGATTAGAGAGTGTTTTGTTCTCTTGTGGTGGATATTTTTCCCACTAGGTTTTCCTTCACTACTTGGGACCTCTTTCTTGTGCATGGGTACCTCATCAGACTTTGTGTCGGGACCCATTTCTTGTTTCTAACTTACCGCCTCTTCCTAAGTTATGATGAAGGGGGGGTGTTGGTGTGTATTATTTTCCACATCATCAGGTGAGTCATCTCACTTAGGTGAGATCGTAGGTCCATGTGTCATTTATGGGTCATTACGAGATTCTCTTACGCGTCAATGCGTCAGTGTGTCAGCACATCAGTGCGTCAGTGCGTCATATGCATCATTGGGAGTTACACTTCTATTCTGGGAATGTAAATCCCCCTCTCTACTCGAGTTGTCATGATTGCAGCACTGGGGGTTACTCAGCACCTCCTATATGTACACGTCTTTTGATCTATGAGATAGAGGAGAGTTTTATGGCTTAACCAGGTTTTTCCCGTTTGTTTCAAATCTTTGCATGCACATTCGATTGATGCTTGCTCCTCTCAAGATCTCTTCATGATATCGTTCACACGTCCATTGATGTGCACATCGTCCCTTTTGATCCTCACTTGCGGGTTTTCAAACCCTCTTTCAATAATAAGTACAAGGTACTCTATTTGTCCTTTATAAGTGATGTCGTGATTATAGCTATGACTGGGAATTGTGTTTGATAGTGGGTGGAGTTTACTATAGATTTGGTTATAGTTGATTTGTAAATTAATGTGGAGGATCTAATCATAAAACCCTTGAATAATATTTATTACTCTAATTGACTGTAATGCAATATTGTATAACTCAAGGGGATTGTGTATTTGCAAAACTATGTCTTATATGGTTGAACAATCTATGATTCCCTTAGGTTTTATGATAGATACAAGCATGAGTGGAAATTACCAGAGTAATGAGACAAGATTTATTCGATGCATGAATGAAAGTTAGAAAGGAAAGGAATCTTTGTTCCTTTGACTAAGGGTGAAAATATCCAAAACCCTGGTTATACACTTGCATACAAGACTAATTTTCACAAATATGATCACACTAACTCATTGTCATGACTCATTACTTACTAATAACTCTTGAGGAATCTTGGATGGTCTATGTTGACAAGTTACAGACCCTAAAAGTGAATCCAATCAATTTTTTAGGGAAAATGGTGTCTCTCGAGTTATCTCTGTCACTACACTAGGGTTTGCTTTTTAAGGCCTTAGATCATCGATTTTTGATCTAAAATTAGAAATATATTTCTGTGGGAAGGTTTATTTAAATATTTTGGAGGAATTTTGAAGGTTCACATGGTGTATTTTTGGTATTCTTTACCAGTCCTTGAGGTAATTATGAACACGGTTAGATTCCAAGTTTTAGAGGTCAATTTTGCTAAATAAGTAGTAATAGTGCTTTGACTTAGAGGATGAAACTTGTCAAGAAGTAAGAGGGGATAAATGGATAGGATAAAAGTTAATATTCTTGGTGATAGACTCACTTCATTCAAATATATGCAAGCATAAGCCATGATCCAGGATAGTAGAAGGTCATTGGTCTAGAGCGATAAAAGTGGATTTCAAAGAGAAGGATAAGGATTTAAGCCTCCAAATTTGAGGCACATCTTATAAAAATTGAGAATTGGTACATGTTTTCAAATGGGATAATGTGTTTTCTAATTACTCATAACCATGACTATGCAACACATTGATTTGAGAACTCATTGAAGTAGTTTTAGACTAAGTCAAGGAACAATGATGAATTTTAGTGAATCTAATATAATGAAAGGTTGTTATTATGTGGGAATGAGAATATGAATACAGAGTATTGACAGTGAATATGTCTTGAAGGAAAAATATCAAGATTGGATTTTATTTGTGACTAAGCCAAGGAAACTAGAGGAAGGAGCTTGAAGTCAAGACAGGGAAGACGAAGACTTCTAATGTCTTGGTCCAAGATGACACTCAAATAGGTAAAATTACATATTATTAGGACAAAAAATGGTTTTGATAGAATGATATAATGTTTGAAATAGAAATTTATTAAATCTTCTTTCAATTTTGAACCAAGAACTAAGCCATCCAAGATAGGTTTTTATAACAAAATACGGAGGTTGATTGTTTTAAGATAAGAAATACATAGAAAGGTGTGGAGATCTACATCAATTGGTATCAGAGCTAGGCTTTGTATTTTGAATTTAAAAATTATTGTTGATCCTAACAAGATATTTTGAATTTGTGTGATTGTGGAAGTGACATGGTGAAGAGAAAAAGGTAAAGATGGAAAGAGAAGAAATTGTGATGGAGTTGATGAAGTTTATAGGAAAGAGGGAAGAGAGAGAAAAGAATCTTATAAAAGAAAGAAGAGAAAAGAAGACTAGAGGCATGGATGGAGAAAGAGATGAAGGAATTAAGAGAAGATGTTCTAGAGACTATAAGAGATGCTAATGAAAGAAATCTATGGATGGGAGTTTGTGATGAAGTAAAGGGTCAAATGGCCTATAGCTTAGATTGTCAAGAAGAGACAAAGGTTATAGGTGAAAGTAGCAATCAGAGAAGAAGAGAAATGGATAAAGCAAATGATGAAGCATGAGGACAAAGCAGAGAAGGAAAAGATCAAAGATATTGTGTATGAGAGGCTTACAAAGCATGGATGTGGATAATGAGAATGCAGCTGAACAATAAATCAAAGTGATGATGAAGTATGTGATTTATTTTCAATGAAAAATGAGGATTTTTGTGAAGAAAATAAGTTACATAGTCTAGCAAATGATGAGAAAATGTGTGAAATGCATGTTGAAAGGAAGAAAATTAGTCTAGGGAGTATGATTATGTTAATGGCTATAAATATATTCTTGTTTAAATTTAGGAAAATGGGTACACCGGTACAAGAAGGTGAACCAAGGAAATGTGATAATATATCTCAGAGTTATGATACAAATAAAGGAGGTGATGATGATGTCTTAAATGAGGCTTTAGACATTTTTTTCCATATTAAAGGCAAAAGGAGAAGCATAATGTGTTGAACATTGTGATCTAGTGTTTTCATTGATGTCAATACCATTAATGGAAAATGGTTTCATGGTAATGTATGAGTCTCCCTATGATGGTATTCAATTGTCATGAATGTTGATCAAGTGATTTGTTGAGTTTAGCAGTGTCCTAGTGCTTGATATAGTGGGTTGAGTCACAGTATGAGGTATCCCAAGTTGTTAAAATGTTTTCATGAGGTAATTCATGGTCCATGAGGTATGTTTCAGGTGTATATGTGTCTGCATGTGTTTCAGCATGGTCATTTCATGAGTTTTCATGGTTGAGTCAATTCATTTCAGGCTTGTTTCTAGCCCCATTTGCATGCAAAATGAAGTGAAGATGTGATATTTGGGCCTAATTAGTCATGATGAAGCATGGGAACATTTTTATGATAGTGTACATGAGGTTGTATGGTGAGTTTCAGGTCTGCATTCAATGATTCAATGCTTTTATGAGGTCATTGGAAATAAAATAGTTGAGAATATACAATTTAGCATGGGTAATTTACTACGGATGTAGTGTTTCAAGCATTCCTGGGATATGTGATGACTTTGAACTATTATAGAATTTTTTTATGATGCTTCATGCTAAGTTTTAGGTCATTATTTTGAATAATTTTGAAGATATAAAAGTTTTGGCAAAATTGGGTAAGTTGCAGTGTATTTTTATAGCAAATATGGACGTTATGATGCTCGTTGTGAATTGTGTTCTCTACATGGGGACCTGATATCTTAGGAACCACTTCTTAGGTAAATTTATTCCACTTTAAAAATACCTAATGAGGTGGTTTGATCATCACATTTTTATGAATAATCGTTAAGAAGATAAAGTGGTTTAAAACCCTAGCTAAACCCTCACTAGGAGCAATATTGCAGAAAGATGAGTATATCATGCCAATTCTGATTGGTTCCTAAAATTTGATGATTTTATGTTATATATGACCTCTTCCATATTTCAAGAAATATATGTTTGAGCATGTGGTCATATGTGGGCCCCCACCTAATAATGCATTTTTATTAAAGAGTTTCAGTTTAAGGAAAATCTTTCCAAAGAAGGTAATGGGAAAATTGGCATTATGTGAATGTATGGGAGCTTTTATTGATTTCCATAGTGGTTTCATGGCATGTTTATTGTATTTTCATGATGTTTTGAGGTCGAAATAGGTTAACTAGCCGAAGGCCAATTTTGGTGGTCTCAAATAGAAGAGTCGAGTGGTTTGGCCACTACTTGGGCTACAGGTGGAATTTGGAGGTGATTCAAGTTGTTTTGGAAATTATACTCAGATATATTTCCATTGATATATGTCTTACAACATGATGAGGTTATTTTTTTAGGGTTTATAGGGCATTCTTTCAGCAAGAAGGTTTTTGGCAGTTTAGGACGGAATTTGTGTTGGTACAAATTTGATGCTTTTTGAAACATGAGATAGATTTTTCGATACTTCATATCACCTATAATGTGAATATGGATTAATTTTTAATCCAATGAATACACTTTTAGGTCTTGAATGTATGTAGAAATTAATTTATGAGATAACATTTGGAAACAACATTTTTGGCAAGTTGTTTTGGTGAAGGTAAAAGTTTCTGTCGTTTGAATTGCAGGATGTTTCATGACTTATAACTTGCTCAAAAGTGTTATAAAGGTTCTTAGATTTATTTTTAGTGGTTATATGACATGATTTTATCATGTTGAAGTGATTTTGTGACATTATGAATTTTCTAGTGTGTTGAATGGTGAAGAAAATAGTTGTTTTGAGATTTGTAAAGGGAAGTGGGCCCAGTAAATGAAATAATTTGATTGGTTGATATTAATTTTGACCACGTATGAATTTTTTTGATGTATTATTCATATGTAAAGGTTTTTTGGTTATAAAAAATTATACATTTAATGTAAGGACATTTTTAAAAATGTGCGCATGGGGTTTTGAGCTATTTTTTGCACATGTAATGAGGTTTTTGGCTAGGATGACCTACTTGGGTCATATTTTTCCATTTTAATGATGTTATTTGAATTTAATTAAGGTTTATGGGTTGAATTATTCATAAAGGATCGACCTCATTTGGGTTAGAGAGAATAAATGCATATAAAAGTGGAGTTTAAACTCATTTTGTAAGCTAGTCTTGCATGGGGGAGTAGTGCGACCTAGAGGATATTTATTTGAAGGTAAAAATTCATGATTTTAGGTCATATAATATTTGTTTAATATTGAGGAAGATATGAAATAATGATATCAAGAGGTTAGAGGAAATACAAGTTGAGAAAGAGGATGAGAGAGCAAGGTTAAAGACGTAGGGTTTGTCCTAGGGTTTGTGAGCTGAATAAGTTATCTACATCAGTTATGGTAGAAGAAATATCAGATATAAAACATATTCATGTGGTCGATTTGGTTCTTGTTAATAATAGGGTTTTGCAGCCTTCTTGTGGAGTTGGTGATTCACTACATTAGGGGTTGGTGCTCCTTGTAAAGTTGGCGCTTCATTAAATTACTTTGTTGTGATTAATAATATCATAAACATTTCAGTTGTTTGTTTTCCCTGTGATTTTTCCTACTTAAATATTGTGTCTATGAGCTCTCTTACATGTGTTATGGTTCTTTGATTATATTGTATACACTTAATATGTTTTGGTTGAATATATGTGAATGAATGAATGTTATTAATTGTTGAATCTAATGGTGAATGCAATAAGAAATTTTAAGGACCAATTCATCCCCCCCTAGTCCATTGTGCTTCCAATAATTGATATCAAATCAGGTCCTTATGAAGCAAGTCTAACAACTTGAAGTAAATCCTAGAAGCACTAATAGGTAAGTCAGTTGATATTTGGAAAAGAAAGTATGAGATTGTTGAGTTTTTGGTATTTGGATTTCAATATACAATGGATGAAATGGATAAATACCATGATCTAGCTATCAAGGATTTTAAATATCAAGTGGAAAGCTTGTTTATTTCCCTAAAGGAGAAAGAGGAAGCCTATTCTAGGTATGAAGAAAAATTGAAAGCTCTTGAATCAGATTTGGAGAGTGCATCTAGTAGGTTGATGATGTATGAGAAGCTTGAGAAGATCTCAAAATATCTTGATGGAATTATATAAGGTCAAAAGGTAACAAGTGAAAAAATTGGCCTAGGGTTTTAACGAGTACATGTGAAGATTGATGGGGAAGTTGGTCCAAGTTCCAAAGAAGATGTGATGGTGACAAAGAAGACTAATTTGAGAAGTTATAACTCAGTTATACAACCTAATTTTATGAGGTATAGCTCTTCATTAAATGGATATTGCTTTCTTTGTCACAATTTTGGTCATAGAGCTAGAGATTGCAATATAAAGTCATTTGGAGATGATGTAGGTGTTTTCAAGGGTAAATTGCACTCATGTTGTGAGTATGCGCATAGAGAAAAATATTTTGGATGGAATCTTAGTGTGTTTTAGCCTATAATAAAGAGATGCAGTTTATTTCAATTGTCAACAATTAGGCCATATTGCAATATTTAGTCATAGTAAGAATAGGTTTGTCAAGAGGACTAGCAAAGAGGAAACCTACTCAGCTAAGAAGACCAAGGAAGATGGTCCTGTAGACACTGCAAAGGAAAACAAAGAGGACACTCATGAAGTTAAGAACATGAGGACCGATATACCTAAGCATGACATGAACACAAAAGATAAGAATAAGGATGGGAAGATAAAATATGTACAAGCCTCAAAACAAGAAGGTATGTTTGCTATGGTTGAAAACAAAATAGAGGAGAATCATATGTGTTTGGCAGGGATCTTTTCTATTGAGGAAAAATAAAATAAGGTAGGCAATGAGGATATCATGCCAAGTGAATATAAGAAGAGCAAGAGGGTTCTGAAAATTAACACCAATGTGGATAGAAGGAAGATGGAGCCTTGGGAATCACCTGAGTTTTGGGTGATGTAGTGATCCAATGAAATTTACATGTCTTCTCTATGCTTCTAGAATGCATGCATTAGATGGAGGAAGCATGGTGTATTGGCAACAACTTCAATTGATGTAAGGTATGTTATATGACATATTCATGTATATTGAGTCCTTGATAGGTGTAGGTTTCTATGTATAAGGTCTTGAAGTAATGGTCTTGTTGTGGTATCATGTAAAATTTGTTCTAGAATGGTCCTAAAGTATGTGTTCAAGGTCTGTCAATCATTTATGAGAAATCTGAGTTGTGTAGATGGTCTAAAGGATTGTTTAAAATGTGTTAAAATCCTTTCTCATAAATAGTATGAGTCTAGAGAATGTTAGGTCATTCTTTTTCATAGTCATGTACACAAGTGAAATGGTGTGTTCTAGACCTGTCAAGAGTAGTATCCTAATTATTTAAAGGTCATTTTCATAAGTCAATGAGTTTGTATGAGTTCAAATCTGAGAAAATAAAAATAGTGAATACTTCAAGCTAAGTATTGTGTTTGAAATGTGCCTTATATCATGAATTCTTAGATGTCTTAGTCTAGGAAAGGTGTCATAATCTAGGTATGAGAGTTTGTCAGTCTCTCAAGAAGTGTTGGTCATATGTCAAGGAAGGATCCATTAAGGACTATCAATGTTTTTGTTTGTCACTATACAACAATGTTTCTTGATTGTGTCAAGTTGTGCAAGAAGTCTTCAAAGTCATGATGGTCATTTTAAGGACTATGCAAGTGTTGATAAAAAAATAAGGTAAACTTAGTACCTAAGCACAAAAATGATGTAAATGTATAGCTGCCACTGTGTGAAGAGGATTTCATGGATTAAAGAAGTCTTTTTTTCTCACCTATTGTGTCAAGGTTGAATCTTGAAAAGGTTTTCAACTTTGTATCTCAGTAATATGCATTTAACCAAGGTTTGATATCTCTCAGTAGTAGTATGTGCTCTAATTTTGTGTCCCAAAGTCATGGTTTTATTGAAGGTTAAATTATGGTCTATGGTGTATCTCGTAAATGCTCCTTGTGCATAAGGTCTTAATGTCTTGTCTAGTCCATTTTGTTCAAAGAAGAATGTTGGAAATTGTTAGTTATCCATCAAGATTACGGTGTTTGTCAGTGATCTGAGTTTCAAGATTCACTCATGTGTAGTTCATGGCATGCAAAATATGTGAGTGACTTTCTCTTAAGTCAAATGTCTTATGAGTTAATCATGGACCTGGATCTACAATATATTGGTTTTTCCTTGAAGATATTGTTGATATATTAAAGGGTTTGCATTGCTCCACTCTATGCTATGGTCAAATGAGTTCAAAATGTTGACTTATGTAACCATCACTTTATCATTTCCAAAGTGTTCAATCTATATGTTAATGCACGCTTCAAAATGTTGATGTTGTTCTCTAAGTTCAAGATGGTTCTCACTTATATGTGTTTGAATCCATCCAAGGTCTGAGAATCGGGCTTTCATATGCTTAATTAAGGTTTAGTGAATAATAATGTTCAAAGAAGGTTTCTAGAGGCCTAGGATTGTGTAAATACTCCTTATAGGATATAATGGCACGTAAAATTCTATGCAAGGTATATTGAGCATCAAGAAATGTTTGCAAAGGGTAATATGGTGCAAAGAAGTTGTCTCAACTCTTGATGTAGCTCATTTATTTCACAAGGGTTTGAAGGTGTTACCTTCCTGTAGTAGTGCTATATGTCTTCAAGGTTCAATTCAAATTGCACTTATGTGAATGAAGGTCATAATTATTGAGTTCTTCAAAGATGTCATCAGAAATTGTAAGCTTATCTCAGTATGATCCATGTCTAGGAGACCTAAAAGGTGTGAATCTATGTCTAATACATAGCATTCACTTCACATGACTGTGTACAGTGACCATGCAAGAAGAATTCAAGGATGAATAACATGAAAAAGGGTGTTCTATGTTCTTGAAAGGGCTCAAAATGGATAAATTGAATTTGCAAGAACAAAATGAATATGTATACATGATTGTACAGTATGACAGAGCTTAGGATGACTTTGAGAAAGTAATATGTTGAGAAAATTAAGAGGTTTTTGAGTTGGCACATGTGTTTCAAGCATTGTCTTATAGTGGCC
This sequence comes from Taxus chinensis, assembly GCA_019776745.2. Lineage (NCBI taxonomy): Eukaryota > Viridiplantae > Streptophyta > Pinopsida > Cupressales > Taxaceae > Taxus > Taxus chinensis. The sequence goes on along the minus strand of CM034155.1, from coordinate 613,508,431 downwards.
GAATAGTGTTAGTTGTTCTTAAAGGTCACATGTATGTTGGTGATCCTTTTTGGTCAATATGATGTGTTATAGTGTGTTATATGCCTTGATTTTGGTTTGTTGAAGCTCCATGAACTGTATTGTATAAGGTGTATCATAGGTGATTTAAAGGTTCAATAGGTTAAGTAGGTATCAAAGTGTATAAAGTAAGGCTCAAGACCGTGGAAGATAAAAACTAGGTGCATCTTAGGGTTTTGATGGCTATGTATGCTCAAATGGATATCTTGGGCTCTAATGGACTGTAACAGAGGATTTCTTAGTCAACTAGAGTTCATGAGATAGAACTCTTTGTTCCTCAATAATGAAAATGGTGATAACACATCTCTCATAAAGAGTTAAGATGAAAACAAGGTGAAGAAGGTTCTTAAAGGTAAGTTATTTTTTTTCAAAAAGGTCATGAAAGGAAGAAGAATGTATTACTATAGGTGTCTTCAAGCTTTCTTCAAGGTTATTAGGGTCTTTCATAGTCTACAAAAATAAGGGGTCTCTTTGAGAGAGTATAAGAGAACTTTGTAAGCTTCCAAGGTTATGAAATGATGTTACAGGTTTAGAGTAGCTTAATAATTATGTATCATGGTCTGAGATGCACCAAATGTGTTTTTTAGGGTATAGATGTTGTTTTCAATAGATTTCTTGGTCTGTGAATTTGAGAAAGGTGATGAGTTTGATCTTGTTTTTCACCAAGAGTATAAGTCTTGCTAAATGTGGTTCCAAGGACAAAATTAACAGTGTATAGAAGAAACAGAGGCATGGGTGTATCACACAGCCTATCAAGATGTATGAGATCTCAAGCATGCATATATTTTCTTCAAAGTTTATGATTTATTATTGGTACAAGTGCATATTTCTGATTCTGGTGAATGGTAAGGAAAATTATGGCCCTAACATGATAATGAATTAGTATCTTAGTTTGAAAAAATGTGTCGGGGTTGAATTTTTGAAAACACTGTCTAAAGAATGCTAGTGAGTCACTATGAAAATACATGTGAGTGATCCTTTGCAATTGTGAAGCCATGTCAATTGTCAAAAATTATAGCGGTAGTCTCAGAATCAGGAAAGTTATCTCAGAATTCTATGATTGATTGTGCTAAAGAGGTGTAAAGAAGACATGAACAAGTGCATTTATGACTATAAATCTGAAGAAACTAGAGAGTGTGATCTCATTATCAAGATATAAGGTTTTTATGGCTGAGAAAATGGTGTTTTGGCACTGTATTACTATGGAAGAGAGAAAAAGTTCATGGTACAAGTTTGAAGGAGTGATCTTGGTAGGGGGGTCTCTTTCTTGAGCTTGATCAAGTATGAAATGATGGCAAGGTATGATGGTGGATTGGTAGATTCCAAAGGTAAGCTTCTGACTTATACAACTATAATCATATGCAATATGGTTGAAAACACGGAGATAGTGCTTCAAGGTTGGGTCAAAGTGTCTAAGTTATTCTTATGACTAGCAAGCAAGGTAAAATGCTTAAATTATGTTAATTTCAATTGAATATGAAGGTATATGCCCAGGGGGAGTGAAGAAAGGAATTTTTATGAGGTGTGTATAGTTCTAAATTATGATGTAGCTTGTCACTTTTTCACTGAATAAAAGGTTTAGGGACAGTTCTCTTATAATATGGCATGTTAGATTTGAAAGAAAAATTGGGTATTCTTAAGCCTTGAAGAGACCTAGGAGGTGATGTGAAGCTTGAATGAAGGAGAATAGGAGATGTACTTGCTTAGGGGGAGAATTTTTGGGGCTCTCACTAGGTCCAGAGGCTCATTTTTTGTTGTTGGAGTCACAAGAGAGATAATTCAGTCCTAGGGGGAGTGTTTGTGTCAAGTAAGTCATTTTTTGCATTGTTTTCATGTTGTCATTTTAACATGGCTAGGAGTCATTTTAGCCTTTGTAATAGATGGAAAAGGAGGAGAGAAGCATCATAAACATGGATTTAATGTCATGTAGGTATTTTTCTTGTTGGTTGTCATCAATGTTTCTGAATAATGGTTTCCATCAATGACAAAGGGGGCGATTCTTTTCCATTGTTGGTTAGTGTTTTCATTGATGTAAACCCCCATTTATGGAAAAGGTTTTCATGGTAATTTATGAGTCTCCATGTGATGTTATTCAGCCATCATGAATGTTGATCAAGTGATTTGTTGAGTTTAGTAGTGTCCTAATGCATGGTATAGTGGGTTGAGTCACCGTATGATGTCTCCCAATTTATGGTCCATGAGGTATGTTTCAAGTGTATATGTGTCTTCATGTTATCAACATGGTCAATTCATGGGTTGACATGGTTGAGTCAAGTCATTTCAGGCTTTTTTCTAGCCCCCGTATATACAGAATGAAGTGGAGATGTGATTTTTGTGCCTAATAATTCATGGGGAAGCATTGAAACAATGTTATGATAGTGTACCTGAGGTGTATGGTGATTTTCAGGTCTACATTTATTGATTCATTTCTTCTATGAGGTCATTAGAAAGCAAATAGTTCAGAACAGGTAATTCATTGTGACTAGATTGTTTCAAGCATACCTATGCTATGTGGTGACTTTTATCTATTACAAGATGTTTACATGATGCTTCATGCTAAGTTCCAGGTTATTATACTAAGTAATTTTGAAGATATGAAAGTTTTGGCAAAATTGGGTGAGTTGCAGTGTATTTTTATAGCAAATATGGACCTTTTGATGCTCGCTATGAATTTTGTGATCTACATGGGGACCTAAGCTCTTAGGCATGGCTTATTAGGTCAGTTATGAAAATTTTAGAAAAATAATTAGGTGGTTTTATCATCACATTTTTATGAATGATCGTTAAGAAGATAAAGTGGTTTAAACCCCTAGTTAAACCCTAACTAGGAGCAATTTACAGAAAGGTGAGTATATCATCCCAGTTTTGATTGGTCACTCAAAATTTATGATTGGATTTTGTATACGACTCTTCTATATTTCAATAAAGTTGTGTTTTAGCATGTAGTCATATGTGGGCCCCACCTAAAAATGCATGTTTATTGAAGAGTTTCAGTTTAAGGAAAAAATTTCCAAAGAAGGTAATGGATAAATTGAAATTATGTGATGTATGGGAGTTTTTATTGATTTAAATGGTGTTTTTATGGAATTTTTATGTATTTTCATGATGTTTTGAGGTCCAAAGAGGTTGACTGGTCAAAGGGCAGTGTTGGGGTCTCAAATAGCAGGGTCCAGTGGTTTGGCCATAACTTGAGCTACATATGGAAATTTTCAGGTGATTGGAGTTGTGTTAGAAATTATATTCAGATATAATTCTTTTTATATAACTCTTTCTTCATGATGAGGTTATTTTACAGGGTTTCCAGGGCATTATTTCAACAAGAAGTTTTTTGGCAGTTCAGGGCAGGATCTATTTTGATGCAAGTTTGATGTTGTGTGAAGAATTAGATGGATTTGGTGATGATTCCAATCATATGTAATGTTAATAGGGATGCATTGGGAATCCAATTAATCAATTTTTAGGTATTTAATGTATGTAGAAATAAATTTATGAGCTAACCTTTGGAAACAAATTTTTTGGCAGGTTGTTTTGGTGAAGGCAAAAGTTGTTATGGTTTTAATTTTAGGATGTTTCATGATTTATAACTTCCTAATAAGTGTTATAAAGGTTATGAAATTTATTTTTAGTGGTTACATGACATTATTTTATCATTTTTAATTGATTTGGTGACATTATGAAGTTTCCAGGGTGTTGAAGGGTGAAGGAAACAATTGTATTAAGATTTGTAAAGGGGACTGGGCCCAGTAAATGAAATAATTTGATTCGTTAATATTAATTGTGACCATATATGAATTTTTTTTTATTTATTACTCATGTGTAAAGGTTTTTTGGTTATTAAAAAGTATAAATTTAATGTAAGGGCATTTTTAAGAATGTGCATATGGGGTTTTAAGTAATTTTTGGCACATGTAATGAGGTTTTTGGCTAGGCCAACCTACTTGGGTCATATTTGGTCATTGTAATGATTTTATTTGAATGTAATGAAGGTTTATGGGTTGAATTATTCATGAAGGACTAATATCGTTTAGGTTAGAGAGAAGAAAGAATAAGTGCATATAAAAGTGGATTTTAAGCTCATTTTATAAGCTAGTCTTGCATGGGCGAGTAGTACAACCTAGAGGAGATTTATTTGTAGGTAGAAAGGCATGATTTGAGGGCATATCAGATGTTTTTCATATTGAAGAATATATTACAGCATGATATCAATATGTTAGAGGCAAGATAAGTTGAGAAAGAGGAAGAAAGAACAAGGTTGAAGACCTAGGATTTGTCCTAGGGTTTATGAGCTGAATAAGTGATCTCCATCAGTTTTGGCAGCATAAATATCAGAGATCTAAAATATTCATGTGGATAAGTTGGTGCTTGGTCATCCTATGGTGTTCTATCCTCCTTTTGGAGTTGGTGTTTCACTAAATTAGGCATTGGTGCTCCTTGTAGGGTTAGTGCTCTACTAAACTAGGGGTTGGTGCTCCTTGTGAAGTTGATGCTTCACTAACTTAATTTTTTTGTGAGTAATATCAGAAAAATTTTATTGGTTGAATATATGTGAATGAACTAATGTTATTAATTTATGAATCTAATGGTGAATGAAATAAGAAATTTGAAGGACTGATTCACCCCCCCAAGTCTATTTTGCTTGTAACACATTGCAAGAGAAAGCACTTGGAAAAGAAGAGGAAGAGAAAGATAGTGAAGTGAGGAAAGAGAAAGAAGAAAGAGAGGATGAAGAATCTCATTGTGAAGAGATTTTGGACCTAGTAAAAGGTCTCAAAGAGGAAAAATCATTTTATGAGGATAGTGAAAAGAAGAAGTATGAAGAGTATGGCCATTTCTAGCCCATGTGAACAAAGAATATGATGAATTTGTTATGAGAAAATCCTATGAAGAGGTAGAAAACCTCAAGAATCATAATGAACAATATATGTTTGTTGTTTTTTGTGTTTGTGTTTGCAGGTGGAGATGATAAAGGAAAGAATATGCAAGAAATGAAGAACAAGATTAAGATAGAAGGAAGAAATTTCAAGGAAGATGCATGGATAAAGACCTAAGTATGGGATCTAGGTGGCCAAATAATGAGCTATGATAGTAGGAGAGAAAGTAAAATAAAAATGAAACTCAAGAATAATAAAGAATCATCAAGAGAAACAAAATGGTAGGTTTCAACACAAGAGTACAAGATTGCTTTTTCTTCCCCTCAGGAGTATGATGCAGGAGCATCATGAAAAGAAGTAACAAAATATCAAATTTTTCCTTCTATTCATGTTTATAGAAGCAAGGAAGATGAATGTGAGTGTAGACACCAATTTTTGGTGTGACCTCTCTCATTCATCCCGCATTCATTCTCCTTTATGCAACTTCCCCTCTCGCCTTTTTCTTTCCTAAATTTGAGTAAATCCCATCTATTTACTCACCTTTATTTAATCAATTATCAAATGGGCTCCATGTGGACCCATTTGATAATTTAACTTTTGGAATTTCTCCCATATCAAATTATTCAATTTGTATGGGTAATAAACCCATCCGACACCCCTCTCTTAAAATTCAAAAAGGAATCTCTCATCTCACCTACCCAATCCCACATGTTCCCCACTACACCTAATAAGTCAAACCATAGACCCCGCGCAATCACATCATACCTCTTAACTCAGGTTACTCTACCCAACCCTAGTTACTTTTTAACGTATAATTTAGTTTCATTTTAGGCTATAAATATGGGTTATTCCCACATCTATTATAGGAACAGTTCTGGAAAGGAAGGCTAGGAGAACCTGTTCTGAAAGAAGAGAGGAGAGAACTCTAGGAAAATGTTGTTATGAATTCTAAGCTTCTTGTTTGTCATCTTGCCATCTTGGTGCCCATTTCATCTCCATCTTAAGAGCATAAACTAATTTCCCTCATCATTTCATTTGCTTTTCATTTTGTATTGCATTATCTCTGTAGGATATCTATTGTTCATCTTTAAGTTCTATCTTTCTAAACATGGGGTTTGATAGCCTCCAAGGGAGTTAGCATCCTATTGGAACCGGGATTTTCTGGGAAACCCCCGCATATTGTTATATAATCTCTTATGTTTCAGTTTTGCAGATCTATCATCTTTTATCACAGATCTATCTTCTCTGCGCCCGTATCGTAAATCTGTATCCGCATCTCCAAGGTACTAAGCCCTTGTATATATGACGTTGTTTTGTTTTTTTTAATTTCTTATGCATTAATCTAGACAGGAAGCAGGAAACCCCAATCAATCGTGAGCCTTAAATTCATGAAGGGTAATCTAAAGTGGTCCAATGTTCAAAATTTCAAAAATTGTACTTTCCCTCCTCTATAAATTCAAATTTTGAAAGTTTGCAATGAAGGAATTAGCATATTAGTATGAGTAAAGGAGTCCTAAGATATTTTTTGGGATGTAGTGGGTGTATAGCATATGATAGATGAGTCCTAGGGAGATAATACCTAATAACATGATGTAATTAAGTCATTTGATTGTGTATGACCATATGTAGAGCCATGATGGTCATGGAGTTAGTTAGGTTTTTCAAGAAGAAGAGATAAATTTGAGAGACATTTAATTTTGAAGCTATTCATTCGAGGAGAGGGGATCATCCCTCGAAAAAGGGAAGGATTTAAGTAATGAATCAACACTTATTATATAGAATGTAAAGCAATGGAGGAGTTAAGTCCTTAATAAAAGAATGGGTGGAGATATAGTTAGGGTTGAACCTACAACTTTTCCAGAGATTAGTAAGGAAGCTACCAAGCTCTTAGAGAAAGCTAGTTTGATAAAAAAAAAATCAATATCTTCAATGGCCAAAATGAGGAGCTAAGCCTCCAAATTGCTAAGTCATGGAAATATGGTTAGGTTTGTATGTAAGGATTATCTTTCTCAATCACTCCCAAGATGATTGTAAAAGTGATAGGGTTTTTGATGGAGGGTGGATTGATCTTTAAACCAAATACCGATTAAAGTTTGGAAGTGGAACTCTTGCAAGGTAATGAGACTTTAAAATAGCATTTCAATGGCTATGATGGAGACTCTTTACCTCCCCCTTTTGTGGAAATTGATTTTCTTTTGATGTTATACATAACCCTTGAATGAAGGTTTAAAGTTGTTTACAGCTATCATTTCCCTATTATTAACCATATCAGACTTGGTAGGATTTATTGTTTTCCTAATTTCTTGTTCAAATATTTGGATAAGTCTATTAAACTTGTCAGAAAAGGGAATTTCAAAGTGCCTCTTAACCAAGGGATTATTCAAGCCTTGGTTTGAATAGGGACCCCTATAATTGGAAGGGCCAATAAAATTGGTGCGAAGGAAGAGAACCCTAGGAAAGATGAAGGCATTTAAATCTTGGGAAAAAAGAGAAGATTTCACATAGCTAGGGAGAAGCCTAGGAAGGAAATAATATTATAGGGCTTGGAAGAGAAATAAGGGAAAAATTAAATTCTCTTTGGGTTTGAGAAAAAGGAAACTAAGAAGACTAAAGAGGACGGAAGTGACCGTAAGTTTCAAGAAGACAATACGGAGCTTGAATTAACAAAGAAGGAAAAACACAAATGGTTGAAAAGGAAGAGATATATTAAACACATACTCATAGTACTGAGGAAGAAATTTCCAATCTCAAGGCTCTAAAGGGTGCACAAAATTATCTTTTTGTTGCTCAAGACTCAACAGTCAAGACCAATGTTTTTATAAAGGAATTTAAAAACTGCATACTAAATACTGATGTAAATAGGCACAAGATCAGTATGGTCACTATTAAGCTTAGGGAGGTACAATATAAGATTGATAAAATCACCTCTATCATGGTCAATGAGAAACTATAAAATGAGAATGAAAGATGCCAAGTTTTGGAAAAGGATATGCTGAAAATGAGGGAAATAATGATGTACATCAAAGAAATGCATATTATGAACATGAAAATCATGATTCAACACTTGAAAATGATGGGATAACTAGTTTATGCAATGCAGAGGGCCAAGAAGTTGGAAAAATAAGGTTTCATGCCAAAAAATGAAATGATCGAACCGCACTATGAAAAACTGAGGGTCATTATTACAAAATTGATCAAAGAATGGAATGATTGCATACAGTCTTGTTGTCTACTCAAAATTTCCCGCTCTGATAAGAGTAAAATTTTCAAAATTTTGAGTTGAAGGGTTTTTCTCTGAAGTGCCTAAGTCGTGAAGTTACAAAAATCTGTGTTTTGGGTCTTTTTGTGTGATTTTTCGGGCCTGTCGGAGCTTTTTGTCCCATCTGTCCCAAGTCCAAATGGGCCCTTTGTTCCGATTTCGGCCGAAACACCCGAATCGCGTACTTCGCACATTTTCATCCCATTTGTTCCAAATGCATTTGTGCGTCTTCTCCCTGTTTCGCCCGAATCGGCCGAGCCACGTGTTTCGCGCATTCACGTCTCACCTGTCCCAAGCGTACCAAGTGTTATCTACACTTAGCTTTTCCCGCTCATTCCGAATATGATGCTTTTTCAAATTGGTGGTTGTGTATTCAATGCGCATTAAATTCATTCCGCCCCCCAAACGGCTATCTAACCAAGCATACCACCTTCGCATTTTTCGCATTGCTTCCTTGCTATCGTTTGCTCAAACCCTTGCAGTCTAATTCCCTGCGCAAATATTCCTTCCCTTTGCAAATTCCGTCCAGAGTCTAGGTTGCAGCTCCGAGAATATCAATATGAAGATCAAGTTTCAAGGACAGGAGCAAATCTCTCCGCTTGAGTCTGCTGTTAGCAATATCGGGGACAGCGAAGCCCGTCATCTCGACTTCAGCGATTTCTGGGCAAGAATGACAGATGCAAACCCTACACCAATGGCGCAGATGATTCACGATAGTGGTTTAGATTTTGCCGGAGGTTTCCCAATCTCATTGCAGTGTGCTGATACTGTGCTGTCATGCAGAGCTCACTTCGACCCCGCTACGAGTGAATTCACAAATGTACACGGGGAGCTCATTGCCAAGCTGGACACTACCGCCATTGGAGCTGCTCTGAGGATTCCGGAGATGGACAATGCTATAGTCATTTCCCGAGATCAGGCACAGGCTATGTTCGACCAAGACAGTGATAAGTATAAGGCACGAGTAGCAAAATCCTGGCTTAAAAACCCTAGGAAGGGAGCTTCTCGTCTGACCAAAACCCTCTTCCGGGCGGATTTCAATGAAGAATTGTCAGATTTTATAATCCTGCTGGCTCGGGTTATGGGTTTGCCCTCAACCAACGAGTTTCACTTCTGGATGTGCCCGCTCATCAGCATGGTGTGCGAGGGAACACAAAATATCAGCTGGGCAGAGATCATCAGTATGAATTTGGCCGAGCAGCTATCTAACGTTCAGCAGTCAAATAAGTTCTTCATGACTTCGTATCTGATGTATACCCTAGCGGCATCAAGGCAGTGGTTTGGCTTCTCCTACATAGATACACACAAAGATGATCCAGTGTATGCCTATTGCCCGCAGTTCACCCTAGAGACCAGCAATCGGAATTTCAGAAGGGTCAATGATGCTTTCACCATGTACGTGGTCAGATTTCTCGAAGGTGACACTGCCAGAAGGTTTTCAGACGAAGCCAATGAACCTGATATCACAATATGGAGCCTATTTCATTCAGTTTAGGAAATTTTCTTATATCAGGCTCGCTGGTTATGAAAGCACTCCTCTGCGGCTTCCCATGTTCTACAATGACAAAATGGCCCTGATTGAAATATGCAGGCAACTAGACAAGTTGCACAAAACTTGCAGAGACAAGAAGATTTCTGGCTTGCGCTTTCCCATCTCTCTGGGAAACTATACATGCAAAACAGCTCTGGATGCTCAGAACATAGAAAGAGCCCTGGTCCCTATCACTGTTCAGTTTTTCAAGCCAAGAACCTGCTTTGACTTGAAGAGGTTTATCAAACAGAACCTCAAGATAATCTATCATCATAGGGCAGATACAGAAGACTACTGGGCTAACTGTGTAGATGATTTTGAAGCCAGAAGAAGGCATTGTGGTAGGTTCTCCCTGCAACTGATCCAAGAACTCAGTTTGTACCAAGTTCCTGAAGGTCTCCAGGATGACAATTATGAGCTATACTCTTATGAGTATGAAAATGTGATTAAGCACACCCCTCTAGAGGACCTGGACTGGAACAAGAAAGAGAGAGATGATCTGGCTGAGATTCTTGCTCCAGTCTTAATCAGGACTAGGGTCTGGTTCAGTAAGAAGATCCGAGAATTCAAGCGGCAATCAGGAGAATCTAGCTCCAAGGATGATTCGACACCCATAAGAGAGGCATCAGTTCCAGAGTTTAGAACACCAGTGAAAACCCCTCCCACCTCAACAACTCAGGGGACCTATAGAATCTACTCCTTCTCTATCTACCCAGGGTATACAGGAAGAAACTCAAAGAGGTAAAGAAGGAACCTGCAGAGAATGATCCTCCAAGAAAACAGGCACAGTTGCCTATGGGGCCAGAGAACATCATTGTTCTCAGTGAAAGTGAAGAAAGCGAGATGCCAACTCCTACAAGTGTTCCTGAGGATCCAGCAGATAAGGACAAAGAGGTCCAGAGCACTGAACTTCCAGGTGCCACTGATTCTTCTACCGCCATTACCTCCCAGTGTTCTACCCACGTCTCAGCTTGAGTCAACAGCTGCGCAGACCTTGAGTGTCATGAGCTCCCTATCTCTTGGTCCCCTTGCTTCTCCTACAGATTCTTCTTCCTCTTTTGCTTGGGTGCAACCTCTGGTTAACAAAAGGAAGAGGAAATCCTCCTCTCAAAGCTTGGGACCAAATTTTGATGCTGTAGCAGCCTTGTTGGGCACCACTCCTTCTCGTGCTAAGAAAGCCAGAACCACCTCTAGGATTGTGTCAGATGCCCAAGGTCAGCAATTCGTAGAGATTGCTAAGCCCACAGTAGACAAATCAGAATCAGACTTGCTGACATCTGACTTAGAGCTTTCAAGGATCCCTATGGGAGAGTCTACTCCTGAAGGTGAAATTCACAACCTCCTGGAAACAGTCACAAGAGTTCATTGGGAGGGTAGAGAAAGGGCAACAGACTATTGAGCAGCTAGAAGAACAAGCTCAAGTTCTCACAAGTTTTATCAAGTCACTCTTGTTTAAGGACAGAGTTCTGGACCCTACCCCCTTGACTACTCTACCGCCTCCTGTAATTCTAAGCCAAGATGAAGTACAAAGTATTAAAGATATGCACAAGTATTCTGTCTATGGCAGAGCTATCGAAGCCATGGTAGATGACATGCTTGTTGCTAGACTAAACTTCATCGATGAAGCTTTTAAGCTACATGGAAAGGTAGACAATTTGCAACAGAAGCTGTCCTCTGCTATTGGGGTAATGGATAAAGAGCTTAAGCTCTGGATTAGTTGCATTGTAGACCTTCGGCTCATGGGCCAGACTGATGAGAACGTCTTACTGGCGAACAAGATTTTCGATGATGCTAAGGACAATCTGTCAAAATCCTGGGTCTACAGTGTAGAGTGGAAAATCAAAGGTGCTGGAGGAAGCTGTGGGGAGAAATGAAGAACAACTGGCAGAAGGGAGAAGCCTTCAAGACACTGGTAGCTGCTGCTTTCAAAGATATACATTGTCATCTTCAAGATGAAAACTCTGGTGCTTCCCTTGTCCTTGCAAGAAATCAAAGCTCAGTTCAGAGCTTTTGTCAAAGATCATCATATTCAAGAAAGAGCTCCATCTCTAAGGAAAAGATGAAGGAAATTTGTTCTCTTCAGTCTGCCATTGAAGAAGCAAACAAATATTATCATACTCACGTCGAGTTTGATAAAGAGATGGAGAAATGTCTGGGATTTTGGACTCAGTTTGCAGCTAACATGTCAGTCCCTCGTGGCAGAGATATAGCTGAGTCATTGAAGAAATTCAGGCAGCGGATTCTGAAGATAGTGGGTCCCTCCCAATAACCGGCCACCTGTCTCCTTCTCCTTTCTTTCCTCTTCTTCTCTTTCTTTTCGTATTCTTTGTAATCAGTTAAGGTATTGTAACTGGAGGGGGTCCTTAACTATTCTTTAGTTAAAAGAAACGGTTACGAAGAGTAACTGACCTGTAATCTATATAATGGCCTTTCCACGCCATTTTCCGAAGGAGGAAGAACTTGGATATCTGCTGAAAGCGTAAATAGAACTTAAAGAAATCAATACAAAAGGGATTTTCGTTCATTGTGTATCTAATTCTTATTATCTCTGCATTTTCCTTTAATATTGTGGATATCATTTTGTTCCTAACTAGTTTAGTCTCTTTGATTGCATACTGTTCAGTTTTGCAAATACAGTGATCTTGTACAACCAAGAAGGAACTTTGTGTCCTTGATTAATAAATCTGAAGAAGGTTATTTACGGAACTTTGTGTCTTTAAATTTAATCTCTATTCAGCTAACGCAAATGATCTTGTCTTAAATTCCTTTGAAGCTTCGCATACAGGAAGAAATTATTCTGCTATTTATAATTCTAAATGTTGCTATTTTTCTCATCTTCTTATTCCCTTTCCTCAGTGCTGGCGTGATTGATGATCCTTGTGGAAAACACTTTCGTAAAATCCAAGTTTGACCATAAAACAATGTTCTGTGTATTTGTAAATAAGTTCATTTCTGAATAAGGGAACATCTCCCATTAAAGAGGAGGGACTTTTTATCCCCTGACTGTTGCTCTTCTAAAAAGTCCTATCTGATGACCAACAGTATCTCAAGGGAGAAATTAGACCTGAAATCATATTAGTAGAAAGGTTAGAGGGTTTATGTTTTAGGTTGGTAGTAGGAACAGAGCCAAACTGTACTCACATAAACAAAAAAAGCAATATTGAGGTAAAAAAATTAGCAAAATTATAGGTGAATCCAACAGAATAAATATGCAGATCCAACTTAGAGAAAGATATAACATATAACAGATCTTCATATTCAGCACAAAGTGACTAATTTTGTGATTAATAATGTTCTGTTACAGTGAAGGCTCAAAGTCTTTCTCTCTTCACTCTAGTGTTTTCATACAAATTTGTTCACACTGAATACTACAAGGTTGGTCCAAGTCCTTTATAGAAGGATTGAAGGAGAAAGAAGGCTCACAAAAGGAGCTAACAACTATGATTACAAAATATTCTATGTAAGTCATTATGTTGACTTGAGGGCAATTTTGTGGATGACAACATCCCATGGTGCTACATGGATGATGTCATCATTCTGTGCCAACATTCTTTTAGATATTTCCTACAAAAATGGGATTAATCCTCAAGAGGAAGTTTTGCCTATTTGTTGTCAATCCTGCGGCTGGAAAGGAGTGTCTATGTTTCTACTCAAGGGATGGTCATGTGGAATTGAGCTTAATACTCCATGAATTTGCTTATCATCGCTTGCAGTTGATCCTGAGCAGGACTCTTGGTGTGATCCCCGATGACTTCAGACAAGTTTCCTGTATAATCTGAATGAAATCTTTCCAAGGGATTTGAAGTATTCATTACCTACCTCCATTAGGTCACTCCAAAATGATTCATGGAAGGCCAAAAGGTTGTTGATAGATTTTATATCAAAAGCGGCCTCTGAACGCTAAACCTTGCGACGTGATGTCCTTGAAAAATCAGATAGTGTCATCTGCCTTCAAAACAGGGCGTATGATGGGGTGAGCAAATTCTGGAGATATCCTTAAGATGATTCAAACTCCAATGTGATGCATTGCATCTAAGGCTTCCTCCAATGATTTTGTACTATTTTCACCATAGACAAATTAGGAGCATCTGGTCAACCTGATAGTCTAGAGCAGCAACGGATTTTAATGTGGGTGCTCTCATTAAAGTGATAAAAAGACACCGAATTTTATTAATGTCATCGACTGTGGAAGTCAAGAATCTGTCCTGGAACGTCATCGTGTATGCAGACCTCATTGATGAGAAACTATCATCAGCAATCCGACACTATGATAATTCTTCACCGGGAACTCCTCGTGCTATGATTATTTACTAATGCACAACTTTTAGTTTGGTGGACGTAATCTGAAAACACAACAACAAACATAACACAAGTATACCATAGACTATGATAAGACAGGAATGATGATAAATTTGAAATATCAGTGTAAATTATAATATCAAAATGAAATTGTTACAATCTCACCCATGAGGTACTTCAAGTGTTACTGACTTCACTTGCCTTCTAACAATAACTATGGGAGAAACTTCACAATTACACCTCTCGATGGCTTCTTTAACACACCTTTAAAATGATGGCTTCCTTTACACACTTATTCATACAATATTTCTCACTACTTTCTTCTATGTTAAATGAGGGGGGTGGCCTATTTATTTATAGGAACTTACAGGCTTATCCACCCTATCTCTAAGATAGTATAGGAAATCCACTTCCGGCCAATCATATTCCATTCCTAAACTCTTGCCTTTACATGTAGGCTTATCTCTTAAGATAAGATAAACGTTATCATCTCACATGGGTTCCACCTTTTTAGGCTTTTCCACAAATAAAATACACAAAATATTTATGACATCACTCTTTGTCTTTATTACAAATATAATATTTCTAATTCCTAATCATGTAGACAGTACTTCTCTATTTATCCCAAACTTTGACATTTTAACATTATCGGACCACTTACGACAAATATTTACTTTTTACCACAACATTCCCTATTGTACTTTGATTGTTACCATACTCTACTTTATTTGCAGAACCGTACTAATGGCGCCGTTATCTTCTATTAAATGCCACTACTAATTACACTTAACAACATTCTATTCCTAATACATACATTAATAAAATAGAAATCACGGAGGAAAATTTTAATGTTGACATCTTCCCCCCTTCGTAGCTTCTACTCCGTCCTTAGAGTAGACTCTTATGGACATTCTGAAGCTGGTGCCTGAAAAATCTTTAACTTGTCATTGTTGACCCATTTCATAATAGGGAGTACCATCCAATTCCTCCAGTCGATATGTACCATTTTTCATGCACAACTACTATTTTGTAGGGCCCGATCCATTTGGGAAGAAATTTCCTTTGCCTTCTTTTTTTGTATCTGGAATCATATACTAGAACCAAGTCATTTACCTGAAATGGAGACCAACAGGATCTTTTGATCAAAGTATTCCTTCTGCTTCATTTTCTTCTTATAGCTTGTATCCTTCGCTATTTCCCTCATTTCCTCTAGCAAATGAAGATGCACCAACCTTTCTTTTACTGAATCACTTTCATCCATCCTTTCATTTTTCATAACTCTCATAGTAGGAATATCAAACTCAATAGGAAGAACTGGATCAATGCCATAAGTCAACTGAAATGGAGAGTATCCTGTTGTTGACTTTGATGTTGCCCTATATGCCCACAATGCTGCATGAATCCTCTTATCCCACTTATGTACTTGCAAGGTTGCATCTTTTGCTAGAATTTGACATAACACAAAATTTGTTCATTCCACCTGTCTATTTGTGCTTGGTTTGTATATTGTTGCCTTCCTATGCTTAATAGAAAGCTTTTTGACTAGGGCTTCTACCACCTCATTAATGAAGTGGCTTCCTTGATTTGGTTACAATTTCTAATGGACAACCAAATCTAGTGATAATGCGTTCGTATATGAACCTTGCCACTTCATCCATGGAAGCTGTTTTAAATGGCCTAGCTTCAACCCACTTAGTTAAATAATCTATGGCAACTACAATATACTTATTTTGACGTGATGGTAGTTTGAAGTGGACCTGCAATATCTATTCCCCACTTTTCAAAGGGACCAAGTGGAAAAATAAGGACATAAGGGAGCTGATGAAGTCTTATGGTTATCATGTGTTTGAAAAATATCACATGTCTTACAATAATTATAACAATCTCTAAAAAGAGTGGGCCAGTGATAACCTGCATCCAAGATACTTCTTTTTGTAAGTTGTCTAGAGAAGTGTCCTTCATATGTACCATTATGGAATTCTTCTATCAGATCCTTTCCTTGATCACGTCCAACTACCCTCTTGTACTATCCATCAGGTCCTATATCGAAATAATGCTCCATGCAGTATAGAATATGAACGACTTGCTTGAGTAATCTTCCTCTTAGTCTTTGCATTGGCACCATCAGGAAACTTGAATTCATTCAGATAATTCCAAAAATCTATGTATTCACTAAGGATTGTGTCAAGGGAGAACAATGCTACATCAGGAAAATCATCATCATCACAAGATGAACCTAAACCATCATAGGCTTGAGAGAGTGCATCTGCATTCACATGCTTCTTTCCTGGCCTATCTATAATATCAAATTCAAATTCTTGTAGCAAAATTATCCATCTTGCTATCCTCTCTGATGGGTTAGGCTTATTGACAATATATTTCAGATCCTGATGATCCGTTACAACTATAAATTTCTGCCCTAGCAAGTAATTTCTAAACTTCTTTATAGTAAAAATGATAGCTAGAGCCTCTTTTTCAATTACAATATAGTTTACCTCAGCACTGCTCATTTGTCTGCTCCTAAAGTAAAATTGGATGATCATTCCCATTTTCATCCTTTTGGCTCAGAGTACTACCTAGTACTACATCTGAGGCAGCAGTATACAGAATGAATGGCTTGCTCCAATTTGGATTCTTTAAAACAGGTAAAGACACCAGGGCTTCTTTCAGTTGTTCAAAAGCTTCATGTGCCTTGTTTCCTAGTTCATAAGCAACATCCTTCTTCAAGAACTAGGTTAGTGGCTGTGCAATCTTTGAGAAACTCTTGATGAACCTTCTATAGTAACCCACATGGCCTAAAAATGATCTCAACTTACTTCTATTTACAGTAAATGGTAACTCTTTGATTTTTGAAACTTTATCAAGATCAGTACCAATACCATCTCTTGATACAACATAGCCCTAAGAAGATGCCTTTAGAACATCCAATGACACAATTTGTAGGGTTTAGTGAGGCTTGGTGCTTCATCTAACCTTTGAAATGTTGTCTCCATCTGGTGCAGGTGGTCCAACTTGCTCCCATAGATGCAAAAATCATCCAGAAATACTCTGATGAAGGTCCCAATGTAGGGTTCGAACACCCTATTCATCAAACGCTGGAATGTTGCTGGAGCATTACACAACCCAAAAGGCATAACTCTATAAGCAAACGTTCCCCAAGGAGTGGTGAACGTGGTCTTCAGCTGATCTTTCTCTGCTATACAAACTTGGTTGTAGCCGCTATATCCATCAGCAAAACTATAGCACTCCTGGCCAGCTACTTCGTCTAAGATCTGATCTGAAAATGGAAGAGGGTAATGATCCTTCTTTGTTGCCTTATTGAGCTTCCTGTAATCAACACAAATGCGTAGCTTCCCATTCTTTTTTATTGAGATCATAATGGGAGAAACCCATTCTGAATTCTCCACAGCAAATATGAATCCTGCATCAAGCAACTTATCTATTTCTTCTTTTACAGTCTTGGAAAAATTAGGATTCATTCTATATGGCATTTGCTTTATGGGCTTAGCACCATCTACCAGCTCAATACAATGTTCTACCCAACATACTTGACGGAGTTCCTTGTAATCAAAAGTGAATAGGTGTATGTACCTTTGAAAGAGATAGAGGTAGGATTCCTTCTCACTCTCCATTACAACATCACCAATCTTTGTATTAGGAATAGAATGTTGTTAAGTGTAATTAGTAGTAGCGTCCGATAGAAGATAACGGCGCTGCCAGTACGACGCCGCAAATAATGTGGAGTACGGTAATAGTCAAAGTACAATAGGAATGTTGTAAAAAGTAAATATTTGTCGTAAGTGGTCCGGTAATATTAAAATGTCAAAGTTTGGGTAATTAGAGAAGTAGGGTCTACATGATTAGGAATTAGAAATATTATATTGGTAATAAGGACAAGGAGTGAGGTCATAAATATTTTGTGTATTTTATTTGTAAAAATTCTAAAAATGTGGAACCCATGTAAAATGATAAGGTTTATCTTATCTTAAGAGATAAGCTTACATGTACAGATAAGAGTTAAGGTATGGAATATGATTCGTCAGAGTGGATTTCTTATCCTATCTTAGAGATAAGATGGATAAGCCTGTAAGTTCTATAAATAGAGAGGCTACCCCCCTCATTTAGCATAGAAAGAAGTAGTGAGAAATATTGTAGGAAGTGTGCGAAGGAAGCCATCAGTTAAAGGTGTGTTGAAGAAGCCATCAAGAGGTGTAATTGTAAAGTTTCTCCCATAGTCTTGTTGAAGTATCTCATGGGTGAGATTGTAACAGTTTCATGTTAATATTATAATTTATTTTGATATTTCAGATTTGTCGTCATTCTGTCTTATCATAGTCAATGGTATTCTTGTGTTCAGTTGTTGTTTTGTTTCCAGATTACATCCACCAAACTAAAGGCTGTGCATTAGCAAATAATCATAGCACGAGGAGTTCCCGGTGAAGAATTATCATAGTGCCGGATTGGTGTTGACATTTTGGTTCCGTTGCCGGGACCATTCCTCGTTGGTGGATTTTCTGGAGAGATATTCCCACTTAGTCAAAAATCAATTGGAGGGTAACCTTGTTTTTACTGTGCATAGTAGTTACCATGGTAAAGTCATTTTTACCGTGAATAGTAGTTACCATGTTAAAGTCATTTTTTTCCATGAATAGTAGTTACCTTGGTAAAGTCCTTTTTGCTGGGAATAGTAATTACCACAGTAAAGTCACTTTTTACCGTGAATAGTATTTACCGCAGTAACTTCACTTTTTACCGTGAATAGTGTTTACCACAGTAAAATCAGTTTTTACCGCAGTAAGTCAAGTTTTACCATAGTTTACCGTGGTCATTTCTATAGTAATTCCAATTATTTGTGCACATAAGTCTTGTTGATTGTACTTGTGAGTTGGTATTTCACGGTGGTTACTTTTGAAAATGGGAAAGATTCCTGTTTTTTCAGCTCAATCTAATGAAGATGCTTCTTCTTTCATTCAAGATTTTAAACGATCTTGTATTTGTAATGGCCTAATAAGAAGGGAACAATGGACTGAATTTTTTCCTACCTTTTTGGATGGTTCAGCACTTAGGTGGTTTGAAACACTAGGTGATAATGTGAAAAATTCATGGGATTTATTAACTGAAAGTTTTCTTGAAGAATTTGGTGAACAACAGAGATATGCAGATCTCATGATTGATATCACAAAGCTAACCCAAGGAGAGAAGGAGAAGATAAGGGATTATCATGCTCGTGTTCTAGAGCTAAGGAGGAAGCTCGATGCCCAGATCCGGAAGGAAGGACTAGCGGATGGGTTGATGAACGGCGTGGATAATCTCCTATGTAAGCACTTCATTCTTGGGATGAAGCCAGAGATCAGACAACGAGTGAAGTATGACCGCCCAGCTACCATTGAACAAGCAAAGGAGATTGCAAGAAGGCAAGAAGAAAGCATGGAAGAGGAGCCCAAAGAAATTGTTGCTAAAGTAGAGCCTACACCAGCACCTTTGGTCCAGAATCCACAACCACTCCCGGTGAGCACAAATATTTATCCTAGTACATCTACTGAGTATGAAGATCTGCTCAAAAAGATGGGTCAGTTAACTATTAATCTTCTTCAAGGAAAGGAATTTAGTTCTCAGGGAGGAGATAGAGGTCCAAAAAGAAATATTTCTGAAGTTGTTTGTTATGGTTGTTATAAAAAGGGTCATTATAAGTATAATTGTCCAGATAGAGCTTCTACATCTGGTACAAGAGATAATGATAAAGGAAAAGCACCTGTGAATTCTCTTGATGTAGTAGATAAGAGTAGAAATAATGAAGTAGATGTGTTTGTAACAAAAAGAAAGAAAGAAAAAGATAATCAAGATGGAAATGATCCTAAGAAGATGAAAGGAGAAAATAGTAAGAAACATAGGAGAAGAAAGTTGGGTGTGCAGGATTTTCTGATTTCACAGGGGCAAGGACCATACTCCATCTTGGAAGATCTGTCCAAAAGGCCTGCAAACATTACATATGGTCAACTCTTGGCTATGTCTTCGGAGAAGAGGCGGGAGCTGCGAAGTGGACTCAATGCTCGACGAAGAAAGGAGGTTGAGGTCCCTGTTTTGGAGGCAGAGGCAGATCCCTATGCTCCACAAGCTGAGGTATTATGTAATGGTATTTCAATTCATGATGTCTTAGTTGATGGAGGTGCTGCAGTTAATGTAATGACCGAGTCTGTAATGAATATGTTGGGTTTAAAAATTGATCGCCCTTCAACACTTATGTTAAGGTCATTAAATAAGGGAAAAACTAAACCAGAAGGTGTAGTTTCAAATGTGGCAATATCTGTTATGGGTGTTGTATGTGTGGTAGACTTTCAGGTGATGAAAAATGGTACTGTTGCGTACCCAATGCTGCTGGGAAGACCATGGCTAAGAAGAGTTCATGCAAGAAACTACTGGAATGAAGGTTTCATGACACTTGGACGTGGTAGAGAGAGGGTGAAGATAAATGTGATCCCTCGGCATCATAAAGCAGAACCTGTGGATTCAAGTGATGAAACTGATGATTGGACCTCCTCTGATTACTCTAGTACCAGTGAAGTGGACACTGAAGATGAAGAAAGTGAGGTTGATGTTTCAGTCATGGATATCCTTCCAGTCACACCAACTCATGACCCCATAAAATTATCTGAAGAAGAAGTTGATGATCGTCTCCAACAAATAAAGATTGGTGATGCTGTGATGGAGAGTGAGAAGGAATCCTACCTCCAGCTCTTTCGAAGGTACATACACCTATTCACTTTTGATTACAAGGAACTCCGTCAAGTAAGTTGGGTAGAACATTCTATTGAGCTGGTAGATGGTGCTAAGCCCATAAAGCAAATGCCATATAGAATGAATCCTAATTTTTCCAAGACTGTAAAAGAAGAAATAGATAAGTTGCTTAACGCAGGATTCATATTTGCTGTGGAGAATTCAGAATGGGTTTCTCCCATTGTGATCTCAATAAAAAAGAATGGGAAGCTACGCATTTGTGTTGATTACAGGAAGCTCAATAAGGCAACAAAGAAGGATCATTACCCTCTTCCATTTTCAGATCAGATCTTGGACGAAGTAGCTGGCCAGGAGTGCTATAGTTTTGCTGATGGATATAGCGGCTACAACCAAGTTCGTATCGCAGAGAAAGATCTGCTGAAGACCACGTTCACCACTCCTTGGGGAACGTTTGCTTATAGAGTTATGCCTTTTGGGTTGTGTAATGCTCCAGCAACATTCCAGCGCTTGATGAATAGGGTGTTCGAACCCTACATTGGGACCTTCATCAGGGTATTTCTGGATGATTTTTGCATCTATGGGAGCAAGTTGGACCACCTGCACCAAATGGAGACAACATTTCAAAGGTTAGATGAAGCACAAGCCTCACTAAACCCTACAAAGTGTGTCTTTGGATGTTCTAAAGGTGTTTTGTTAGGGCATGTTGTATCCAGAGATGGTATTGGTACTGATCCTGATAAAGTTTCAAAAATCAAAGATTTACCATTTCCTATGAATAGAAGTAAGTTGAGATCATTTTTAGGCCATGTGGGTTACTATAGAAGGTTCATCAAGAATTTCTCAAAGATTGCACAGCCACTAACCCAGTTCTTGAAGAAGGATGTTACTTATGAACCAGGAAATAAGGCGCATGAAGCTTTTGAACAATTGAAGGAAGCCCTGGTGTCTTCGCCTGTTTTGAAGAATCCAGAATGGAGCAAGCCATTCATTGTGTACACTGATGCCTCAGATGCAGCACTAGGAAGTACTTTGAGCCAAAAGGATGAAAATGGGAATGAACATCCAATTTACTTTGGGAGCAGACAAATGAGCAGTGCTGAGGTAAATTATACTGTAACTGAAAAAGAGGCTTTGGCTATCATTTTTGCTGTAAAGAAGTTCAGAAATTACTTGCTAGGGCAAAAATTTCTAGTTGTAACAGATCATCAGGCTCTAAAATATATTGTAAATAAGCCTAACCCATCAGGGAGGATAGCAAGATGGATAATTTTGCTACAAGAATTTGAATTTGATATTATAGATAGGCCAGGAAAGAAGCATGTCAATGCAGATGCACTCTCTCGAGCCTATGATGGTTTAGGATCATCTTGTGATGATGATGATTTCCCTGATGCAGCATTGTTATCCCTTGATACAATCCCTAGTGAATACATAGATATTTGGAATTATCTGAATGAATTCAAGTTTCCTGATGGTGCCAATGCAAAGACTAAGGGAAGGATTACTCAAGCCAGTCGTCCATATTCTATTCTGCATGGAGTATTATTTCGAATAGGACCTGATGGACAGTACAAGAGGGCAGTTGGACGTGATCAAGGGAAGGAGCTGCTAGAAGAATTCCACAATGGTACATGTGGAGGGCACTTCTCTGGACAACTTACAGCAAGAAGGATCTTGGATGCAGGTTATCACTGGCCCACTCTTTTTAAAGATTGTTATAATTATTGTAAGACATGTGATATTTGTCAAACACATGGTAACCGTAAGACTTCATCAGCTCCATTATGTCCTATTCTTCCACTTGGTCCCTTTGAAAAGTGGGGAATAGACATTGTAGGTCCACTTCCAACTACCTCACGCCAAAATAAGTATATTGTAGTTGCCACAGATTATTTGACCAAGTGGGTTGAAGCTAGGCCATTGAAAACAGCTTCCATGGATGAAGTGGCAAGGTTCATATATGAACGCATTGTCACAAGATTTGGTTGTCCATTAGAAATTGTAACAGATCAAGGAAGCCACTTCATTAATGAGGTGGTAGAAGCCCTAGTCAATAAGTTTTCTATTAAGCATAGGAAGGCAACAACATACAAACCAAGCACAAATGGACAGGTGGAACGAACAAATTTTGTGTTGTGTCAAATTCTAGCAAAAGATGCAGCCTTGCAGGTACATAAATGGGATAAGAGGATTCATGCAGCATTGTGGGCATATAGGGCAACATCAAAGTCAGCAACAGGATACTCTCCATTTCAGTTGGCCTATGGCATTGATCCAGTTCTTCCTATTGAGTTTGATATTCCTACTGTGAGAGTTATGAAAAATGAAAGGATGGATGAAAGTGATTCAGTAAAAGAAAGGTTGGTACATCTTCATTTACTAGAGGAAATGAGGGAAATAGCAAAGGATACAAGCCATAAGAAGAAAATGAAGCAGAAGGAATACTTTGATCAAAAGATCCTTTGGTCTCCATTTCAGGTGAATGACTTGGTTCTAGTATATGATTCCAGATACAAAAAAAGAAGACAGAGGAAATTTCTTCCAAAATGGATGGGGCCCTACAAAATAGCAGCTGTGCATGAAAATGGTACGTACCGACTGGAGGAATTGGATGGCACTCCCATTACGAAATGGGTCAACCACGACAAGTTGAAGATTTTCCACGCACCAGAAGAGTCTACTCCGAGGACGGAGTAGAAGCTAGGAAGGGGGAAGATGTCGACACTAAAATTTTCCTCCATAATTTCTATTTCATTAATGTATGTATTAGGAATAGAATGTTGTTAAGTGTAATTAGTAGTAGCGTCCGATAGAAGATAACGGCGCTGCCAGTACGACGCCGCAAATAATGTGGAGTACGGTAATAGTCAAAGTACAATAGGAATGTTGTAAAAAGTAAATATTTGTCGTAAGTGGTCCGGTAATATTAAAATGTCAAAGTTTGGGTAATTAGAGAAGTAGGGTCTACATGATTAGGAATTAGAAATATTATATTGGTAATAAGGACAAGGAGTGAGGTCATAAATATTTTGTGTATTTTATTTGTAAAAATTCTAAAAATGTGGAACCCATGTAAAATGATAAGGTTTATCTTATCTTAAGAGATAAGCTTACATGTACAGATAAGAGTTAAGGTATGGAATATGATTCGTCAGAGTGGATTTCTTATCCTATCTTAGAGATAAGATGGATAAGCCTGTAAGTTCTATAAATAGAGAGGCTACCCCCCTCATTTAGCATAGAAAGAAGTAGTGAGAAATATTGTAGGAAGTGTGCGAAGGAAGCCATCAGTTAAAGGTGTGTTGAAGAAGCCATCAAGAGGTGTAATTGTAAAGTTTCTCCCATAGTCTTGTTGAAGTATCTCATGGGTGAGATTGTAACAGTTTCATGTTAATATTATAATTTATTTTGATATTTCAGATTTGTCGTCATTCTGTCTTATCATAGTCAATGGTATTCTTGTGTTCAGTTGTTGTTTTGTTTCCAGATTACATCCACCAAACTAAAGGCTGTGCATTAGCAAATAATCATAGCACGAGGAGTTCCCGGTGAAGAATTATCATAGTGCCGGATTGGTGTTGACAGGATCATGAACTCTCCTTAGCCATGGTCTTTCCAGCAGCATTGGGTACGCAACAGTACCATTTTTCATCACCTGAAATTATACCACACATACAACACCCATAACAGAGATTGCCACATTTGAAACTACACCTTCTGGTTTAGTTTTTCCTTTATTTAATGACCTTAACATAAGTGTTGAAGGGCGATCAATTTTTAAACCCAACATATTCATTACAGACTCGGTCATTACATTAACTGCAGCACCTCCATCAATTAAGACATGAATTGAAATACCATTACATAATACCTCAACTTGTGAAGCCTAGGGATCTGCCTCTGCCTCCAAAACAGGTACCTCAACCTCCTTCCTTCTTCGAGCATTGAGTCCACCTCACAACTCCCGCCTATTCTCAGAAGACATAGCCAAGAGTTGACCATATGTAATATTTGCAGGCCTTTTGGATAGATCTTCCAAGATGGAGTATGGTCCTTGCCCCTGTGAAATCAGAAAATCCTGCACACCCAACTTTCTTCTCCTATGTTTCTTACTAGTTTCTTCTTTCATCTTCTTAGGATCATTTCCATCTTGATTATCTTTTTCTTTCTTTCTTTTTGTTACAAACACATCTACTTCATTATTTCTGCTCTTATCTACTACATCAAAAGAATTCACAGGTGCTTTTCCTTTATCATTATCTCCTTTACCAGATGTAGAAGCTCTATCTGGACAATTATACTTATAATGACCCTTTTTATAACAACCATAACAAACAACTTCAAAAATATTTCTTTTTGGACCTCTATTTCCTCCCTGAGAACTAAATTCCTTTCCTTGAAGAAGATTAATAGTTAATTGACCCATCTTTTTGAGCAGATCTTCATACTCAGTAGATGTACTAGGAGAAATATTTGTGCTCACCGGGAGTGGTTGTGGATTCTGGACCAAAGGTGTTGGTGTAGGCTCTACTTTAGCAACAATTTCTTTGGGCTCCTCTTCCATGCTTTCTTCTTACCTTCTTGCAATCTCCTTTGCTTGTTCAATGGTAGCTGGGCAGTCATACTTCACTCGTTGTCTGATCTCTGGCTTCATCCCAAGAATGAAGTGCTTACAGAGGAGATTATCCACGCCATTCATCAACCCATCCGCTAGTCCTTCCTTCCAGATCTGGGCATCAAGCTTCCTCCTTAGCTCTAGAACACGAGCATGATAATCCCTTATCTTCTCCTTCTCTCCTTGGGATAGCTTTGTGATCTTGATTATGAGATCTGCATATTTCTGTTGTTCACCAAATTCTTCAAGAAAACTTTCAGTTAATAAATCCCATGAATTTTTCACATTATCACCTAGTGTTTCAAACCACCTAAGTGTTGAACCATCCAAAAAGGTAGGAAAAAATTCAGTCCATTGTTCCTTTCTTATAAGGTCATTACAAATACAAGATCGCTTAAACTCTTAAATGAAAGAAGAAGCATCTTCATTAGATTGAGCTGAAAAAACAGGAATATTTCCCATTTTCAAAAGTAACCACCGTGAAATACCAACTCACAAGTACAATCAACAAGACTTATGTGTACAAATAATTGGAATCACTATACTAGAAAGTGACTTTACACCTTTCTACAGTAAAATAGAAATGACCACGGTAAACTAGTAAAACTTGACTTACTGCGGTAAAAACTGACTTTACTGTGGTAAACACTATTCATGGTAAAAAGTGAAGTTACTGCGATAAATACTATTCACGGTAAAAAGTGACTTTACTGCGGTAAATACTATTCCAGCAAAAATGACTTTACCATGGTAACTACTATTCATGGAAAAAATGACTTTACTATGGTAACTACTATGCACAGTAAAAACAAGGTTACCCTCTAATTGATTTTTGACTAAGTGGGAATATCTCTCCAGAAAATCCACCAACGAGGAATGGTCCCGGCAACAGACCAAAATGTCAACACCAATCCGGCACTATGATAATTCTTCACCGGGAACTCCTCGTGCTATGATTATTTACTAATGCACAGCCTTTAGTTTGGTGGATGTAATCTGGAAACAAAACAACAACATAACACAAGAATACCATCGACTATGATAAGACAGAATGATGAAAAATCTGAAATATCAAAATAAATTATAATATTAATATGAAATTGTTACAATCTCACCCATGAGGTACTTCAAGTGTTATTGACTTCACTTTCCTTTCACCAAGACTATGGGAGAAACTTTACAATTACACCTCTTAATGGCTTCTTCAAGACACCTTTAAACTGATGGCTTCCTTCGCATACTTCCTACAATATTTCTGACTACTTCCTTCTATGCTAAATGAGGGGGGTAGCCTCTCTATTTATAGAAATTCCAAGCTTATCCATATTATCTCTAAGATAGGATAAGAAATCCACTCTGACGAATCATATTCCATACCTTAACTCTTACTTGTACATGTAAACTTATCTTTTAAGATAAGATAAACCTTATCATTTTACATGGGTTCCACATTTTTAGAATTTTTACAAATAAAATACACAAAATATTTATGACCTCACTCCTTGTCTTTATTACCAATATAATATTTCTAATTCCTAATCATGTAGACCCTACTTCTCTAATTACCCAAACTTTGACATTTTAACATTACCGGACCACTTACGACAAATATTTACTTTTTACACCATTCATATTGTACTTTGACTATTACCGTACTCCACATTATTGGCAGCACCGTACTGACGGCGCCGTTATCTTCTATCAGACGCTACTACTAATTATACTTAACAACATCCTATTCCTAATACATACATTAATGAAATAGAAATTATGGAGGAAAATTTTAGTGTCGACAGGCCCTACCCCATACATAGTCACCTCTCCATAAGAGTAGATAAATACATTACCAGACCATCAAAAAATTGATAATATAACTGTTCATAGTAATACGAGCTCCCCAGGAGCTAAAGTAGCGAAAAAAAATAGCAACAAAAAACACAGTGAAACTAACAGCAGTGAAGATACTAACAACAAAATACATAGATAGTAAATAAAACAAAACACCCCTCCCTAAGTCATTTATAGGATTTTCAAGCCCCTCCAGCACCTTATCCCATTCCTTAGCCAAAGCATCAATATTACCAGCTAGAGTCTCCAAGTTGAAACCATCGGGAGTCATCTTTCTTTTTCCTGCCCTAACTATCCATGGCACAATAGGCATTATCAAGCTGATCCAGAGTTTGGAGATGTTGCAGAGTAGATTTCACCATGACTGCACTCTAATCCATGTAGCTATGGAGAATAACATGAACATAAACCAACTCATTGGTTGATGAAACCATAGTTGGCCTTTAAAACCTCAATCTCTCTATCATGCTCGTTGTTGATCACTTCCTCAACCTTCCCTTTCATTTTATGCCAGTCATTAAACAATAACTGCACCGAGCTCTTAGTGAGCCACATATCTCCCTTAAGTTTGTCAATATATGTAGCCATCCTAAGTAAATGGTTCTCTCCTTTCACAAGGTCCAATGTCCTCGAAATTTTGTTCCAGTTACACATTGATAGGATTCAAAAATTATTGTTTTACTAGACTCTCCCTTAGTGTTTGAAGGAGCACACAGGACCTTCTTAGATTTCATTTACTAAATATTTTGGGCCGCCACAATCTCCACCTCGCCTTAGTCCTCTTTTGAGTCCCCATCTTGAGATTTAGGTTTCATCACTTGAGTCTTCTTCCTCAAAATATGAGTCGACTCCATCTGCATAAGCTTCCAATGCTTTATTTAGGGATCTAGATTTATCAATATCCAAGGTAGCTCTTTTAACAAGGGCGAGAATAAATCCTTGATGCAGCGGGACAAATACCCTTCTAGTTTTGAACTGCTGAAATAGAATCACACAGGGAATGAAAAAGAAAGTAGGAGAAGCTAAAATCTTGGCCACACCTAAAATGATTAAGCATAGGGAGGTGGTAGGCATAATACATTTGTGGCTTCCCTCAAGTGTGAGAAATTGGATAAGGGTGAGAGCCACCTCATCATAAGGATTAGATAAAGACAGACAAAGATAACCATCAAAATTGTAATTGATATTCTTATTACCTTCAAGAAATAGATTTAGCTCTTCAGAGGCTTATTTCTTAAGTTTATAGACCTCCCTCTCAACAACAGGAATTCCCATCACTTTGGAAACCAAATCCACAATAATCTCCATGTTGATCCCCTTCATTTCAACCACCGCACCTTTTTTAGTAATCTTCCAGGCGCTAGCGAAATATTTGTTGATATTTTCAAAATGACCTTCGAAATTTTTTAGAAAGGGTGTAAAACCCTTGCTATCAAAAAGATATATGGCTTTAGGTGTCAACCCTTCAAGATCAATGAGTTCATTTCTAACCAGATCACCACTCATTTGGCCACACAAAAAACCTTTCACAAAATAACCCTAATTCCAGGTAGCCAGAATATTACTTGCATGCCCAAAAATGAAATTTCTCTAGGCACGGGAAGAAATAAAAGCTTTCCATAAACATGAGGCGGATTCCCTCCCCTGATATTTACATTATTGAGAGATAAATGCATAATATTCCTATGGCAGATGACCATGATGAATTTGACACACCAATGAATAGACATTATTTAGTGACGTGTTCATTTATGTCATTTAATAAGTGTGCCCTCACCTTGGGATCAACAACTTCAACTTCATTGATAAGTGTCAAATCAACCCCATTAACTCCCATATCAGCAAAGCAATCCACCAAGGTATTAGCCTCCCTATAAAAATGTGTGAAGGTGATACATTCAAATGAATTTGGCATTTCCTTGATACTCTTAATAGATTTATGGATGGAAATAAAGATGGAACCTTTCTTTATTTATGTTAATTATGTTCAAAGAGTCTCCTTCCACATCTATATTGGAAAAATTGTATTGGCGAGCTATTGACAACCCCAAAAAAACCCCAACATCCTTGGCAACATTTTTGGTTTGAGTGCCCAAGTTGTGACTAGTACCCTAGAATAAATCTTCCTTCAGAATCCCGAAAAACCCCAGCACAACTAGCTCTACTAAGGTTTCCTTTGGATGCAACATCAAATTTCAATTTGAAACAATCCTTGTTATGTTTCACCCATCCTTTGAGTCTATGGTTAAGAGAAAGGGAACTAGTAGTTGTGGATCCCAAACCCCACTTTAAGGAAAATCTGGATTCATTCTGAAAAATGGAATTTTTTTGAGGGTTCAAATTAGAGACATTATCCAAAATGATTTTTAACACAACAGACTCTAATTTTCCTAGGGGAATCTTTCTTACCTTTCAATATTCTTCTATTTCTCTCCTTCCATATCTCCCAAGCCAAACGCATAATAGAAAAGGTCCACAAATATTTTAACCCTTGGCTCTTAATAGGATTATACTATTGGGACCACATCATTTTTATTGAATTAGGGAAAAACCCAATTAAATTCAAAAAGATTGAGAATGGTTTTCCTAACCGAGACTAGAAAGGGGAACTTGAGGAACATGTGTGAGGAGTCTTCACAATCAGATTTACACAATACACATCTATTAACCATATGGAAATTTCTCTTATTTAGGTTGTTGGCTATTATAATCTTATCATGGATAACCAACCACCAAAACATATTAATCTTTGGGATTAACTCTTTGACCAAAACACTTCCCCGGTTGAAGTTTTCCATTCCCCCCCCCCCCTCAAGAAAGAAGGAGTAGTCGGCACTTCTAACTAAGAAAGTACCATTTTCCTCCTTAGACCAATAAATACTATCCTCTTCAAGGTTCTCCTTATTAACGATAACTTCTCTTAATTTGTTATTAATAGAAGAAATCTCAATGCTATTAGAATTATCCCGATCTATGGTTTTCCATTGTCCTAAAGGTTCATCAAAGTTGAAGAAATCTCTAACCTTTGTACCATATTTGGTCATAAAATCTCTATAGACCATGGGGTAAACGGCCTTAAGAGGGAGGTCAACTAACCATTTTTCCTCCCAAAAGTTGATAGTTCACCCATTTCCTACCATCCATTTGCTTCCCTCAGGAGACAATGTGTTTAGCCCAATTTATAGATTTCCATAAACAAGAAGAACCATTAGAATATATATTTCCATAAACAAGAGGAAACCATTAGAATCTTGGGTGCAGAAGCACCATTCGTTTGCAAACATATTTGGCCAATATTTACCTCTTATAATACAAGTCCAAACACTCTCTTCCTTGATCAACCTCTAGTTCATTTTTAACAGCATAGATTTATTCATTTTGGTCCAATCTCTGATATCAAGACCACCTAATTTTTTGGGGGGCGCAAACCTTTTCCCAGGAAATTAGAGGAATTCTATCTTTGGATTCTAAGCCACTCCATAGAAATATTTTTTGAATACTCTCCAACTTGCTAGAAATCAAGGAGAGTAACCTATAGATAGACATCATATAAACAGCTAAATTATGAATCGAGCATTTGAGGAGGACAGCCTTGCCGGCTTAAGATAACAAAGAACCTTTCTAAACTTCAAGTTTCTTCAGGAACCTATCTATTAAGAAATTACATTCAAATTTCTTAGGTTTTTCCACCCCAATAAGCATGCCAAGATAACTAGTTGGGATAGTTTTAGAAGCACGGCCAAGAATACCAGCAATTTTATTGCATCTTCTTTCCTAGGGTATTGATAAAGAAAAATGAGATTTTTCCCATAATTGATCAATTGATCAGATGCCTCCTCATAATTTCCCATTAACTGTTTTGAATTCCTTATCCTCCGGGAAAGAAGATTCACCAACCAACATAGTGTCATCAACAAAATGTTGGTGAAAAAACCCTATTATAATTGACATTAGGATAAATACCTTTGATCCTTCCATCCAAAGTAGCTTTATTAAGAGCTCTATTAAGGGTCTCATACATTATAATGAAAATAAAGGGAGAGATAGGATCACCTTGTCTTAAACCACGTGTGTTGTTAAAAAACCCATAAGGTCTCCCATTAACCAGGATGGAGAACTTAGCTATGGAAATACATGAAAGATTCATCTCCTGAAAGTCCTCACCAAAGCCAAACCTAGAAAGGAACCTTAAGAAGGAAGGGCCAAGAGACTTTGTCATAGGATTTTTCCATATCAAGCTTAATAAACATCACTTCCTTATTATTCTTCTTAACCAAATTGAGGGTCTCCTTAATGGTGACTATACCATCTTGGATCTGTCTTCCCACAACAAATCCTTCCTACTGCTTATATATTATCGAAGGTAGGAGAAGCTAAATTCTTAAAGCCAGAATTTTGGAGCACATTTTGTAAACACAGTTGCATAGGCTTATGGGTCTAAAAATTTTGAAATCCATAGGATCATGATTCTTAGGGATCAATGCGAGAAAGGTGCTATTTAGCTCCTAAAGTATCTTTTTATTCTTAAATAATTCTTGAATAGCACTTCAAGTTTCATCCTTCACAATCTCCTAGAAAGTTTGGAAGAAGATAGCAAGCAACCCATCTGGTCCCGGAGCTTTATCAGGACTTAGAGATTTTATCATAAATTATATTTCCTCCAAAGAAGATATTTTGGTGAGCATGACGTTGTCTTCTTCACTAATCAAATGGGGAATACAGTCCAGAAATTACTCTTCCTTCAAGATGTTAGAATCTCTGGATGAATCCAAGAGCCTACTGAAAAAAGAACAAGCAGCTTGTTGTATTTCCTTGGATTCATTGAGCAGAACTTCCTCTTCATTCTTGATATAGAGAATTCTATTAGAACTCCTCCTTTTTAGAGTTGAGATATGAAATAACTTTTTGTTCTTGTCACCTTCTTTGAGCCATAAGACCCTTGATTTCTGTTTCCAAAAAAATTCCTCCTTCAGGAGGATGTTATGATACTCAGTAAGTAATTCATTCTCTCTTTTTTTATCAAGCATAAGATTTTCCTCACCAGAAGATTCCAAATTTCCATGGAGGAGTGAAATTTCATTAGCCAGAGACTGCTTTTTCTCAAAACTGTTACAAAAACTTCTTTTATTCCATCCTTTCATATTTTTTTAACATGAGAAACCTTTTTAACAATTGTGAATAATGTTTTTCCTTTAATTTTCACATTCCACCAGCCCTTGAATAAATCAAAAATATCCTCATCTTACAACCACATCTTCTCAAAATCTAAAAGGGGTCATCCTCCTTTCTTTGTCCTTGATCTAGAAGAGGATAGGATTGTGATGAGATCCTATGCGGGGAAGGGAAAACAGACCAGATTATTTGTTCAACCAACCCCATGAGATCAGAGCTCTGTCAAGTTTAACTTGAATCAAATGATCAGCCCTTTCTTCTATTTGACCAAATAAATCTACTCCCCCGCAGCTCAACATCTATAAGGTTATTGAGAGAGATAAAATCTTAAAGGTCTTTGATACTTTCAGTAAAATCAATATTTCCCCCTTCTTTTCCCCCCCTTCTTTTCCCCAGGACATAAAGGGGTGTTAAAATCTCCAAAAATCACCCATTTCATCCCTTTGATAACATTATGGAATTTGGAAAGATTTTCCTAGAGATTTTTTCTTTCACCTTTAATATTTGGGGCATAAATATTAGCTAAGATCCAGAACTCCTTAGACTTCTTATCTTGAAAAAGAAAATTCATATGGTTATTTCTACTAAGAATCTTTGTACCTTTGAGTTTTTCTTCATTCCATATAACTTTCATTCCTCCATCTGTGTCAATCGAACTAACAGAAAAACCACTAATAATAATTTTACAATACCTTCCACAAGTCTCTAAGAAAGGACCCTCCTCCATCTTGGTCTCCTGCAAGGAAAAAAATGTCAAAATTGTAAGTCATCTCTAATTCTTTTATCAGTCTCAACTTAATAGGGTTTTTCAACTCCCTAACATTCTAAGATATTATATTTTATTTAAACACTTGGTTCTTTGTTCTTCTAAATCTCCTAAGATCCATTTTAGATTGGGTTCCATCATCTATTTCCTTTTGAATTTGTTTCTTCCTTGTAACCTATTTGGAGGGACACCCAGATCCTATTTTTTTTGGATTCCCCTCAGAATTTTCCCCTTTGAAATGAGTAACCAAAGAAGTCTCGTTATTAACTTGATTGGTGTCCCCCTTAATGACCTCATTCAGCTCAGAGGGTAGATTTGTTTGAGTAGAAATGCCTTCCTG
This sequence comes from Taxus chinensis, assembly GCA_019776745.2. Taxonomy (NCBI): domain Eukaryota; kingdom Viridiplantae; phylum Streptophyta; class Pinopsida; order Cupressales; family Taxaceae; genus Taxus; species Taxus chinensis. The sequence goes on along the minus strand of CM034155.1, from coordinate 613,474,938 downwards.
TATAATGTTATGGATGTTGTTTAAAAACCTACTGGTTTTCATTTCCAAGATTCAAAACATCCTTTTCAATATCCAGAATATTTTCAAAGGGATTATACAACATGTATTCTATAGACTCATTGAAGCTACTTCCATCCATTTCTTTTGACTAGATATTTTCCTTGGCTACTTCCTTAAGGAGATTATCCAGTTTTTTTTTTTAGGATAAAACTTTTTCAACTTAAATGTGGAGCTTAGCCTTCTGGAACCGAGTTTTCAATAAGTCTTTCCACTGGTTCTTCTTATTCATTACTTCTATGAATCCCTCTTCATCTAAAATCATATGCTTTAGGGCTTTTTTCTCTTGAGATCCATTTTCATTGTTTTTTGTTATTTGAATACCTTTATTAGGATTAACATTCATAGGGGTATTAGAAACCAAAGGAGCACTTCCCTTACCTTTTTCTAGTTCCTTGGAATGCTTCTCCCGATATGTCTTAGAGACAGTCAACTTACACTGATGCTTATCATGCCCCCATCCCTGACATTTCTCACATCTTTGAGGGCATTTTTCAAAATTTATTTTCTGTTCCCAACTACCCAATTTTGAATGTAGGGAGATTTATTTGGGTAGGGAAGAACCCATCAAGGAATAGATACATAATCTCACACATACAGCTATATATTTAGTAAGCATCATGTTATCAACAGCAACAAAGGTTCCAAGGGTATTAGCAACTCCTTTTATAATATCCACATCCAATAGTTCCAAAGGTAAACCTAGGAGTCTCACCCAGACAGGAAACTGATTAATATTATCTCTGTCAGGGTTGAACCTGGGGGTCCATTTCCTCATAAATAATCTAAGTTTCCTAAAGAACCATGGGCCTTCATTGAGGATCCTTTGAGGGTCTTCAAAGTTATTGAAGTAAAATAGGAAAAATCCATTTGGCAAGACTGTGACATCCATATGCCCCTTAGGTTTTGATTTCGCGACAGACCAAGATCTGATGGAATCAATGTTTGGTCTTGCCCCAACCAGTTTACCTATTAAGGCATTCTCCATTTTTCTCAGGTTTCGATCTATAATGATATCAGGGATATCTAAGAACTTTCCAGTTCCATCATGTTTAAGCTGATGAATGATTCCAAGGCTTTTTTCCTTTTCCAATTTCAAAATATTCACATAAGATTTGGGGGACCCATGCTCCACATGATGCCCATCCACATAAAAAACTATCACACATACATTTCTCCCTCGAAGACTAATCTAGAGCATCTGACTTCTCTCCTGAAGGTATCTACCTGTTTTCAGTATCCCACCCATCATTTTTCACAGCTTCTTCCTCCTCCTCATCTTGTTCACCCTTCCCGCCACCCTTCCCACCCTATTTTCCCTTTCTACCGATGCTCGTCCTAAACTTGAGATAAAGCTAACAAGATTGATTTTGTCACTTCTATCCATTATCGATAGGTCATATTGGATGACATTGTTCACCCAAATTTTGTAAAGAACCTACTTGAAACTTCTCTACAGAACTTATAGAACATTAAAATATTACCGCTAAACCAAACCTTTCGTCATGAATCCCTCATCTCAGTACTATACATTTAAATCTCTTCAAAACAAGCACATTGTTGTATGTTCCTAGCTATCCTGGAGAACAAGATCACCACCAAATTTAAGTAGGATGAGTCATCCACATGCCCAAATAACTAACCCATCTCATTCAAGTCATTTTGTTCCCAAATTATTTAATTCTTTTCAATCGCTTTCAAAGGATGGTTTAAGGAGGGTTTGGAAACTACTTAGTTTCTTAACATTCATTCATAAAGCATAGAACATAATTTTAACTCATTCAACTTACAAAATTCTGTAGACTCAATGCCCCAACATTGGTGAAAATATTATACCACCACGCAAATGTTTAACTGTATAATGAGCACATAAAAGTTAACCCTCGAGTTGGAAATTTCATTCTAGGAACTAGCTGGGACTCAAACTCCATTTATTTTTTCTCCTTTAGAATGTTGTCTTGAAATTTTTTCATCAGTACTATATCAACCTCCTATAAAATTTTCAATCATCATGCGTTGGAACATTCTACAACTCTTCAACCCATCTCATTTAGGTGACTAGACCTTATGGTTTTTCCTAATTTAGCTCATGATCTATAAAAACTAACACTATAACAACTCATGAAATCATTGAAAACCATATCTACATGTTGATAATAATATTACTTACCTATATTCATGCTTACAAGATTTTACTCACTCATCAAATGATCATTTTTCCTTATTAAGCCTTTAAGACCCAAGAGTTAGCTCTGAGTCTAAACCCTCAACCATGCTTCATCCTTGAATTATCATTGTGACATACCTTGTTAAATCCTCTATAATATTCAAACATGTATTACCTTATTTAAACCTCTATGAGCTCACTTGACTGATCTTCATGTACTATTTGGTCATTACTTCCAAGACTAGGTCTCGGTATTGCCTAGAACACATGACCAAACCATATGTCTATACACTAATATCCATGTGAGTGTTTCCACACTCTATGAACATTCTCCAATAATTTCAAAAACATCATTGTGCCTCTATATAATCATCTTGGCTCCATAATGCTTCATTTGGTCACCAAGGACCAAGAACAAGGTTTAGGAGAGACCTATCAATCATGTTTAATCACTGAGCCTTCCTCCTAATACCTCCAAGATGGGATCTACATCATGCATGTATCCTCTCATGCACCTCAATAATCCTTGTCATCACATGGTGATCTCATGATTTTCACTCTATCATTAATGAATCTTTTGACATCAATGACAATACATGCCAACACATGGAACATCATGGAATTAGATGATATCAAAGAGAGGACCATAGAAGTGATCTAAAGATATAAATAATGGTTCAGGTGGAAGAGAAAATACTTTAGTTATTCAGGTGGTCTGTTGTCTCAACAAATGTAATCTTATCACACTTATTCCTTCATGAAATATGAAAAACCAATAATTTCCAATCATTTAACAAAATATTTTAAGAGGAAAAGAGTGGAAAAAGATCACATTACAGATTCTCCCCCTGGGAGGCTTCAGAAGAAGGAAATAATCACTGAAAATGCAATTATGCCTCTTGAGCTAGGTGAGATTGATCCCTCACATTCTCTAAATCTTTATCAACATAAAAGTGTATATATCTCAGTGGAAAAATCTTCCCGTCATAAAAAAAATTATTTTACCTTACTAAGCTCCTGAAAGTGCTCCTATGCATGACTTCATATCTACTCTGATATAAGAATTCTCATAGATTAAATATTTTCTTGGAATTGAATCAGGAATAGTAAAAAAAGTTGAAGTACTTGACTTTGGATCCATTACAAAAATCTTGAGAACCAAGCGAAGCAAGAAAGAAAAAGTGACCTCCTATTTCTTCTTTGCAGACTTTGGTTTTCAATATATGGATTTTTTCCAGCAAAAATTTTAAAAACCTATGCAAGAAATGACTCAGGATGACTATGAGTTGACTCGCATCCCCTTAGGTCAAGCCACACATGAAGGTGATACATATATATTCATGTAATTTGATTATTGCATGCTTTCTTGTAATGAAGAGTACAAATAAAAAATTGAGAAATCAGAGGATCATGTGAGAACTCTCACTACCTATATTCATTCTTTCTTGGAGCCTAATGAATTGTTTCCTCCTCCTATAGAATTCATCTCTACCATGAGTATTTTTGACCTTGCGGTGATCAAAAAGGCGCAAGGATATACAATATAAGGGAGGGCTAATGAAAAGTGGGTTGAAAATATTCTTGAGAAAGGAAAGGCATATATACCCTATGTTATCTCTTTGTTCAAGTATGATCTTGATACTATTTCAAAAGTAAAGACAATAAGGGAAGAGATTGAAAATGAGAAGACTCAATAGGATACTTTGTTCCCACCTATTTTTGAAATGGTTTTCCTTGATTCCCACACTCTCTTGAGTAGGAATGTGTTTTTCATATCTTGCTAAGAACTTGTCCCTAGTTTGGACCCGCACACTAAATGCAAGATATGACAAGATAAATGATTATATCTCCAAACTTGGATCTAGTGGGAAACATGCCTTTGAGGTTTTAGATGATATCAAAAATTGTGTTTATAATCTTGGATCCCTTCCCCTCACTGAAAAATTCATCGTCAAAATGACTCATTAGTTTTTTCCAAGAGTTGGTCAACAAATAAGCAAGTCATCCTTTTTCATTTCATGAGGATACTTTGGAGACCATTGCTAACATTAGAAGATCAATATATAACATTTTGGGATATCATAAGGTGTGGTTTAATTAGTGTAATACTATCAATGATGTTTCTGAGACATGGATCAAAGTTTTTATCTATGTTTGTATTCCAGAAGTTGTAATGGTGGCACATGTAGCATCATGTTTCAGTAAAGAATTCAAAGGCTAGGAGCTCATTCTAGGAGTTTTCCCTCAAGGTTCACAAATGGTTATTTATTCATTAGTATAGGCTTCATCTTCTTCATAGTGATCAACCCTACTCTTTCTTATTTCTTTTCTCTACATATTCTAATTCTTCATTAAGAATGTACTTTTTCACTATTTTTTCTTATTCACTTAAGTGAAATCTAATTTGACATTGTAAGATTCCTTTTTAATTAATAAGAAACGGCTCAATTTTATTCCCTAGGAATATGAGAGGTTGTTAGTGATGAGGAAAGGTGAAAATTCATGTGGGGTGGAGATGAAAAGAAATTTTTAAAGCTATAAATTGGAATGGCTTCTATTGATCAAAGAAAATACTTAGCAGAATTCACACAGAGAGTTCGCACATAAAAGCAGGCCAGATTCAAAGGTGCGGAAAGATAGGAGCAACTGGCGTACGGAAGGGCGAGTTCAGAGTTCAGTACTTAGCCATTTTTGAGCATGAGGTCTATTTTTAGGAGCTAGCATGTGGAGCACACAATCAACACCGAAACTTGCACACCACGCATCATCTATCTTTAGAAGATGAGATCAAAGTGCTTTTGCATGTAGATGGTCTAAGAATAGAAATAGCACTGTGGTTTACTATCAGTGATCTATAGATAGCACACTTGCATATGTGGCTATAATTGTAAAAGGCACGTGGCTATTATTAACATGTGACCTATTTTTGGCATAGTTAAGCAGTGAAGGGAAAGTCCCCACCCTATATATATGAGTTGAAACACTTAGTTTAGGTTTCCCCGTGAAGAGTTAGAGATTCATGAGTGCATGTGACTGGATAATTGTAACAGATCCATGCGCGCATGACCATTATTGTATGAAGCTTTTGTACTATTTTTATGCTTAATATATAATGAGTATTGGCCAAACTAGAGTGTCTTGTATGTTTTAACATTGCATGCCATTGATTTCTTTTTTATTAATACTTAAGCACGTGCATTCATAGATCTAGTTCTATATAACTTTGTAATGATGGATTAGTTTATAAGTATATGTCTGTATTACTCCATCATGCTACCATCCTACTACAGCAACCCTAAAGAGGGACCTCGTACCTTTGCGCACTTTGGGTGAGTGCTTAGCCTATGCTGAGTGATGTGCCAGTGCGACTAGGTGATATCTGTGAATTCTAGGCTGCATCATTGGTTCTATTGTTGGGACCTCTTTTTCAGTTGTTTCTAGGATGGTGCACGATGAATACATACCGGTTAACCTTGGAAAGCATTGAAGAGTGGATTCACGATCTGGAGGAAGAATACGCATGAAGGTTTAGCACTGGATCTAGATTTAGCACACGCACTTGGGTAGAGCAGAATTTGTATGACAGTTTGTATGAGAGCTTTTTTGTTATCTTTCCAGTAGAGTTGTACGAGTGGTTGACTGCATATGCATCTAAGCGGAGTTGGAGATATCATACACTTGTTTGGACACAGGAAGAATTCCAAACACTATATGATGCTGACTTGATCTGGACTCACGCGGTAGATACCTAGTTTCATGGTGTTTTAAACAGCTATATTCTGGAGTATTCAATATCAACGTATTCATGCCCAGAGGTAGCCAAATTCCATTTTTTGTGGTATCCCAGGGGGACATATTTGTAAGGTATTCCACTGGTGATCAAGTTATTGATGGTAACGTTGAACTTAGAAGATAAACCTATGGCTAGCTAAAAACCTCCACGCGCGGGGGCAGGAACAGGACTGGTGGAAGATGGTAGACCTAGCGGATAACACGGCAGAGGGAAGAGAGGTGGCTGAAGTATGATGAGGCACACGAGAGGGATTTATGGAAGCAGCGAGAGGTTGTGGAATGGATGGCATTGTAGAGAGAGATGGCTCGTGAAGGATTTGAGGCTCATGAGGATGATGAAGAGCTAGAGCATCAAGAACTCCCCCATCTAGGAAAGCATGACAGAGAACCCTCTTTGGCCTCACATGGAAGCATGCTAGCAGATATGACCTGGGCCATGAGTGCGCATCTAAGCCAACCTACTGACCTATCCCTTGCACTTGGTTTTCCAGTATCTAGTACAACAGGAAAATAGAGTTTTCATTTGAGAAGTGAGAGAGCAGGAGAAAGTCAGCAAGTGAGTACATCAATGGTAGGACAAACAGCTTCATTATTCTTTGGAGGAACATTTTCAGGCTCATCATCTACACAGAATATGAGTGCACCGAATGTGGGATTCACCTCTGGAACTGGGACTACTTCACAGACTGTAGGGGTCCAGTATAGCACTACTGTCAGAGCACAGGGGAGTGCATCTATAGGCCCTATCCCAACTTTAGGTGGAGGATCGGGAGGTATGGGTAGTTCTAGTTCCAGTGGATCTGGTGGTTCTGGAGGTAGAGGAAACCTAAGAGGTTCTGGATCAAGTGGTCAAGGCCCACAGCAACCTCAGAACATTTATATGGAGATGTCCCTTCATCTCTCAGAGTATAGAGGTATCGAGGATGCTGCTGAACATGTTCATATGTGTGAAATCTTGTGGCACGTGAAAGGAATCATGGCTTCTGAGCGGAAGGCAAGTCAATTTTCCACTACATTATAGGCACATGCGCACAGATGGTATAGGAAGTTTGACCCCAATCAAACTTGTATTGATTATGTAGCATTAAAATATGCTTTTCTGAAAGAGTTCCATATCCCAGAGTTTGAACAAAAGAGTATAAGCGCACTTAAAGATATTAAGCAAGGCACTACTGAAAGTGTATGTGAGTATGATGCCTGTTTTAAGACACCTTTATCAAATCTCTCATATGATATACATGCAAGTCAGCATGCACAATGGTTTGTTGGAGGATTGATTACTCCATTTCGAAGAGCACTATCGCATAAGACATATACTGATCCACGTAAAGCATTGGAAGCATCTTTACGCATCTGAGGCAGTTGGGAGTATTGATACTAGTGTTAGTCTATTCTTAGAAGCTCAGATAGCAACTATGGCAAAACAGTTAGAGAAACTATCAGCAAACTCAGCTCATGAGACGCGCTCAAGAATTTGGTGTACAGATTATGAAGTGGAAGGTCACACCAAGGATAGTTGTCCTCACAGATCTGTACATTCACTGTTGTTGGACTGTGAGATTTTCCATTTGAATCATGATGCTAGTCACTGCCCTTTACTACAACGTGCAATCAGGAAGAATGTATCTTTTTTTTGTAAAATTTGTAGGTCCATGACCCACGATACTAAAGATTGTAGATTGATTGGCCATATCCATAATGCCATTGATATTAGGGTTCGACAGGCCAGTGTGGCTGATAGTTCTAAAGGAAATAATGAGCACCAGGATCGGGATTATAATCAAGCGCACTATGATAGGAATGATGGAGATTTGAAGGAGGTCATGGAAGAGGATGGGGATATCAAGGTGGATATGGAGGATGAGGCCGAGGTGGAGGAAGAGGTGAATTCCCTCATGGAACATGTTATACATGTGGATCACTTGACCACTATAGGTGCAATAGCCCACAGAATATCTCCTGTTCATTTTGTGGAAAGGGTCATAGTTATGAAGAGTGTCTAGACTTGTATGAGCATCTCAGTAAGCAGTACAAGCAAGAGAACAAAGGCACAGGGATGGTTAGAATCTAGGGTGCGGTAGAGAACCAATGGATGCCCAAGTTAACACCAGAACCCAAGGCAGTAACAGTGAATATTACCACACGAGCTAAAGTGGCACGCGTGAAAGAGACATTACACCAGAAGCCGACAATCACTAGGGAGGAGGTTTTGCATGCTATGTATCCAGATCTAATTCATCAAAAGGAAGTTTATCAAGAGACCATGGAGGTTCTCAGGAATCTTCAGGGAGAGATACAATGCTTAAAAGAATAGTCTCGGACATTGGAGAATAAGAAGGATACAGAAAAATGCCATTCTGATATTGATGACATCAGAGAGGTATGTAGAATGTTACGCCAGGAGAATATTATTCCCTTATTGGGGAATTGGTTGAAGGGGAATACTCCACGTGCAGGAACTGAGACTGGAAGACAAATACTCCATGTAAATCTCCCTCCTGATAGCATTGACAATGACAAGGAAATAACTTTGAATGCTATTGTGGATGGTTGGTTGTTGAGTAACATTCTGATTGATACAGGTGCAGAAGTTAATGTACTTACATTGGATGCATGGGTACAAATGGGGAGACCTCCATTGCAGCCATCATCTAATGTATTGTTCATGGCAAATAGGAAAAAGGCTACTCCCATTGGATTCTTGAAAGATGCATCTATAACTATTCAAGGGGCCAAGTTCATAGGAGATTTCAAAGTGTTAGCACTTGCAGAAGTAGATAGCTTCCTAGCTTTGCTTGGGCACCCTTGGTGTTATGCAAACAATGCTGATTTGAGATTTAACAAGGGGTATATCAGCTTCAAGAATAAGGAAGAAAGGGTTATAATACCTTTGATAGATGGGAATTCCGTACCATATGTGGAACCTTTGAGTGAAGAGGACTTGAACAGAATCTATATACGCGCTATTCGGGACCCAGAGGTCAATGAGCCATCAAAGGAAGGAATCCTGCATTGGGAAGATTCTCAGTCTATTAGTGATACTACAAGTATTGCTTGTGACAATTGGGCTCATGGTACTTATGAGCTGGTGGGGCATGAGGTGAAGCACGTGGTTGCTTGCAAAAAGGGTTTTTGCTCTGTCAGATGTATAGGTCACTCAGTACCCTAGTATACTGGAGCCGAAGATCTGACTGGATTCTTGCAAGCCATGGAGGAAAAATGGGCTGACCAGATTAAAAGAAGAGATATGCTATCATATACCTTGCATGGGATAGTGCTGGAGGGTGGTTCACAAGGATAATCTTTTGGAATGGGAAGAGATTGGGACCGCTTTATCTACCAGGTTTTCAAGAAACAATGAACCTACAAATATTTGTCCTTATCATGGTGATCAACCTATTCAACATCATATCCAGCAGTGTGAGAGACTCTGGATAGCAAGACAGGAAGCATTTCCACCTTCACTTTGGGTGCATCGGTTATATTCTACTTTACAAGGTTGTGTGCGTGCTTGGTATGTATATGTTGAACTACATAGAGAAACTGGCAACTGGTAGAATTTGACTACAGGGATGATCCAAAATTTTGACTTCTTCTCATCTAAACCACCAGTGGACAAGGCACTGAGCTTTATCAAGTGCTTAACTATGGGAGATAGTGGGAAAGTAGAAGAGCTTATTCAGGAATTATTTGGTGAGACAGAGACAGGGGCACATTTTGAAGAAGAAGTAGATGAATCCATACTACTTGATTGCTTGCTTCCCTTGAGAAAGAAAAGGGGAAGCTGGTTTACATAATTGATGATGAGGAAGTTGAGAACTTGGATGTTGATCATTCACCTGGAGCACGTGAGGTGTTAGACAGTGCGAATGTAGATACGCACGCATATCATGAGCCTATGAAGACAACAAAGGTGAATATTGGAACGAAGTTGAACCTAAGGAAGTGATAATTGAAGATTACTGGTCAAAGTCAGAAGTGGCAAAGATCATAGAGTTACTTAGAGACTATGAGGACTTATTCCCTAAGAGGGTACCATGAACTTAAAGGTGTGCATGAATCACTTGGAGAAATGAAGATAAAGCTTAAGGAAGGTGCACCCTTGTTAGAAAGAGACCTTATCAATGAATCCCAATTTGTGCGAGAAAGTAAAGGAGGAAATTGACAAGATGTTGAAATCTAGAATCATTCGACCCTTAGATGAGTTAGAATGGGTTTAGTCCTATGGTGATAAGTATCAAAAAGGATGGTAGAATTCAAATTTGTGTTGATTATAGAGAGTTGAATGTAGCATGTGTTACTGATCCTTTTCCTACGCCATTCACAGAAGAGATATTAGAAGGAGTGGCTAGGCATGAGATATATTCGTTTATAGATGGGTTCTCAGGGTATCATCAGGTTAGGATTACTCCGAAGATCAAGAAAAGACCACATTCACTACTGAATGGGGAAGTTTTTCCTATACTGTGATGCCCTTTGGATTGAAAAATGCACCTATTGTATTCTCAAGGATAGTTGTTCAAGCATTCAAGGATTTTATTCACAACTTCTTACAGGTCTATCTTGATGATTGGACCATCTATGGGCTTATTAAAGATCACTGTGAAAATTTGTGCTTAATGTTTGAAATATGTAGACAGTTGAGTATCTCATTGAATATCAAGAAATGCATCTTTGCTACTCCCATTTGGCATACTATTAGGGCACATAATTTGCAAGGAAGGGTTTTTGGTTGATCCAGCTAAAGTTGCCGTCATTTTAGGCTTGAAAGCGCCTACCAGTCAAAGTGAATTGCGTGGATTTTTGGGTCACACGGGGTATTATTAGAAGTTCATCAAAGGGTATGCCAAAGTTGCAGCACCTTTGGAAGAGTTACTTAAGGGGAAAGGTACATTCTATTGGGGAGAATCACAGCAGTGCGCATTTGAGATACTAAAGGAGAAACTTACTACCGCGCCTATCTTGCATTTTCCTTCATGGGATAAACCTTTGTCATGTACATGTGGATGCCTCTGGCATGTGCCATTGGTGTTGTATTATCTCAACCTGGGGAAGGTATAGTTGATTATCCCATTTGTTTTGCTAGTAGAAAGTTAACCCCTGCTGAACAAAATTATACCACTACAGAGCGCGAAGCTTTGTCCATGATATATGCCTTGCACAAATTTCGATCAGTATCTGTTGACCACACCATTCATGTTTTATACAGATCACATGGCATTGAAGTATTTGGTGAACAAGCCCGTCTTATAGGGACGCATTTGTAGATGGATACTCTTATTTCAAGAGTTTGACTTTATAGTTATGGTGAAACCAGGGAAAAGTAATTCTAGACCAGATCACTTGTCTAGAATTCAATCAGGTGAAGAAGCACAAACAATAGAAGAGACCATGCCTAATGCACAATTGTACATGTTATAAAAGCGTGCCATCAGAATTAGAGGACATTGTTGTCTTTCTAAGGACTGGTATAGCACCAGAAGGAATGAAGGCTTTGGAGAAAAAGCAACTTGCTATTCCATTCATGTTACTCAGTGGTGACTTATACAAGTTAGGCAGAGATGAAGTGTTACGCCATTGTGTATTAGAGCATGAATGCAAGGACATAATGGAGGAATCACATGGTGGTATTGTAGGTGGCACTATACAGGTGATGCTACAACGTGAAAGATCTTACTTGCTGGTTTATGGTGGGAAACATTTTATAAGGATTATAAAGAGTATTGTAAGGCATGTGACCATTGTCAGTGTCTAGGTCGACTAGGATAGAGGGATGAGATGCCTTTACGATCAATTACTAGTGCAGAACCCTTTGAGAAATGGGCTATTGACTTTGTAGGGCCTATTACACCAGCCATGCGCGTAGGACTACATCGCGCTATATCATTATTTGTACATATTATCTTACACGATGGGTAGAAGCAGCACCTACGAAGGATTGTACATCCCCTATAGCAGCTAGGTTTTTATGGGAAAATGTTCTTACAAGGTATGGTTGTCCTTTAAGTTTAACCAATGATAGGGGTACACATTTTTTAAATGAGACAATCAGAATTTTGTTAGATGAGTTTATGGTTTCCCACCATAAGACTACACCCTATCACCCTCATGCAAATGGAACTGCTGAGGCTTTCAACAAGATTTTGAGACACACATTGACCAAAATTTGTGAAAGATTGTGATGATAAATTATTTTCTATTCTTTGGGCTTACCGAACGACATACAAGAGATTGAACAAAGCCACACCTTTTCAGTTAGTGTTTGGTGTGGAAGGTGTTCTTCCTATAGAATTTATGTTACCTTCTTTGCGCATTACATGCACTGGAGGCCTAGCTGATGAGCAAGCTTTAGAGGAACGAATTGAGAAGATGGTTTAATTGGATGAGTGTCGAGCCATAGCACAATGGAGTCAAAAGCAAGAAAAAGCACAGCAAAAGGTATGGCATGATAGACATATCAGGGATAAGAAGCTTGTGGTTGGACAAATGGTACTTCTGTATGACTCTAAGTTTTTGCGCCATCCAGGAAATCTCAAGGTACATTGTTTGGGGTTGTATGTTATTAATTACATACTTTGAGTCAGGAGCTTGCCAGTTAGAAGCACTTGATGGAACACGGCTACCCGGTTACTTTAACGGGAGTAGGATGAAGCCCTACTATAAATAAGTCTTCTTGGTGTTTGTAATAAGGTAGTGTTGCCAGATAGATTAGGTGTTTATTTCTGCATTTCCTTAATGTATTTCTTTCCTCGTCACTATGCTTTATCAATTTAGTTCTTATTTTTGTGTAATAAGCGTGTTTGCACGCATGAAGTTAACTACAATATGAAGCATGTTGATGCGTAGAGGACTACACATGTTATTAGTGTAGGGTGGATTGTTGGTGACTCTGAGGTATAATGATGTGAAGAATGCAAGTGAGAATGATGCAGACGTTGAGAAAGTGAGCTACTAAGGGGGATTTACAAGATATTTCTTCTCAAAAGTAACCAAGGATGGAGATGAATAAAGGAAAAGTATAATGCTAGGTAAGTGGCGGCCATGGTAACTACCAGAAGAAGGTGTAGTGATGAGGTACTCGGGTGCTAGAGTGCATGCTGAAGTGAAGTCTGTGACCAGAAGGTAGGAAGGCATGCTAGAAGGTTATAACTGTGGCGTGAAGATATACCTCGTGGAGATGAAAAAATTGGGAGATAAATGAGGAAATATTGGAAAGGAGGAAGAGCAAGAACACGTTGAAGAGGGGAAAGAAGAGAAAAGGTTTAAAAAGGTGTTTAAACGCACAAGGACACAAACACCTCAGCCTATGAAAAATTCACCACGTCTCTCACCAATCAAAGATCCTACAGAGAAGAAAAGGCAAGGGAGCTAAAGCTTGATGAGGAGGCAGAAGAATCGGGAGAGAGCGCGCATGCATCTCCGAACCAATATGAAGCAAAGCAACGGCCCTACAATATAGGAGAACAGCAAGAGGGGTCCAAGCACGAAGAAGTAAGGGGTGAAGAAAAAGAGAAGGAATAGTCTGAGGTGACTCTTGACACCATCCAGGCACCTAATCTTGAGGCCAAAGTACCAAAAGGGCCAAGGATGGATAGGGAACATGAAGAGTATAGTGTGTCATTGAAGGGGTATGCTTAAGACAAGGAAAAGATTATCTGAGCCTGTTTCCATAGCACCATCGTGTAGAAATATTTATATCACTGGGAGCTCATGGACGAGGATATGGCCACAGTGTGCACAAGAAAACAGCTATCCTAGTCAATGCACACACACATGGATGAGCCTGAATTTGATGTATGTGAAGAGTCTTGTGTGTCAAGGAAGTTGAGGAAAGTGCCGCATGCCAAACACATAACAGTCAAGCCAACTGTTATGTCAAATGAACAAGTGAGCAATGCACTTGTGAAAGTGTCAGCAGAGGTGGCAAGGCAGAACGTAGACAAGGCCGCCACAATCAAGGAACTGAAGAAGGAGCTAGAGGAAAAGGATAAAGAAATAGTGCTCCTTCAATAACAAAAGGACTTAACTCAGTGAAAGTATGATACTCTCGTAAGTATGGTGGAAGAAATAGGAGACTCTATGATGAAAGTGCACCCGCATTTGGAGTCAAGGGTACTGGAGTCCTTCCATTCAGCAATGTACTATGTGCATACCCTGGTAAAGATGATATTAGAAGATGAAAAAGTAAGAATACCAGAGCAAACAAATGCTGAAGAGAATGCAGAAAGGGCTAAGGTAGTGGTAGTGCATAAAATTGCAGCATATGAGGGCCTACTACAAGCACTCCAAGATGAATTGAAAAAGGCAAATCATGCCTTGAACATCTGCACAGCCCCTGAAGCTCTAATTTAGATCAAAACAATAGATGAGGATAGTAAGGTGCACAAGGCAATGAAGGATGAGACCTTAGGCCGCGCCGAGAGATTAACAGTGGTGAAAAGCACGAGGCCTTGGCAGTAGCACAACAACCACACAAGGAGAGGTTGGATGAGTTAGGAAAACTCATTGCAAAGAGTATGGATGCGCTAGAAGAGGCACATACCTCAATGTCTACCATTATGCTGGTGTTCAAGAACGAGAAAGGTGATGCTACCTAGGATGAATTGGAGACTATTGTTGTGGGTTCACTAGAGAAAGTAGGTCAGGCACTTACAGATTGGCAAATCTTAGAGGCTGAAATTAGAACAGAGTATCCAGAGATGATACTTTAGAATGAAGTGAAGGAGCCTGAAGCCTGAATAATTATCCAATTCTTTGTGTATGATTCATTCCACATTCTTTGTTCAACCATTCTTTTATTTAGTTTTGTACATCACCTTTCTCAGGGCAACAATGAGATTAGTGTGGGGTAATGTTGATCAGAGAAAATACTTAGTAGAATTCACACAGAGATTTCACATGGAAAAGCAGGTTGGATTCAAAGGCGCAGAAAGACAGGAGCAACCGGTGCATGGAAGGGCAAGTTCAGAGTTCAGTACTTAGCCATTTTTGAGCATGAGGTTTATTTTTAGGAGCTAGCATGCAGAGCACACAATCAACACTGAAACTTGTGCGTCATGCATCATCTATCTTTAGAATATTAGATCAAAGCGCTTTTGCATGTATATGGTCTAAGAATAGAAATAGCACTGTTCTTTACTATCAATAATCTATAGATAGCACACTTGCATGTGTGGCTATAATTGTAAAAGGCACGTGGCTATTATTAGCGTGTGACCTATTTCTGGCATAGTTAAGCAGTGAAGGGCAAGTCCCCACCCTATATATATGAGTTGAAACACTTAGTTTAGGTTGCCCCGTGAAGAGTTAGAGATTCATGAGTGCATGTGACTAGATAATTGTAACAAATCCATGTGCGCATGACCATTATTGTATGAAGCTTCTGTACTATTTTTATGCTTAATATATAATGAGTATTGGCCGAACCAGAGTGTTTGTATGTTTTAACATCGCATGCCATTGATTTCTTTTTTATTAATACTTAAGCACGTGCATTGATAGATCTGGTTCTGTATAACTGTGTAATGATGGATTAGTTTATAAGTATATGTCTTTATTACTCCATCATGCTACCATCCTGCTACAGCAACCCTAAAGAGGGACCTTGTACCTTTTTGTGCTTTGGGTGAGCACTCAGTCTATACTGAGTGATGTGCGAGCGTGACTAGGTGATATCTGTGAATTCTAGGTTGCATCAGCTTCCTCATTATAAAGGGTTGGAAATTGTTGATTGCTATAAGTTGGAATTTGTATCACTATTACATCAAACAATACAAGCTACATTTCCTCTCTCTCCTTATCTAAATTCATTTATCCAATCTACTCTCCAACTTTACAAGCATTGTGATCTTTTACAACCAAAAAGGAACTTTTAGTTTTTGATTAATGTATTTGTAGAAAGTTGTGTCTCTAGTTTAATAGTATTATTGTTACTTACATTTTTGTGTTCTTATAATTGAATGTGTACCTAATCTTGTTAATGTATGTGAATTCTATAAGTCTACTCTTATAATTAACCCACTCCTCTTATTTTCCATACTCCTCTTTACATTCCCTTTATAGAAAATTCCTCCCTTGTACACTATACAAGTGTTTTTCCACAATTTTAGTGGATTATTCCCATCTGAGACACGTCCTAATGACAACCCCACAGTTTTAGGAAGTTTAAATTCAATAACAGGGGCTTTCCCATACCCAAGAAGGAGGGTCTTAGGGCCATGACCATTCATGCAAACTAATAATCTGCACTATGACAAATTATTTCACCAATATTTTTTGATGACTCTACTAGGGAGATATTTTCCCTTGTGCACCCTTAAATATATATGGAAAATCCAAAAAAAAATAGATATTCCAACAACAATAAAAAATCTAATATCAAAATTAAATTTTTATTTTAAAGGAGACTCTTTCAAGGAACAAATCCATGTCACATTTGTTTCCTTCATCACAATGATGAAGTCTTAATATTGGTGTTCGGCACTAATAAGTGACATCATCAATGAAGAAGAAGATGACCATAAAGAAATCCAAGTTTTTTATCAGCCATCATTCTAGACCAATTATTACATAATTATGGATTCTAGCACAATGAAGAGGTCTCTTGCTTAAACCAAAAAAATTTAATCAACAAAAGTAGAGAAGGTCGGTGACATTCCTAAAACAATTAAGGAAAGGATATCTAGAATGAATAAAATTTCTGCATATGAATATCCTATCATCAAATCATTATGGATTCAATTCAAATGGATTGTGGTTAGAGGAAATAAAATGGGAATTGAACTATCTAATGATCAATAATCTAAGTGAGTGACAAGAAGAATGTACAAAAGATATGAAATTTTGTATGAACAACATGAAGATGAATCTCAAGATGAAGTAAGAAAACTCAAATCATTGTCTTTTGTCTCTCTCTCCCTTTGGATAATTTTCTTACTTATGGAGATGAAGAAATGATAGCCTTGAAGGAGGTGTATGTGAAAATAGTTTTGAGAATTGTAGATGGAAGTTCAGACCCTCAAACCAATATTGTCTTTTTGAACTACGGTGTGGCTACGCAAGAAAATAATGAGTAGTTTGAGGCACTCCATAATGAGGAGTAATAGAGCCATATTCGAGAAGTAGATTATGCTTATTCTCCATCCTATGAAGTGTTAATTCTAGGAAATATCTTCATTGCTTTCCCATGACTTCCCTCTTCTTGATAATTCCAATGAGTTTCAACTCATCACCTAGATAGATAATGAAGAAAGCATAGAATTTGAGTCTCCATCCACAACTACACTTTTTTTTTAAGCACAATCCCTTGGGGAATCAATGTGCATATGAAATGATAATTCTTGTCTCATAATGGGATGATATAGTTCATGTTGATAATTTCACAGTTCATGTAGACATTCAAGAGATGATTCCTCCTTCTCCACTACAAATTCTTCAAGAGGATGATTTTGAGGGTAATTATTGATCATTTCCTTTCTAATTTTGGCTTGTCATTTGATGCATAAATGCCCAATGATGATGTAGAGAAAGTATAATATTTCAATTTACTTGTTGAAACAATCATGGATGAGAAAAGAGAAGATGATATCTCTAATGATTTTATTTCCCTATCATCACCTAGAGAGTGTGATTACAACCATAATTGTGAGTAAAAAGTCTTCTATATTTCCTACAAAGAAGAGGACTCTCTAGGATATATTCATAGTGGATTAAATGATTATTCTCTTGTTGCATATGCAACATTGTGGCTTTCCTCTATCCATAATGAGGGTCCATCATTTAATCCTTTCGATATCGAATATGAGCTAATATGCATTGAAAGGAATCATTTAGAATAACACAATGAGAATCTAAAAGACATGTGTGTTTTGGGAGAGAATCAACGTGTTCCCATCACTCCCAAATTCCTTGATAACTCTAGAAATCAATCCATGCTGCAATTTTCACACAAGGATGATAACTACCTTCAAGTTGAAAACAAAGATTCCATTTTTCCAAATATGGAAGAATGGCTTCTTATAGTCACAAAATTTTAAATGGAAACCATAAAAAGAAAAAAATTAAAATAAGTAACAAAGTAGTCATTGGATGTAAAGGTGTTTTCTATGAAATATCAGTATGACAATGGAAAAATTTTCTCTCTCCTTCTACTGAAGTCATGTAGAGCCATCGTGAGAGCATGGCACGAAGAGTTGATTATCTTTGACAATTTCAAGTGGTATTAATTCAATCCATTTTTCTATGATGGTACATACTTTTCTCATCCCATTTTCAAGTGTGTGTACATTATTCCCCTGCCTTTGTGAATTCCCCTCCCATATAACATATTTTTAATTTTTGTTGTGTGTTTCCCTTTCTATTTGGTGTGTATGTTTTGATTTTCTTTCTTCATGTCATTGTTATTGTTAGTTGGTGAAGGGCTGACGCATTTCCCAATTATAAAGGTACTTATCCACTTACCTATAAGCTAGCTGAGGTTATTAATTACCCCTTGTGGTCTAGTGTCCCTGAGATAGATCTAGTTGTTGGCATGCTAAATTTCTAGTGTGCAATTTTTTTTTTCCATGAAAAATAATCCCCCATTTACAAAATCCTCTCCCAGTTAGTGTGAACCCTTCCTCTAGCCATCATTTTCTTAGTTTCACCCTCATCCTGGCTTAGAGGAATTTGCCAACAATATTTTCAAGTGTTTTAAATATGCAGGTTTTAGACACATAATCTATGTGCTTCAGTAAATTTCTAGGTCCTAAATGCATGCTAGCATTTACATGATTCCTAAAAAATAAATTTAGTAATAGACAACTCCATGTAGAATTTTTCTTTGTATTCTACACTTTTACTAGATTTATACATCTTACACTCTTGTTAGCATTTGACAATTTTATTTTTTTATGGCCTCGAACACTAGTGCCCAGTTGGGACACTAGCGTCTAGTGCACTCCTGTCCTTCTGGGGGCGCACCTATCCTTCTTTACCTTTTTCTTATCCTTTTGGACCTCTTTCAATTTTTTATTACATTTTACTACTTTGGGTTTGTCCTTACATTTTGTCAATTATGAAATTTAAACAAGGGAATCATATAAATACATAGATTATGTTTTCAAAATAAAGGACCAAGAACTAATCATTACATAATATCACCTAATCTTGCATCCAAAGGCATAAAATCACTCTCAAAGCATCCATGTAGCACACTCACTCAAGGGACAAGGGTTGCATCACTCTGCATACACAAGTATAGGAGGGGAAGTTTATTTTATTTCATCCCACACATTTTATACATTTGCTACATTATAGATCTAGCCTGGTATCATTTACAGTGCAACTTTTACAAGGAAATCCTAGGGCATCATTATACACACTTACACAAAGAACTACATGGATTCTGAGATGTAGTGCAAAAACTTGGTCAGTTGTAAGTTCACTCTTCAGGTGACTGTCAGTGGTCAGTCTAACACACCATTCTACATTTTCCTTTTTTAGGTTTTATGTGGTTTATGGGTATGTGTAGGTGAACTCTTTTCTTGTAGGTTACAAGTATATTCATAAGATTAGACAATGAATCTAGAGTGACAGAACAGAAAAGGACAAGTGAATACATCATCTGGACCCTGGAAAGAGATCTAGATCCACAGCATTTATTTAGACACTAAGTTCACCTATATCCAAGACACTAGTGCCAAGTGCTCATGTCCCTCTGCTAGGTCACTTCTGTCCTATGCAGTTTCTGAGTCATGAATCCTTAATGAGCATTTACAACACTTTACCCAGTCTATTTCATCTATTCACCTACTTTGATCACTTCCAGACCACTTCCAAAAAATCAGCTAAGTCTTTCTATCTCCCTCTCTTGCTTATGGTTCCATATTTGTACATGGTTTTTTTCTTGTGTCACTACTATATATTAGAATTTTTACATCATTTATTACATTAACTACTCTGCAATAATATTTAATTCAAATTTATATTAAATCATTTGGTGAACCCCACTCATGATCAAAAATTTGGATCCGTATGTTTCCTATTTTATCTGATCTTCTTTCATGGCTCCTAAAGTCTCCTTGCATCAATTGCTTCAAATGCACCCACCTTGGAGAGATGTTTCTCCAAAAATCCCTAGACACTATGTATCTCCCTTGCAATATGCAACCTACACAAGTAAGTACTATCTTTGATCATCTCTTTAAAGTTTACCCTATGGGTCCTAATACCATAAAACAATTAATTCATTTACAAGTTAATTCAATCCTTATATTTTTTATTTCAAGATAAAATTCGAGCTATAGAAACCACAATTACATCTCTCACAGCTGAAATCCAACATCTCAAGGATGTTTCTCAGGCCAATGCTAGTTCTCCTTCTACACCTCATATTAATCCCATGTCTTCTAAATTTTCTCATCTAAGTGAACCCCAAGTATTACCACTACCAGCACCTATCAAGTTTGATATAAATGCTAAGAAATATGATATTCTTCTTGAGCTCCTCAATCACCAATTAATTAACTTTTCAACTACTCATTACTACCCTCCTTATTGGCATGTCAAATACATAGGTCTCCTATTTTGTAATTATCACATACTTAATGGACATCATGAAAATGATTGGTATGATTTTAAACAAATAACTAATCACCTTAAGCATCATGGTTTTATTTTATTTTCTACACAACATTTTATTACATTCTCATATCTAATTTCTAAATCCCAATGGGCTCCCAAATCTGATCCCTCTATCTATAATGAGTATCATGCCAGAATTACCAATGTTCCTTCTTCATTCAATCAAGAGCCACTTATCCAACCCAATGTCATACCACCTCTCAAAATCCGTACCCCATTACCTCCTCCTATCAAGTCCCCTACAACATTACCAATTCCAACTAAGTAACCACCTTTAAAAATATGTACCCCATCACCTCCTTGTATCACATTCTTCTACAATATTACCAATTCCAACTAAGCAAACACCTTTAAAATTTTGTTCCCCATCACCTCCTCCTATCAAGCCCTTTACAATGTTACCAATTCCAAACTAAGAAACCACCAACCAAGAAATACCAAGCCAATTCACCCTATCATAACTAACCTCTTTAAAAGTCATCCTATCAACCCAAAATCTAACCCCAGTCACACTCTTACTTCTACCTCTCATTGTGAAAACAATACAATTTCTTATTATACATTCCAAACATTGTCACCATTGTAATATCTCTCTTATATCGTCACATAGATCTCCATCACTCACACACTTTGGAGGCATCACACTTTCTCCACCCTTTTATCACTATCAGTTTTCTCTAGTTTCTACTACTACACTTCACACTCTGTGCTTCATGTCTAATATTTCTCGGCATCCTACACCTTTGGTATGAACATTATATCGTCATTACCCAATGATGCACTCTAGTTGCATGGTTTATACTCTCTGTTGAGGGTCTAATTCTTAAGTGAACCTCACATCATCTACACTTCACGCTCTATGCTTAATGATACATCTTTCCTAGTATCTACACTCGATCACATGAAATACATTCCTTACCCAATTGCATACTCTAGTGTTATGGTTCACACTTGACTATTGAGTGCACACTTGCTTTCATGAACCTCAAATTGTCTATGCTTGACACTTTTTACTTCACGATACATATTTTTTAGCATCTAATCACACAAAATACACTCATTACCCAATGACACACTCTAGTTCTATAGTTCACATTTTAATGTTGAGTGCACACTTCATCAATGAACCTCACATCACCTACTCTTTCTCTATGTTTAACAATACTTATTTTATAGCATCTACTCTCAAGCACATACAACACACTCATTTATCAATGACACACTCTTGTTTTATGGTTCATGCTTAACTATTGAAGGAGAATTTATAAATTAATCTCATCTCATACACTTCCATTGGGGGTAACGTTGCTCCTACCATTTTCACAACTTGAATATCTCATTATCACGCTCACATAAAATTTACGTATCTTGGTTGCATTTATTCTTGCTAGCTAATACTACTTACATCTTGCACTTTTCTTATTATTCTAGGTGAATACTTAGTATTTCATTATCTTTATATATACACATGTGCATTCACTTTGTCTCTTGAAGTGAATGCATCTCTTGTACAGCTCCCTACATGATGCATGATGCTCGATATTGAATCCCTTTCTAATCTCATCGAGGATCCTATGGGCATCTACCTTGACTGCTCTCACACACTACAAGTTTTATTGTTTCATCATTTACTACTTCTTCTTACTAGCACTTTCTTTTTGCTGCTAGATCACACTATGACATACTATTTACCTTTCTAACATGCTAATGGGTTTTACCTATGTATAATTTTCCTTGAAGGATTACATATAACCATGATTATTTGATACATTTTTTTTCCTATTATTTTATATTGCATTCCATTATTTTTGGGACATGCCCTATGTTTTTTTATCATTTTATGCTTTTGGACGCTTCGATCCAGATTGTCTTGTGACATGGTGAGTGGTGTACCATGTATGAAAACTACTTTTCGCAGTCCATCTTGTCTTCTTTGTTGCTTGTTACATTTTCTTATATTACATGCTAGCTTTGTTTACACTAATACATGTTACTAACCTCTATTGTTCTCATATGCCTTGGTTTCTACCATACACATCCCCTACCCTTGTAGGTATCTCCATTTTAGATATGCATATCAGATCGAGGTACTCTCATTTGGACCACATTCTCTTACAATCGTCACATGCACCCCAAATGAGGGGGACATCTATTGGATAAAAAAATCACTCCTACAAAATCTCAGATCTACATTAAAGGTAAACACAATACAAAATCAGCATAAGAATACAATCACAAAATAATCCATAATCAGACTTGGACCTCACACATAGAGCAGATATTAATGCCCAGTAGCAGATAGTAGCACATGGTGTTTGTTTCCTTCCTTGGGTGCTAATGTACTAGGGGTAGAAACAATCAATTTCATATTTTAGCATGATCTCCAGTAACTTCAAGAATAGTTTTACAGTAGCAGGAACTTTCCTCTAGTTACATAATTCACTTTTTCGGTACATTTCAGTTACAATAGGTACTAATCAAAATAATCGAAATAAATCGAGACATACCATCTGTAGTTATTCTTATTTGATAAGCATCATAAAAGGATAAAAAATTAGGCCTTTGTCCATAAAAATTTATCTTGGCGTGAGATCTCCCAAAAAAGTTCACTCTTGGCATGAGATCACCCAAAAAACTCACTCTAGGTGTGAGATCGCCCAAAAAACTCACTCTCTGCATGAGATCTCCCAAAAACCTCACCATTGACAAAAACATTTCTAGCATCTCCAAGCAAATCAAGAAACTTTTCTATCTCATAATCTCTTACACGTCAGATGCACACTTTCCTTTTACATACTTTCACACTTGTACTTACTTATACACATGTTATTTTGATTTCTCATATACAGAAACTTTCACTAATTTTTCGCTCTATTTTTGTAGGTCTATCCTTAATACATAATAATAAGAAACTCACATCAGTAAACACATCGTACTACTACACATACACTTTACCCCTACGGTATACCTCCACTTCCTAGTCTCCATGCTTCATATTACAATCACTTCACACTTCACTTGTCCATGCGACACGCTATCAGCTACACAATTCTCTACAAGTTTACAAGGTACGCATCTTCTATCTACTTTATGTTATAGAGTATTCAATCGACAACATAAAGTGGGGGAAAATATAGACATAAAATCTATACACTTTGGTACATTTTTAGGTACTAAAATCATGCTAGCATTTACATGATTCCTAAGAAAGAAAACTAATAATTGACAACTCCCTTTAGCCTTTTACTTTGACTTTTTCACTTTTATTGGCTTTATACATCTTACACTCTTGTCGGTATTTGACTCTTTTATTTTTATATGGCCTCAGACACTAGTGCCTAGTTATGACACTAGCACCAGGCACTCCTATTCTCCTAAGTGCTCCTGTCCTTCTTTACATTTTTCTTATCCTTTTGGACCCCTTTTTCTTCTTGATTAATTTTTACTACTTTAGGTTAGCCTTCCAATTGTCAATTACAAAATTCAAACAAGGGAATCATATAAATACACAGTTATGGTTTCAAAATAAAGGAATAAGCACTAAGCATTACATATTATCACCTAAGATTATATCCAAAGGCACAAAATCACTCCAAAGCATCCATCTAGCCCACTCATTCAATGGGACAAGGGTTTCATTCATTCTACAGGCACAACATGGGAGGGGAATTTTATTCTATTTCATCCCACATATTCTATACATTTGTTACATTCTAGATGTAACCTATTATATTTTGTGCAACTTGCACAAGGGGATCCTAGGGAATCATTACACACACTCTACACAAATAACTACATGGATTCTAAGATCTAGTTTAGCGCTCAGCCATAATTTCACTCTTTGAGTGACTGTCGTGGTTTTTCTAACTCCCCATTATACATTTTACTTTTTTAGGTTTGATGTGGTTTGTGTGTATGTACAGGTGAACTCTTATCTTGTAGGTTACAGTTACATTCGTAGATCAGACAATGAATCTAGAGCAACAGATAAAAAATGACAGCAAAACACCATCCGTCCCTAAAAGAACCAGATCCACAACATCTACCTGGACACCAGTGCCCAGATCCAAACAACAGCACTAGGCGCTCCTACCCTCTCCCAGATGCTTTTATCCTGTGAAGTCTCAGAGTTCAAAACCTTCAAAGATCATTTATGACACTCTACCTAATATGTTTAATCATTTTCACTACCTAGATCACTTCCAGACAGCTCAAAAATTAGCTAAGTCTCTTTATCTCACTCTTTTGCTTAGGGTTTCACTTTTATATACTTGTTTGTTTGTGTCTTACTGTATATTAGCATGTGTACATCATTCATTACAATAGTTACCTTATAATTAGATTTAATTCAAATTATATTAAATCACAAGGATGTATGTTAAAGGTGATTGATGAAGTCACCAAGTTTGAATGAGAAACAACTTTTTTATAGGCCTAAAAGGATCCTTTTTGTCCTTTTCACAACTAGTAAAAATCCTTCAGAATCATATAAGGAATATTTAAACCATCAAGGAATTGTGTAGGTAAGAAATGAAGCTATCCAAGATAGTTTAAGGAAATTCTATGGAACAATTTAATGATAGGAAGAACTTGAGAAATATTGGGTCATTTTAGGCACATGGAATGAAGGCTCCAATGGTGAAAGCTATCTTGTCTAGATGATTCTAGAAGTTTTGGAAGTAGTTAGCAGAAAAAAATTTAATCAATGAAAATATCTTGTAACCCTTTACGTGATGGACACATCATTTATGGTCCAAAACTCAAATCTTTAATGTGATAACCCAGGATATAACAATTGTCCCTTCTAGTCAAGAATGATACAGATGGAAATATGAACTCACATGAGTATTTTTATTTTGATACTTTTTTTGAATGATCTCCAAATGTTATTTGGAGTTAGAATAATATAATTTTTTACCCTAAAACACTCTTGCATGCTCCCGAGGTAGAAAACTTGCTCCTGATGTCCCAATTTGGACTTGGTAGGTAACACAAGCAACCTAAAAATGGAATGAGTAGGATTTAGAGCCTCATTTTTCACCCTAGGTGTAAATTTTACAAATGGGACCACAATTTTTTCTCCCACATTGGTTTTTAAACTGTTTCACTTAAAAATGTTAACTTGGGGTGGTAAGATGGATGTACGAAGTGATTTAAGATGTTTAAACCCATTTTTCTTGATAGATACCCCCTTGGTGCATTTTGGAGCCTTAGATATCCAAAAAGGTATAAAATATACAAGGAGAACAGAAATGTTTACCTCAGCCCCCCTCTTAGCTATCTCCTCACAACTCACCCCTCATCACTTTCGCGCCTAGGTCTTTCAAATTTGCACACGAGCTTGTCCCCTCTCATGAACTCAAACCCATGGAACATTTTAGAGGATCAATTATCCCCTAAGGTGAAATAGGACAAGGGGACATAAAATTTCACTCCCCATCTAACCACTTATCCATTTAAGCTTTTGGTCACATCACAACTCATTGTTTAGCCCCCGGAGGCCATTTCCCAACACCTACATCTCATTCTCACTTAACGATACATTGTCACTTGCCACAATCTGGTAAAAGGAACATTTTGGTGTCCTTTATGTCCCATTTTTCCCCCATGCATCAGTGTGGCTCAATTTCAACCACAGAACCCTTGTTAAACTCCATGGTCATGATGTGAGTTAAAATTTGAAATTTTGAAATGAATAACTCTCCTCACCTCTCATACTTAGTCATTTTTTCATTCAAGGTTCTATTTTAAATCCCTCAAAAAACTAAATTGTCACTAGATATGCTGCTGAAATTTCACCAAACATTTATTCTCAATATTGAAGAAATTTTCATAGCTCTCTAGTCGTGCACCTTCTTTTAATAGAATTTTGCATGTGCACTCCTCTCAAAAATGATTCTAAGGTACCTATAAAAGAAACCCCATTAATTCTATATATAATTTAAATCAGAAATATAAAAAATTTAGACTCCGAAGTTGATTTTTCGTATTTACAGAACTATGGTAGACAAAAAACTCAAAAATGGAGTAGAAGGTCCTGAATTAAAACCTAAACTTTTGGGACCATTTTCATTGCAAACCGGCAGCCAGAAGAAATCCTTCAAGAAATAGTAATTGTGTGAGACTTTTCATGTATAAATAGAGTAATTTTTTGAAAATAATAAACTTTCTACACCCGTTCACCTTGAAACATGAAAAAAGCATCAGAAGGTGCAAACTATGTAAACTTACTAAAACTAGTTGTCCTATATAGGAATTACTAGAAGTATAAAGTCTCGCAATTGAACTGAAATCACTCATGTCAACTCACATTGTGCCTATATCTCACTAATTTTTAAAAACATCAAGTTCAAGCATTTAGTTCTAGATCTCATTTCTTCTCTGGTCACTGAATATCCTTATGTGGGAGATATTGATGTCACTCACATGGACCTAGAGGATCTAAAAATGAGAATGCTTCGTGGAACCCATGATCCAGTTGAGGAGAAAATATTCACAAGTAGTATATTCAGAGTAGGATGTCACACACTATCTTTTTAGAGTACTGAGTTAGTCTTGGCATGTGTGTAACATTACAATGTGGATTTAAGAACAATTCAAGAAAGTGACAATTTAATCCTTACATTAATCAAAATGAAAGGTATCTCTCAGTGTATGATAATTCCTACTTGATTAGTAGCATGATCATCATATTTAATGAATATTCTTCAGAATAATGGGATAGGATTGATTCATATCTTCAATTCCTAGTGCTCGGTGAATGGCTAGAATAACAAATAAAATCTTCTTGTATTCCAAAGAAATTTTCAAGGAGTGAGTTCCATGAGGCCTATTCTGATGCCATTATCCTACTAAAAAGGGTCATGGGGGAAGAGACAATGAAACACTTCTAATATTGGATAGCTCAACTCATCCTCATGGCTACTAAAGAAAAACATGTGATAGATTGGGGGAAAATCATTAATGATAACATCCATACATGTAATTATTTTAATTTTCCACTACTAATAAGTTTGTCATGACTTATTACCTAGTGTATGCCCTATCCTTCACAAGACCGTTCAAATGCCTCTCTAGTTCTCTCAATGTGCCTCAAAAATTTCCCCTATGATAAGTATTCGTAGCTCACTCACAAGGAAAGAAAGTACCACTATGTTAGGATGAATGATGCATTCATTATTTTTATCATAAAACATCTCAAAGGAAATCTTGAATGCAACATGTCATTACATGTAGTTGATTTGATTTAAAATTATGGGAGTCATTTCATCCAATCATCTACCTTCAACTACATTAGTGTTGAAGGATCTGATCTTACCCCTCATAAGTTACTTAAGAACCTGAGTGATAAGATCATCATGTTTGGAATTTTTTGACAACCATCCCATGTTCAAGTTGAAGAATGCTAAAAATAAAGGTGTTTCATTTCCCATATCTTTGTGAATATACTCATGTAGTAATATCATTGATGTGAAAAACATTGAAACATATTTCATTGACCTTAGTATGTATTCCTACATATCATAGGCTGACTTTTATATTAAGAAGGATCCAAGAACTTTCACCTTTCTAGGTTTGCACCACATACCAAAAATTGAGGACTACTGGGTGAACTACACAGATGACATTAAAGTTAGAAAAAGAGACTACATGTGGACAATAGTAGACAAAATGAGAGATATAAAGTTTGACTAGTTCGTGGATTAAATGAAAGATGATGGATCAGACTGTTTTGATCTTTAATATTAAGTGGCATAATCTTCCACTCTTCCTCTCACTCTGTGGACCATCAAGGAATCAAGTTATATCAAAGAGAGGTCTATGACAGTGATCCAACAATATAAATAATATTTCAAGTGGAAGAGATATTACTTCAGTGATTCAGGTAGTCTGTTGTCTCCACAGAGGAAATATTCTCACACTTCTTCCTTCAGGACATCTAACAAAGCAACAAGTTCCACTCATTCAATACAACATTCCAAGATGAAAACAATAGAAGCAAAATACTAAATATTCTCCCCTATTATACTTTATAAGATGGTAATAAATCATTGAACACTCTACTGAGCCTCTTGAGCAATGTGAGATTGATCCATCATAGTCTCGTTTTCTACATTAGAATTTACATGATTCTATCTCATTGGAAAAATATTCCCACCATAAGAAAATTGTGGTCCCTTGTAAAGCTCCTGAAAAGTGCCCCTATGCCCATATTCATATCTACTCCAACAGAAGCATTCCCATGCATTTAAAATATGCTTGGAAGTGAATCAAGAATAGTACAGAAAGAATCAATACCTAACTTTTGAGCCATCACAAAAATATTAAGAACCAAGCAAAGCAAAAAATCACAAATGGCATCCCATTTCTTCTCTAGGGAAAATTTTAAGGGTCCCTCTGAAAAAAAAAAGCCTTAGAAAATATTGGGTGAATTTTGGTAAAACCACTTTCGCATGTATGGAAAATTACAAAAAAAATGTTTCATGCAAAAGGAAATTTTTTATCATCATTTTGGAAAAGGTTGGTGTGGTAGAAGGAACAGGTTTTAGCATGCTTCCAGTCGACAGCATGAAAAAATGCTACCGTTTGGTAACATGAAAAGTGTTATTAGTTGGTATCTTTCTACATGTTACTAGTTGGTAGCATTTTACATGTTGTAAGATGGTAGCATTCTTCATGTTAATGGTCAGTAGCATTCTTCATGCTACCAACTGGTAGCATTCTTCATGCTACCATTCGGGAGCATGTAAAATGCCACTGGTCGGTCACATACTTAATACTATCGGATTGAATAGCATTGTGCATGCTTCTCAAGGAGGGATGTTATCATAGGTGTCAGTCCATAGCATGGAGAATCCTATCAGATGGTAGCATAGATGGTGTTTTTTTTGCTATGAAGTTGGCTGGTAGTTGTATTAAAACTCCTATATATACAAGGATAGTAGTAATTTTTACTCTACACAAATGAGAGAAGCTAGA
The DNA here is from genome assembly GCA_019776745.2 of Taxus chinensis. Lineage (NCBI taxonomy): Eukaryota > Viridiplantae > Streptophyta > Pinopsida > Cupressales > Taxaceae > Taxus > Taxus chinensis. The sequence goes on along the minus strand of CM034155.1, from coordinate 613,445,321 downwards.
GCATATGATTGAAAAACCCTGAACAAACAAATTGATTTATAGGTATCTATACCTGAAGAAACTATAATGTCAAAGGACATCTACAAACATGAAGTGATAATTTTATAACAAATTGAAAAATACCTAGAAGAAAGACAATTTCCTCATAGCCCAAGAGCTTAGCTACGTCAAAAAAAAAATGTGGAAGTTTTCATTTAAGAGCCTAGTTTTTCCTTAACTGTACATATTTCTAGAGGATCCTAATATTGTTGAGTATGAAGCTAAATTAATTTGGTTTAGCATGCAATTTGAACTTGCTTGGAAATAACAGTAACCGACATTGGTGTAGGGTTTAACCGGCATTGGTCAGGGCAAGTTGGAACCGACGACGGTTGGGCAGAACCGGCATCAATTACCTGTGTAATGAGCTTTTGATTAACTCTCAGGTTTTATATCTATTTTTTAGCATTAGAATAGATTTATTGAATGTAATTGCATGGCTAAGTGCCCTAAAGTCTAAAACGACTATATAAGCATAAAGATAGGGTCTAGATGATAAGGATTGATCATGATTACAAGATAATTGTGTGAGAGAGAATTCTTGGAGAAGAAGGCAAAATCTTGAAGGAAGAAAGTACTGAAAATCTAAGAGGTGTGGAAGATTGTAAATCTTCATTGTATATCTTGTCAAAGCTTTGGATAATAGATTGTCTTATTTCTTGGTGAACGTAGCCCACATTGGGTGAACCACGTTAAATCTGGTGTTGATTTATGTCTCTTGAATTATATATTTCTTCTGGTAGAATATCCGCTTTTATTTGCATGTATGCTTAAATCTGATATATTATTTATACAACCGGTATGCTAACCCCAACAACTGGTATCAGAGCTTTGTTTGAGGGTTTTGTGTGTTGGCAGATTTACTCACAAAGGGTTTTCTGATTGAGTGCGAGCTACAACAATGGTAGAAGAAAACAAATACAAGGTAGAGAAATTTGACTGGCCGAAATTATCAGTTATGGAAGATACAGATTGAGGATTATTTGTATCAAAGAGATTTGTACTTACCATTGGATGAGAAGTCTAGACCTATGAAGATGACTGATGAAGAATGGAAGATTCTTGACAGAAAGGCTCTGGGATCTATAAGATTGAGCCTAACAACATTTTTGGCTTCCAATATAATATCTAAGCGACTTCGGTGGTAGAGTTAATGAAATCTCTTGCTAATTTATATGAAAAACCTAATGCTTTGAATAAAGTTTATTTGATGAAGAAATTATTTAGTTCTAAGATGCATGAAGGTGAATTTGCATCTGGTCATTTGAATGATTTCAGATCTATAGTAAATCAGTTAAAATCGGTTGCAATACCATTTGATGATGAAGTGAAAGCACTTTTATTCTTATGTTCTTTTCCTTATAGTTGTGATAACTTGGTAATGGTTATTAGTAATACAACATCTGCTAATAATGTTTTGAAGTTTGATGATGTGCTTAGTATAATCTTGAATGAAGAAATTCATAGGAAGAGTACAGAGGAATCATCACCTGGAAATGCTTTGAATGTAGAAAGCAGGGGTAGGCAGAAGGAGAGATCCAAGAGTAAGAGTAATGGGAAATCAAAGTCAAGGGATAGCAAATCTAAATCCAAAGGTAAGGGAATTACTTGTTGGAAATGTGGAAAGAAAGGACATGCAAAGAAAGATTGTTGGTCAAAAGATAAAGAGAATCAACAACCAGACAAAGGTAAAGAAGGTGAATCTTGCTGCATTAAAGGTAATGCAAGATGCTCTTATTCTTTCTTTAGATAATAGAATTGAAGTCATGGGTTTTAGATTCAAGAGCTTCTTTCTATGCAACCCCTAATAAGGGTTATTTCAGAAATTATGTCCATGGAAATTTTGGGCATGTTTATTTGGGTGATGATGAACCTTGCAGTATTATTGGTAAAGGGGAAGTTCATCTAAAATTGCAGAATGTAAATACATGGGTATTGAAAGATGTGAGGCATGTGCCAAACCTCAGGAGAAATCTTATTTCTTCAGGGCAACTAGGTGAATCTAGTTGCATGGTTACTTTTTATAGGAGACTCTTGGAAAGTCACCAAGGGTTTTCTTTTGTTGTGGAAAAAGGTAAGAAGGTAGGAATGTTATATTTATCTAAATGTGTTAATGATTCCTTTTTTGCATTATCTACTTCAAATTCAGATGCAGGTATGTGGCATAATCAGTTGGGCCATATGAGTCAAAAAGGAATGCATATACTTAAAGGCTAAGGGTAAGTTATCAGATTTGAAAGATGTAGATCTTGATTTCTGTGAGCATTGTATTTTTGGAAAGAAAAAGAGAGTGAGATTTCTCAAAGTTGGGGCAACTAAGAAGGAGCAGAAATTGGAGCTTGTACACTCAGATGTATGGGGACCAGCTCAGGTAGCTTCTCTTCGAGGATCCCAGTATTATGTTACTTTCATTGATGATGCTACAAGAAAGGTATGGGTTTATTGTATTAAACATAAATCTGATGTTTTTGAAACTTTTAAAAGATGGAAAGCCCTTGTTGAGAATGAATCAAATTCAAAGTTAAAGTGCCTTAGATCTGACAATGGTGGTGAATATTGTAGCAAGGATTTCAATGATTATTGTTTCAGTGAATGGAATACGTAGAGAAAGAACGGTTCCAAGAACACCACAGGAGAATGGTGTTGCAGAGAGAATGAACAGGACAATCATGGAACGTGCTAGAAGTATGAGAATACATTCTAGATTGCCCTTTCAGTTTTGGGCAGAAGCAGTTGATACAACGGTTTATTTGATTAACTGTGGTCCTTCAAGTTCACTAGATGGAGGGATACCAGAGGAAACTTGGACTGGAAAAGAGGTAGATCTTTCTTTTCTTAAAGTTTTTGGTTCAGAAGCTTTTGTGCATGTTGATAAGGAAAATAGAAAAAGTTGGATGCAAAATCCAAGAGATGCACTTTTATTGGTTATGGATCTAGTGATTTCAGATTCCGTTTTTGGGATTTAGACAATTCTAAGATTGTTAGGAGTCGTGATGTTGAATGGAATGAAAAGAGAATGTACATGGATCAAATTTTGGTACCCAAGGATGATAAAATTTGAGAAGTTTATTGATGAAAATGAACTCTCGAGGTTTGAAAAGAATACCTACAGAAATACACAGTAACCATGGTCAGTTTAGGCCCTAACCGGCATCAGTCAGATGAACTGGAAATTTGTTACTGAGAAGAACCAAACCGACATCAGTTACCATAACTGATGACAGTTAGAGGTGACCGGCGTCGGTCACTGTCAGATTTGGACACAAATGTCCAAGAGGCCCAAGATTGAGCCTCCGGTACCCCAAACTTCATGTGAGAAGGTCACAAAGGGTAAGTAAACCTCCAGAAAGATTTACACCTTCTCTATTTTATTTGTTATTGATTGATAATGGTGAACCAAAAGCTTTGAAGAAGTAATGCAGGATAAGACCCACATATAGTGGGAGCATGGCATGGATGAGGAGATGGATTCCTTGGAACACAACCAGACTTGGGATTTGGTTAAATTGTCAGCAGGTAAGAGGACATTATAGAACAAGTGGGTTTACAGGATTAAGGAAGAAGAGGGTGGACAGAAAAGGTACAAGGCAAGACTTGTAGTAAAGGGATTTGCATAGAAAGCAGGTATTGATTTTGGTGAAATATTTTCTCCTGTTGTTAAGATGACTTCTATTCATACTGTATTGAGTTTAGTTGCAGTAGAGAATTTGCATTTAGAGCAACTAGATGTGAAGACGGTTTTCCTTCATGGTGATTTGGATGAAGAGATTTATATGCAGCAACTGCTTAGTTATGAAGTCAAGGGTAAGGAGAAAATTGGTGTGCAGGTTGAAAAAGAGCCTATACGGGCTCAAGCAAGCTCCAAGGAAATGGTACATGATGTTTGATAGTTTTATGCATGAGCATGGTTACTTGAGATGTGAATCTAACCATTGTGTTTATTTCAAGAAACTTGAAAATGGGAGTTATATTATTTTGTTACTGTATGTGGATGATATGCTTATTGCAAGATCTAGTATGCAGGACATTGGTGAGCTTAAGGGAAAGCTAGCTCACACATTTGCAATGAAGGATTTAGGAGCTGCAAAGAGAATCCTTGGCATGCAAATACACAGAGACAGGAAAAATAAGAAATTATATTTATCTCAGGAATCTTATATTAATAAGGTGTTGGAAAGGTTTAACATGCAAAGATTTAAAACCTGTTGGTACACCTATGGCTGGACACTTCAAATTAAGCAAAGATCAGTGTCCTTCATCACACGAGGAGGTTGAGTACATGGCACATGTTCCCTATGCTTCAGCAGTAGGAAGTCTTATGTATGCCATGGTTTGTACTAGACCATACATTGCACACACATTACAGCAGTGGGAGTTGTGAGCAGGTTTATGGCTAATCCAGGTAAAGAACATTGGAAAGAAGTCTAATGTATTCTCAGGTATTTGAGAGGGAAATCTGGAATGGAGTTATGTTATGGAGGGTCAGATACTTCTTTACGTGGCTATGTTGGATTATGGCTAGAAATTTGGATGGCATGAGGAGCACCACTAGATATATTTTCATAGTAAGTGGAATGACAGTTAGCTAGATTTCGAGATTGTAAAAGGTTGTGGATTTGTCTACTATAGAGGCAGAGTATGTTGCAGCTATAGAGGCTAGCAAGGAGATGATATGGATGAGTAGGTGCATGGAAGAGTTGGGAAAGGAGCAAGATGATTACAATTTGTTCAGTGACAGTCAGAGTGCAATCCATTTGGAAAATAAATCAACATTTCATTCAAGAACGAAACACATTCAGTTGAGGTATCACTTCATATGGTAGGTATTGGAGGATCGACAGTTGAATCTGGAAAAGATTCACACAAGTAAGAACCCTGCGGATACGCTAACAAAGTTGTTAGAAAAGGAGAAATTGGATCTACACTCCACTTCTGTTGGTCTTCGAGTTTGAGACTCGAGGAGGAAGAAACAAAGCTAAAGAGGATCCAAGAATGGTGTTGTATAGGTATAGTGCAGTAATTAATCTCCAAGTGGGAGGTTGTTGAGTATGGAGCTAAATTACTTTTGTTTAGCATGTAATTTGAACTTGCTTGGAAATGACAGTAACTGGCATCGGTTAGGGTTTGACCGGCATTGGTCAGAGTAAGTTGGAATCAGCGACGGTTGGGCAGAACCGGCATCGGTTACCTGTGTAACGAGATTTTAATTAACTCTTGGATTTTATATCTATTTTTAGCATTAGAATAGATTTATTAAATGTAATTGCATGGCTAAGTTCCCTAAAGTCTAAAACGACTATATAAGCATAAAGCTAGGGTTTAGATGATAAGAATTGATCATAATTACAAGATAATTGTGTGAGAGAGAATTCTTGGAGAAGAAGGCAAAATCTTGGAGGAAGAAAGTATTGAACATCTGAGAGGTGTGGAAGATTGTAAATCTTCATTGTATATCTTGTCAAAGATTTGGATAATAGATTGGCTTGTTTCTTGGTGGACATAGCCCACATTGGGTGAACCACATTAAATCTGGTGTTGATTTATGTCTCTCGAATTGTATATTTCTTCTGGTAGAATATCCACTTTTATTTGCATGTATACTTAAATCTTATATATTATTTGTACAACAGGTATGCTAACCCCAACAAATACGTTTTCTGAATTAATTGAAGCAGCTAGTTTCATAGGGCTAGTGTATATGCCCCAATTTTGAACATACTAGAAAATGTTTAACAATCTTCTACTCAACTATGACACTTCCACTTTCACCTTTCATATTCAACTCCCAGCTCATGCACACACATTTAGAACTTCATATGAGGACATTGAGCATCTGAAAATACTACCACACAAGAATGTGGATCCTGTCATGATAAAGGTTATTTTATCAGATGAATATTTCAAGTATTTGGAGTCTCATTTTCAATTATCTATTGATGCAATTATAGTTTCCACTACTAGTAAGTTAATTTTTCAGTTTTGCAACATTTCATTTTGATTATTTTCAATTTTACAGATTTTGATTGTGTTTTTAATTGAGTATTAACAAAATGTGTATCTCCTTGTATTTACACTTTGTTGGGTTTTAAAATAGTACTTTTAATAAACCAAAGTCATGGGACAGGAAGTCCCTCCTCTTTATGGGAGAGGTTCCCTTATTGAAAGCAAGCAGCAAAACTTATATACAAATGTACAACTTTCAAAGTGAGGAATCCTAATACTTTGAAACGTTATATGCCCAAAATATCATCAATACAAAAGAATAGAATAACTAAGGAGATGAGAGAAGAAGAACATAACAATACTTTCAATAAATATAGATAGCAGAGTATAACCTTATACGTATTGAGCAAGGGAGATGCAGAATAGAATCATTCACTTTCATAACAGATATAATTCCATGTACACAAAGTTCCAGAAATCATATAAACAAGAACACAAAGTTTCTTATCATAAAATATAGAAAATTCACAAGCCTCAGACGAGGAATCAAGGAATAGCAGAGGAAGAAAGGGGAAAAACTTCTGTATTGATTACTTTTGAATTTATTACATTTGCAGAGTACCAGGATCCAACCCTTTGAATGAGCCAGTGCTCTTACATTTATAGATGAAGTGAAGATAGGAGAAGAAAAGAAGGAGGTAAATCTGATTTGGAAGCTCAACCACCAACCATCAATGCCCTTGCAGATCCGTCTTCAATCTGTCAAGTCTGGTTTTTCATGTCTATTTAGCGTGTTGGAGAAGGAAAGATGGCAGATCAAATCAAATGTGGTTCTCAAAGCAATATGATCACATATTAATGGCATGAAAGATGTTTTCCATAAAATCCAAATATCAAGTCTATTTGGAGTGTTGGAGAAGGAAGAATGGTGGATCGAATCAAATCTAATCTGGTAAAGCAATCAGATTTCATATTAATGGCGTAAAAGACATTTTCTAGATTCCCACCAATCAAATCTTGCTAAAAATAATATTTTATGCTTCCATGGTGTAGAGGAGGTCGATATCTTTCCAACAGTATAAAATTTGTCAAATTTTGAGCACTGGATCGAAAGTTATGCCCATTTGAATATTTGAATCAAATCCGTACAAAAATGGCAAAAATGCAATTTTTGCAAAACTGATCCATGGGCCCGAAATAATAACTTGCGCCTTTCACAAAGAAACGCAAAATTATAAAAAAAACCTCCCGCAGGTCCGCAATTCACTTTTGATATAGGCATGACATGTGGCTCTACCTGGGCATCACCGGGGTCGTGGCTCGCTTTTACAATTTTACTCTATTTTGATAAAAGGTTAAAATTCCCAAAGTGCTCTGATGACCTACCTCTCTGCTTTTGACTTTGATGCGGGCTCAACATTTGACTTTATTTGGTCCCCAGCGGAGTCACAGATCATTTTACAATTTTACTCCCTTTTTGGTAACAAAGCCAAAATCTTCAAAGTGCGTCGATGACCCACCTTTCCGCCTTTGACTTTTCAATGTTCCGACGGGGTCACGCTTCACTTTATAACTTTACGCCCCTTTGGAAACAAAACCAAAATTCTCAAAATTCTCTGATGACCCACCTTCCTGCTTTAAACTTAAAAAATGGCCACGTGTCCTTTTGCGGGTCCTAGGCATCCTTTTATATTTTTACACATTTTCACCATAATGCCTCAAAACACAAAAAGGGCCATCCTTTCCGCCACCGCTTGATTTAGCCAATCAGCTTCCATCGGGCCACAGGACCAAATTGGAAATTTTGCCAATATAACAAAAAGTAACAAGTTCACAAAGTGAACCACCGTGCCACATCCAATCAGAGTTTTCCACGTATCCGCGGACACTGGGAAATAAATTGACAGGGAAAAAATGACTGCGGGAAAATAAAATGCAGGGGAAACCCCGTCATTCACGCCCAAATTCAAATTTCTCCTCGTGGAAAGAAGAAATGTAAACAATACCAAGCTCGATGTGATCCATGGCCATAGAAAAGGATTGACAATTTCATTCGAATGAAGTAAACAATTTTCAAGCATCCAGACGGGAAGACAGAAAGTTTATCAAACCACACAGACTGGAGAATTTTAAATGAAAGGGGTGAGATTAAAAACCGAGCACCAACAACTTCAAAGCATGAATTTCTCCATCTCTCTAGACTTCTTACTCTGTTTTAAACATTTCTCAAAGGCACCAACTCAAAAGTTTTGAATTTGACTTGAAAAATGAGGGGTGTTTTGAGGGTGACAACACAATTATAGCTTCCCAAAACCCTTCAAAAAGAGGAATTCAACTCAAGTATTTTAGTCACCCATTTCTACAGGTTGTGGTGCAGTTCTTCTAAGCCATAATTATATTACAATGATGATATACGGATATTCCGTAGTGGGCTTTAGCGTATATCATTCACACCCTAAGTGGGAAATTTTTTGACTGGTTCAGCTTCTTATCCTCCAAAATAAGAGCCGATTTGGATAACATTCATTTGAATGACAATGTTATCATCAATTCAACAAATTTTATTCTTGGTTTATATTATGAATATCTCTATAATTTACGTGGAAGCACTCCTCTAACAATAATGCATGCAAAGCTATCAGCTTTGTCATTAATAGTTCAAGAGCAAGAGGTGAGTCCCAATTCTTGATTATTTGGATTTTTAATTATTATTCTTTATTTTTGTAATACTTACATATTATAATTAATATTTGGGATTAATAAACATTTTACTATTGAATTATCACAAAAGATAGCTGTTGCAGCTGCATCATGAAGGGAAGCTGCTATCAGAGGTCATTTCCCACCAGTTTCAGGAGATTTGGTTACTATTTCATAGGATCAACACATAGCGGAGGACACCCCTACACAATCTATTAAACAGATGAGGAGTTCCTTAAACCCTCAAACTGACACATCCACCATACCATAGACATTAATCACATGTATCTTAATTTATGATGTATATATGTTTCAATATGTTTGAAAATAAATGTAATTAATTATTTAAAACTTGTATATGTTTAAATATTTCTTGTAACTTATATTACTTTGTTGTAGAAACCTCCAATAGCACAAGATTATATCGTTGGGTTCACTCTAGCCCAATAAAACAATTATATAAATTTGATCAAACACATGAGGTAGAAATATCTTCGGTATCTCACTCTTTGGCTCCAGGTATGAATCTCATTTTTGTATTTTTTTTAGTATATATTTTAAATAAAAAATTTAGTAAGCTCACCAATCATTAACACTTAATTATTTTTTAAATCGCACCTGCTAGTACAACTCCCGGAATTTTTAGTTTACTTCTCTACAACAACCACATCAACCACAATAGGCCCCATTATCAACTGCACCTCATCTGGAATCCACTCAACTAAGTAATTTTTATAATCATACATGATATAATGTATATTTATTATTATTTTAATCGTATTATGTTTGTCATTTGACTTTTATTATGTTATTTAAAAAATTACATTTGATTGTTGCAGGGCCTCCTCCACATCCAATTCAAAATCCATCTGATACTATGAAGAGGAAGATGCAACCTCCACCAAAAAATATTAGGACCAAGTGCAGTGGTAAAAATATTTCATTTGTTCCTCCAACTTCAAGTAGGGGCACCCTTAATTTTTACAGCTAATTTTCCAACTTTTTCATTGGGCAATGTTGTTAGTGGACGAAGTGTTTCAGTTTTGAACAAAATTATTTGGATGAGAAATATCTAGAGATTGAAAGTGGGGTTCAAGCCCATGGAACTTTCAATACCCAAGATATGATTCATGGGGCAAGGCAGCATTCTCCAATAAGATTGGATAGATCAAGAACACCTTCTCCAGTATAGAATTTCTTAACTAATGAACAAAAAACTACTTTTGCACTGAATTCTCTTTTGGCTGACGGTTATGAAGCCACTGTTAATGAATTTTTATTGAAAGATATTGAAGAATTAAAATTGTGGGATTTTAGGTCTAAATTTATGATTAAATAAATAAATTCATGATTTAATAATCACTCGCAAAGACATATATTGTATTCTTCATTTCAAAATGAGCCAGTAAAGCTTGATATTTTGTTGAATTGAGTTGTGTCTGGTTCTGTATCTTTTGAAAATAATTATGATGATGGAGTGTTGGACATTATGTTGAATAGAATTGAGAATTTAAATGTAGAAGCACAATCCTATCACAATATGTGGTCGAGAGACAAGGGGCTTGTAGTTATTGCAAATGCGGAATGAGATAAGGCATTTGTAAGTCTTACTAAATTTTAAAATATTATTTACAATTTTTTTAAACTTAATTAACTATTTTTCTATTTTCAAATGCAGTCAAAGTATGAAAATTTGAAAAATGAGGCTACAATGCTTGATGTGCATTTAAAAAGTGTCAGGAAAAGTTTAAATGCAACAATTGAAGTAGAAGCAAAAGCTTGTTATCTTAAGCAAGCAGAATAATACCTTAAGAATGATAATAAAGGAAAATGGAATGGATCCAGAGATACTATTGAAGAAGAAAATAGAACATAATCCAACATTACTATCTTCCGGTGATGCAGCAAATCTAGAACAAGAAATTATTTTGAATATCGAAGCTACAACAAAGGATCTTGTTCAGTAGGGTGTTGTAAAAGAAAGTTTTGGTACACAGAAGACAGAAACTGAAACACATAGAGAAGAATCTTCTTAAGGATGAAGCTACAAAAATAAATTGTGTAATTGTAAACGTTGTTTTGGAATCTTTTTGTAAAACTATTCTAGATTCAGCGTATAAATATATATACTTTTTAATGAAATATTGAAAGTTTTAAATTTTAATCGATGTGCCATTTTAATTTTACTTTTGTTATATTTGTAACACTCTAATTTTGTAAGTTATCTTGGTGAATGTTTTTCATACTGTTATAACTTCTGAAATGAAGGCAAACATGTTAAGATATGTTCTGATCTTAAGAGAATGTGTTGCTAACTTGGATTCTTGCATGCTGTGATTTATTGCATAGGACAGCAGTTATTGTACTTGCATGTTTGCTGATGTGACGACAAATTGTCGTATACTTGCTAAACTCTCGTTGCTGATTGACAGCACACCTTGAATCAATTTCATTGATCCAAAGTATGCTGAGGTCTTCTTGTGATTTCTGTGTCGATTTACTCTTGAACCGAACCAGAGGTTGATATGAACGTGCAGCGCCTGATTGCAGGTATGAGCAGCTAGCACGTAAATGCCAACGACAGGGGTTCGATTCTTGAACCTTGTACTGTCGAACTTAGGACCTCGTGAGGCAAGAAATGCCTGGAAACGGGTGGCCTTGGCATGTGATCCTAAGGACTGGACGTCCTACACAGCATAGTTACGGGAGTTAGTTGAGAGATTGGGTTAGGGGTTGATTAGTGTTAGTGGTTAGTATGAATTAAACCCTAAGCTAATCCTAAGTCCTAACATGCATCCTAAACTACTATCCTAAGTGGATTTTTAAATTACAAAAAAAAGGGGGAAAATAAACCTAAGTCCTAATAACCTAAGGCTAAACTATGACCTAGGTTGAACACTAATGTGCAACCTAAACTAATCCTAATCTAAAGGGGCGCGTAGACCCTTGGAGGGAGAGGATAAGGATGGATGGGAGTATTCATTAGCATTTAATGGAAAGTCCATACGTGGACAGTGCCAGTTTTGGCGGGGCAGGTAAGAAATGGAGGTATCTATTTGGAGATAGAGCCAAATTTGGTTTTTCATGGGAAATTTGAAATTTAGAGATCGCCACCTCAAGTTGGCAGTGGCGTGGGAAGTTGGGAAAAGGCAGAGCCTTTTAATGCATTAAGTGTTCTTGGTCCTCGTGACCAGCTCGCCTTGGAAAGTGTATGAGGGAATTTTGATTTTCATTTTGTTGATTCGGGCTTTTGCAAAGTTGCTCTACATTTGGTTTTTCTAGTCTAGTTCAGTCGAACCAGCTCTTGAGATTTGTCACTGTTCTTGGAAATTTTGAGACTGTTGCTGAGCCTGAAGAGGAAAGGTGTGTTGAGGAGTTCTTGTTGTTGCCGTGGAAGGAAATAATTTGGAAAACGCAGCTTTCTTCAAGTTTTGGAGAAGAAATCACAGGCATGTTGAGCCTTTCTCTTTAAAAATACTTTCTTTGTTTAAACGTCTCATTAAAACAACCCTGCTCTTGGGTTTTGGGTTTATTCGATTTTTCTGTACTTGTTTGAAATGATATGAGTGAATCGTTTCTAGCTGTTGTGTTGATCTGTCTTTGCATGAATTGAAATAGGAATTACAAAACTGCTGTGTGGGTTGTTTGACAGTTTGGAGAATTAGAAATAAGTATTTTCTTCTCTGTTCATGTTTATATGAAAACGGAACAGGCAATATGAGTTGTTCTCCTTACTGTGCAATCGTTCTTTTGTTAAATGAATTTGAATGATCAAAGTAGTACAGGCAGTAGTAGGGGTTGTCTTTCGGTGTTTTGAACATTTTTTCTTTTGTTATATGAATTTCAGTGATGAAAACTGTACAGGATGTACAAGTTTTTGAAGTTGTTTCTTATTGAAATTTTTAAGGAAATAGATCCTTTTCCTTCAGCTGTTTTGGTTTTGATGGAAATGGCATTCGGGTTTTCCGTGAGCATATGAACTCGATGTCAAAGGAAGTAATAGTAATATTTTAATTGTTGTTCCTTTTTCTTGCAAAAGAACTGAACAAATACGTTTTGGGGTATTCGTGAAAGTAGGAGAATGCGGCTATTCTTTCTTCTGAACTTATTAATGAATGGTGTTCTCCTTGCTGTGAGGATAGGATGATTTCGTTGTGTTTTAATTGATGTTGTTCGGTCTTCCTGTTCGGATTGTTGTCACGATTACTGTCTCGGCTTATTTTCTGTACAAGTTGATGGAAAAATATAGGCAATTGGGTCATTGCTTGAGTTTGTCTTAACTGCACCAAGATTATATATTTAATACCCTATGCGGGTTTTCCTTGACAGAGATATTGATATATGAATATATATATATATATATATATATATTGAGTTCTGTATCTCATTAAGAAAAAGGAGAATGTTGTTTTTGGAACTAATTGTTGATCGAGATAGAACTCAAATTGGTTATTTCATTGTTTGCGGTATTTTGGATATTCATTGTTTGCGGTATATTGGATTGGAACTGCACAGGTTAGGTGAGTTGCTTTTCAATATGAACGATTGTTCTGTTATCTTTAAAAGTTGAGCTGTCATGCTTGGAATAAACACGACTTGGGTTGTTTTTTAGTTCATCCTGAGCAAAATGATCATTTCTTAATGAAATTTTAGGGACATGAATTCTTCTTTATGTTGTTTTCGATTCAAAGGAAACAGTAAATTGGTTTTGATGAACGTTATAAGTTCATTCTGACAAAAAAATTTGCAGTGGCATTTAGATGGTTTCTGAGTGCTGATATCTTTTTTTTGTACTAATGGAAATTTTGAATGTTTTCGTGTGGTCTTCTGATCTTTGCACTATCATTCAAGGAAAAATGAAAATCGGCACGAATAATTCTTGTTAAGTTGAAGAAAACGATTGTTTCTTATTTGAATAGTTAAAGAAATGAATTCTTCTCTTTTGGTTGTTTGAATTCTGGAAAATAGCATTATGATTTGTCTTGCTGTAGGTAACAACATTGAACAAAATTTTGTTTTGAACGGAATGTGTTCATAGAATTAAGAAATCATGTGAATAATTGATTGTATGACTGTATAACCGTTTATCTGTTTACCATACAGTGAAAGAATTATGGTTTCTTCTAGTACAGTAAATATATAGTATGCATCCTTGTACTAATGGATCTATGATAAATATGATGACATACTAACATGTCTTGGATATGCATATGAGCTTGATTTAAATGAAGTACAGATAAGGACGATGAATTCTTCCTTGTCTTCATTTCAAGCTGATTATGAATGAAATTACTCTTACTGCTGGAAAGTGAATTCTGTATGGATTTTGTAAGTTTCACTCTGAACTGTTATCTTGGATTTGTGTCTCGTTTGGATTCCATTTTTAGAACAGTCATGTGTAAATAAGTAGGGATATGGATGAATGACTTGAGAAAAAAAAAAATGATCTGTTCTTCTTTCATTCAATTGGAAATCTATAATTTGTTGATAACGAATCTTGTAGTGCTTAGATATGAGCGACTATATGCATTGTTGTTCGCTTTCTTGTACTGTGCTTGATTGCTTGGAATCTAACATGATGCATGAACTGAAAGGAAGGTAATGGGTTTACATTTCAGTTAGTTTCGTCCTTTGCATTTTATTATTAGTGAAAGGCGTGGAAAGGATAACAGTATGTCATACCAGCAGTAAGCTACTTGTATCCCTAATTTTGCAAATATAGTGAAATTGAGACTTGTAACGGTTATGTGGAAACGGGACAACAATTCTTTGGTTGATTGTGATGATATTTTTGATAGTTCAGTTGTTATGCTGATCCTTCTTTTGTGTCTATTTCATGATTGATGTCTTACTGTCGTTTCATAAAAGCAGGGTTCTTTTATTGAGACAGTTAGTTGAAACACCTCATTTTAATGATAAGTGCTTAATATGCTCATTTCATTGAAACTGACCCATGTAAATCATTTTGTAGATGGAATTTGATTAGAATGAAGACATGGTTGTTTTCTGATGCTTCTTGATTAGTTGAAGATGAATTGTAATTATTGCCTTTATTCCTCTTTGAGGAATTTGTGAGAAGAAGAAAGTATATTCTTCTATCTTTGAGTTGTAATGATGTTTTATGTAAACCATGCCCATTCAGTTGGTTTGGCAAATGTATGGATTATGAAACGAATTGATGAATACTAATTACAAGTGTGATATTTTATTAATTATATCAGTTTGATATTGTTGACTAAATTGGAAATATAATGTGATTTCTCGATTTGGAATTATCTAATTGTCCTTGGATGGACGATAAAAAGGAACTGATATTTATTCTTACCTAAATGCAACACTTTTTAAGTTGAAATATGCAATTAGTTCATACTTTGGATAAAGATGAATTTTTAACTGAACATTAAAAAGGACTAGGAAGGATATGATTTCATAACTGACAAGTATTCAGGATTAGCTTAGGAAGCTAAGGAATATCAATTAACTTTGGAGTAATCAAACTTCACTTTCGAACCCCACTAATGACCTCGTATGCTAAATTCAGAATAAAGGATATAGGACAAGTATATCCATAATTAATGGACCTTAAATATGTAACGTTAAGGAGAAACAAATGAATACATTTCTTGGGAATTAGACCTGGTTTAAAATGACATCTAATAAGCTAGAATTTTAAATTTAGTTACAGTTGGGAAAATATTGGCTAAGTTTAATAGGTTAAACTTACCACGTCCGTCGGTAACGGGACTGCTTAATCCAATGATTAAGAAGGGAACCAAGCAGAGGAAATGTATCCCTTCGACATGAAGGAGAAGATGCATAGCAAGCTAAAGGACGGATTTAGTCTCTCTTAGCTATATACAACTGTAACGGAAACGAGGATAAAGGGATCAACATGGTTGCTGAAAGTTGATTCTTAATTATTAAGATCATATCCAAATCACTTGAGCAGGATGTGCAATCTCGATGGGAGGATTCCCGTAGGACATTGGCATACGCCAGCTACAACAAGGTGTCTTCATGAAAGACGGGGTCTTCATGACGACACAATGTTGCAGCTGACATATAGCAATGCCCTCCCGAATTAAAACATCAAGAATACACAGGCTGAATGTGTAACTTCTTGGCAGGGGATAGGAGTATGATCATGTATACGGAGTGACTCTGGGATACTAAAGATTACTAGACACACGGAGTTGTGGGGAAATGACACCGTATGTCTGCGTATCTTTAGTTACCAAGGAGTGCCTTCCTATATCCGTTCATATTACTAGTTGGAAATTGGAAGTTTAAACCTGACCTTAAAACTGAAGAGGACTGGTAGGAACCAGGAAAGACCATTCTAGATAACAAGTGAAGTGAAGTGAAGGACGTATTCCGTTGATTGTGTATCACATCCAAGAATATGATCATGCAAAGCATGTGAAAATCTTTGGCCAAAGTATCGCAAGTGCTGGTTGCGTTGTCCTTATCACTTAATTTAAGATGCAGGATGTCAAATGAATATCAGTAATAGATATTCATATAGGCTTCTTAAATGGATCACTTCGATAATCGGAAATGGTTATGAGAACATGGTATATATATTATATTATGCATAAATGAACATGAAGGATCAGTTGTTGCCAAGTCATGAAATGAAGGATCGATGAAACTACGGAGCCATGAAAATGGGAGATCGACAGTTCCTCAAGTCATTTTACAGTAACATATAGAAATCTGTTATAAGATTGAATGACATTGAATGTGTGTTCCATATTGTAAAGATGTAAACAGGGAACATTAGTTTTTAAAAAGAAATTGTGTGATCCAAACTGCGTCGTTTGGGCAGAGAAACAATTATTAAAAATTGAACGTGCGTTTGAATTTTATAATTCATAACAGAGAACATTATCAAAAAAAAAAAAAAATTCCCTTGTTCTGGTATCTTAAAATGGGGATGTTACATCTTGGTATCAGAGCTGAAGGTTGCAAGCTCTTGGACCTAATGAGTCCACAATATTAATAAGGTTTACATTTTCTTATTAAACAGAAAATGGTTAGAACAAGAGGGAATGTTGCGAATAACCCATTATAGGGTGGAGAAGAAGCAACTGCTCAAAAGCTGGATGAAATCCTTACTGCCCTACTTGATACGAGGGATTGTTTGACTGTTCTGGAATAGCAGTTAATGGGCAATGAAGAGGAGGAGAATGAAGCTAAAATAAATGATCAGCTGCCTCCTGTGGACAACATCAATGGAGGGAATCCAGGTGTTGATGATAATAATGTAATTGCTCATAATCCCCCTGAGAATAAAAAGGAAAGATTAGCAGCATGAACTTACAAATGATATAAAGAGAATAAGTCCTCCAAAAGTTTGATGGAACAACTCTTAGGGACGGAGCTAAGAACTAGCTCAGTGAAATGGAGAAATACTTTGTAATAAGAAACTTCTCCGAAGAGACTAAAGCGATATGGGGAGCATATCAGCTTTCTCGTGAAGCATCATCATGGTGGGACAACCGTAAGGTTGAGATGAATATTGTCGAATCAGACATAACTTGGGATCAATTTAAGGGTTTATTTTAGGAAACAATGGCTGCCTCAACTCTATTTTGATAGGAAAATGATTGAATTTCAGAACTAGTCGCAAGGAAGGTTGTCGGTGACGGAATACTGGGAAGGGTTTACTAAACTCCTTAAGTATGTGCCGCAGTACCAAGCTGATGAGAAGTTCAGAATAAGGAAATTCATAAATGGGACTGAATCCCATCATTGGTGGTGAAGTGGATGTCCACGGCCCAACCACCATGGATGGAGTTGTCGAAACGGAAATCAGACAGGAATAGAAATTAAGGGCAATATTTGCTCACATGGAAGAGATAAGGAAGAAGATTCCCAATCCTTCTTCATCTCTTGCACCAAAAAGGGGACCTTGGAAAAGGTTTGGTGTGAAAAACAAAATTTTTGTGGATAACAACAAGAAACCTGTGATGAACAGACCTGTAAATAGTGTGTGGAATAGCTTCACAAAAGTTAATGGCATTAGACAGAAGTCCTATGGAAGTCAGAATGATAACTTCAAGGCTGGGTAACAAATTTGAGCCTAGAAAAGGACTAGTTGGAGGATGCTTCAACTATGGAAAGGAACACTATGTGAATCACTTTCCTCTGAAGAAGGTTTGATCACAGTCAGTAAAATAGGATACACACTGCAGTGGCTAACAGACAAGATGAAAAGCAAGTGACGCCCATAGAAGTTACGGGTAAGTTATTCGGTACACTTGTAGTCATACTTTTTGATACTGGAGCTACAGAATGCTTTATTTCTGCTAAAACTTGCTATGAAATTAAAAAGAAAGGATGAAAGAATGGATAAAACATGGATAGTGCATTATGGGAATAATGTTGTCCCATACAGTATGAAATGTGCCTTTTCGGGGCAATTCTTGATCTTGCCTGGTTTCTCCACCGAAGTTGACTTGTATGTCACCTCCTCTAGGATCATATGATATCATTATTGGAGTTAACTGGTTGGCTGAACATAAGGTAAAATTTGACTGTTATGAAAAACAAATCTGTTGCTTCGATGACCTGCAGAAATCAGCAGTCATTCAAGGTGTAAAACGGGAAGTTGCAGTTAGGAAACTGACGGCTATGCAACTAAAAAGGGCTAAAAATAAAGGCTTCACTTTATATGCAGTAAAAGTGACAGAAAATGTGGGGGAAGATAAGGATTTCATGGAAAGATATCCATTGTTGGGGGATTTCTGTGATGTGTATTCTGGAGGAATTTCCAGGATCTTCCACCCAAACGTGAGTTTGACTTTGCAATAGAAATCAAACCAGAAACAGAAACCCATATCTAAGGCACCTTATAGAATGACTACCATTGAGTTGGTAGAGATGAAGGCTCAGTTGCAAGAACTTATGACTAAGGGACTGATAAGACCGAGCGTCTCACCTTGGGGAGCGTCCAGTAACTTTTGTAAAGAAAAAGGATGGCACATTGAGGCTATGCATTGATTACAGAATGTTGAATAAAGCAACTATTAAAAATCGATACCCACTTCCTAGGATTGATGATCTGTTCGATCAGATGCGAGGAGCATCAGTTTATTCAAAAATAGATCTTCGATCAGGGTATCATCAACTGAGAATAAAGGAAGAAGATATTCATAAAACAGCTTTTAGAACGAGGTATGGACATTATGAGTTCATGGTGTTACCTTTTGGGTTGACTAATGCACCTGCCTCCTTCATGAATCTAATGAACAATATTTTTCAAGAATAACTTAGACAAGTTTGTGCTTGTATTCTTGGATGATATTCTTATATATTCCAAAAATGTTGAAGAGCACCAAGAACATCTAAAGATAGTACTAGAAATCTTAAGAAAGAGGAAGTTGTATGGCAAACTATCCAAATGTTCCTTTTATGATGCAGAGGTGCATTATTTGGAACACCGTTATAAGCAAGAAATGGGATAGTTGTTGACCCTTCAAAGAGTCAAAACTATAACTGAGTGGCCTGCGCCTAAGAACGTGCACGAAGTGAGGAGCTTCATGGGCTTTGCTGGATATTATCGAAAGTTCGTTAAGGACTTTTCTAAATTTACTGCCCCAATCACTTCGCTGTAAAAGAAAGAAAAGAAATTTGTCTAGACAGACAAATGTGAATCTGCCTTTAAGAATTTAAAGGAAAAGTTAACTACAGCACCTATTTTGACTGTACCTGATCTAAATGGAGATTTTATGGTTGTAACGGACGCCTCAGGAGAAGGCCTTGGAGGTATTCTATTACAGAATAACCATGTCATAGCTTATGAAAGTAGAAAGCTTAAGTTACATGAACATAATTATGCTCCACACGATCTAGAGCTCAATGCCATTGTTCATGCACTTCAAATGTGGAGGCATTACCTTTTAGGCAAGCCCTTTCGAGTTAAAAACAGACCATCTGGGGCTGAAGTATATTTTTACTCAGCCAAATCTGAATGCAAGGCAGCGAAGATGGTTAGAATTTCTGTCTCAGTATGATTTTGATATAAGCTACATTAAGGGCAAGGAAAATAGGGTAGCAGATGCTCTGAGTCGAAGGAAGCATATCTCTGCTCTTATAACGTTAAGAACTCAGTTTAAGGATGAGGTGAAAGATGCCTTGGAATCAGATCCTTATTTCCAGCAAGTCAAATCAGCACTTGCTGCAGACCCGCAAGGATGTCAGGTAAAGGGATTCGTTTTGATAATGAAGGAATTCTGAGGTTCGAAAACAGGGTATATATACCTGTGGCGCACCGCATCTTGAATCACTCAACTAATAATTTTTTATAATCATACATGATATAATGTATATTTATTATTATTTTAATCGTATTATGTTTGTCATTTGACTTTTATTATGTTATTTAAAAAATTACATTTGATTGTTGCAGGGCCTCCTCCACATCCAATTCAAAATCCATCTGATACTATGAAGAGGAAGATGCAACCTCCACCAAAAAATATTAGGACCAAGTGCAGTGGTAAAAATATTTCATTTGTTCCTCCAACTTCAAGTAGGGGCACCCTTAATTTTTACAGCTAATTTTCCAACTTTTTCATTGGGCAATGTTGTTAGTGGACGAAGTGTTTCAGTTTTGAACAAAATTTATTTGGATGAGAAATATCTAGAGATTGAAAGTGGGGTTCAAGCCCATGGAACTTTCAATACCCAAGATATGATTCATGGGGCAAGGCAGCATTCTCCAATAAGATTGGATAGATCAAGAACACCTTCTCCAGTATAGAATTTCTTAACTAATGAACAAAAACTACTTTTGCACTGAATTCTCTTTTGGCTGACGGTTATGAAGCCACTGTTAATGAATTTTTATTGAAAGATATTGAAGAATTAAAATTGTGGGATTTTAGGTCTAAATTTATGATTAAATAAATAAATTCATGATTTAATAATCACTCGCAAAGACATATATTGTATTCTTCATTTCAAAATGAGCCAGTAAAGCTTGATATTTTGTTGAATTGAGTTGTGTCTGGTTCTGTATCTTTTGAAAATAATTATGATGATGGAGTGTTGGACATTATGTTGAATAGAATTGAGAATTTAAATGTAGAAGCACAATCCTATCACAATATGTGGTCGAGAGACAAGGGGCTTGTAGTTATTGCAAATGCGGAATGAGATAAGGCATTTGTAAGTCTTACTAAATTTTAAAATATTATTTACAATTTTTTTAAACTTAATTAACTATTTTTCTATTTTCAAATGCAGTCAAAGTATGAAAATTTGAAAAATGAGGCTACAATGCTTGATGTGCATTTAAAAAGTGTCAGGAAAAGTTTAAATGCAACAATTGAAGTAGAAGCAAAAGCTTGTTATCTTAAGCAAGCAGAATAATACCTTAAGAATGATAATAAAGGAAAATGGAATGGATCCAGAGATACTATTGAAGAAGAAAATAGAACATAATCCAACATTACTATCTTCCGGTGATGCAGCAAATCTAGAACAAGAAATTATTTTGAATATCGAAGCTACAACAAAGGATCTTGTTCAGTAGGGTGTTGTAAAAGAAAGTTTTGGTACACAGAAGACAGAAACTGAAACACATAGAGAAGAATCTTCTTAAGGATGAAGCTACAAAAATAAATTGTGTAATTGTAAACGTTGTTTTGGAATCTTTTTGTAAAACTATTCTAGATTCAGCGTATAAATATATATACTTTTTAATGAAAATATTGAAAGTTTTAAATTTTAATCGATGTGCCATTTTAATTTTACTTTTGTTATATTTGTAACACTCTAATTTTGTAAGTTATCTTGGTGAATGTTTTTCATACTGTTATAACTTCTGAAATGAAGGCAAACATGTTAAGATATGTTCTGATCTTAAGAGAATGTGTTGCTAACTTGGATTCTTGCATGCTGTGATTTATTGCATAGGACAGCAGTTATTGTACTTGCATGTTTGCTGATGTGACGACAAATTGTCGTATACTTGCTAAACTCTCGTTGCTGATTGACAGCACACCTTGAATCAATTTCATTGATCCAAAGTATGCTGAGGTCTTCTTGTGATTTCTGTGTCGATTTACTCTTGAACCGAACCAGAGGTTGATATGAACGTGCAGCGCCTGATTGCAGGTATGAGCAGCTAGCACGTAAATGCCAACGACAGGGGTTCGATTCTTGAACCTTGTACTGTCGAACTTAGGACCTCGTGAGGCAAGAAATGCCTGGAAACGGGTGGCCTTGGCATGTGATCCTAAGGACTGGACGTCCTACACAGCATAGTTACGGGAGTTAGTTGAGAGATTGGGTTAGGGGTTGATTAGTGTTAGTGGTTAGTATGAATTAAACCCTAAGCTAATCCTAAGTCCTAACATGCATCCTAAACTACTATCCTAAGTGGATTTTTAAATTACAAAAAAAAAGGGGGAAAATAAACCTAAGTCCTAATAACCTAAGGCTAAACTATGACCTAGGTTGAACACTAATGTGCAACCTAAACTAATCCTAATCTAAAGGGGCGCGTAGACCCTTGGAGGGAGAGGATAAGGATGGATGGGAGTATTCATTAGCATTTAATGGAAAGTCCATACGTGGACAGTGCCAGTTTTGGCGGGGCAGGTAAGAAATGGAGGTATCTATTTGGAGATAGAGCCAAATTTGGTTTTTCATGGGAAATTTGAAATTTAGAGATCGCCACCTCAAGTTGGCAGTGGCGTGGGAAGTTGGGAAAAGGCAGAGCCTTTAATGCATTAAGTGTTCTTGGTCCTCGTGACCAGCTCGCCTTGGAAAGTGTATGAGGGAATTTTGATTTTCATTTTGTTGATTCGGGCTTTTGCAAAGTTGCTCTACATTTGGTTTTTCTAGTCTAGTTCAGTCGAACCAGCTCTTGAGATTTGTCACTGTTCTTGGAAATTTTGAGACTGTTGCTGAGCCTGAAGAGGAAAGGTGTGTTGAGGAGTTCTTGTTGTTGCCGTGGAAGGAAATAATTTGGAAAAACGCAGCTTTCTTCAAGTTTTGGAGAAGAAATCACAGGCATGTTGAGCCTTTCTCTTTAAAAATACTTTCTTTGTTTAAACGTCTCATTAAACAACCCTGCTCTTGGGTTTTGGGTTTATTCGATTTTCTGTACTTGTTTGAAATGATATGAGTGGAATCGTTTCTAGCTGTTGTGTTGATCTGTCTTTGCATGAATTGAAATAGGAATTACAAAACTGCTGTGTGGGTTGTTTGACAGTTTGGAGAATTAGAAATAAGTATTTTCTTTCTCTGTTCATGTTTATATGAAAACGGAACAGGCAATATGAGTTGTTCTCCTTACTGTGCAATCGTTCTTTTGTTAAATGAATTTGAATGATCAAAGTAGTACAGGCAGTAGGGGTTGTCTTTCGGTGTTGAACATTTTTTCTTTTGTTATATGAATTTCAGTGATGAAAACTGTACAGGATGTACAAGTTTTTGAAGTTGTTTCTTATTGAAATTTTTTAAGGAAATAGATCCTTTTCCTTCAGCTGTTTTGGTTTTTGATGGAAATGGCATTCGGGTTTTCCGTGAGCATATGACTCGATTCAAAGGAAGTAATAGTAATATTTTAATTGTTGTTCCTTTTTCTTGCAAAAGAACTGAACAAATACGTTTTGGGGTATTCGTGAAAGTAGGAGAATGCGGCTATTCTTTCTTCTGAACTTATTAATGAATGGTGTTTCTCCTTGCTGTGAGGATAGGATGATTTCGTTGTGTTTTAATTGATGTTGTTCGGTCTTCCTGTTCGGATTGTTGTCACGATTACTGTCTCGGCTTATTTTCTGTACAAGTTGATGGAAAAATATAGGAAATTGGGTCATTGCTTGAGTTTGTCTTAACTGCACCAAGATTATATATTTAATACCCTATGCGGGTTTTCCTTGACAGAGATATTGATATATGAATATATATATATATATATATATATATATTGAGTTCTGTATCTCATTAAGAAAAAGGAGAATGTTGTTTTTGGAACTAATTGTTGATCGAGATAGAACTCAAATTGGTTATTTCATTGTTTGCGGTATTTTGGATATTCATTGTTTGCGGTATATTGGATTGGAACTGCACAGGTTAGGTGAGTTGCTTTTCAATATGAACGATTGTTCTGTTATCTTTAAAAGTTGAGCTGTCATGCTTGGATAAACACGACTTGGGTGTTTTTAGTTCATCCTGAGCAAAATGATCATTTCTTAATGAAATTTTAGGGACATGAATTCTTCTTTATGTTGTTTTCGATTCAAAGGAAACAGTAAATTGGTTTTGATGAACGTTATAAGTTCAGTTTGACAAAGATTACAGTGACATTTAGATGGTTTCTGAGTGCTGATTATTTTTCTGTACAAATGGAAATTTTGAATGTTTCGTGTGGTCTTCTGATCTTTGCACTGTCATTTAAGGAAAAATGAAATCGGCATGAGTAATTCTTGTTGAGTTGAAGAAAATGATTGTTTCTTATTTGAATAATAATTAAAGGAACAAATTCTTCTCTTTGGGCTGTTTGAATTCTGGAAATAGCATTATGATTGGTCTTGCTGTAGGTAACAGCCATGAATAAATTTTATTTTGAACGGAATGCGTTCATAGAATTAGGAAATCATGTGATTAATTGATTGCATGATTGTATAACTGTTTATCTGGTTTAAATTACAGTGAAGAAAGTATGGGCTCTTTTAGTACAGTAAGTACATAGTATGCATCCTTATACTATTTGATCTCTACGATAAATACGATGTTGTCCTAACCTGTTTCGGATATTCATATGAGCCTGGTTTAGATGAAGTATGGATAAGGACATGAATTCTTCCTTGTTTTCATTTAAAATTGATTATGAATGAAATTACTCTTGCTGCCGGAAAGTGAATTCTGAATGGATTTTGTAAGTTTCACTCTGAACTGTTATCTTGATTTGTGTCTCGTTTGGATTCCATTTTTAGGACATTCATGTGGAAAGAAATAGGGATATGGATGAATGACTTGCAAAAATGATCTTTTCTTCTTTCATTCAGTTGGAAATCTGTAATTCATTAATAATGAATTTTGTAGTGCTTAGATAGGAGCAACTATCTGCATTATTGTTCGCTTTCTCGTTTGTGCTTGATTTTTTGGAATCTAATATGATGCATGAACTGAAAGGAAGGTAATGGGTTTACGTTTCAGTTAGTTTCATCCTTTGCATTTATTATTAATGAAAGGTGTGGAAAAGATAACAGTATGTTATATCAGTAGTATGTTACTTGTATTTCTAAACTTTTCAAATACTGTAATTTGGAACTTGCAACGGTTATGTGGAAAATGGGACAGCAGTTCTTTGGTTGATTGTGATGATATTTTGATAGTTCAGTTGTTATGCTGATCTTTCTTTTGTGCCTATTTCGTGATTGATGTCTTACTTTCGTCTCATAAAAGCAGGGTTCTTTTATTAAGACAGTTAGTTGAAGCACCTCATTTTAACGATAAGTGCTTAATATGCTCAGTTCATTGAACTGACCCGTGCAAATCATTTTGCAGATGGAATTTTATTAGAATGAAGACATGATTGTTTTCTGATGCTTCTTGATTAGTTGAAGATGAATTGTAATTATTTCCTTTATTACTCTTCGAGGAATTGTGAAAAGAAGAAAGTATATTCTTCTATCTATGAGTTGTATTGATGTTTTATGTAAACCATGCCTATTCAGTTGGATTGGAAAATGTATGGATTATGACATGAAATGATGAATACAATTACAAGTGTGATATTTTAATAATTATATCAGTTTGATATTGTTGACTAAATTGGAAATATAATATTATTTCTTGATTTGGATTTGTTTAATTGTCCTTGGATGGATGCTAAATGGGAACTGATATCTATTCTTACCTAAATGCAACTTTTAAGTTGAAATATGCAATTAGTTCATACTTGGATAAAGATGAATTTTTAATTGACATTAAAAAGGATTAGGAAAAATATGATTCCATGACCGACAGGTATTCAGGATTAGCTTAGGAGCTAAGGAATATCAATTAACTTGGAGTAATCGAATTTCGCTTTCGAACTCCATTAATGATCTCGTATGCTAAATTCAGAATAAAGGATATAGGACAAGTATATCCATAACTAATGGACCTTAACTATGTAACGTTAAGGAGAACAAATGAATACATTTCTTGGGAATTAGACCTCGTTTAAATGACGTCTAATAAGCTAGAATTCTGAATTTAGTTACAGTTGGGAAAATCTTGGCTAAGTTTAATAGGTTAAACTTATCACGTCCGTCGGTACGGACTGCTTAATCCAATGATTAAGAAGAGAACCAAGTAGGGAAATGCAGCCCTTCGACACGAAGGAGAAGATGCATAGCAAGCTAATGGACAGATTTAGTCCCTCTTAGCTATATACAACTGTAACGGAAATGAGGATCAAGGGATCAGCATGGATGCTGAAAGTTGATTCTTAATTATCAAATCGTATCCAAATCACTTGAGCAGGATGTGTATTCTCAATGGGAGGATTCTGTAGGACATTGGCATACGCCAGCTACAGCAAGGTGTCTCCATGAAGACGGGGTCTTCATGACGACACAATGTTGCAGCTGACATATTGCAATGCCCTCCCGAATTAAAACATCAAGAATACATAGGTTGAATGTGTAACTCTTGGCAGGGGATAGGAGTATGATCAGGTATACGGAGTGACTCTGGAATACTAAAGATAACTAGACACACAGGGTCGTGGGGAAACGACATCGTATGTCTGCGTATCTTTAGTTACCAGGAGTGCCTTCCTATATTCGTTCATATTACTAGTTGGAAATTGGAAGTTTAAATCTGACCTTAAACGAAGAGGACTGGTAGGAACCAGGAAAGACCATTCTAGATAACAGGTGAAGTGAAGTGAAGGACGTATTCCGTTGATGTGTATCACATCCAGGAATATGATCATGCAAAGCATGTGAAAATATTTGGCCAAAGTATCGCAAGTGCTGGTTGCGTTGTCCTTATCACTTAATTTAAGATGCAGGATGTCAGATGAATATCAGTAACAGATATTCAGATAGGCTTCTTAAATGGATCACTTCGATAACCAGAAACGGTTATGAGAACTGGTATATATAATATACTATGCATAAACAAACATGAAGGATCGGTTGTTACCGAGTCATGAAATGAAGGATCGTTGAAACTCCGAGCCATGAAAATGGAAGATCGGCAGTTCCTCGAGTCATTTACAGCAGCATATAGAATTTGTTATAAGATTGAATGGCATTGAATGTGTGTTCCATATTGTAAATAGGTGAACATGGAACATTAGTTTTAAAAAGAAATTGTGTGATCCAAACTGCGTTGTTTGGGCAGAAAACAATTATTAAAACTTGAACATGTGTTTGAATTTTATAATTCATAACAAAGAACGTTATCAAAAAAAAAAATTCCCTTGTTCTAGTGTCTTAAATTGGGGATGTTACAATATTAGTGCATAATTTATTCAAATGGATTCTTAATGTGATTATTATTAATTTTGTTTGATATTTACATAATACATTACTGATTATTATTATTTTCAAATACTTTCTGTGGACAGAACTACAAGTTGAGTATTGTGTTTCTAAACACTGAAATTATTTTTCAAAGAACAAACATTGAAATTATCTGAAAATATTGGCAAATAGAAAATTATAAGGTGTTGTATTTGTACTATATTCATACATAAGACTAAAGTTTCTCCCATAAATGGTATGATATTATTTTCATTTAAAAGACACCAGAAAAAATAAGTATGACATTTCTCAATTAAAAACTCTAAAAAAATTACAAGATTGAAAATATTATTCAATAATGAACATGAGTATAATAAAAAATAACAATATACATACTTATAATCTGATATGAAATTTTCTTTCTGAAATTAAAATGTGCATTCATTCTTCTTTACTCAATATTAGTTAGCTCAAACTGAAACATATCTTGAAAACTTCAGTTCCCAACATTGATATCTAATCTTTCGTTGCGATTTCTAGTCACAGTTTCGTTGTTATCCGTAATCCCTTTATTAAAATTACTCATCCCTCTCCTCCCTACAAGATAATTCCATACTGCCATTATCCATTCATAAGGAAATGTATCCACGCCATACCGTGAAACATACAATCTCAAGAAAGTCTCAATATTTTTATCTAGTCTATTCCGATATTTTGATTTTATAAATGTTAATGCATTGAAAAATCTTTCATCTTCAAGTGATCCCAATATCGTTGTTTGACACAATTCATACAATCAAAAAATTTCACTAATTCTTTCACGAAGGATGGTACTAGGATACAAATTTTTCCATATAAGTGTAATTGGTCCTTTCTTTGTTGTCTCACTCAGTTAGTCAATTTGTCCACTCATTACCTAGTTGAAATCAACTAATTACAATGTAAGTTATTCCTTTTGAAGAATTCCATTAATATGATATCCATTACATTCAGCTAATTGTCCAAAATTCTTAATGATAGTCCCCATGTGTCTTTTAAATGAATCAGCTACAGCTCTGCCTCCTACAGGATTCCAAATGTTAGTATTGACCACTCCCATGTCCTCAAGAATATCACCTTTTTTAAAATGATCTCTGATCTCACTGGTTAAGCATTGTAAAAAAAATTGCAATTTTTTTCTTGTTTCAAATATAAGATCTTCATATAAATTACGTGTAACATGTGCTTCTTCAAGCTCTGATCCAGCAATATCCACTCTTTTTTTTAATGTGTGAATTTGAATCTCTTTCTCGTTAACAAAGATACAAAGATGACCACATATATTGAATCTAAAATAGTTGTTAGAATCCTTTAACTTTTTCAAAGTTTTCCAGTTACTGAATACATGTCCTTGAAAGCATTCATCATAGTTGTATAACATATCTAGAGTCTAACACACCCTTTTCCTAAACCTAATGAATTCCACTATATAGAAGGATCTTTCTTGAGAAAGCTTTGTTAAGCAATTGATTTCATGCAACATTGGAAGAATCTTGTAAAGTTTAAAACAGTGTTTCCAAGTCTGTTAATTGATAAAGAAAATATTTTGCCTTGTCAACTTGCATACGGATCTTAAACATGAAACCAGTTAACGATGGATATTCATAAAAAACTCTGCATGCAGGCTCATACATTGAAATCCATCTTGTATCAACATCTTTAAGAAGTTTCTTACCATCTGTGACTCCAGTTGAAAACTTCTGAAACTCTATAAATATTTTTGTATTGCTTGACATATAGGCATGCAATTCACAGATAAGCTCTTCAATTTTTTCAACACATTCAAATGTGTTTACTATCATGTATGCAAGATTCATCTTATGAGCCATGTAATGAATAGGAATCATATAAGGAGTAGTTGTTTAGAGGCGCACACATATACATGTTTTATGATTCTATATCACTAATGTACCATCAGCACCAACACAAATAAGCTTTTTACCTATAGAATAATCATTCATTTATCCTATATCCTTCAAATTAGATATAACCAATTTGAAAAGATTTTCAGCGTTGTAACTTTCTTGCATTTTATGAACAGCTAGCAGATGAGGTATCCTTGTGTGGTTATGGAAAGTATATACATGCATACAAACCCAAGAAGTGGTGTCAATAATTGTAACCTCATCAATGGAAATGGAGATGAAACTTGCATTCTTGACATTTTCTTTCAAATCCTCTTTTTCAATCATTGTTAGACATCTTGTCATCTCCCAAGCACCAATCTCTGATCAATGTGAATGGGGAAGGTTTGGAAACCCATTGAACTTGAAAATTTTCTTATTTTCTGGAAATTTTGAAATAGAGCTGCCCATTTTAATAATAAAGAATATGGTTGAAAATTGTGTAGTTTTTGCCTTCATATTTTCATTTGTGGATTTTCCAAAATTTGCATTAATGGTTCCTCCTTTCTCCTCAAGTTTTTGAGACTCTTTCATCTTGTTTTCATACTCCTCCTTATATCTTACATGCATGAACTCTTTAGCAGCTTTCCATCAATGAGTCTTTGTTATTTTTCCATCATTTTCCTTGACTGTGAAATATACTTTGCCACAATGTTCCTCAATAATGTATAATTTAAGTTGCATTTTATGTTCTTTTCCTAATTTCCAACTACAAATAGTACATCTACGTTCTTTTGGAGTATCACTACCATTATCTAGTTGTACATGTTCAATAAATGGGTATTTTACTTCCCAATCTACCTGAAAAGACCTTCCAATTGTCCAGGATGTTTTCTTCCTTCTCACAAATTTATTTTTCTAAAGGGTCTAGTTAGTATCATCTTCTTCTTCAATATTTTCATTAGAAAATACATCTATTGAAGGAATTTGGTCATGAGGAATGTTTTCTATCTCTGGCATGTCTGAATTAGTTATATCTTCATCTACTGAAATAATTGTTTCTTTAGGGTTTGTGTTTTGGTTTACTGTTTCAAGTTGAAAACAATTAACAGTAGCGGTTTCTGTATTCAAACATGAAAAAAAAATTATTGTTACAAAGATATATAATAAATTAAACTGAACTGACCAAAAAAATAAAAAAACTTACGATAATTTGTTACAACTTACCGGTACCCGTGTTACTATTTCCAGTGGATGCAACTTGGGTCATCATTTTTTTTGGTTGGCTGAAAAAATTTAATATGTTACTTTTTCTTTTAAGTTTATCTACCTTTTGTTCATTATTCAGAGAATACATTGTACCTATCTATGATAAATTTTAAAATATATCAGTTTTTTCAAAATCTAAATAGAATATTTAACAATTTGTAAACGTAAGCCAAAACAAAATCTACTTTATGCAACTATCCGGCAATATAATGTATGTTTATATGTTATTTCCATAATTCCTCATGGGATTCATTGGAAGAGGTGGCGATGTTATACTCATAAGTTCACTAAATTCTCCCAAGTAGCTATAGTATCATCATATTTATCACATAGAGCATGAAATTTATCCTTCTCAATCCCTTAAATGGATAGTATAGTGCAATTCAAGATATGTACAAGCTCCATATTCACGTGTATATATACATTCACATCAAAAATCATTAAATATAATACATGAAAATTATTTTTTATATATGTCCCTAGTACTTATTCATTAAAACATCATGAGCTTGAGACAAACTAGGTGAAAAATCTAGTCAATCTGTTATTGGTCCAATCTACTCAAGACTATTAAAGTAGCCCCAAACTATGGTAGAAATTGATAACCTTTTGGATAAAGTATTGGTTTTTTATGTAGCTTCACTCTTAGGAACTCCTCCAAATCCTCTTCAAATATCTATTCAATTATCTTATCACCTACAAACTTCTTTTATCACTTTTACACATACTAAAGGTTCTTTTAGATGATAACTACCTCTTTATTTATATCCTTCAACATAGAAATACCCACTCTAGATCTATCCTCTAACATATCCCAATTGACTATTATAGGGGGGGCATGTCTATAGAGATACGATAAATATTATTGTAGTAAAACTCCAATAAATAGATATAATCCTGTCGAGGGTACATTTAATCCATAACATAAATGTGAAACATGTCCTCTAACACATGATTAATCTACTCATTATCACCATATTTCTTAGGATGATAAATTTTTATGAAGTTGAGCCAAGTGCCCAATTCCTATTACAATGTATTCCATAAGTTGGACATGTACAAAAGGTTATGGTTGGGTATTAGCTTGTGCGATATACCAAGAAATAAAATGATCTCATAAAGGTAAACCCAAGTTATTTTTATGGTTATATATGTGGTATTTGTTAACTTTCCAAGTTACCTTTGATAAGAATTTTGTTTTAAAACTTTTCAAATTTTTGCCCTTCTGTGTAAAATTTCTCTTGCCTTAGGAATTTTCGCCAGTCATACAACTAGATTTTAAAAAAATTCATAGTATCAAAGTTTTCCAAAATCCGAAGTTTGAATTTCAAACTTTGGATTTTGAAGGTTCTTAAATTTAGAAGTTCGGGTTATTTTTCCTCTTGTTTGAAAATGTACCGCAAAAATCCTGAAGTCCAAAAAGTTGAAGTTTCTAAATTTTGTAACTTTGGGCTTTCAAGTTTCAGGGTTTCATTATGCATTCTTAGTTATTTTCATCCACGGGTTCCGAAGTCTGAAAATCTGAAGCTTCTAAAATTTTGGAACTTTGTACTTTTAGGTTTTAGACTTCAGGGTATGATGTCCAAAATGATTGCATACCAAAATTTAGAGGTTTTGTTTTTTGGACTTTTAAAAGCATTTATGGCTCAACAACCTCACACGTGGTGGCCTGTGGGCATTAAATTCTTATTTTACCTATATAAACTCATATTTTCCACCTGTCATTTTCACTTAGCGATTTACTCTAACATCCTGATTTTTACTGATCCCTAGTCATACTTCCAAGGTGTCATTATCAAGGTAATTTTTATATTTTTCTTCATTTTTGGTTTAATATTGATCGTTGGGGTTTTGTTTATTTTTCACCCTTCTCTTCTTTTTTTTCTTCATCTGGTTTTTTCAATCCTTGTTTATACTATTTATGTTACTCGGTCTCAATCCTCTTCAACTATAGTGATGGGATCTATACTCAATATCACAAACTTTCAATCATAAAGGCATTGAGTTTCTTTAGATCTAGGAACTTTGAGGAGATCATCATTTTACAGAATTCAAGGGCTTTCGTATTTCATTCTATAAGGCTCAAAAATTTTCATTTTTGGCTTCTCCATCTCAGAACTACTCGGGTTAAGAATTTCAGAGATAAGCACTTTGATGGGTTTCTTCAAACTTTTGGGTCAAAGGAGTTCAGATTTCGGACTTATCCAATTTCAGGTTTCGGAACTACTCGGCTTTGGAATTTGGGATTCCCTATCTTTCAGACCTTGCAAACTTTTGAAGTTTAGAGGTGGGTAATTTCAGGTTTCATATACTCAGTGACTTTGGTGGTTGGATACTTCGGGGGTTTTGGTATTTTGGACTTCGGTATTTTAGAGGTCTGGGAGGTTTTCACATAATTCTTCAACCTTCATTCGGGTTCCGAATCAATGTCTGCTTATTCCTCAAAAGGAAAGGAGAAGATGAAGTATACCTTTTTGGGATTTTCCCCTCACACATTTTTATCTTCAAATGTCAAAAATATTGGGGATACTGATCTGGGGCATATAGACATGGTTGAATTCTGGGAATGACTAAAAGATCCTAAAAATAAGCCTTAGATGCAAGCCATATTTGACAGTGAGCTTTCTCTTGCCGCTACTTTTCCTGCGTCTATGCAAAGTCCAGAACTTTTCTTAGTTGCAGCTGCACACTTCAATAAATCCACCAAGACCATAAGGGGTGATAACGGTAACATCGTGATTAGATTGGATAGTGAATTTTTCAAATATTTATTCAGGATTCCTGATGTAGAAGGATATGTAACAATTTATCTAGAGTCTACAATCAAACATTGGGGAAAAAAATATGAAGTTTGCATGAAGATGATGATTAATAACTATTTGGCTAAAGGTACCACCAAACTTCCTAATGTGTTTCCCCGCTCGGACTTCAAACAGGAAGTCAATGACATCATTGTGCTTTCGAGTAGGGTTTCGGGTCTCTTTTCAGAGAGGGAATTCCAATAATGGATGTTCCTTTATATTTTTATTATTAACAATAATAAGGAGTTTATCTGGTGGCGGAGAACATATCAGTAATTCAATATTTTTCCAATTGGGAGATTTGTTGACCTCAAAAAACTTTTTCATGACTTATTTTCTTGTCTATGTGGCATCTATGATGGGATATTATACTAGTTTGAATACAAAGGGTGTTAGGAGTACTTCCCAGATTTATGAATTCTATCCTTAGCTTATTATGGATGATGGACGTAAGCATTTCCGCAGAGCAAATGATGCTTTTTTGTCCTCTTGTATTGTTTCGACAAATATTTGTATAATTGAAGGGTTTCTGATGAATTTTTTAAGGAGGTATGAGAATGGGGAGGCATGTATCTTCAATTACCTGATATTCACTTATATCATGTTTCTAGGTTTCTTAGGTGCTTCGAACAAATTTCCAAGATGCTTAAGTGATAAGTGGATATTATTGTAACTGGTTCGAAAATTGCTAGATTACCACAAGATTTAAAATAAGTGGCACAAGGTAGGGGTCCAATTTCCCATTTCAATTGGAAGATATACTTATGCCAGTATTTACAAATCTAAGAATGTAGATGGAGAAATGTCTCAAGTTACCCTGAAGACACTTCATCTAAGAACTAATTTTGATTATTAGGGTAAATTCAGTGAAACAGGGCTAGGCAATACTCATGTTCCTCAATTAGAGGATATTTGGATTCATTGTTAGGATGAGATTATCATAAGGCAACAAGAGTATGAAAGGTTGAATCTGAGTGATGTGCAAAATTTTGGTATTGTAGACATTCCCAAAGGTTTAGCATTATAAAATGATGAGGAAGTTCTCGATCCTATTTACAAAAGCAATAACATTTCTAACCATCCTTTGCCTTGGATCGATTGGTATCATGAAGAATGTTGTAATATGAAGGAAAGGGCGGGGCCCATTTTAAGGAGAACATATGATTGGTTGGAAACCTTAGGAATTTCACCCAAAGTGTCAGTTCAATCTACAAGGAAATTTAAAGCCCAGTCAACAATAATTCACCCCACATCTTCAAGGAATAAGAGGTCAACTCACAAAGCTATTATAACCCCATGGAATATTTCATTTTTTTATAGGAATTTTATCTTCTGCAAATACTTCCACTACTAAAGTTGTGTCTCCAAAGGTACAAGTCTTTTAAGTTTTTGATTTAAGTACTTCTCTAGTTGTGTCTCAAATTTTGTCACTATCTCCTTCACTACCACCCTCGCCACCTTCAAACCCACTCCCTCCATTATCATCTTCCATTCCCTCTCTTCCCATTTCTTCTTTTACTTCTCCTTTCATGGCTCAAGTATTTGCATCTCTTCTTGCACTTTCATCAGGAGAGATGATGGGATCCTTCTTTTCCACTCCACTTCTTTAGCAATTCTCTACCACTTATGCTCCCATTTCTATTCTCGTTTCTTCTTTTCCTGAGGCCGTTTTGACCATTGTGCCCTCTATTAGCACTACATCCCTCCCATTTTCCACCAATGTCACTAGTGTCATTATAGTATCCAATATCCCAATTCTTGTTATACCTATTTCATTGATGTCATATTTGTCTTCTTCTGTTATACCCAAATGGTTATATCACTAGACTCCAAAGCAAAATAAAAAGGTTCCCCTTGTTGATGTAATTGATTTGAGTGTTTTGGATCTAACTCCCAAGAGACAAGCTAAATGGCCAAGATTTTTCTCTAACATATCAATAGATTATTAATTGGGAGAAATATTCATGGAGATAAATATCCCCTCTGAAGGAAAGACAAAGGAAACCATCACAGTAACGGATTACTAGATCTCTAGATTTGCATTAGGGAAATCTACACATGAAGGGGCAAAGCAAGACGTATAAGTTGCTCTTGGTAATTTATTGGACAAGTATGAAAAAGATAAGGCAAAAAAAAGATGAGTTGAAAGGAAAGATTGAGAAATTAGACTGCTCTTCTTACCAAAGTTACACAGTCAACTCAAGCTAAAACCACTCAAACTATAACCGCTTTTTCCATTTCCTCAAGCCTTTATGATATTTCATATCACATAGTGGAGAAAATAGGTCAAAAAGGGAGCTCGGTTGATGAATGGGTTGAATTCATGCTTCAGGAAGCTAACCAGTTAATCAAAACGGTTGTAGAACTGTACAATGATTTACATGTTGAGAGATCTTATATTAGGAATTTGGATGAAGTCCTCTTTAAGGATAGTAATAATTTGAATCTTAATTTGACTTCTTGGGGAGAAATTATAAATGTTGACTTAAATATACTTCTTCAAGAAGGTGTGATTGATGATGTATCCAATTTATTCGAGTTTCAAAAATCCATGGAGTTTAGAGCGCAGGTGTTGCAGGATCTAGTCAAGAAATTGAATGAGAAGAGAGTCTAAATAATGGATGGATTAAATGAAATTTCAAAATAATTTGATAATATTCACTATAAATTCTTCAATGAAAATATTGATGCTCTCCCAATTGATAAAATTATAAAAAACTTCAAAGGGTTGATAAAAGAGGATGATGATGTGATAAAGACTTTCAGCATCGATTCAATTTATAGATTTGTTTCATGTCAAAAATTTATAAGTAAGTTGAACAAGGTTGTGAGTAAGTTGAAACGATTACCATCCAAAGTTGTCAGAGAAGTTGAGACAACAAATGTGGTGAACCATTATGCATGCGGGAAAGAGGAGGAGGAAGTACAAGGGATTATTAAGTGCTTCGTCAAATACAAGAACTGAATGTCTATGTGGGAAAAGGATGAAGAAGAACCTGTACAAGAAAAGGATGTTACAGGCCCGAGCTAAGCCTGACAGCCATTGATGGGCAACTCCCAAGCTTTGGATGGTTCAAAGTTGCAGGGTTGACTCAGTCAAACCTGTGTAATATTTTTGTTATTTTAATGGGAGCATGTTCCCTATAAATTTAATGCACTCTATTTTTAGTAGTTATTTAGTTAACAGTGGAGTTGTAATGGCTCGATCTCTTGTACCTATAAATAGTTAGTTGCATTATGTTTTATGTATAACTTGTAGATCTTTAGTGAATCACTCTTCAATCTTGGAGGAGTTTTTTTTAACTGCTTTGATCCTTTTAATAAATATTCAGAACAATATTTTTCTGTTAAATATATGATATATTGTGTTATCCATTAATCTATCTATCTCTTATGAATGTTTAATTCCTTGAATTTGATTGATTAATCTACCTTTAGATCAGTTGTCTTGTTTTAGTCTTCATGGGAAATGATATAATCTTTTTACATTTCAGTTATGGAAAATTTATTTCCTTTCTATTATTGAAGTGTGATATTCATTTCATCATTGATTAAAAGGTTGTAGGATATGTGCATGTCATATGTTGTTCCGATTTGTTAATTGTGTGATTAAGTGGATCTTTATGTTCAGTTTATACTTGGTGCATCACCCCCTTTTAAGTTATTAGTTGTTTATCTCTCACCTTTATCCCAAGAACATAGTAGATTAGCTTATTTTCAAGTGTTGTAGCCTTGCACGTTGATCCCAAATCAAGTGCGTCAAGTTTCAAAGGAAGTTGGCCTTCTCCAGAGGTTCATCCCAAGGCAAAAAGGTCCCACACCTTGGGTATGTTCCAATGTTGAACGGGATCACTCAAAGATTCAACGGGTGCGCGATCTGTGTGATAACATTATTAACTAGGGAGAAGTGTGTTGCATTACTAAAGGTATCCACAATACCATAATAACATCATGATGATACACAAAGGTGTGTAGCCTAAGAATAAAATCCATATAAATGAAATCCCAAATCAATTCAAGAAGAGCGTGTGCATAATGAATACAAATGGGATTCTGGTTATTAGCCTTCATTCTTTTTCATTCTAAATAATGTGTTATAAATTATGTAATATCTTGTCACAAAGTAACCCATATATATAACTATAATAACTCAATGTGTATATTTTTAACCCTTGAGTGGGCTAGATAAGGTGCACAATGGGCCTTGAAAATAATTATCTTATAGATATAACCCTCTATTAAAACATAAATGGTCCCATTATTTCTCAAACTATCATTTACCTATAATTTCTACCCCATAAACTTTTCATTTATAAGCCTTTACACCACAATATCTCATCTAAATTCCAAATAAAAGCAATAAATAGGAAGTTACATATGAATCTACCACCACAATTTTTTACTAAGGGTCATAGCCATCACTTTATGTTGGATATGACTTAGGGAATCTACTATAAAAATATCTTTACCCTTAATATGCTCAATATTTATGGTGTAATCACACAAAAACTCCATCCAACACTGTTGATGGGTGTTAAGAATAGGTTGATTAAAAATGTGGTGAAGGCTCAAATGTATTATCCTCAAGATAACTACCATCCAAGAAGAAAGTGATGCCACTAAACTAAGGCTTGAACTACCATGGAAAGAATCAATCCATAAGTATAGTAGTTCATCTTATATTCCTTAAAATTATATGAATTATTATTAAAAACACAAACCTCTTTCATGAGGATAGATGGTAAACAAACTAACAAAACATTTATGTAAAAATTAACTCACCATCTGGATCAGAGACTACTAGAAATAGTACAATAGAGAGACACTCCTCAAAACTTTAAAATCCTACACGTGCTTCTTAATCCACTCAATCTTATTTCCCTTGCACTAGAGAGAAATAATAGGTGAGACATGTATTATAAATCATGTATAAATATGTGATAATATTCTATCAAACCTATGAAACTGTGTACCTATGTGACATTAGTGGGTAAAGGATAATAAACCACTCCCCTTCTCTTTGTTGGATATCAATTACAAGTCCCTCATGTGAGATGAACTGGATGATATATTTTAACTTGGAGTGGAAGAAAGAAAACCTATCCATATTACCATAAATATTATTCTCTCAAAAACATAACAAAACATATTGAAGATGATCATCATGTGTGTCCAGTTTACATGGGTAAAAAAATTCATTGAGGGCCACAAGTACAAAACAGTCTGAAATTGACTTGAAAATCGAATTCATTAAACTCATAAAAGTTTTCAGGGAATTAGTTA
Source organism: Taxus chinensis (assembly GCA_019776745.2). Taxonomy (NCBI): domain Eukaryota; kingdom Viridiplantae; phylum Streptophyta; class Pinopsida; order Cupressales; family Taxaceae; genus Taxus; species Taxus chinensis. The sequence goes on along the minus strand of CM034155.1, from coordinate 613,406,924 downwards.
ACCCAAAGGATACCACTATACACTCATTTTGGTTATATATTATATGAAATAAATTCTTTGAGATATCTTCCTCGCAATTATTAACTAATTATAATCTAACTACGGATCAATCTTTGAGAAGATGCTAACATAACACATATAATCCAAGAGTTCATCAATCATTATTAAAGGATAATGTTTTTTCAACATCTCCTTGTTCAATTATTTATAAATGATACCTAATGTTAAGGATCCATCCTTCTTATCTAACAAGTGTTCCCTAAGGTAATATGTTAAGAAATATAAACCCTTTAATCACTTCTTAAGCTCACATAGTTATTGATTAGTCAATACATATGGTGTTTGATAAATAGGCACATACCTATGTACTAAATCACTGCAAAATTCAATATATCTGCTAGGGAATACTTGGAGTAATGCACTAGGCAATATACTTGGAGTAATCCCACTACCTGGTTTTGAAACCTTGGTTCCCTTCTTTTAACCCACTCACTGAATCCTTTGCCTGCAAACCAGTCTGGATTAGACTGCCCCCATTTACCACTCCAATTCTGGGATAGTACTTGCCTAACCACTATTGGAAATACTTTGGGTCAAATCCTTTTCATTGACCCCCAAACCACTGATTTCACACACACAACCTTTGCCAGAATCCTTGTTGAGCTTGACACATCCAAAAATCTTCCTGCTAATATAGAGCTTAAAGTCCAAAACAGAACTTGGACACAATATTTAGATTATGATTGCTTGCCCTTTAGGTGCAGGAAGTGTTTTACTACCGGACACACTGCTGATGTTTGTGGTATGGAAAAGTGAAAAAATGGAAAAAACAATTGGTGGAAAAATTCACTCTCAGAACACCTAATTTTTGAAGCCAAAGAGGATTCAAATACAGATACTAATGATGTTTTGTCCCGGAAACCCCTCTTTCAGAAATTCCAGTTGTTGAAGGCACCAAAGATTCTCATTTAGTTAGCGACGGAAAGGAAAATACAAAAGATGATAATGATTCCACTTTCCCAGTTAGATCGTTGGATGATAAGGAAAATACACCTCCTTTATTTGATCCTCCAATCGCGGAGGCTTCTATAGGTTGGATAACGGTGTGTAAAAAGAAAAAACTTTTCTCCAAGAATACCAGTTCTCTACCTTGTTAGTTTCACAGTGCTGCTCGGCTACTTTTTCGGGCAGCAGCTGTCTGGTCGTTATAAATCAGTTGTTTTTATGTTGATTTGCTGTTGGTTTTGGGTTTTATTCTGAGCAGGTTGTTTCCTGCTTCTGGGCATTCATTTTTTTCCTCGATCTTGATCTTTTTCTTTGTTCCTTATATGTTCACATCTGGCTTTTTGAGCCTTCTTGTACAAGGGTATAGTCCCTTTCAAAAAACTATTTACCAATAATAAAAAAAAAAATAGTTGTAGTCTATTAGAGAATATAATGGTCATCCAAAGAGGGTTTGGGTGAATTTTCTTCCAATATATCACTTACTATAATGAAACAAAGTGGCTTCCCTTCCACATAATTTACTTAAATTACATGGAAAAGGTAGCACAAAGGGATATGGGCCTCTAAAATCCAACCAAAATTACGTTTTTTCCTAGGTCATCATAATACTCATTGAAATTATGATAGATTTCGATAAGATGTAACTCAATCCATTCTCAATTGATACAATATCATTGGGTCCTAGGGAAGGATGCATAGGTATATAATAGTGTTGAATTATTTTAGGGTGAGCACACACTCCTCATCCAAATAAAGAAAAACTTGAACCTATATTCCAAATTAATACCGTAATTTTCATTTTACCTAGGTGTCACTAGCTTACATCAGCTCACTACCAAAGGTGACATACATGACTCTAAAGAACCATAAGAAAATAATATAGAAAAAGGAATATCTACACTACTACTTGAAAACTCTATCATCATGGCCTTGTACTCTACCCCAGTAGTTATTTACTATGACATAAATTTTGCATCATTACCCGGTATCCCTAATAGTAGTCAATGACATGGATATTTTCCCTTTTTTAGTCGATTAAGGTCTCTAAGGTTATTTTATTGGAAAATTATCCACATTGTCACAAATATAACATCATCCTACCAAAAGTATCAATACTTTTAGATAACTTACTTTCCTCTTGAAATGTATCAAGTAGATGATGATGGCTTATCTTGGTAGGATTTCTATGAATTCCTAATCATTACTTCATGTCTCCTCTACATTTTCTCTTTATTTATCTCATCAGAGTCCTAACCATAATCTTTACCTCAGTGTGCATACTAATGAGGGTGAAAAAAAAATTTTCACTACAATGACTAATGTTGTGGTCATTTAGGGATGAAGTTTTGAGGTCAAAATGTACCCTCACATGGTGGTAGTTTTCCCTTAGAAATATTTTCTTAATGAGTTTGAATGTGTGAGGGGGCCATATCTCTGTTTTTTGTGTCTTACCTTTATTTACCATACAATATAGGCCTTCTCCACAAAAACTTTAAGGTTCACTGGGGAGTACATATAGATGGCTCCAACAAGCTCAAAATCCATTTCTCGTATAAAAGATGAGTATTGATCTAAGTCTCCATCTTGTTCCATGTACTAAAGAAGGTCTATAATTATTTCCTCATATTATTCCATTTTCCACTCATTTTTGGAAGATCAAGGAACTAGTTGATACGTTATTGAAAGAAATACATATAAATATAAGATAATCTGAAGCATTATTCAAATATCTCCCATGTACAACTATATTTGAATCTAATAGAATATTTTATTCCTTTATCTTCTACAAGACCCATTCGCTATATCTCATAATACTTATTGCAATATTGGACCTATTTATCGGGTAGGCGTTTTAACTTGAAGCACTCGATTAAGTTGATTATCCAAGCCTTGAAATGTCAAATTAAACACCACCCCTAAAAACATTGGTGTGTGAGAACTTAAATATATTTGCTATGGTTAGTAATCTCCTAATTTTGAGTCTCGTGTGATCTGTGTCTCTCCTTTAATGTTAGTTTTTAGGTCCCTTGGTCCTCTTCCTTTATCATGAGGATTCTTATCTATTATGAGGTGGAGATCCATGTTCCTCATATGATAGGTGAAGTACATGCTCTATTGTCTAGTGATCTCTTAGGTACCTTCTCTTGAAGTATAATAAATACATCATGTAGAGCCTTTAAGATATACATCACTAATGCCTTAATGTCTTGTTTTAATAGGCTTGATGATCTACTGTAGGGAAGATCTCGCCCGACTAAAATTTGTAATGACTTGCGTAAATCCCAGTAAAAATATTAGATTGTTGTACAAAATAGAATTAAAAATAATATAAATTTATTTCCTAACGTCTCATTGTTATAATGGGGATAAAGTACCAAGTTTAATGCCCAAAATTTTCACCCAAATAATTTAAAATTTTAACATTACTTTTGTGCTAATTCTATTTAGAGAAATGATTTAATGTGGAAGAGTATGGTAGTAATGGCATGTTTCCCATATCATTAGGTGTCAAATAAAAGTATAAATAACCATCTATTATGTTATAATAGATAATTAAGTGTTTACCCTTATATTAGGATAATTTAGTTAAATAAAATTAGGCCAAAATACAAGTAAAATAAGTTAAGTTAATTCGATTCTAAAGCATATAGTTTAAATTATCACATTAGTTATTTCAAATTTAACCTCTAAATTTAAACTTATAATATTTTGAAACCAAACTAACAAGTAAATCAACATTCTGAGTTATAAGGGGAATATTTGATTAATTATAAAAACCCTCAAACATGTCCATAATAAAGTTCAAGGAATATGTAATTAACTTAAAAACCCCTCAAATAGGTCCATAATAAAGTTCATCCCATCCAAGTAGCTATGTAGGGTTTTATAAGGACTCTTGTATTAAAATATCTTCAATTCTTGATCTTAGGTATTCTAAAGTTGTCCTAAATTCTCTTAAAGAAATTATAGTTCTATCTCTCCTTGAAATTATTGACTTGTATTCCTTTTTATTTAAAAATTGAAGTTGGAGCTAATTTTTTTTCATCAAGATCACCCAATACATCTTAGGGATAGGGTTTAGGGATGTACACACACGCACATGCACATGTATTTATGTGTGTGTGTGTGTGTGTGTGTGTGTGTGTGTGTGTGTGTGTGTGTGTGTGTGTGTGTGTGTGTTTTGTGTGTGTATATGCATATATACATGTGTGTGGGTGTCCCTATTTACTATTATATATGTGTAGAGGATATAAAAATAGTTCTAAAGATAGACATTTTTATTCCTACTATGATCCCTAAACCATCCATTCCATCAAACCCTAAACCATATCTTCTCGCAAAACTTTCTCTAGGTGATGGAGGTTGTTCTATCATTTTCCCATTGCCGCGGATGGAAGGTGAAAGTTCCACAATTATTTTTTAAGTAGCTAAACATTTATACGAATATATTTTTTCTTTCCTTGTTCACATAGTTTACCATATTTCCCCTATTTTCCTAGTGATGTCCATGAAATGGTTACTATGTAATTATTGGAAGAGGAACAGTGTGGAGATAAAAACATGAAGTTCATATTCAATCCAAATAGTCGCTCTTTTTTGTATGTTGCTAAGGGCGCTGACGAGCTTCACTAGTTTTTCAAACCCATGGTCTATTCTAAATCCATATTCTTAGTAACATTTGGGGAGTAGGTGATCAAGAATGAAAGATATTTCTGGATTTATGTCCTGATTTTTTGTTTCAAAAACTTCTATTCTAATCTCCCAATTCTTCACTCGTGGAATATATGCATTGGCATCCATTTATGGAAATTAAAGTGGATATTTACCCCTATTCTTGTAGAATTTTCATTTGTCTTTAATTTAGTACAAGATAACTATTCCATTTTTGACATGCTTTGGGGATGTTAATCTCACCATTTACTAATGAAATTATGGTATCCCTTATTCAAACCAACCACTGAAACCTTCTCTATGAAACTTTTTTTGATTATGTTGCCTCATCTACAACTGTAAATTTGGAGTGAGTGTTGCCTTGTATCCATCAGAAAAGCTCTCGATAGATTTCTTGGTAGTCGATTCCAATACTAACCAACACTCCCACACAAAATTTTCCCAAGCATTGGTCTGATATGGATACCTCGATTGACCTCCCAGCTACTATAGAGCTCAATGTATTTGACCACACATAGACTCAATCCCTTGACTAAGAAGGTTTATCGCTTAGATGTAGGAAATGTTTTTCTTTGGGGCATGTTGTCACTAATTTTCGCAACTTGAAACACAATGTGAATAAAAGGAGGTTGTGGTGGAAGGATTCCCTTCCTCATCACTTGGTTTTGAAATATAATATGAAAAGTGATCGTAAATATGATTCGGAGATGAATAATTTATATAATATAGTTCCGACCAGATAGTTGGAATAAAAGGATGAGAAAAAGTATAATTCGTTATGATCTATAATGGAATAAATGGCTCCTGGAGAAAAGGATTTTGATAGGGTGGACCTTGATATAGAGGCATTATTGGGGAAACTAGAGAGTGTCTTGGTGGAGTTCATATGATTTTACACCAAGTGTATTCAACAGACGAGGTGAAAGGAGGTCTAGATCCTACCATGGAGATGTAATTAGTTCTTCCGGTATCCCTCAGATGAAGATGTAAAAAATTAGATGGTGCTAGGTAAAAAGAGAAAAGGGAAAATAATAATGATTATGCATTCTTAAAAACATATGGGAAAGTTACGTATTTTAGTTTTCTTCATGTCTATTTTGTGTTGTTGAGTAATTTCTATCTTATTATTTGTCTATTATTATTTATTTGGTTTGTATACTTTAAGGTTTTATTTGGCAGTAAAGTCCATATATGTAGTTTCTATGTACAAAAGTAGAGCCCCTTTCAAAAAAATCACCTTAACTAATAAATAAAATATTATATATTTATGAGTGTGTGTGTGTGTTTGAGGAATTGTGTGTGTGTGTGTGTGTTTACATATATTTTTATACATATATGTATATATGTTTATTTAAATAAATATTATTTTACAAGGTCGAGAAAGGGAAGCGTGTTGGATGATTGTATTTTACATTTGCTAGGTGAGGATGGTTAGGTCATGACCCCAAACACCGATTATATATGTTAAAAATGGTTATTATAATTGAATGATGGAGAATTATAAATCTCCATGACTATTATAATGGGGAAATATTTTTCATCCCTTCCCTATCGATAGAGTGTTGGGTAATACACCAACCTTCAATTTTTCGCTTTAATAAAATGTGGGAAAAGTGGAGCTAAGAACCCACCTTTAAATTTTATTATTATTATTTGATTTAAAAAAAATAGAATTTATGCTAAAACCTAATTGCAAAGTCACAACAAATAAATATGTGATGAAGTACATATTTGGCCTAAGCAATAAGAAAGTAGCAATTGAAAACCCTAAGTGTAAGAGAGAGGAAAGTAGACTTAGTTGAATCATAATAATATTGAAGGTGTACAGATTTGGAAAACTAATGGAACAAGATAATAGATTGTTGCAACCGAGCCCAGAAAAATGTAGAAATACCAAAATAAGTTGGACTGGGGCACCTGGAATAGGTCAGGGGTGCCTGGGCATTGTATACCATTGTTGGGTTCCCATGAGTACGAAAATGGCAAAAAAATCATTTTTTCATTGTCACTTCTATGTTGTTTCCCTTCAATTTTGATCGCCTTTGTGTCGCACTAAGCCCACAAGATTTGCCCAAAACCTATAAATAGAAAGAGAACCTACAAAACCCCAAAACACATCAAATCCTAAAAATAAAAAAAGATGTAAATGGGGAGTTGGACCAACCCCGACAGCCACCCGACAGAGTGAACTTACAATCCAAGTACTGCACTAAATTTCAGACTCCATGTAGTTACGTGTGTGTGTGTGTAGAATCGTGCCCTAGGTGGATCCTGCATCATACACGCTTGAATAACGAGAAAGTAGATAGATGTAGAAATGTAAGTAGAATGTGTTCATGGAAAAATGAACTTCCCCTCCTATGAAGTGTATGCAGGATAATGTAGTCCCTTTTACCTTGTGTGAGTATTGGATGGATGCTTTGATGCTCTTGCAATGGCCTTTGAATGCAACCTTAGGTGGTGATAGTAAATGTTTAGTGTTTTCTCCCTCATACTAGTCATATAGATCTATATTTATATGATTCCCTTGCTCGAATTCTGCAATTGGAAAGTAAAAGGCCGACCCATAAGAAAAAAAGATGCCCAAAAGATGAAAGAGGCCCAAAAGGGGCAAGTAAAGTATAAATAGGTCGAGGCACCCAGAGGGACGGGGGAACTTGGGAACTGGTGTCCCAGTCTGGGCACTAGTGTCTAGAGTGGTGTAAGATAAAGTAGTGAAGTATTGACTGGGTTGTAGATTATAGGAAGCCAAAAAGAAGACATGAAACACAAAGAAAAGGCTAAAGATAGATGTCAATTGCTAGTTTTCTCACTTAGGAATCATATGAATAGTAGTATATGCCTAGGACCTAGAAATGTACTCAAAGTGTGTGATTTAGTGTCTAGATTATTATTATATATAATACTCCTAAAATATTTCAACAACTCTAAATATATAATTTTTTCTACTTAACATATAAGAATAAAAAGATTACAAAATATATAACAAGAGGTATAAAAAAATTGTAAAGGCACCCATTTTCAAGGGATCATTTTTCCTTACATTACTATAAAATGTGGATACACACAAAAGAAAAAAATAAATGAGGAAAGTAGTTAATTATATTAACAAGGCAATAAATAGTTTGCAACTTACACACACGCGCGCGCGCGCGCACATACACACACTCACGCAAGCACACGCACACGCAAATGCACACACACACGCACACGCACGTACATGCACATGCATGCACACGCACACACACACACACACATGCACCCACACACGCACATGCACACATGCACACGCACGCACACACACTCATTTATTTATATACTTTTCAAGTTGTCATTGGATGCAAAGAGAAAGAGAGGTAGAATATATAACACTTGCACATACCCACATTTACAATAATATGACCATGTCATTACAAGTACAACTAACTTATACAATACTCTCTAATAAAGATATAAGAAAATATCGCATTGTTCCATAATGGATAATAATCAAAAAAGCTTCAATAAATTCTCCCTCTTCAATGATGTCAATGAATGATATTTTTGTGCACAAAAGTAGGTGAAGGAAACTTCCACCTTATAACCATGAAATGTGAGAAATATTCTATCCACAACCCCCACTAATACCCCAACTCTATAGCAATTCCAAATACTAATATATCGAACACTCACTCACATTTTGTAATCTATTTTCAAAAAGACACCCTAATAATATTTTTCTTTGACAGTGATGGAAGAGTCACACTTAATTTAAAATAAAATTAAACACACAAGCAACCAAAATGGATTTATAAGAGGGGAGGAATATACATGGTCTAAGCCAACAACTAACATATCATTATACTATTTACATCCATTTTGAGAAATGGAATATCCAACATTTTGAACTCCATTTTTGCATACCATGTAGTGATGTGAGATTAGCCTTTGTAAAGAAACATAAGTGGTTTTGGTTTTATGGAGGCATATAGAGTTACATCTAGGTTATAATTATTTTCTTACAAAGGAACCAAGGGATAATAGTCATTCCTTAGTAGAGATTATAAGTGGGTATAAGGGATGACTTACCTTTCCCCCTTTGCAAGCCTAGTTTGGCTTGATAATGTGTTCATTGTACTCTGGATAATTAACCATTTCCCTCTCTCTTGTACTCCAAATCAAATGGTGTATATTTTTTCTTGGTGAAAATTTTTGTTGTTGCATGTATGTGTTTAGGTGATTTTTGTGTATCAATTTTTTTGTTGGCCATGGAGACTTCTTACGAGTTAGGGGGTTTCATAGTAGAATGGGAATTAGATTTTCTTCATTGTATGGTTTGGATGTGAATGTCACCTTCACCTCCTCTTTGGTATGGTTCGGTATGGAGTGAAAGATGGAAGAGCTTGAAGTGGAAGAAAGTTTACACTTATATTTTACGATTGGAAGGGGTACATATTATATTCTCCTTATTGTAACTTGTGGTTGTTATAGAAATATCATGTTATTGTTCTCTCTTTGCTGAAATCATTTTGTTGTGATGGGAAAATTGGCAATACTGTGAGATTTTAACTTAGAGCGGGTTGTATTTTTCTTATGATGTTTTGGGAAATTTGTAACCTATGTGGAAGAGTTTTTTTGTTCCATGGTTGTATTTGAAAGCTAATTGTAAGATAATTTAAATTAGTATTTTTTGAAATATTTTGGATTGTATTTTGAAGGCATATCATTGTGAATGAAATTTTCATATTGTTAAGTTGATTTCTTCATTGGAAATGAAATGGAAAATTAATAGTTTTATAAATGGGAAATCAAGTCTCTCTCCTATTTCTCTTACTTCATTTCTTTGAAAGGAATGAAAAAATATTATTTAATACTTATTGATAGTCCATTGGGATTGATCATATTTATGTGTGTATTGGACAACAGTTATAAGGTGGAAGTATAGAAATAACACTTGTATATGTTTATAAAAATGGGGTTCGAAATCGCTTTGACAACTTGCTACAACTAATTGTGTGTGGTTTTTCTTATCCTTCCAAAGCCTATTTGATCTTGTTATTACATAATTAGTTATTTAAATGAAATAAGAGGATGGTTTATTTTCAATTAGTTTCTGAAAGAAGTTGGTTTTACTTGTGGAAATGTTATCTCTATGCAGCCATCTCCTTCCTCTTTACTTCTCAAGAAAGTGTTATATTTCTATGGAACCATCTCTCTCTCAAAGTCCTTAAGTGTTGGCAATATGCAAATAGTAAGATAATTAGTAGAATAAATTGATTTAATGTGAAAATAAGTACTTAAGAAAAGCTTGCTAAGTAAAAGTTCTACATATGAATTCTTTGGTGTAAATATATTTGGTTTAAACTAGGTTGTTATAACTTCATTATTTTTTATAGGTATACTCAAATGGGATTAGATCATTAACTGAAACCTATACCTTGCCTTAAATGCTTGTGCAATGTAGGGTAATTTGATTATTGATTTGATTTAAATAAAATTTAATGCTTCAGGTTATTATATATAATAGTTAATATCGTATATATGTAAGTTATATAATATATGTGTGTGTGTTCACACAAACATTATATGCAATATTTTATTTTATATATAGAGATATACGCTAAATAAATAATATATATAGCTTGTATCCGTGTGGTATTGTACACATGATGATATTTGTATGTGCTATATGTTAAACATTAATGGGTTATGTTAACTAACTATACAGGTTGAGCCATGTATAGGATAGCGGACCCACTCTACACAGTACCCTGGCAGTCACACCATTGTGACCTATATTGCTCTAACTTGTAACACAATTACGTGTCAAATCGTCATCGCCTTTATGGCACTACAACTTGCATAGTGCCTGTCAGGGCCATATAAACTCCCCTCCTCTCAAAATCTTCGCCACCTGACCTTATAGGGATTTATATCCCTTGCACACTTCAATTGGGCAGGACCCACATAGAATCGTCAAAAGACTCCAAGTGATGTGCCAACATGGATGGCCAGTCTATTTGAAGGAGTATATTCATCCCTTCAAGGGTTGCACACACACACATGCACGCCCACATGCCCACACGCCCACACGCACGCACACGCACACACACACGTGCGCGTGTTACGCACGCACAAACGCACACGCCACATGCACATGCACACAAACACATGGGTGTATACACATGACACGCACGCACACGCATGCACGCATGCACGCACGCGCACGCACAGCTTCACACACATATGGGAAAATAATGGGATTTTATCCAAAATTAAAATAAAAAATTGTAAACCTTCATAGAAGCCTTTCTCCGAACCTACAACAAAACAAGAAAAAGAAATGAGGAAAAGATAAAGAGAAAACAATCATAAGAAATATATAAGGAATATTATGGTTTTGGATTTCCCTAAGAGATCTACAGTGGAGATTGAGTTGATCCAGTGGCCAGTAACTAATCCTACTTTTGTACTCACAAGTTGACTTTATTTTTTAAATGAAATGTTGAAACCTTGGAACTAATTAATATAAATTTTAATAATTTTAAGTGAAGGTGATAAATATAGATTGAATATGTGTTATAAATTATTATAAGGGAGACACTTTGTTAAAAACTAGTGAAGGATGTGTCTGGCACATTTAATGTAACCATAATAACTAATAGGTGAAATTAATAAACTCACCCTCGTTGTTCAAATTATTAAGCCTTAAACTCTAATACTTGTACAACTCTAAATCATCTTACATGTTTAAACTCTAATCACCAACGATATTATTGGCTTCACCAATTTAATCAATGGTTTAACTGCCTAAATGTACTGCTCAACCGCATAATGCAAATGACTCGCAAGAGCCCTAACTGGATGGCACAATTCGACAACACAAATTAATAAGATAAATTAACATTAACATCAACCTAGTTCTCATTAATTCTTCCAAAAAAATTATTTTGTAATTGTTTACCTCCAACCTTATTTATTTTGGGTGTTTAATATAAGAGCATCACAAACTAAAGCTAATGTTATGGAAGTGCTCAATAATAAAAAATGATGTAAGGGTTTGTAGAGGGGATTATTCTAACTAATTAACTTCTGACATAAACTATTCACAACTAGAATACTACATCAACACTTACATGATTGATAAAATGATAACTAAAAGCTCAAATTCAAAAAAAGATATACTTATTTGTACATATAAAATAGAGAGGATTTGGATGTGTAGATAGGTGACGAAGGTTGATAAGAGACTGAGAATGCTTTTGTGAAAGTTTACTAACTGGCAATAGAGTAGGGGCAAGACTATACAACTAATGTACAATCCAGACCAGAATTGTACGGTCCTGACTTGGATCTCTATGGTCTTGGACACTTTAATGGTATAGGCCTAAAACTTCATGTTTTCTTCACTTACCTAGAAATGACCTTAATTGTATATCACTCTTGTTTGCACAAATTTAATATGACTTGTAGTCACACGCAATAAAGTGGAAACCCTGAGAAACCTACAAAACCCTTTATCAAAGCAGTAACTAACCAAAAGGAGAAAACATATGTGTGGTGTGTTATAAAGTGACATTGACTTATATAGTTGTTTCCTAAAATAACCCTCGAGGCTATTTTTGTCAACTTGTAATTAATTTTGGATTTAGCATCATGTTTTGGTTATGCAACAGGTTGTAGTTGATTCCCTTCAAATTCATAGCAAAAATTCCCCTATATTTGTAGCACCTGTGATTGTCCCTTGACATTCATGCCATCATTCTACCTTGTTTTCAAAGACACCCATCTCCAAAACCTGGGAATTTTTGTGGTGGGAACTTGTTTTATGTTTTGCAGTTACAGGATGTAAGCATGCAAATCAACATTGAGTCCAAGGAGTCTCCCTTGGTGATTCCTCAAGACCCTCATACATCTCGGCATATCTTGTAAGCCTGAAAATCAATCCCTGAGCCCCACAACCTTTCACTGTGGGTCTACAAGGTTTCCTTACACCTCAGCAGGCTCCATGCGCACTTACATTATTCACCCTGAGCCCCGCCATAGTCCTTCGTGGGCTCACAGGATTTCCTTTCATCTCTGCATGCTCATGCAAGCATGCACTCTTACCTCGACTCCCCACACTTACATCTGAGGCCCTCATCCTCTGCACCAGGGTCTAATACATGTGTGTCATCTGTTGATTCATGGGGATTTGGGATGTAAAATGTAATAATGCAAACATGTAGTTTGTAGTTATAAATTGTGAATTGCCACCTGAGACCCAATTTCCACATCAAACCAAGAGGTGACATGTGGCAGAAAAATAAGTGGGCCTATGTTTAAAGGTCTCATCTTTTTGGCCAATCAGAAGGTGCCACGTGTCACTCACGTGTTCCTCTTGAGTTGTAAAACTTCAAATGGTCATAATGTTCTCTCCAGACCTTCAAATCATGAAAAATAGGTCTCATTGGAAAGGTCTCCTTGTGCCTTTAAATTTGGCATTATTAGTTTTGGATTTTGGTAAGGTTTGATAGGTGAAATGGATGAAAATAGTCTAGGAATTTAATGATGAAGTTACATATGGCTCAACCACTTGAATTGATGAAGTATGGGGTTCTTTCCTTCTTCTGCAAGCAAAGTAAAGTAGGGAATGTTCTTGTAGGGGCATTCATGATGATTTTCATATATTTAATGCATGTTGTTAGTGGTTGAAGAAAGAAATCATAATTTCCCTCTCTTTTCCCTCTTCTCCCTCCTCCCATTTTCTATATGTTATAAATAATGACGCTCATTTGTAAAGGTTGGACCCCCTCAAAATACAAAGGTGTCATTCAGAGTGTTTTTAAGTGTCTATGAGTTATAGGACCTTAAATTTGGACTTCTGCAAGGCATTTTTTGCCTTCTTCCTCCATTATAATGGACTATGCATCTCCCTAAGCAATAAAATTCATGTTTTATGGCTATTCTCTACCCTAGTTTGTTTTGCATTTACACTCTTACCTTTGTATTGCAATTTTGGTGTGTTGTGCATGTTTTATCTCCTTTGCAGGGTTTTACTTTTGTTGTGCCCCATGAAAATGAATGTTTGAATGTTGTTTTAGACTTATGGCACTCATTTATTCCTCTCCTCCTTCATCTTCCTCCCATTTCCCCTCATTTGATAAATTTTTCCCCCTTTTTCTGGTGTTATCACCTCTTTATTAGCTTAGGATTTCCCTTTTCATGCATCTCCTTCTAACCTTGGTCCCTTAGATTGTTAGAGTAGGATTAGATAGTTGCATTTCTAGTAGTATCAGTAGTTTTAGCATTAGAATAGGTAGAGAAACTAGCCTTCTCTAGAGGTATGTCTCAAGAGAAAGTCCCACAACTTGGAGACAGTCCCATGTTGCCTCAAAGCCTTGGGTTTTTCATGATCAAGTCAAGGGTGTAATTTTGAGCTCCAACAGTTCTAGCACGCTCGGTGGGAGTCTTTAATTCATTTTACAACATCTTTGTTAAGTTTTGGCGCGTGACTTATTGATTTATAGCCTTTGGAGGCTTGTTTCAACACATCTGGTGACTCTAATAATCATATTTACTGGTTTCAACAATCAAAGTGCCCATTTTCATGAGAAGAATAGAATCAAGACAAAGTGTAGCAAGTGGTGAAGCTTTTGAATATTTGCAGTTGTCACCAAGGAGGATAAGAAGAGGTAGAATAGTTCATAGAGATCACCATCTCCTCCAAATAGTTTAATTGTTTCCACCTCCTAGTATAGGCCTTCTTGTTATCTTCTAGAGTTTTAAGACCCATTCCTTTAATGGCCCGCTAGCAAAAAATTTTCCCTTTTTCCAGCTTCAATGGTAGTAGTCCTTTAGCTCTAAATGCACAACATGATATACCAGTGCCTACACTTAAAAGTATTCCTTTCTTCACTAGTGAAAATATTACTACCCTAACTTATCATATTCAAGATGTTTCTAATGTGTGTTTGGTTCATTTAATTACAAAAGATGATGTTGTAGTTAGGCTTTGCTTGCTTCTTTCAAAGGAAAATCACTTCAATGGTATAGATGTTTGAGGCCTTATTCCATTCACTGAGCTGGGATGAACTTGGTACAAATCTATGTCAACAGTTTGAGAGAAAGCAGACAAAATATCATTACTAGAGCAATTGACAACCATTAAAAGGGCTCCTAATGAGCTTATGGTTGATTTTAACTTCAGATTTCAGAAGACATGGGACAAAATTCTAGTTCTCTTGAAGACCAACTCCACAAGGTGCTTTCCTTTACTTCTTAAGAGCATTGAATTATGATATAGTAATATGATACAATCTATGTGGGTTTTATCCAATTACCTGATGCATATCCAATAGCCATTAGGGCTAAGAACTGTTTGATACAAGCTAGTAAAATAGCCCCTAGATTACCTATTTTTTTGTTTCTTAAATTACCTCAAGCTTCTCAACCATCCATTGCTCCTGATCCTAAGAAAAATCCCAATATGTTCCCTACACCTCTTATTCTCCCTAAAAGAAAAAAATATGAAGATGAAATGAAAGCCTTGATCAGAAATTTTTCAAATAAAGTTATATCCTTAGAGAAACAACAAGCCCAATCTTATAGAAATTACCCAAATCCTAACTAAGGAAAATATTAAAACCAATGATTTAATCAAGGATTTTCAGCCCTATAGAAATCAATACCCAAATCAAAGATATGGGAAAAATCAGCCAAATGATAGGTGGTAAGGTCAAAATCCACATCTTCAGCTTTAAACAGTTGCTTCTACCCAGTCACTTCCTGCTACTAGCTCAAGTAAAGCATTGGTACCAGTGAAAAATAATGTGATACAAGAAAAAGAGTTGTGTTTTCCATGTAATCATCCACATAATCAATATATTTTTACAAATTCATTACAATCCTAGGCCCTTATGGTTCAAAATTCTACTAATCAACATGAACCATTGATGGAAATAACCGAATCTAGCATGGAAGAAACTCAAGACATCAATTGACATGTAATTGAGGCTAATGAGTTTTGTGCAATGAATCAAGTATTGGAAAATTCCAGCAAGCCTCATACTCATGTTGCTGATAACACAAGGTCTAAGAAGAGAGTGTTGGATGATCAAACTTCATCTTCTCTCAATCAAATAATAATCCTCTTCATAGAGAAAAGAATATTGGAGCGGATTTTAACAAAAATAGTTTGCATGAGATTCCTATCAGACCTAGCTTGGAAAAGGATATTGTATCTCAACCAAAGGCATCTATTCTAACATTGGAATAATCGATAAATAAGAACAATGTACCTCAAATTCACAAATCCATTGGCCTCCCTTTGAACATTGTTGAGTGGATGAAGAAGAAAAATGTAAATGTGACAATGTGGGATGCCTTAGCAATTTCATCATGGAGAGATATCTTGCATGAATCTCTAAATTATCTCCCTCAATCTGAATCAGCAGCCCAAAAGGCCCATACTGCAATCAATTTGTGTCAAGAAGAGGAGAAACAAGTAAGAAAAGTTGTGAAGACCCCACCTTTTTATATGTCCTTGATTACTAACAAAATACTTGGTTCATAATTGCATGATTAACTCAAAGGCTAGTACTTTTGTGATTCCTAAGAAAATTGTTGATATCCTAAGCCTTAAGTACAATCATGTCTCTAAAGGTGTTTTGAAACTTGATGGATCAACTATCAATATCCTAGGAGTGATCAAAGATCTTGAGTTAACTTTACATGTGTGTCCAAGTTTAACCATAACTCAAGATGTATCAGTGATAGACTTGCCTCCTTTATTTTCCATCTACTTGTCAAGAGACTTCACAACCAAAATGGGTGGATATTTGCCTTTATATTGGTCTCACATGCTCCTAAGGACTATATATGGAACTATTTTTACCATAAAAACTGAGCCTATATTTTCCTACCATTTTGGGTCTTATGATTCTACTCCTCTCCAATCTAATTGTCTCATACATGAATATCAAGAGCATGAGTTGGTTTCAATTGAGCATCTTATCCCTCCTTCAATATGTGATATTTTGTTAGATACATGGGCCAAGGATCATTATGAATTTGATCCTTATGACATAACTATGGAAACTAGACTTGGAACCAAATTCATTCATGAAGAAGAATTTACCTTCCCCACACCATTTAAGAAAGAAAATCATGCTTCTGGATTATGGAAAATGTTCTTTGATGGTTCTAGAAGCAAAAATGGAGTTGGGGTAGGTGTTGTTCTAATTTCTCCAATGGATGAGAAATTTATTTTTCCTCATAGATTGTAGTTTGCATGTTCAAACAACGTGGCAGAATATGAGGCATTGGTGCATGGTATTCTTGTTGCGGAGAAAATACAAATCAAAGCATTGCATATTTTTTGGGGATACAAAATTGGTCATCCACCAAGTGAGGGGGAAGTGTGTTACTAAGAACAATCTTTTAAAATATTATAAGCATAAATTATGGGATCTCTTGGAGATCTTTGATGTTGTTAATCTACAAGTAGTGCCAAGAAAATTGAATAAAGAAACACACTAGATGATACCCCTTGGATCACAATTTTCACTAGCTAAATATTGCATCAAAGGAAATCAACAACATGTAAAGTTGGTGGTTAGGACATCCATGTTCCAAAAAATGAAGTCAACTGACAGGTATTTGAAAATGATGGAAAAATTATTCAATTTATCCATAATGAAGATGAGTTTTTTTTAAAAATGCAATCGGATTTGTATGACTGCTATGGGGATCAAGGCATTCAACTATGGGGTAAGTGCACCAAGTTGGGTGCCTAAAAGTGGACAAAAACCTGAAAATGAATGAAACACGATCATGATTTGTAATAACACGATTGCTTTATGTTTTCTTAGGCTCAGAGAATTCACAAAAATAAAACACGTACGCGTTATAATGCAATCGCATTATAACACATACACGTTTCTAGTGTTATGAAATGTGCATGCATTTTGGACAATATGAAGTTTAGGAGGGCCTAAAGGAGCCATATTTACTAAGATAAATGTTGAGTATACTATTTCTTTTATTATTTATTTATACTTTTAAAGTATAAAGAAATAATAAAAGCAATATTATACTTTAAAGTTATTTTAGTAAATATAAGAAGTTAGGGTCACTCTGGACCTGATAAAAGTGGTCTTGTAGCCCTGACAGTTATAATCTAGAAGATAGTTTTTCAAAATCTAATATGGCCAATACTTACTCATTTTCAGAATTTTAGCAATCACCTAAAACTTTCAGGTCATATATATTGTAGTTGGTCTTTGTTTTACGAAAACATATAATCATTTTGTAGGTTTTTTGACCTTCTGGATTAGATTTTGGCCCTACCACTACTTGAATTGATATTGATTTTGAAATTTGGTCCATAATTCACTTTAGTGACCACGAATCATCTCTGTGATGTTTTTCTACTTCTTAGTAAAATGAGATTCTCACTTTGTAGAAAGAGGATTGCTCCCTGAAGTGGGATTCCTGTCCTATGGAAAAAATGAGGTGATTGTAATGTGCCTCCTCCTTACGGCTCAGGGCTCAGGGTTTAGGGCTAAGGATTTAGGGTTTAGGATTTAGTGATTTAGGGTTTAGGTTTTTGGGCTCAATGTTTAGGGTTTAGGGTTTAGGGCTCATGGTTCAAGGTTTAGGGTTTATGTTTTAGGGTTTAGGTTTTAGGGTTTAGGGCTCAAGGGTTTAGGGCTCAGGGCTCAGGGTTCAGAGGTTTAGGGTTCATAGTTTAGGGTTCAAGGTTTAGGGTTCAAGATTGAGGGTTCATGGTTTAGGGTTTGGGCTTAGAGCTTAGGGCTTAGGGCTTAGGGTTTAGGTTTTAGGGTTAAGTGTTAAGGCTTGAGGGTTGAGTGTTGAGGGTTTAGGGTTTAGGGTCTTAGGGTTTATGGCTTAGGGTTTATGGCTCATGGTTTAGGGTTTAGGGCTTAGGGCTTAGGGCTCATGGTTTAGGGTTTGGGGCTTAAGGTTTAAGGTTTAAGGGTTAATGATTGATGGTTTACGTTTTAGGGTTTATAGCTCAAGGTTTAAGGTTTAGGGTAGAGTATTGATGGTTTAGGGATTAGGGATTAAGGTTTAAGGGTCAGGGTTTAAGGTTTAAGACTTGGGGTTTCGGGGTTAGGGGTTAGGGGTTAGGTATCAGGGTTTAAGGCTCAGGGGTTATGGCTCAGGGTTTAAGTTCACCCATTCACTCATAGTAATGTTTTGTCTTACCCATTCTTATTAGTATTGACTAAGAGTATTAAACTAAAAAGGGTTCATCTACTTTGTAGGTAAAACATTCAAAAGAATTCATCACAATTTGATGTCTTTCATCTATTGATATTTTGAAGGATTGAAATTACAGATATCCAAGAACATTTTAGTACAAATAAATGTTACCCAATACATTTATCTTATTTTTCCCATCGCACAGGAACTATTTCACTCACTATAATTTTTTGTGTCTTGCCAATTCTTATTACTATTAACACAGTATTCAACTAAAAAGGGTTCATCTGCTTCCTAGGTAGAACTATTTAAAGAGAGTCATCACAATTTGATGTCTTTCATCTGTTGATATTTCTAGGAGGGAAATTCCAGATATCCAAGAATAATTTGGTAAAAAGAAATGTTTGTATGCTCTTTTGAATAATTCTTTCAGTTACAAGTTTTCAAGAACGAAAGTTTCATTTGAATAACAAATCTTGATATGTCCAATGCTTGTGTAAGCTATAATTTGAGAGGATTTCTTAGGTTCAAGTTTATTTTCCAAGATGCATTACTCCAATGTTTGAAAATGTTTCTCCAAATGCAACGGCATATCTGATTCAAACAATCAATGACTCTTGAATGTCCAATCTTGCCACAAACCCCAGTCATAGGCCAGCTGACTTCCATTCAACACTAAACAAAAAATATTTACTAGGTGATTGATAACCCCTTTGTGTTCTTAGCCATTCCCTAGTCGTTATGCTTATTTTGAACACTCCATGAAGTTCTGTCAAATTTGCTATCCATTCCAGTACCAGAAGAGATTTCTCTTTCTCCAAAGGAGAGGATACTGCAGGAAATTCGGTTCTGATCCTACACCTCTGCGTTGGTATATTCTCTGTGTTTCTTCCATTTCCTTTTAGATTAATTTTTGTGTTGTGATGGTTATTTTTTCTAGCTTCCAATGGGTCATCCTAGCTTGCATAATACCATACATGGAAATATGAGAAATGTGAAATTTGTTTCAGATTCTGAAGAAATTGACATTCAAGAGTGCAAGTATATGTGGGGAGAAACAGGTTTAGCAGAGATGTATAATATGTATTTCAAGGCACAAGATAGATATCATATCCATTTAGTTTCTTGTCCCACCTCTAATAAACAAGGTAGTTGTACAAGAAGACTCAATGATGGTTCTAGGAAAAAGACTACGAAATATGGTCTTAATATTGATATTCAAAAAGATGAACTCGCTCATGAGACCTATTGGAAATATATGAGGTCTAGGGGTTAGAGCTTAGGGATCTGTTTTTAGTGTTTAGGGTTTAGGGTTCAGGGTTAGGGTTCAAGGTTTAGGTTTTAGGGTATAGGGTTTAGGGTTTAGGGTTAAGGGTTTAGGGTTTATGGTTTAGGTTTTATAGTTTAGGGTTTAGGTCTCATAGTTAAGGGTTAATGGTTAAGGGTTTAGTGTTTAGGGCTCATGGTTTAGGGTTTAAGGTTTAGGGTTTATGGCTCAAGGTTTAGGATTCAGTTCTTAGGGTTTAGTGTTTAAAGTTTAGGGGTCAGGTTTTAGGATTTAGGATTTAGTTTTTAGGGTTTAGGGTTTATCATTTAGGGCTCATGGTTCAGGGTTTAGGTTTAGGTTTTAGGATTTAGGATTTAGCATTTAGGGCTTAAGGTTTAGGGCTCAAGGTTTAAGGTTTAAGGCTTAGGGATTAGGGTACATGGTTTAGGGTTTAGGGCTCATGGATCAAGGTGTAGGGTTCAAGGCTTAAGGTTTAGTGTTTAGGGTTTACGTCTTAGGGTTTAGGGTTTATGGCTCAGGGTTCGGTGTTCAGAGTTATGGGTTTAAGGTTTAGTGGTTAGAGCTCAAGGCTCTAGATTTAGGGTTTAAGTCTCAAAGCTCAGGATTTAAGGTTTAGGGTTTAGGGTTTAGGGATCATGCTATAGGGTTCAAGGGTTATGGTTTAGGGTTTAGGGATTAGGGTTTAAGGTTCATGGTTCAGGGTTTATGGCTCAAGGTTCGAGGTTCAAAGTTATGGGTTTAAGGTTTAGGGGTTAAAGCTAAGGGCTCTGGATTAAGTGTTTAGGGCTTAGGGCTCAGTGTTCAGGCTTTAGGGTTTAGGGGGTTTAGGATTTAGTGTTCAGGGTTGAGGGTTTATTATTTTTGTTTTAGGGTTTAGGGTTTATGTATCAAGGTTAACAGTTGAGGGTTAAGGGTTTAGGTCGTAGAGTTTAGGATTTAGGGTTTAGTGTTTACGATTTAAGGCTTAGGTTTTAGGGCTTAGGATTTAGGGTTTAGGATTCAATGTTTATGGTTTAGGGTTTAGGGATTAGGGTTTAGGGTTTAGGATTTAGTTTTTAGGGTTTAGAGTTTAGGGTTTGGCATTTAGGGATCATGGTTCGTGGTTTAGTTTTTAGGGTTTAGGGCTTACAGCTCAGGGCTTAGGGCTTAAATCTTAGGGTTTAAGGCTTAAGACTCAAGGTTTAGGGTTTAGGACTCACGGGTAAGGGATGAATGTTTAAGGTTTAGGTTTTAGGGTTTAGGGTTTAGGTTTTAGGGTTTAAGGATCATGGTTTAGGGTTTGGGGTTTAGCTTTGGGGCCTCGGGTTTATGCTTTAAGTTTAGAAAGTAGGGTTTTGATTGTAGAATTTAAACGCTGAAAGATTTAGGTTGAATGCTAAAATCCTGAAAATTACCTATGTACTGACCAGATGATACTATAAAAACTATCTCCTAAACCATGACTAATGGAGTTGTAAGACTAGTTCCATAAGGTGCAGAGTGACCCTAATTTCTTATATTTATTAAAATAAATTTAAAGTATAACAAATAATAAAATATAAATAATAATAAATGGAAAACTTATACTTTTATAATTTTAATAATAAATTTAAACATTTATTTTTGTAAATAGAAGCATGCCAAAAGCACATATAATGTTCATACTATGAAGAACGTGTACACATTATAGTGTGTACACGTTATGTTTGTTTACTTTTCCAATCCATGCCTCAAGGCTTGGGGATCCGGTTTGGATCCCCAAACCTGAGTCATGGGCTTGCAAAAACATAGCAAATAGTGCATTTTTGCAATAAAATGCAAACATCTATCTTCCCCCATCATAAATCAACATAAAATGATTGATTCGTTTAAAAAATTATACCACGACGTAGAGCAGAGTTTCTACTTTCTAAAAATATAATTTTTCAAATTTTCTTGCTAATATAAGGTTTCCATATTATTTATTTTCTATCAATACCTTTTTATAGCTATTTTTTTAAGTTTAAACATGTCTATATTTTGTCATATATCTTTTTTTTGGCTCACCGAAATTGAAAAAAATTTTATAGTAGCCCAAACTAGGCGTAATTCTATACAAATTTAAAAAAAGACTAATTTTCGATATTTTTTAAGGTAGTTAGAGGGGGGTGCACAGTCGGAGCTCCGTTATTTTTCAAAATTTAAAATTTATGTACTAGAAAAATCATTAAAAAAATATACTCACTAAAAAAATATTTTTAAAAAATGGAGCCCAAACTAGATGCTCCTAGCTATCTTTCTATAAAAGGTTTTTCAAAAATATTAAATGGTGGGGTGCACGAAAGTCATTATGTTATGCTTTTTAATAAAAACAGGACCCCTGTTGGTATTTTAGTTATTTGACCCACTTAAACTTATTCGTTTTCAATAAATTTATTAGCTTAGAAACTAGACTCAAAATGTTACGATTCATGTTTTATACATCTTCCAATTTCAAGTGTAACTATTTCAAAAAACTCATACAAATTGAAGTTTTTATTTTTCAGAAAAATGCGTCCACTTAAGACCCCCATTTGGCCCACCAGATTGGTGCACTTACCCTAAGGACAAATAGGTTTCCTAAAAAATTATTCACCCTCGAAAATATTTTCATTTCTAATGATGAATTTAAAGGAAGAGAGAAGAATTATAACAGCAAGGCAAGAAGACTATCAACGAGTCAATATTACACAAGGAAAGGAACTATTGCTTGGAAAGGAATGTAATGAAGATGAGAACTAACATTTTCTCTCCTTGTGTCATAAATTTAATGATATCTTCTCATGGGATTATGAAAAAATTAGGGGCTTTGATCCAATCATTGTTCAGCATTCCATTGATCTTGATCCTAATATCAAGCCCATTAGAAAAAATCAAAAACATGTCAATCCCAAGATAGAGCCTCTCATGAAGAAGGAATTATCCAAGCTAATTGAGGCAAAAATAATATTTCCTATCAAATACTCTACTTGGGTGGAAAATAAGGTTTTGGTGAGGAAGAAGAATGGAGAAATCATACTTTGTGTTGATTTCAGGGATTTGAACAAATATTCCCTAAAAGATCATTATCCTCTACCTTCTATGAAACAAATTTTACAAACTATAGTAGGATTTTAAAGATTCTCTATGCTTAATGGATATTTAGGTTTCAATTAGATCAAGGTCAGAGAAGAGGATCAATTCAAAATTACATTTACAACCAAAAGGGGGATGTATGTTTATAAAGAAAATGTCATTTGGTTTATCAAATGCAGGAGCCACATTCCAAAGAGTAATGGATATTTATTTCAAATGGTACATCAATGATTTAATCCTTGTTTATTTGGATGATATCACTATTTTCTCATAGGGGAGTAAAGAGCATATCGGTCGTCTGAAGAAAGTTTTTAAGAGATGCCTTAAATTTGGGGTGTCTTTAAACCCCAAGAAATGTAACTTTGCAGTTCCTAGGGGAAAGCTCTTAGGCCATATTGTTTCAAATGATGGTATTTCCATTGATCCATAAATAATCTCATCCATCATGTCTCTCTTTTTTCCAACTCACATGAAGGCTCTACAATCATTCCCTAGAAAAAACAGCTTTTTTAGGAAGCTTACTCCTATTTTTACATGATTGGTCAGACACATTACTCTAATGCTCAAGAATGATTCAATTTTCAAATGGATAGCAGAAGAAAAAGAGAGATTTTCTAAAATAAAACAATAAATTTCTCAAGCTCCTACACTTATCAACCTTGACTATGTAAAATATTTATCTGGTATGCATATGGAGCTTAATATATTATTGTTGTTGTCATGATATAGTAAAATGATCAAAATTTATAATTGTCAGCTACTTTCTTCAGTCAGGCGCTAAAGGATTATGAATTAAGGTATAATCACAGTAAAAAATAAGTCTTAACTATCATGCGAGATATAAAGAAATTCAAGAGTATCCTTTCAACTAATCATATCAAGGTTCTTGTCTCAAACTCCAATGTGAGAGACTTCATTATGGGAGCATAGATTGGTGAGAAAAGAGCTAGATGGGTGACTAAACTAATGGAATATGATGTGACTATTAAGGCCACAAAAGTGGTAAGAGGAATAGCACTTTTTGAGCAGATGGCTTTGGATGTTGAAAATGATCAAGAAGCCTCTTTCTTCATGAATGAGGGACTTACAAACAACACTGAAATTTAGCAAGATGAAAGAAATGCAATTAATAATCATAGTTGGATTGATGACATGGCAACATTCTTATCTACTGGTGCATACACTCTTGGCCTAAGCAAAGAAAAAATAACACATTTAAGGCTGCAATCAATTCTCTATGCAATGATTGATAGAATTCTCTTCAAAAGAAACATTAATGGAGTTTTGTTGATATGTATTGATGGTGTGTAGGTGAACAAGGTTTTGGAAGAATTTCATGATGGTTTCTCTAGTGGAAATTTATCTACCAAATCGAATGCAATGAAAATTATAAAAGCAAGATACTTATTTTCCACACTTTTTTTTGATGTTCACAAATGGGTCAAACAATGCAGGAAATGTGCCTTCTTTGTTGGTAAAAAAAGTTAGTTGCAATTTCAATTCACCCAATCCAACTAGATCAGCGATTTTCGCAATAGATTTTTTATTTCATTGGCATGATTAATCCTCCATCAAGTATTGGTCACAAGTGGGTTTTGACATCTACTAATTACTTTACCAAGTGGACAGAAGTTATGGCACTCAAGGAAGCTACTAAATCAATTATCATTGACTTCCTTGAAGGCATTGTGACAAGGTTTGGCATTCCTCAAACCATCATCTCTTACAATGCAAAATATTTCTTAAGCTCTGAAATTTCTAATTGGGCTCTTGGACTTAGAATTTATTTGAATACTTCTTCCAATTAATACCCTCAGGGTAATGGTTTGGTAGAGTCTATTAACAAGAATTTGATTAAAATCATGAAGATGATCATAGATATAAACCAGAGGTAATGGCATACAAAGGTGAGAAATGCTCTTTGGTTGGATAGAATCACAACAAAGAAATCAATTGGCACTTCTCCCTACAAATGTAATTATGGAAGAGAGGTTAGGCTTCCTTTATCTTTAGAATTTCCTTCACTAGAGTTGGCCCAACAATGGGAATTGGAAGGTGCAGATCAGAGAGAAAACAGAATGGTAGAACTCATTAAACTTAAAGAATTAAGGAAGTTTGTCATGATTAGATTAGAATAACATCAAAGATCAACCAAACAATGGTTTGACAAGAGATCTAGGGCTCAAGTTTTCAAATTGGGTGATCTGACTTTGAAATGGGATGCAAACATAGCTAAACCAGGGTGACACTCTAAGTTTGATGCACTTTAGAGTGGTCCATTTATCATCATTTCTTCAAAAGAGGCCAACTCTTTTGAGTTGTCTGAATTTGATGGATATGTGTTACAGATCTCATTCAATGGGATTTCTCTCAAGTATTATCATTAAGTTTTTGCATTGCATCTTGTACACATAAGATTAGTGTTCATTCCTCCAAGTGATTTTCTGCATATTGTTTTGTTGATAGTGTAGTTTCCTTTCCCTAAGTGTTTTTCATAGTGTTTTTTTGTCTTTGGGTGGAATTTTTCATTACACCTGTTTGATTCATGGAGGATGTCAAAGAAGTATGTTGCGGGAAGGAGTTTCAAATTTTCAGGGATCAGTTGTAACACCTCACAAATCAAATGCATAGTAGCTAAAAATTAGATTTTGGGGCAAACTTTAAAGTGTATCCTTTAGCTCTAAGAGATCATTGAAGTTCTTCCATGCTCCATCCTTGGAAAAAATTTCAATCTTTGGGATAGTTTGATAAAGCATATCCAAAACACCCAAGAAATCAACTTTAATAGTAGATCAAGGCATTTCAGAAAGAATTTTCGATCGCATCTTGCATTTAAAATGAGCAAAGAGGAACTACTATAATTTTATTCATGGTTTTCATAGCAATGGAGTTGAAAGCTAACTTTACTTCAGTTTTCCACTCTCATTAAATCCAATTCAGAATGATTTCCCTGAATAAAATGACAATTTCAAGAGGGGCAGATTGATTCTAAGTACAAATGTTGCTTCATGTGAGTTCAAGGATAAGAATTTAAAGTTGCATATTGGTTTTAACGTGTCTCAGTCTCGACTCCATGCCCAATGGATGCTCAATTCTATTCGTCTTCATATTTAGCAAGAAAATATCCCCAAAAGTCACCAAATTACTGCCCAAAATAACCCCCCATGTTATTTTTGGCAACTTGCAATTCATGTTGGCTTTGGCATTGTGTTTTGGCTATGCAGCGAGCTGTAGGTGATTCTCTTAAAATCCAGAGAAAAAATTCCATAGTTGTAGAGCCTATGATTGTCGCTTAACATTTGCACGTCGCCATTCCAAATTGTTTACAAAAATTCCTATCTCTAAAAACCTAGGAATTTTTGTGGCGAGAACTTGTTTTATGTTTTACAGTTGCAAACTACATGCGTGAAAATCAGCCCTGAGTCCCCGCATTTTCCCTTAGCAGGTCCTTAGGCCCCTAGTGCATCTTGAGATATGTTGGAATCCTACAAATCCAGCCCCGAGCCGAGAGTGATTTCCTTACGGGTCTACAAGCTTTCATTGTACCTCGGCAAGCTCCATTTGCGCTTGTATTCTCCACCCTAAGCCCTGTCACATTCCTTCATAAGCTTTCCTTTCATCTCTACATGTTCATACGAGCATGCACTCTCATCATTAATCCTCGCACTTGTATATGAGGCCCTCATCCCCGACACCAATCCATGTGTTGCACGTGTCGAGTCACGGGGGCTCAAGTTGTAAAATGTAATAATGTAGACATGCAGTTTGCAGTTAAAAATTGTGAATCACCCCCTGAGACCCAATCTCTACATAAAACCAAGAGGTGACTTATGGCAGAAAAATAAGTGGGCATGTGGTCAAAGATATCATCCCAACTATGAATAAGAAGGTGCCACATTTCACTCAAGCGTTCCTCCCAAGATGCAAAAGTTCAAATGGTCATAACTTTCTCTCCATAGTTGCAAATCACGCAAAACTTGTCTCGTTGGAAAGGTCTCCTTGAGCCCTTCAATTTTCCATCATTATTTTCTATTTTTTGTAAGGTTTAGTAGATGAAATGCATGAAAACATTCCAGACATTTAATGATGAAGTTAGAAACGGCTCAACCACCTGAATTGATGAAATATGGGGCTCTTTCCTTATTCTGTAAGAAAAGTAACATGGGGGAATGGTCTTGTAAAAGTGCCCATGATAGTTTTTAGAAATTTAATGTATGTTTTTTGTGGTTGAAGAAATAAATCCAAATTTCCCTCTCTTTTCCCTCTTCTCCCTCTCCCATTTTCTATATATTGCAAAATGATGTTCATTTGTAAAAGTTGGACCCCCTCATAATACAAGGGCATCATTCATAGTGTTGTTCTAAGTGTTTTAGAGTTGCATTCCTTAGATCTGGACCTATGCAAGGCATTTTTTTCTTCTTCCTCCATTGTAATGGACTATACATCTCCCTAAACAATAAAATTCATGTTTTTTAGTTATTCTTTGGCCTAAATGTGTTTTTATTTGCAGTTTTACCTCTCTATTGCAGTTTTGGTGTGTTATGCTAGTTTTATCACCTTTGCATGGTTTTATTTTTGTTTTTCCCCATGAAAATAGGACATTTGAATGTTGTTCTATACTATGGCGCTCGTGTCTACCCTATCCTCCTTCATCTTCCTCCCATTTTCTCTTATTTGAGATATTCTTTCCCCCTTTTTTGGGTGTTATCACCTCTCTATTAGCTTCGTATTTCCCTTTTCATGAATTTCCTTTTAACCTTGGTCCCTCAGATAGATAGATTAGGATTAGATAGTTACATTTCCAACAGTAGGAGTTGTTTTAACATTAGGAATAGGTATAAGAACCAACCTCCTCTGGAAGTATGTCTTAAGAGCAAGTCCCAGAACTCGGAGATAATCCCATGTTGCCTTAAAATCCTAGGTTTTCCAAAGCTCAGAGACAGGGTGCAATTTTGAGCTCTAACAATAGCCTTCCATATGTGAAATATTCTAATAAGATTAGCTCTAAGAAAATGAAATGACCAAATGAATATATTCCAATTGAAAATATGGTCGGATAACACAAAGGTTTAGGACTATACATCTCAGCCAAGACTGACCCCACATCTTGCCCCTTTATAAAGAACTAGACATGAATGTTAGAAGCACAACCACTGGGGGGAGGCTGAATCAGTGAGCCATTAAAACTTTTAATATCTTAAACATCAACATCCATCAACCATTCAATGCAGTCATCAAACATTCATCAACATATAGATTAAACATTAATTAATCAAACACATGAGTATGCACTATGAGAACACAATAACACAAGTACTTTAAATTTAAGTGGGAAACCCTCAAGGGGAAGAAAACCTAGTAAAAAAATCTTTATTAAAGCCATGATTCAAATTTATTTGAGCACCAACCCGTAGGTTTAGTGAGGCACGAACCCCACAAAGAGCACCAACCCCTAGATTTAGTAGATAACCAACCCTACAAGGAGGCACCAACCCCCTAGATGACTCAGCACAAACTAAAGCCTCCTAATGTGTTTTTCATCTCTAAAATTTTGCATTAACAACTGATGATGACACCATGAAGCTCACTTTTCCTCTATCCTTCTCAAAACAATTCTCTAGGCCAAGTCGCTCAAGATATCCTTCAAGTTGATTAGGTCTAATGACCTATCTCTCCAACATAAAAACACCTTCTACATCATCATATTATCATATTTTCCCTCTCATGATGGTCACAAATACCTCCTTCACCTTCTTATTTTTCCCTCTAAGTCGCACTTTCTCATACCCACTCAACTAACTCAAATGAGCTTTATAGCATGTTTGTATACATGGATCATGACTTAATTACATATAGATCATACAGCACAAGGAAAATAACATCTTAACAACATAAAAAAATCCAAAAAACATTCTATAAAGGACCATATAGAGCCTCTAGAACCTACGCAATTCCATTGGGACTCAAGAAGTCTAATTGCACCCAAAAAGCCTCCTCGCCAAAATAGAATGTTCTATAGAAAAACCACCTTCACCAAACATCAATGACCACTTATATATGTTTTCTAAGACCACAACAACCTCTATAAATTTATTACACATCTGCACCATCATCTTGCCTCATGAAGCCACTTGAGAATAAGCACAACTAACATGCCCCAAAACTAGTCTTCAAAAATGAAGATCAAACTAACATCAAATCACCTCAACCATGGAAAGTGTAATATATCAATGGAAATATCATGACAAAAGTCTCATCAAAAATTGAAAACCATGCCACAAATCATATTGAGACACTTCCAAAATTCCTCTAAAACTAGGTTACCTGAAACTGCCCGAAAAGCAGTTTCACAAAACAAGCCATATCAAACCTTCTAAGGGCACAACCATGATATGAAACAGCTATGGACATGTATAATATCTTCCATACTTCCTCCACAACCATTTTATAAAATAGGTTCAATGAAAAACTTGAGAGAAAACTGAACTTTTTAAAAAACTTTCCTTTTTGAGTGGGATCCACACACAACCAAGACACCTAACTTGCACCTGGAGAAAGATGGAGTCCTCTACAACCTGCAATCATCATAAAAGATAAACCAATCCATTTTGGACCACTACCATCAAGTTCTTCTCCTTCACTTCATATCTAAGTTTTTAGGAGAGTTTAAAACCAGATTATCTTCTTAACGATTATTCATAAAAGTTTGGGCCTTGATATCTAAACTAATGCCAAAAAAACTCAAGATAGAATTCCCCACATTTCTTAAAGAGAGTATACTCCCATGAAAAGGTTTCACGTGCTAATAAGCATATGAAATTCAAATTCAAATTGGGATTCTCACTTGGAAAAACTCAATAGAAGCACAAATGCAATAACTTGCAAAATCTTCAACACTAGGACCTGAAACTTGGACCACACCTATGAATCAACATGCCAACACATCTCCAATACTCACCTTTGCACAAATACATTCATAAATGTTGACTCTACTTCATCAAGGCATGTTTTCTCAAGGAATAGGTCTAGTAATATACCTAAAACCAATGTCTAATACCTAAACTAGCACTATAATACACTTGTGAGTGTCTCAAAATCTCAATCTCATGT
This sequence comes from Taxus chinensis, assembly GCA_019776745.2. NCBI lineage: Eukaryota > Viridiplantae > Streptophyta > Pinopsida > Cupressales > Taxaceae > Taxus > Taxus chinensis. The sequence goes on along the minus strand of CM034155.1, from coordinate 613,376,590 downwards.
TATTCATGATCTGACAATGCATAACCAGCTGTTACATACCTCACTTCATCATGTCATACCTCATTCTACTGACTAGGCCTCAAGAACAAACACCTTGAACATGTTTGCTTCACAAAAACTGACCTCCTCATCACTTTGCCACTCTTGACAACCTACAAGAACCTTCACCACACTACATGACACCTCAAAAACATCACCAAAACACTTCATCAACTCTACAAGCCATCCTACTGACTTAAGAACCCATGCAACACCATCAAGACCAAGTAATTCCAACAAGACACTCAACTTGACATGACACTACCAATCAACCTCAATGCTTCTTACCTTATTTGACATCAATGACACTCCATACAACACTGACAACAACATACTTTGACATCAATGACAATACAATTCCAACAATACCCCCTTTTTCATTGATGGAAACCTATTAATGGAAAAACACACAAAGATCATTCTCCCCCTAAGGAACTCACATGTGCCATCATCTCATTCTCCCCCTTTTGACATTAATGACAAAGATACATGCCTAAAATGTCTTCTTCTAACACCACAATAGGCTCACCTTTTGGTTGGAAACATAAACCAAATCAAACAAGGTCCATTCTTCTTATTTTGACTCTTAGAGCAATACAACCCCCCTTAGCAAATGCATACCTTTCAAGAACTAATCTAACTTATCCTTACTCAAACACATCAAAACAACAACCAAATCCTAGATATAATGAACAAATGCTTACCTTTCAAATCATACGCCACTTCTTGTTATAAACCTGCTTCAAGAATCTTATATTGTATTCTTGTCTTCATGAGCCGATAACATCACATTCTCCCCCTATTTTCATGTTGACCTGTACCATCAACAATCACATCTTCCTTTCACAAAAACTTAGAATTTCCCCTAACTCAATGACCTGCTAGATACCAATCTCACTTTTCTTGCCCTTGAACCAACTGATGCAACCCTTTTTCAAACAAAACTAAGACCTTCTCCATATTGAGTGAGTAAAATTATCAGACCTTTGACCATCTTAACAACTATACCTTCTCAAAACAGAGCTAGATATTAATTGTACATATCCTTAACTTGTTTCTCGACAACTGTTATCTTGACCTTATTGCACTCTTCATGATGATAACTCAGCAATTTCTTCAAAATGAAAACTCAATATGCTTACCATATGTGATTAAAAAGGCCTCTCATACTATCAAATACATACTTTCTATGAACTCATACCTATGAGTACTCAAACTTCACAACCATACCATATCATGTGAGTAACAAAGCCACCAAGCTCCCTTTCAGTCCAAGCACACTTGTTAACATAGACTTTAAACCTTTGAATCATGCATATGAACTAGTAGCCTCCCCTGAGATCATACAGGGACTAACAAACACCTTTTAGGACATACTTGTAACAAGATTTCAACACACACTATGCACAAATTTGTTCACATCTTGGTCTTCAAGTAACATTTATAGGCCAAAATATTTCACTTCAAGGTCATAGACCAAACTTAGATTTTAAGACCCAACCCAAGGTTTGAAACATGCTTCAACTCTTACTCAAAACTTGATCAAAAACTTCAACATATAGCTGATACCAATAGATAAAACAGTGAGTAATTCATCTTAATCTATTCACCTACATTAGAACCTCTTGTACAAATTTAGACCACACACAAGCATACTGCATACCTTAGTCTTAAACTCTCAGAGCTAACAAGCCATATAAATAAAATCAAGCACCATTGACACCAAATATCAGTAATATCAATCAACACTCAGAGATATAACTTCAAGGGACTTCAAATTGGTTCATCTTGTAAGAAATTATACATGAAATCTTTGTCCTCTGCCTACACATAACCCTATAGCCTGCATCTTCATGATTTTTTCTCACTTTACCTTGTAATTCTGCAACACATCTTCATTTCATCTAATCAAGCTACCCCCGAGGCCTAGACACCTGATTTCATAGAGAAACACAGCATACCCAAATTTATCTACCTACAAACCATATTAGAGAATACCTTTTGCATCTTATACAGTTACCTCTTGATTCACTACCCTATTAGGCCTTCAAGTATCTTCTTTGAAGCATGACACATGATAGTACATGCCCTTCATGACTGTAACTGAGCACACAAAAAACTATGAATACTCTACCCATATTTCAAGAACAAGGACCTTCTTGACACATACACAATAGTATTGAGTATTCAACATGATTATACACCTTTTATATCATCTTAATTGTTCAAATCAGACTTCCAAACATAGCTAGATCAGTCAAACTCAACATGCAAAGATTTCTTACACTCTTCAATGAGCTTATAGGTAACATTAACCTTCATTACAAAGATGATTATGATCTCAAAAATATTTCAATGGATCCATGAGGGTCTTCAAGCCCTTTTCCTTATAAGTTGTCTACTTGCCTAGTGGGTCTTCTTGAAACATATAAAACCTTCTTTTGTATTATCTTCTGTAAAACACGTCTTAAGAACCTAATAGGCTCCCCCTAACTTTTTGACACCTATAATACACATGCAGAACTTCCTCAAGTAGAACTAGGACTAAAATAATTTCTTCAAACCTATACCTTTCAAACTATTCACACACCTTCTCAAGGCAATACAACATCAAGACTAGACTGAATAGTTTATGTAAATGTTTTGTAACATACCTTTTTCCTTCTCTCATCTTGTCATACAACTCATAACTCTCTTCAACCTTGTCTTCATGAGCTTCACAACTTATCATGGTACAACCTCAATAAGCCCTGTCAACTAGGTCTATACAAACCTTAGTCATATTCTGAAATCACTGTGTACACATACCCAAATCTGACTGTGTCATGTCTCCATGATCATGATTTTCAACAACATTTATTTCTCATTATATTGCTGAGTCAGACCATCTCAAAAAAGACTAAGAACACCTTAATTTGACTTCATCAAATGTGTAAACTCATATTTATAAACAAAAAAATCATGGCATACCTTGATTCACTATGACAGACCTTCAAACTTTCATGTTTCTTAAGCTATTAAGTACCTTCATAGTGTCAACTAGGTCTCCACTTCAAGACACTCAAACTACTTTAAAAACCTCCTCATATATTCTTGATGCTTGTACCATGAATATATGATTGTGAATGTCAAGACAATCATATACACATACCTTTGATGCTTCAAATGAATGAATCAAACCTCAAAACACCATCTTTAGCTCAAATATGAATATCAAACTTTCTATTCACTTCAAGGCATTTTCCAACCTTTGATACTCATCACAAGAATTCTTGATGCCCATACTTGCCTTATGCATTAGGAACTCCTCAGCAGCACAAGCACACTTGTTCCAAAGAAATAAACATGCTTCTTTACCCTTTTCATAGCATTCTAGAGTCTTCATATCTTTTCAAACCTAGTCATGATTGATCCTCAAACACTTCATTGTGCATTTCTAGATTTTAGAACTTTGTCACCTCTTTGATATCTAAAACATAGGGCATTCTATCTTTTTTCATCCTTTAATGGCCAAGCCTTCATAGACCCTTCATAACCTCATGAATGATACAAACATACCTTTTTGATCAGTCAAACAATATTGCAAGCCCTCATGAGATACTTTACACATCAACAAATTCCTCAACAAAGATCTTCAAAGCTTATCAACATTTTAAAAGGCTTTAAGAAAGCTTCGAACAGTCTAACTGACCTTCAAACCCTTCTTGAAGTGTATCATTTATCAGTGAGCATATCTTAAATTGATCCAACATACCTTATAACCTTTGAAGCTCTCTTTTGCTAGCAACATGACTTGAAGAACCAAATATGACATTTAACATCTTTACAACCTTATTAAAACTATACTTAGACTTATCATACACTTCAAACCTTTCTAACTACCCTCAAGCCACCATATCACTTTTGATGCATTCTAATGCATAAACATTATGTGTAGTCTTGTCAAGCCTCAAGAACATAGTCTTCTGCCCAATTAAGCATACAACAACATCAAGCTGACCCACATAGGTATTATAGACCTTGTAACATATTTCATAGTTATCTTGTCATGACATACATTGACCTTATAACTACATGATGCTTCAAAAAACTTGGAAAATTCCTCTATGAAGCATAGAAGAGATACTCCACTTCTCATAGGATCCTAGAACAACATGTTAGGAAATAAGAGATAAAATATGCGGAATAATCCCTCACAGAATCGCAACAGTAGAAACTAATATGTAGAAATTATTACAGATCTGAAATAAAATTACAGAATAAAATAACACAACACAAGGAGACAATATTTAACGTGGTTCACCCAATTTGGGCTACATCCACCAAAAATCACTTGCTCAGATTTTATTACAAGCCACCACTCTCTCAATACAATACCCAGATCTGTTTGGAGCTATGCTCAACAAACTCTACAGAATTCACAGCCGAATTCAAAACACATTTGCAATTTTTTCCTTACATCTATCATATGTGTAACGCCTTGAATTTTTGTAAGCTAGCATAGTAATCACTTTTCGTGATGTTGTAACTGCAGAAATGAAGATAAATATGTTAAGACACATCTTTTGATCTTAAAGGAATGTGTTGCTAATCTAGACCCTTGTTTGTTGTAATTTGTTTACTTGGGACAGAAGTTATTATTGCTTGAGTGATTGCTAATGAGACAACAGACTTGTCGTATGCTTGGTGAACTCTTTTCGCTGATTGACAGCACACCTTGAATCAATTTCATTGATCCAAGGTATGTTGTGGCCTTCTTGTGATCGCTTTGCCGATTTACTTCTAAAACTAGAACGAAGTCTGAACCCAGATTGAAGGTTGATATAAAGTTTGCAGCACCTGATTACAGGTATGAATATCTGGTACATAGATGCCAATGAAAAAGGTTCGATTCTTGAGCCACACACTATTGTAACGCTAGACAACGTAAGACGATAAGGGCCTGGATGCAAGTGGCACAAGTATGTGAAACATAGGACGAAACGTCCTGCATAGTGTTGAATATGAATGCCAGTCAGAAAGACTTGATTTGAAACTATTAATTAAAAACTATGGGATTAAACATTAACCTACTACTAAGTTTAATCCTATACCCTAACTACTACCCTATATGGATTTTTAAATTTCATAAGGAAGAAAATAGATGTAAATTCTATTAACCTATGAACTAGGCGAATAACCTAGATATGGACTATTAAAAAAAAAATCCTAAGCTATTCCTAACATATGGAAGGGGATGTATGGACCCATGTGAATGGAAATGGATAAGAAGGGAAGATTGGAAATTTATTAGGACAATGAATGACGTCCTTACAAGTTGCAGCACCAAGTTTGGCGGGAACATGGAAAAGTTGGAGGCGTCCAACTAGCTATGAAGCTAAAATAGAAATTACATGCAAAATTTGAAATTGGAAATTTGCCAACCTGAGTCGGCGCTGGTGTGAGGAATGAGGAAAGGTAATGCATTCAATGCATTCAATTACCTTGGTCTTAGCGACCAGCTCACCTTGGAAAGAGGATTGAGAAATAATTGTTGTTGTGTGCATCGGGTTTTTTTTTAGTTGCTCTGCATTTTGTTCTTCCATGGTTCTGTCGAACCTGCTGTATTTTGGGTATTATCTCTGTTCATGGAGAAGCTAAGGCTATTTTTGAGCCTGTGGAAGTTAGTGGACTGGTTGGAAAACCTGGCTGAGGACGTCATGGAGAGAAACAACTCCAGCGGACGCGGTTTTCTTCGAACCACAAAAAAATACAGGCATGTTAAGCCCTTCTCCTTAAACCGTTTGCTTTTGCTTAATCGTCTCATTAAAAAAACCCTGCTCTTATGATGGGGGTTTTGGTTATTTGATTTGGTTGTTATGTTGAGATGATTTTGGGTTGAGTCGTTTTCTTTTGTTGTATGCGACTTGAGCATTATTTGCATAATGATTGAGTTGAATATACTACCCATGCTGTGTGGATTCTGTCGACACTAAAATTTTCCTCCATAATTTCTATTTCATTAATGTATGTATTAGGAATAGAATGTTGTTAAGTGTAATTAGTAGTAGCGTCCGATAGAAGATAACGGCGCTGCCAGTACGACGCCGCAAATAATGTGGAGTACGGTAATAGTCAAAGTACAATAGGAATGTTGTAAAAAGTAAATATTTGTCGTAAGTGGTCCGGTAATATTAAAATGTCAAAGTTTGGGGTAATTAGAGAAGTAGGGTCTACATGATTAGGAATTAGAAATATTATATTGGTAATAAGGACAAGGAGTGAGGTCATAAATATTGTGTATTTTATTTGTAAAAATTCTAAAAATGTGGAACCCATGTAAAATGATAAGGTTTATCTTATCTTAAGAGATAAGCTTACATGTACAGATAAGAGTTAAGGTATGGAATATGATTCGTCAGAGTGGATTTCTTATCCTATCTTAGAGATAAGATGGATAAGCCTGTAAGTTCTATAAATAGAGAGGCTACCCCCCTCATTTAGCATAGAAAGAAGTAGTGAGAAATATTGTAGGAAATGTGCGAAGGAAGCCATCAGTTAAAGGTGTGTTGAAGAAGCCATCAAGAGGTGTAATTGTAAAGTTTCTCCCATAGTCTTGTTGAAGTATCTCATGGGTGAGATTGTAACAGTTTAATGTTAATATTATAATTTATTTTGATATTTCAGATTTGTCGTCATTTTGTCTTATCATAGTCAATGGTATTCTTATGTTCAGTTGTTGTTTTGTTTCCAGATTACATCCACCAAACTAAAGGCTGTGCATTAGCAAATAATCATAGCACGAGGAGTTCCCGGTGAAGAATTATCATAGTGCCGGATTGGTGTTGACATTTTGGTTCCGTTGCCGGGATCATTCCTCGTTGGTGGATTTTCCGGAGAGATATTCCCACTTAGTCAAAAATCAATTGGAGGGTAACCTTGTTTTTACTGTGCATAGTAGTTACCATGGTAAAGTCATTTTTACCGTGAATAGTAGTTACCATGTTAAAGTCATTTTTTTCCATGAATAGTAGTTACCTTGGTAAAGTCCTTTTTGCTGGGAATAGTAATTACCACAGTAAAGTCACTTTTTACCGTGAATAGTATTTACCGCAGTAACTTCACTTTTTACCGTGAATAGTGTTTACCACAGTAAAATCAGTTTTTACCGCAGTAAGTCAAGTTTTACCATAGTTTACCGTGGTCATTTCTATAGTAATTCCAATTATTTGTGCACATAAGTCTTGTTGATTGTACTTGTGAGTTGGTATTTCACGGTGGTTACTTTTGAAAATGGAAAAGATTCCTGTTTTTTCAGCTCAATCTAATGAAGATGCTTCTTCTTTCATTCAAGAGTTTAAACGATCTTGTATTTGTAATGGCCTAATAAGAAGGGAACAATGGACTGAATTTTTTCCTACCTTTTTGGATGGTTCAGCACTTAGGTGGTTTGAAACACTAGGTGATAATGTGAAAAATTCATGGGATTTATTAACTGAAAGTTTTCTTGAAGAATTTGGTGAACAACAGAGATATGCAGATCTCATGATTGATATCACAAAGCTAACCCAAGGAGAGAAGGAGAAGATAAGGGATTATCATGCTCGTGTTCTAGAGCTAAGGAGGAAGCTCGATGCCCAGATCCGGAAGGAAGGACTAGCGGATGGGTTGATGAACGGCGTGGATAATCTCTTATGTAAGCACTTCATTCTTGGGATGAAGCCAGAGATCAGACAACGAGTGAAGTATGACCGCCCAGCTACCATTGAACAAGCAAAGGAGATTGCAAGAAGGCAAGAAGAAAGCATGGAAGAGGAGCCCAAAGAAATTGTTGCTAAAGTAGAGCCTACACCAGCACCTTTGGTCCAGAATCCACAACCACTCCCGGTGAGCACAAATATTTATCCTAGTACATCTACTGAGTATGAAGATCTGCTCAAAAAGATGGGTCAGTTAACTATTAATCTTCTTCAAGGAAAGGAATTTAGTTCTCAGGGAGGAGATAGAGGTCCAAAAAGAAATATTTCTGAAGTTGTTTGTTATGGTTGTTATAAAAAGGGTCATTATAAGTATAATTGTCCAGATAGAGCTTCTACATCTGGTACAAGAGATAATGATAAAGGAAAAACACCTGTGAATTCTCTTGATGTAGTAGATAAGAGTAGAAATAATGAAGTAGATGTGTTTGTAAAAAAAAAAAGAAAGAAAAAGATAATCAAGATGGAAATGATCCTAAGAAGATGAAAGGAGAAAATAGTAAGAAACATAGGAGAAGAAAGTTGGGTGTGCAGGATTTTCTGATTTCACAGGGGTAAGGACCATACTCCATCTTGGAAGATCTGTCCAAAAGGCCTGCAAACATTACATATGGTCAACTCTTGGCTATGTCTTCGGAGAAGAGGCGGGAGCTGCGAAGTGGACTCAATGCTCGACGAAGAAAGGAGGTTGAGGTCCCTGTTTTGGAGGCAGAGGCAGATCCCTATGCTCCACAAGCTGAGGTATTATGTAATAGTATTTCAATTCATGATGTCTTAGTTGATGGAGGTGCTGCAGTTAATGTAATGACCGAGTCTGTAATGAATATGTTGGGTTTAAAAATTGATCGCCCTTCAACACTTATGTTAAGGTCATTAAATAAGGGAAAAACTAAACCAGAAGGTGTAGTTTCAAATGTGGCAATATCTGTTATGGGTGTTGTATGTGTGGTAGACTTTCAGGTGATGAAAAATGGTACTGTTGCGTACCCAATGCTGCTGGGAAGACCATGGCTAAGAAGAGTTCATGCAAGAAACTACTGGAATGAAGGTTTCATGACACTTGGACGTGGTAGAGAGAGGGTGAAGATAAATGTGATCCCTCAGCATCATAAAGCAGAACCTGTGGATTCAAGTGATGAAACTGATGATTGGACCTCCTCTGATTACTCTAGTACCAGTGAAGTGGACACTGAAGATGAAGAAAGTGAGGTTGATGTTTCAGTCATGGATATCCTTCCAGTCACACCAACTCATGACCCCATAAAATTATCTGAAGAAGAAGTTGATGATCGTCTCCAACAAATAAAGATTGGTGATGCTGTGATGGAGAGTGAGAAGGAATCCTACCTCCAGCTCTTTCGAAGGTACATACACCTATTCACTTTTGATTACAAGGAACTCCATCAAGTAAGTTGGGTAGAACATTCTATTGAGCTGGTAGATGGTGCTAAGCCCATAAAGCAAATGCCATATAGAATGAATCCTAATTTTTCCAAGACTATAAAAGAAGAAATAGATAAGTTGCTTAACGCAGGATTCATATTTGCTGTGGAGAATTCAGAATGGGTTTCTCCCATTGTGATCTCAATAAAAAAGAATGGGAAGCTACGCATTTGTGTTGATTACAGGAAGCTCAATAAGGCAACAAAGAATGATCATTACCCTCTTCCATTTTCAGATCAGATCTTGGACGAAGTAGCTGGCCAGGAGTGCTATAGTTTTGCTGATGGATATATCGGCTACAACCAAGTTCGTATCGCAGAGAAAGATCTGCTGAAGACCACGTTCACCACTCCTTGGGGAACGTTTGCTTATAGAGTTATGCCTTTTGGGTTGTGTAATGCTCCAGCAACATTCCAGCGCTTGATGAATAGGGTGTTCGAACCCTACATTGGGACCTTCATCAGGGTATTTCTGGATGATTTTTGCATCTATGGGAGCAAGTTGGACCACCTGCACCAAATGGAGATAGCATTTCAAAGGTTAGATGAAGCACAAGCCTCACTAAACCCTACAAAGTGTGTCTTTGGATGTTCTAAAGGTGTTTTGTTAGGGCATGTTGTATCCAGAGATGGTATTGGTACTGATCCTGATAAAGTTTCAAAAATCAAAGATTTACCATTTCCTATGAATAGAAGTAAGTTGAGATCATTTTTAGGCCATGTGGGTTACTATAGAAGGTTCATCAAGAATTTCTCAAAGATTGCACAGCCACTAACCCAGTTCTTGAAGAAGGATGTTACTTATGAACCAGGAAATAAGGCGCATGAAGCTTTTGAACAATTGAAGGAAGCCCTGGTGTCTTCGCCTGTTTTGAAGAATCCAGAATGGAGCAAGCCATTCATTGTGTACACTGATGCCTCAGATGCAGCACTAGGAAGTACTTTGAGCCAAAAGGATGAAAATGGGAATGAACATCCAATTTACTTTGGGAGCAGACAAATGAGCAGTGCTGAGGTAAATTATACTGTAACTGAAAAAGAGGCTTGGCTATCATTTTTGCTGTAAAGAAGTTCAGAAATTACTTGCTAGGGCAAAAATTTCTAGTTGTAACAAATCATCAGGCTCTAAAATATATTGTAAATAAGCCTAACCCATCAGGGAGGATAGCAAGATGGATAATTTTGCTACAAGAATTTGAATTTGATATTATAGATAGGCCAGGAAAGAAGCATGTCAATGCAGATGCACTCTCTTGAGCCTATGATGGTTTAGGATCATCTTGTGATGATGATGATTTCCCTGATGCAGCATTGTTATCCCTTGATACAATCCCTAGTGAATACATAGATATTTGGAATTATCTGAATGAATTCAAGTTTCCTGATGGTGCCAATGCAAAGACTAAGGGAAGGATTACTCAAGCCAGTCGTCCATATTCTATTCTGCATGGAGTATTATTTCGAATAGGACCTGATGGACAGTACAAGAGGGCAGTTGGACGTGATCAAGGGAAGGAGCTGCTAGAAGAATTCCACAATGGTACATGTGGAGGGCACTTCTCTGGACAACTTACAGCAAGAAGGATCTTGGATGCAGGTTATCACTGGCCCACTCTTTTTAAAGATTGTTATAATTATTGTAAGACATGTGATATTTGTCAAACACATGGTAACCGTAAGACTTCATCAGCTCCATTATGTCCTATTCTTCCACTTGGTCCCTTTGAAAAGTGGGGAATAGACATTGTAGGTCCACTTCCAACTACCTCACGCCAAAATAAGTATATTGTAGTTGCCACAGATTATTTGACCAAGTGGGTTGAAGCTAGGCCATTGAAAACAGCTTCCATGGATGAAGTGGCAAGGTTCATATATGAACGCATTGTCACAAGATTTGGTTGTCCATTAGAAATTGTAACAGATCAAGGAAGCCACTTCATTAATGAGGTGGTAGAAAGCCCTAGTCAATAAGTTTTCTATTAAGCATAGGAAGGCAACAACATACAAACCAAGCACAAATGGACAGGTGGAACGAACAAATTTTGTGTTGTGTCAAATTCTAGCAAAAGATGCAGCCTTGCAGGTACATAAATGGGATAAGAGGATTCATGCAGCATTGTGGGCATATAGGGCAACATCAAAGTCAGCAACAGGATACTCTCCATTTCAGTTGGCCTATGGCATTGATCCAGTTCTTCCTATTGAGTTTGATATTCCTACTGTGAGAGTTATGAAAATGAAAGGATGGATGAAAGTGATTCAGTAAAAGAAAGGTTGGTACATCTTCATTTACTAGAGGAAATGAGGGAAATAGCAAAGGATACAAACCATAAGAAGAAAATGAAGCAGAAGGAATACTTTGATCAAAAGATCCTTTGGTCTCCATTTCAGGTGAATGACTTGGTTAGTATTGATTCCAGATAACAAAAAAAGAAAGGACAGAGGAAATTCGTCCAAAAATGGATGGGCCCTTACAAATGCAGCTGTGCAATGAAAATGGTACGTACCGACTGGAGAATGGATGCACTCCCATTACGAAATGCGTCAACAACGACAAGTTGAAGATTTCCACGCACCAGACGAGCTACTCCGTAGGACAGAGTAGAAGCTAGGATTAGAGGAAGGGGGAAGATGTCGACACTAAATTTTCCTCCATATTCTATTCATAATGTATGTATTAGGAATAGCATGTTTTACGTGTAATTAGTAGTAGCGTACGATAGAAGATAACAGCTTCCATGGATGAAGTGGCAAGGTTTCATATATGAACGCCTGTCACAAAGATTGGGTGTCCATTAAAATTGTAAAAGATCAAGGAAGCCACTCATTAATGACCGGTGGTGGAAGAAGCACTAGTCACTAAGTTTTCTATTAAGCATAGGAAAGGGCAACCAAATACAGAGCAAGCCACAAGCTGGACAGGTGGACGAACAAATTTTGTGTTGTGTCAAATTCTAGCAAAAGAGTGCCAGACTTGCAGTACATAAATGGGAAAGAGGATAGGATTCATGAGCAGTGGGCATTATAGGGCAACATCAAAGTCAGCAACAGGTATAATCTCCATTTCGAGGTTGGCCCTATGGCATTGCGTCCGTTCTTCCTATTGGAGTTTGATATCATACTGTGAGAGTTATGAAAAATGAAAGGATGATGAAAGTGATTCAGTAAAAGAAAGGTTGGTACATCTTCCTTAATAGAGGGAAATGAGGAAGGGAAATAGCAAAGGATCAAAGGATACAAAACAATAAGAAGGAAATGAAGCAGACGGAAACTTTGATAAAAGATCTTTGGTTCTCCATTCATTTCAGGTGTGATGATTGGCCAGAAGAAGATAACGGCGCTGCCAGTATGACGCCGCAAATAATGTGGAGTACGGTAATAGTCAAAGTACAATAGGAATGTTGTAAAAAGTAAATATTTGTCGTAAGTGGTCCGGTAATATTAAAATGTCAAAGTTTGGGTAATTAGAGAAGTAGGGTCTACATGATTAGGATTAGAAATATTATATTGGTAATAAGGACAAGGAGTGAGGTCATAAATATTTTGTGTATTTATTTGTAAAAATTCTAAAAATGTGGAACCCATGTAAAATGATAAGGTTTATCTTATCTTAAGAGATAAGCTTACATGTACAGATAAGAGTTAAGGTATGGAATATGATTCGTCAGAGTGGATTTCTTATCCTATCTTAGAGATAAGATGGATAATCCTGTAAGTTCTATAAATAGAGAGGCTACCCCCCTCATTTAGCATAGAAAGAAGTAGTGATAAATATTGTAGGAAGTGTGCGAAGGAAGCCATCAGTTAAAGGTGTGTTGAAGAAGCCATCAAGAGGTGTAATTGTAAAGTTTCTCCCATAGTCTTGTTGAAGTATCTCATGGGTGAGATTGTAACAGTTTAATGTTAATATTATAATTTATTTTGATATTTCAGATTTGTCGTCATTCTGTCTTATCATAGTCAATGGTATTCTTGTGTTCAGTTGTTTTTTTGTTTCCAGATTACATCCACCAAACTAAAGGCTGTGCATTAGCAAATAATCATAGCACGAGGAGTTCCCGGTGAAGAATTATCATAGTGTCGGATTGGTGTTGGCAATTCGTTTCGACAGTATTGGGGATTCGTTCTTTATTTTATGAGTTTGTGCTTATGAATACTTTAGCTGTACGTGTAGCAATTCTGATTTCTGTGCATCCTTGTGAAAATAGGAGGATGAGATGATTTTTTTTTTGTATGTCTGGTTTGAACAGTCATTATATGAATAATACAACTTGAGCATTCTTGTGCGTTTTGAAGAAAATGAGTGTTTTTCTTACTAAAACTATTAATGAACTAGTTTTCTCTTTTGCTGTTGGAAATCTGAAGGCTAATGGTAAGTGGATTTTATTGTGTATTATGGATTTAGTCTTATGTAAACAATACTGATAAGGAGATTGTTTTTCTGAATGTTGTACGTGAACGGTTTTTGAAGAACCATGAGAATAATAGCTAGAACTATTGGGTGAGTTATTTTCTTGAGGGTATACAGCGCATAGAATATAAATACTTGGAACAGTGGGCATGTTTCATCATTTTACTCTCACTTCCTTTTTAAAATTATTAAAAAAGCATCCGTGTTTGGTTGAATTCCATGAAAGACTTTGTTTAAAAGAATTAATTCTTGATTCTGGAACTGAGTATTTGGATATTTACTAGTTAGATTAGAGTTCACTATTTCAGTCTTCTTTATTTGCATAAATATGTGAATGTATACTGATACGAACTGCCCTTTAGATTTCTTGTTGTTTCATCAAGACTAAACTGAAGTGGAATTCTTACATTGAATGTTTGGAAAATGATTCTTTTTATTATTATTATTATGAGGAAGCTCATAATTTTGTAGCTGGTTGTACATTCATGTTGTCCAGGTCTAGCTAAAATGCTGGTTTTGATGAAAACGATAGCTGATAAAACTAGATGTGCATTCTTGCTTGTCTATATCTAGACGTGAATGTCTGTAGAGTGAAATGTTTAAAAGGAAATGATTGCGTCTATAGGTTATTTTGGTACTAATGTTTACGGACCAGTTGCAATGAACTCTGGTCAACATTTTGGAAAGGTAATAGTAGATTTTGAATACTGAAATATACTATTCTGAATGAATTATACTATTGGAATATGTCTGTTCTAAATAATGGGTATTTGGATGGACAGTGAGAAGAGGTGATATGATCTTTCTCCCTTTTATTCGATTTCTGATTTTCGTTCATTTCTCTTTGGACTGTTATCATTGATTGATATCACGTTTGGATTAAAATTCTCAGTAAAGCTATGAGGAAAGGAAAGAGAGTGTGGATGGATAATTTGAATTAATGTTCGTTTCTTCTCTCTTACAGCTGGAAATCTATAATTATTATGGATTAAATTTTGTACTACTTTGGTTTAAGCATCTGCATTAATTGTTGTTTACTTTTCTCTTCTGTGTTTCATTGTTTTAATTCCGATGAGTTGTATGAAAGCAAAGGAAAGTAGTTCAGTTGAATCTTCAGTTATACTCTATCCTTTGAAATTATAACTATTGTAAGGAATGGAAATTATAGCATTTATGCTAGAACAACAGTTTGAAAAATTGTGTTTGTAGTTCTTACAGATGTTGTAACCTGGAACTGTTTAATGGAAATTAATTCTTGTAATAATTATTTGGGAAAGAGGGCAGTAATCCTTTGTCTAATTGGGAGGGTTATTGGAAGATTGAGTTGATATGTTGTTCATCATTTTTGGTATTTAATTCTTGAATGATGTTCATATTAACGTTTCATAAAAGTAGGGTTCTTTTATTGAGACAGTTAATTAAAAGCACCTCATTTTAAAGACAAGTGCTTAATATGCTCAGTTCAATGAACTGACCCGTGTAATAAATTTTGCAGATGAAACTTGAGTATAAATGAAGACATGGTTGTTTTCCGATACTTCTTTGATTAACTGAAGATGGATTGTATTGATAGCTATTATTCCTCCATGAGGAAATGAGAAAGGAAGAAGTTACATTCTTCTATCTTTATGAGTTGTAATGTTGTTTGATATAAACAAAGTCCAGTCGTTTGGATTGGCAAATGTATAGATTGTAAATCTGACGGATGAATACAAGTAAAAGTGTGATATTTTCAATAACCGTATCAGTTTGATATTGTTGAATAAGTTTGAGGATATAACATTATTCCTTGACTTGGAATTATTCAAATGTTAATGGATGAATTTAAAAAGAAATAACATCTATTCTTTACCTGAATGCAACTTTTACGTTGAAATGTACAATTAGTTCATACTTGGGTTAAGATGAATTTTGAATTGACATTTAAAAGATTTAGATAAACACGAAATCCTAATTGGAAGGTATTCGGGATTAGTTTGAAAGCTAACGGAATATCAAATAACTTAGGGGCAGTCGAACCTTGTATTCAGACTCTGTTAATAGCCTCGAATGTTTAAATTTAGAAAATAAAGATATGGGAAATCATATCTATTGTTAACAGACCATAACTAAGTAAGGTTAAGGAGGATAAATGAATAAATTCATTTAGAATTAGACCTCATTTAAATGACGTCTAATAAGATGGAATTCTGAATTTGTTTACAGTTGTGGTAAACTTGGTTAAGTTTAATAGGTTAAACTTATTAAGTTATCGATAATGGACTGATTAGTCTAAAGATTAAGAAAGGAACCAAGAAGTGAATAGGAAACCCTTTGGTATGAAGGAGGAGATGCGTATTAAGCTAGAAGATGGATTAAGTCTCTCTTAGCTACATACAACTGTAACAAGAACAAGGATAAAGGATCAACATGGCTGCTGAAAGTTG
Organism: Taxus chinensis; assembly: GCA_019776745.2. Lineage (NCBI taxonomy): Eukaryota > Viridiplantae > Streptophyta > Pinopsida > Cupressales > Taxaceae > Taxus > Taxus chinensis. The sequence continues at coordinate 613,360,536 of CM034155.1, read as the reverse complement.
ATCTTAAATACTAAGATTATAACCAAATCACTATTGAGCTGGATGTGTACCCTCGATGAGAGGATTCCATAGGACATTGACATACGCCACCTACAATATGGTGTCTTCGTGAAAGTGGGGCCTTCATGACGACACAATGTTATAGCTGACAGATTACAATGCCCTCCTGAATTAAATCATCAAGTTTACATAAGCTGAATACTAAGTTCTTGGCTGGGGGATAGGAATGTGATCACGTATACGGAGTGACTTCGGAGGACTAAAGGTAACCAGACACACAGATTCATCTAGGAATGACACCGTATGTCTACGTATCTTTAGTTACCATGAGTAACTTCCTATACTTGTTCATATTACTAGTTGGGGTTAGAGTTTGACCTTAAATGGAAGGACTGGTAGAGACCAGGAAAGACCATTCTAGATAACAGATGAAGTGAGGTGAAGGATGTATTCCATTGGTTTTGTATCACATCTAGGAATATGATCATGCAAAGCATGTGAAAATATTTGGCCAAAGTATCCCAAGTGCTGGTTGCGTTGTCCTAATCACCTAGTTTAAGATGCAGGATGTCAGATGAATATCAGTAACAGATATTCACATAGGCTTCTTAAATGGATCACTTTGATAATCGGAAATGGTAAAAGAAACCTGTATATTCATTATACTATGCATGAATTAACATGAAGGATCGGTAAGTGACCGAGTCATGAAATAAGAGATTGCTGAAACTACGAGCCATAAAGTGGGAGGTCGGTAGTTCTTCGAGTCATTTACAATAGTATATGGTATCTGTTATATGATTGATTGGCACTGAATGTGTGTTCCATATTGCAAATATGTGAACAGAGAACATTAGTTTTAAAGGGAAATTGTGTGATCCAAACTGCATTAATTGAACAGAGAACAATTATTAAAACCTGAACGTGTGTTTTGAATTATATAATTCACAATAGGGAACGTTGTATAAAAAAAAATTCCCTTGTTCTAGTATCTTAAAATGGGAATGTTACAATATTCTTGCTTGTTTATATCTCGACATGAATGTCTGTAGAGTGAAGTATTTAGAAGGAAAATGATTGTGTTTAGAGGATCTGTTGGTATTGATGCTTATGGACCCAGTTGCAATGAACTCTGATCAACTTTTGGAAAGGTAAATAGTAGTTTTTGAATACTGAAATATACTATTCAGAATGAATCCTACTATTGGAATATGTCTATTCTGAATAATGGATATTTGGTTAGACAGTGAGAAGAGGTAATCCTTCTTCCTTTATTTCGATTATTGACTTTTGTTTATTTCTCTTTGGACGGTTATCATCGATTGATAACACGTTTGGATTAAATTCTGAGTACAGTTATGAGGAAAGGAAGGATAGTGTTGGATGGATAATTTGAATTAATGTTCATTTGTTCTCTCGTACAATTGAAAATCTATAATTGTTATGGAGTGAAATTTTGTACTGCTTTGGTTTAAGCATTTGCATTTAATTGATGTTTACTTTTCTCTCCAGCATTTGATTGCTTGAAATCAAATGAGTTGCATGAAAGGAAAGGAAAGTAATTCGGTTTAAATTTTTTAGTCAAATTTTATCTTTTGAAATTATAACTATTGTAAGGGAAAGGAAATCACAGTATTTATGTTGGAACAGCAATATGCATAATTGTGTTTTAGTTCTTACAGATGTTAATTCTGGAACTAGTTGATGGAAATTACTTCTTGTAGTAATTATTTGGGAAAAAGGGGGTAGTAATCCTTTCTTTTTTGATTGGGAGGGTAATTAGATTATTGGGTTGTTATGCTGTTCACCCTTATCAGTACTTAATTCTTGGATGATGTTCATTTTAACGTTTCATAAAAGTAGGGTTCTTTTATTGAGATAGTTAATTAAAAGCACCTCATTTTAATGACAAGTGCTTAATATGCTCAGTTCAACGAACTGACCCGTGCAAGTAATTTTGCAGATGGAACTTGAGTATAAACGAAGACATGGTTGTTTTCTGATACTTCTTTTGATTAACTAAGAATGGATTGTATTTGATAGCTATTATTCCTCTACGAGGAAATGAGAAAGGAAGAAATTACATTCTTCTATCTTTATGAATTGTAATGTTGTTTGATATAAATGAAGTCCAGTCATTTGGGCTGGCAAATGTATAGATATTAAAACTTATGGATGAATACAAGGAAAAGTGTGATATTTTAATGGCTATATCAATTTGATATTGTTGAATAAGATTGAGAATATAATATTATTCCTTAATTTGAATCTATTCAAATGATAGTTGATAGATTTAAAAGGAAAATAACATCTATTCTTTACCTGAATACAACTTTTATGTTGGAATGTACAATTAGTTCATACTTGGGTTAAGATGAATTTTAAATTGGCATTAAAATGGATTTAGGTAAACATGATCTCTTAATTGAAAGGTATTCAGGATTAACTTATAAGCTAAGGAATATCAAATAACATAAGAGTAGCCAAACTTTGTATTCGGAGTCCGTTAGCATTATCGAAATGTTTAAATTCAGAAATTATTAGATATGGGGAAACATATCTATTTGTGACCAACCTTAACTGAAGTAAGGATATGGATAATAAATGAATATATTCATTTAGAATTAGACCTCGTTTAAATGATGTCTAATAAGATGGAATTTTGAATTGTTTACAGTTGTGGGTAAAAACTTGGTTAAGTTTAATAGGTTAAACTTATTACATTTATCTGTAATGGGACTTATTAGTTTGAAGATTAAAGAAAAGAACCAAGAAAAGAATATGCAAGCCTTCGGTATGAAGGAGAGGGTGTATATTAAGCTAGAAGACAATTAAAGTCTCTCTCTTAGCTACATACAACTGTAACGAGAACGAGGTTAAAGGATCAACACGACTGCTGAAAGTTGATCTTAAATATTAAGATTATAATCAAATCACACTCGATTTGGATGTGTACTCTTGATGAGAGGATTCCATAGGACATTGGCATACGCCAGCTACAATATGGTGCCTTCATGAAGGTGGGACCTTCATGATAAAAAATGTTATAGCTGACATATTACAATGCCCTCCCGAATCAAATCATCAAGTTTACATAAGCTGGATACTAAGTTCTTAGATGGGGATAGGAATGTGATCACGTATACGAAGTGACTTCGGAGGACTAAAGGTAACTAGACACATGGAATCATCTAGGGACGACACCGTATGTCTGCGTACCTTTAGTTACCATGAGTAACTTCCTATACTCGTTCATATTGCTAGTTGGGGTTAGAGCTTGACCTTAGATGAAAAGACTGACAGAGATCAAGAAAGACCATTCTAGATAACAGACGAAGTGAGGTGAAGGACGTATTCCATTGATGTGTATCACATCTAGGAATATGATCATGCAAAGCATATTAAAATCTTTGGCCAAAATATCGCAAGTGTTGGTTGTGTTGTCCTAATCACCTAGTTTAAGATGCAGGATGTCAGATGACTATCAGTAACAAATATTCAGATTGGCTTCTTAAATGGATCACTTCGATTACTAGAAATGGTAATAGAACCATGTATAGTTATTATATAATGCATGGATTAACATGAAGGATCGGTAAGTCACCGAGTCATGAAATGAGAGATCACTGAAACTCCGAGCCATAAAATGGGAGATCGGTAGTTCTTTGAGTCATTTACAGCAGCATATGGTATCTGTTATATGATTGAATGGCATTGAATGTGTGTTCTATATTGCAAATATGCGAACAGGGAACATTGGTTTTAAAAAGACATTGTGTGATCCAAATTACATTGATTGGACAGAGAACAATTATTAAAACTTGAACGTGTGTTTGAATTATATAATTCAATACAGAGAATGTTGCATATAAAAAAAAAATTCCCTTGTTCTAGTATCTTAAAATGGGGACGTTACAATATGCATAAAACCATATAAATAGGCAACTGCTTAAGCAGTTTTACAAAACCGTGGGTATCAAAACCATGGGAAAAACCTGTCCCATAAACCTATGGGTCAAAAAAATTGCCCATATGAGAAGAGCATGTTTCCCGATATGTCGTGTGCATTTTTTCGAGGCCAAAAAAATTTACGCCTAAAAAAAAAATTTCAGGGGCTGCGCCCCCGAACCCCTGCTACCGGGGGCTGCCGCCCCGGACCCCCACCCAAGGCCCGACGAGAATACATGAAAAGTGTACAGTCTTCAACACTTTCACACATGAAAACAAGCTCTACAACCTAACACAACATAAGTCTATGAGATTTCCAAATCTCCAAATTATTCTCATCCAACTTGCAGTCAATATTTAGGATCCTTTTACTCACATTTGGCTTAGTGACCATATTATCCTTCTTCTCCTCTTCTAATTGTTTAGTTGTAACACATATGACTCACTTAGAGTACTAGCTTATTCTATATTATGGAAAATATACCTTCTTGACTTGAAGAATGATTGGGCATGGAAATCACTTGTTCTTTATCCTTCACTTCTTCTACAATATCTACATGATCAGGCTCTTTGACAGACTTAGGATTCTACACCTTCTTGACTTTGGAAGCATCAACTTTCTTAACCTTCTTTGATGACTCAAAATGACAAGATCTTGTAATATGACCGGGCTTTTGACATATGTAGCAAACCACAATACTCATGTTTCTTGACTGATATGGATACACACTCTTGAAGAACCTTTTTCCACACTCCCCTACTCTATGACCAAATTCATTACAAGCATAATAATAACCATGAAAGGGATTTAAACATACCTCATAGCATTTGGATGCTTGATGGGATAAACCTTGCATTTCTCTTGGGTTATACCTTCTTGGCATAGGCACATTCATTTGGACCTTCTTTGGAACAAGGGCCTACTTCTTGAATTGTACTTTTAGACTTCTTATCATCTCCATTGAAACCAAGACCTGATTTGCCACTAGTTTTATTTTGACTGCTCAAAAGATCATTTAGAGCCTTAAAGCTCTTCTCCAACTTCTCATAAATATTCAACCTGCTAGATACTTTCTCCAACTCTGCCTTCAAGGACCTCATCTCAGCTTCATACCCGATACAATCTTTTTCTTTCGCTTTTAGGGCTTTTGTGACTAATTCAACTTGAGTTTTATATGCATCTTCTTTGACCTTGAAACAAGTTGTCAGACCTTTAATCTTATAATCCTTCTCCTTGATGATCTTGTTGTATACACTATCCATGTTGATGATTTATTCTTCAAGCTTCTTGGATTCTTTGACCATGTCACCTTTTAGGGCACATACCTGTTCCTCAAGAACTTTGACCATAGATGTTAACTCTTGGTTCTCTTTCCTTAAATATTTAGCCATCTTGTGCTTCAAGGATCACCTCAAAATTGTTAAGTTTGCTTCAGAGACCCTACTCTGATACCAATTGTTAGAAACACAACCACTGATATGGGGTGAATAATTGGGTCATTAAAACTTTAATTATCTTAAACATCAACATCCATCAACCATTCAATGCATTCATCAAACATTCATCAACATATAGATTAAGCAGTAATTAATCAAACACATGAGCATGCACCATGAGAACAAAATAACACAAGTACACCATATTTAAGTGGGAAACCCTCAACGGGAAGAAAACCCACTGAAACAAAGCTTTATTAGATCCATGATTCAAATTTAGTTGAGCACCAACCCAATAAGGAGCACCAACCCCTAGATTTAGTAGAGCGCTAACCGTATAAGGAGGCACCCCCCTCCTAGATGACTCAGCACCAACTAAAGCCACCTGATGTGTTTTTCATCTCTAAAATGTTGCACCAACAACTAATGATGACACCATGAAGCTCATTTTTCCTCTATCCTTCTCAAAACACCTCTCTAGGCCAACTCGCTCAAGATATCCTTAATCAAGTTGATTGGGTCTAATGACCTATCTCTCCAACAACAAAACACTTTCTAGATCATCATATTATCATTTTTTCCCTCTTATGATGGTCACAAATACCTCCTTCACCTTCTTATTGTACCCTCTAGGTTGCACTTTCTCATAGCCACTCAACTAACTCAAATGAGTTTTATATCATGTTTTTATACATGACTCATGACTTAATTACATATAGGTTGGTCATTATAGTACCCACCTCTTCTTGCATTAGTTTACTTGCTGACTCATTTGCTTTTACTAGATTATGGACATTGATTTTAGTACTATTTGGATACTATGTGGTTTCATTATGGATCATTTGGTGACACATGTGATGATTAGGGCGTGTAGCGCCAATCTAGCATTATGATCATTATCTTAGTTTCTTGTATTATATGGTTTTGGATACTAACAGGTGGTGATAAAATCAGTTTTTATTTCATATATGATCGATGAATATATGATGTTGCCGTATACTTTGATATCATTAGTTGATGATGGTAAATTGAATGTTATCATGCAAGTGCTTAGATGGATCTTATAGATTGAGTTAATATGGGTGTATGTTATTAGTGCTTAGCCATTCCATACAGACATTGATTGTTGTATAGTTAGAATGATTATCCATGATTGATCTAGTGATATTATGTATTTAATTTATTGTATCGAGTAGGTATGTTTAATGTGTGAATTGAGTGTGCAGATTACAAGGCACAAAGGAGAACATGAGTTTTAGAGTTACACCTCAAGTTGCATAAGCGGTTGACTGGGTCGAGTCCTTTAGTCATGTATGATCTTTGTCTAGCCTTGTTTATTTGTGGCATGTCCATGTTTGGAAACCATTGGTGATTCCTAATGTATCTATGTTCATTTTAATTTGTTTTAGCCTTGTGATAAAGTAGTTTAGGGACCTAACGGTCCCTACATGCATTAGTAGTGTTTTATGTTAATTAATCTTGTTATTAGTGGTTTGGGACCACCTAATTATCATTTGGGTGGGCCCCACCACCTCTTCTTTTGAGCCACTTTACCCAATCTCGAATTTGTGCTAAATGTGGTATTTGTAAGGGCCTCTTTTCACTTTGGGGGTCTCTTTTCAAGGTCAAATGGGATTTTCTCTCCCCATTTGACCCCTCTCATGTCACCATCTTGTAAGTGTGGTTGATTCTTGTGATTTTCTTAAAAGTTAAAGTGTGTTGGATTATTGGCATTTTAGGGAATTTGGGGGATTACCTCCTAAATGTGTTTTGTTTTATACTCATTGTGATTTTGGAGATATTTTGTAGGAGGATGAAATGGGCGACACATGTCACCCTCTCATTTGTGAGGATTGGTGACTTATTATTCTTTTTATACTTCCTCATGGAGAGTGGTTAGGACTTTTACTTCTCATTTTTCACTATTGGAGTTGGAGAGATCTTGGAGCTTGGAGCTTGGGAGAGATTGGTTGTGTTTGAAGTTGGATTGATATTTTTGAGGTAGGCCTCCATACCTCTTGTTTTTTCTTCTATATTATAATGTGGAAAAGAAGGAATGGTTGTTCAAATCTTGTATGTTGCATGTTTGTTTGTGGGTGCATTGTGTGATTTTTGTTCCTTTCATTTTCTCCATCCCTCTAATTTTGTGGTGGATTTTGGAATTGTATGGGGAAGAGGGAGGAAACCCCCTCTTACACCACATGGCTTGATGGGCAAGCCATGATGGTCTTTATTTTTATTCCTCCCCTCATATGGTTTGGTGTGGATGAAGGATTGTTCATATGGTTTAAACCTCCTTCTCCATCCTTGGCTAGGAAACCATGCTTAGTTTGAAAATCGTCCCAAGGAGGAGGCTTGGTGTTTAGGATGGAGTGATAAAGAGGGTATTTTTTATTGGAGAGATAAGGAGGGTATTTTGGAGATTCTTATAGTGTTCATATGGTTGGTTCACATTGTGGCTTATTATGGGCTTCTTGACACTCTTCCGCTTTGAGGACAACATGGAGTTCTCTTGTGAGTTTGTTGTTCATTTGGTGGTTGTGTGTTGAAAATTTGTGTGTGTGTGTGTGATTGTCACCATTTGTCCTACTTTACTTGTGCAAACTTGAGGCATGCGTTCTCTCTCTCCCATGGGCTTGGAGGGAGGCTAGCATGTCCTCAATTAGTGGAATTGACATGTAATGATGTCATTTGGTTGGGAGGAAACCAGACCCCTTTTTCTTATGCATTGAAGACTATCTTATGGCGTGGAAGCTTGGAAAAATACACTTAGAGCATGAAAGAAAAATTTGGAAAATTTGGCATGTTGATCCCCATTTTGGGGAGGCTTATCCTCTTGCATTTTAATATGCTTTTGTACTGATGTTATAATTATTGTTATGTCTTCTCCTATCTTGAGATGAAGCTTGAATCCTTGCACTTGAAATGTTGAGTCATTTTATCCTCTCTTTGAGAAGAAGGATTGGCTTATTATAAATTTGTTTCTACATGTTGTAGTAGACTCCTACCCTTGCATTTGTTGCATGTTTGTAATCCTTGTTTAGTAAAAATTTGAAATGTATTTGTATCTTGAAAAGGAATGAATGAAGAAAAGATGTTGGATTGGGAAATATATGTAAACTTATATCATTCTTGGGTTAAAAAAATTGTTGGATGTTTAAAGCTCAAATGAATGCATTTTGCTGGAAATAAAGACTCTTCTTGTGTTAATTTTAAGTTGGAAAGTATTGCAAGTTTTGAAGTATTGAAATGTACTTAGTCTTAAATTGATAAAGATGGTTTTGTGGAATGGAATCTTGTGCTTTTGGGAAGCACTTCTTGTAGAGAAAAGTTACTTCCTCATTGTGATTTTGTTTTTTGTTTTTTTTTTTTGAAAAGGAATTTATGGTTTTCCCTCAATAGTTGTATTTGATATGTCTTCTGATTATTGAAAATAAAGTAAGTTGTTTTACAACAAAAGTAGGAATATGTTTCTTCGCACCATTAGCTAGTTCCTTTATAGTATTAAATTTGAAAGGAAATTTTAACCCATAACTTCATTTTAATCCGTCATATTAATGCTATATTTTAACAAAGGAGGCCTTATCAGTTATTACACACACACGTGCACACACACGCACACACACACACGCACGCACGCACGCACGCGCGCGCGCACACACACGCACACACACACACACACACACACACACACACACACACACAATTAGGAAACTATCATTTTATGGTCAAAAGTTTGAAAAATTGTTATATCTTTCATATGTTATGCTTGTGTGTGTGTGTGTGTGTGTGTATTCACCTAACAAAAAACCTATTGATACAATATTGTTTTTATAAAACAAGAAAAAGGGTGAAAATAGTTTAATACATACTCATTTATATTTATAATATCAAAACGTAAATTTGAAATAAGTGATAATGAATCAAATGAAATAAGTATCGATTGGGATTGTGTTTTAAATTTATATTAAACAAAAAATAATAATAGAGGAGGATTGGAACAAACTGCGACAGGGCCACGACTTGCCCCAACCCCCTCCCCTTTTCATGAAAGCATGTGGGTTGTGGTGTGGCTGAGCCACACCACAGCACGGTCGTGTGGCTCGCCCACACCACAACCGCCCCCACCTTAAACCCTGTGCGGCCCCCAAACCTCCACGCCGCCCATTGTACATTCGGTCGGCCCAACCGACCCCTACAACGCTAACACACCGGCCATGGAGGCCACAGACACTCAAACCCTTCACGGGTACTGTGTTATTTGATAAATAATATATATGTGTATGTATGTATATAGATTTATAAAAATGGGGTGCTTAACCAGGAACCTTAGTAAAAAGGAGAACAAAAAAAGAGATATATAAATATGTATATACCAGTGGAGTGGAAATAACAACAAAATCCATATTCAAGCTTTGAGAGTGGTGTGGAAACCCTCCTTCCATGCTTGTCATAGTCTCTCAATTTCCTCCACCTTCTCCCTAACCCAATCTATGCAAATGGAAAACAAAATAAAACAAACAAAAGTAAAAAGGAAAAACATAAAGATGAGAATTAGGGTTGTAGAAAAACCTAAAAATCTAGGGTTGAAAATAAAAAAATCCAAGGGCCTAGATTAAATCCTACAACTCTAAATTGGTGGGATAAATATTTTATGGGTATTGGGAAAATTAATTTAAAAGGAGACTTACGGGATTTAACTAGGGACCATGGGAGTTGGGGGCATAAATTAAATAAATTGAGGAAAACTAACTAGGGGGAAACCTAGGGATTTTCTTTTAAATGAACTTGTGGGCTTAATTTAAAGTGGGTGCACTTAGTAAATTAATTAAATGAACAAATATTGGGCATAGGCCCCTTTTAATTAATTAAGGGATATGTTAGGCTTAGGTGGCCTAATGAATGTCCCTTTGTCTAAATTACTTTAATTTCATTTAAGCTAGACAAACGGGGTGTTTAAGCCTGTCGAAATAATAAGGGAAGATAACATATTATTAATTAAGTGTTGGCTATAGTAGTATGGCCTTACGTAACTATTAACAAGAAATGAAAATAATAGATGTATTTAAAAAAAATTGCTCGAATTTTTAGGTGATTGAGTTTGAAATCAAGTGCCAAAATATGGGGCACTACAGTCATCGTAAGGAAAATAACATCTCAACGACATAAAAGCATCCTAAAAACATTTTACAAAAGACCATATAGGTTGGCAATAGCCTCTAGAACTTTCACATTTCCATTAGGACGCAAGAGGTCTAATTGCACCTAAAAAACCTACTCGCCAAAATATAATGTTCTAGAGAAAAACCACCTTCACAAAACATCAATGACCCTTTAGACACGTTTTCTAAGACCACTAGCAACCTCCAGCAAGTTCTTACACCTTTGCGGCATCATCTCACCTAATGAAGCCACTTGAGAACAAGAACAACCAACATGTCCCAAAACTAGTCTTCAGAAATGAAGCTCAAACCAACATCAAACCACCTCAACCATGGAAAGTGTAATATATCAATGGAAATATCATGACCTTGGAGTCATCACAAAATGAAAACCATGCCACAAATCAAATTGAGACACTTCCAAAATTCTTTTGCAACTAGGTTACCTGAAACTTCCCAAAGTTGCCCCAAAACTAGTCTTGCAAAACAAGTCATAACAAACCTCCTAATGGCACAACCATGATCTGAAACCACCACGGACATATAGAATAGCTTCCATACTTCCTCCACAACCAATTTAGACAACATGTCCAATGCAAAACTTGAGAGAAAACTATACTTCTTCATAAACTTACCTTTTTGAGTGGGGTCCACACACAACCAAGACACCTAACTTGCCCCCGAAGAAATTTGGAGTCCTCTACAATCTTCAATCATCATACAAGCCAAACCAATCCATTATGGGCCACTACCATCAATTTTTTCTCCGTCGCTTCATACCTAGGATTTTGGGAGGGTTTAAAACCAATTTAATTTCTTAACGATTGTTCATAAAATTTTGGGCCTTGATGTATTAACTAATGCCACAAAACTCAAGCTAGAACCCTTCCCCACATGTCTTTAAGAGATTAGACTCCCATACAAAGGTTTCACGTGCCAATGAGCATCATAAAATTAAATTCGAGTTGGGATTCTCACTTGCAAAAACTCGATAGGAGCAAAAATGCAATAAGTTACAAAATCTTCAACACTAGGACCTGAAATTTGGACCACACCTCTGAATCAACATGCCAACACATCTCTAATACTCACCTTTTCACAAATACACTCAGAAATGATGACTCCACTTCATTAGGGCATGCTTTTTCAAGGACTAGGTTTAGGAACAGACCTAAAACCAATGTCTAACACCTGAACCAGCATTATAAGACACTTGTGAGTGTCTCGACACTTCATACTCATGCTCTCCATTCTCTAACAATGCATAACCAATTGCTACATACCTCACTTCAACATGCCATACCTCATTCTGTTAAATAGGCCTTAAGAACAAGCACCTTGAACATGCTTGCTTCACCAAAACTGACCTCCTCGTCACTTCGCCACTCTTGACAACTTGCAAGAACCTTCACCACATTGTATGACACCTCAACAACATCACCAAAACACTTCATCACCTTTACAAGCCATCCTACTAACTCAAGAACCCATGCAACACCATCGGGACCAAGCAATTCCAACAAGAGACTCAACTTGACATGACACTACCAATCAACCTTCATGCTTCTTACCTTATTTGACATCAATGACACTTCATACAACATTGGCAACAACATACTTTGACATCAATGACAACACAATGCAAACAAGGAATGATGTAAACTGAAACAAAAATTTATGGCATGAAGTACAAAGATTGTTTACTGATTTGATAATATTCCTCGAATTATTGACAGAGAAGAGTGTAAAGATAAACAAGTCATGAAAGAGCTAGAGAGATGAATTGGTTGGATTATGAATGTGAGCATTTGTCTTTGCAAGGGGGCATAGTCGAGCTTGACATCGCAAAAGGGCAAGTTACTAAATTTTAGTGTCTACAATATTAATAACTATGAACAATGGTGCTCCTCTCTGATTATTCTTTGCCATTCTTTGCAACAAGTTTGTCCCAATGGAATGAGATTTGACATGCAAAGGTGCCAAACACTGAAAATGTTATTTTTAATATCTTCATGGCAGGTAAACTATATGGTTGCTTGATATGATAGAAAACAAAATTTGTAACCTTTGTTCTTGTCATGTGGTATGGTATAACCTTGTATACTTATAATGTTGTAACAATGTATTGTGATTGTATGCGTGTAAATTTATATGTATTTTTACTGTGATTTGTTTTATTAAGTTAAGGTTTCAGATATAAAGAAAAATTCCTTTTAAAGAATGTATGATAAATATGTAGGAGTTACTAAATTAATTTCCTAGTTGCGGGAGTTATTTTGCCCATATTTCAATTATTTATTTCCTCCATTTTCATTTTTGCACGAGTGAAAAAAACTTATTATTCTCCTTTATTCTTGTGATATGAAAATATTAAATTATTTGAACAATTCATCCACTATTCCCACTATTTCGTTAACTATAGAAAAAAAAAAATTATAATCACAAAAAACAAGAAAAGATTCTAACAAATGCTTCCCATATTAGGCTATCGACCAAATTACAACACCAAAGTTTGATGTACGACTTCAAAGACCAATATCAAAAACCATTGTCTATTTCTATATCACTAACATTTTAAAATTTAAAATTAATTTTTTAATATAGTTTCTCAAAATTAGCTACTCAGTTTGAAGCAAACCTCAATTAATCCATAGTCACAAGTAGCCGTTCACTACAAAAATTCTACTTCTATAACACCAACCAAGTATAGGGCCTATTCGAGTATACTGTATCTTTTAATTTTTGAAAACTGATTTCGTATGTATTTTTGTTCAAGTTGGGTGCAACTACAAATATGGTCAGCACTAAAATTTGAATTAAAAAAAGAATTACAAAACCCTAGGTGACAGATTACAGAGAATCATCTTGCTTTCAGTAGCTTTGGGAAATGGGGTTTTGCGTTTTGGATTTTGTGATTCTGGTGCTGGGAAAACTTTATATAGCCCTCCTCTGCCGATTTGTTGGAGAGTACATTCACTTTGTTTGAAGTGTGGAAGAATGGATATGATTAAGTTTGTGGGGGGTTGGGTTATGACAGCATTGCACATGCATTTGGGCCAAGGCGTCAATACTGTGAAATCAGCAGCACCCACCACAGAAAAACTGCAGAATATTGATTCAGTTCAACATGATCATGATTATCAAACGGACGATAGTGCACCAACAACAATAAAATGCTATTCAGCTTCACCTTCACAGCGACTGGGATTGAAGGAATTAGTTACACAAACCAAATACTACAGCACAAAGACAAGGGTATTGCGTTTGGAAAAATCAAACCATCTCGATGAAGGTGATGCAGAAGCAGTGGTAAAACATAATTTCGATTCTAAAAGCAGGATAAATCATAGGGAAATGGGTGAAAACAAGGTCCAAATTAAAACGGGTGCTATGAAATTACTATTGCTACAAGTTGAGGGAGAGAAACTTAAGGAGAAGGAGAAGAGACACGCTGCTGTAGCAACAACAGATACATTTAACCTTCAGATACAAACTGGTAATTTCTTGATAAAAGAACGGGATAAAATGCTTGGTGGATTAGGGCAGCAGTTGCAAGTTGTGCATGAAGAAAATACAACATTCTTAAACAATTTGGAAAGTTTGAAAGAGAAGCATGCAATGACAATGGCTCAACTTGGAGTGCAAGTGTCCTCATTGACACAGGACAATATTTATCTCAAACGACATTTATCAGCTGCAGATAACAAAAGGAGAAAAGAAACTAATGAATTGCCTGGCTTGCAAAGAGACGGTGAGATTCTTGTCAAAAGGTTATCTTCTACTGAAAAGAAATTGCAGAACCACAATAATGCTAAAAAGATGCAAGAAGAAGGGGAGGATTTAGCATGTCAACTCCACAAGCAAACTACACAGACTACAGAGTTGGAACTACAGATGCAGGGATTACACAAGCATGAAGCCCTGCAAATTGCACCTGCAGACAACATATTGTTGAAGGATGGAAAGTTTATTGGCTGCAAATTGCTTGAAACACAAAGTGGGGAGCTTGAGCAAGAGCTTACTTCAGTTTCAGGGGAACATGAGAAGACTAAACCAGGGACCCTGACAGCACCTGTTGTTTGCAAAATTGAAACCACTTGAGATAACAATTGCTGATTTGGAAAAATGGAGTAACAATTCAGGAGCCAAAACTGTTGCAGAAATATTCAGCCTAACAGATTGTCTGAAAAAAGATTTATGTACATTGAAAGAACATGTTTTGGTTAAAACGGAGGTTCTAAAAATGGACACTCACAAACTCCAGGTAATTGATACAACCTTGTTGATAAGTCGGCATTTATATTTTGGTTAGCCCTTTAGATTTATTGAGAGTACATCCTGCTTAGTCGTTAAGAATAGTTTCTTGCTTAACTTGTGTATTTTCATTTAGCAACGCAACTAAACAACAAACAGGATTTCTCTTCATAATATGACATCCGAGGAATATTGTTACCAGATGTTGGATCTGTTTTTCAGAATTATCTGCTCAAGTGGCTTCAAGATGCTATGGTTAAATTCCAAGCAACAAATAAGGATCTGGCTTTGGAAGCAGTGAGTCGAGCTCAAGAGTTGGAGAGCTTGCAGGCACAGATCAAGCACATTGTCACCAAGCAGAAAAAGAAGAATCAAATACTAAAAGATAAATACCTTAGAGCTTCTGAAGAAAACTGCGATGCTAATGCCAAATTAGAGGATATACTCAATGTGAAAATCAGTTTGGAATCAGAAAACGGCTCACTCAAAATGGAACTACATGAATACAAACGAAAGGCCAGTCAATTACAAGAGGAGAGAAAGGCCATCCAGGAGGAACTGTTTCTACAAGTGAAAAGAGGTGGAAAGCTTAAAATCAAAGCTCGAGGAAACCAAACTACAACAAAAGTGTATCCCAAATCTGCTTCTTGATCCAAATCAAGTATCTTTAAATGTGGAAATCTGCCAATTTGCAGAAGACAAACTCAAGGAAATTGCGCAGGAAATGGTTCGCTTAAACCATGTAAACGGGAAACTTAATGAAAAAGAAATGATTTCCTCAATGACAGAGGTGGTCACCCATATCAGCCAAGCCAATTCAAGAAATTCTAATGTAGAAGAAGAAATGAAAAAGAATCTCCTGCAACACCATTCTTTAGTCACTTGTCGAAAATCTTCACAGTCACAGTTGTTATTACAAGATGAAGATGAACATCAGTCCGGAACTCAAAAAAGTGAATCAGTTAATGAGACACTACCAGTGAAAGAAAAAGATTCAAGGTAAGGTTTCCTTCAATTCTTTCAGATATATTATTCAATGGAACGGAAATTCACCTCGCTATAACTATGCAAAAAATTCTTAGCGCCATTTCTGACTTTCATTTGGTCAGAGTAAAACTATTATAAATATTGGATGATAAAAAATAGATTTGCTGAAAGAACAAATAAGAACAAATAACAGCCTTCACTTGACCTGCAGCATTGAACAATAGACATAAATGTCACAAAGATGAAAAAAAAAAGTTGAAATTGTAACTTCTAATATCAAAGCAACTGAGAATTTTGCAGGGTTTCTTAATAAAACAACTTATGCATTTGCACCAGTTATATAATATGTATTATGAACTTGCAATTATGTTGTTTAGTACAAAAAGGCTTTCTTTGGCTATCTATTTGCACCAATTAAAAACTGTGTTGTGGATTTGCAATTATGTTGATTAGGAGCAAAATGTTTTATTTGGTGGAGGAAATTCATGCGGGAAATTCATCTGGTACACATGGAAACTGCACAAAGAGAAGCCCTAAAAGAGGTTTTTTCACTATTATTCTCTAAATATGCTAAACTTATAGAATACTGTAAATGAACTTCCATCTAGGTTATTACTGACATTGGCGGCAATGGGTTTTCAACAACCAGATTATGGATTATCCAACAGCGCTACAGCTTTCTACAGGAGCACCTGGAGGTAATGGGCAAGGCAATATTCAACAATCTATAATGTTTGGATTGGATCAGCCACAGGAGTACCTCCAGAATTTCCAGTCTCATATGGCTCGGCCAGCACCTCCAATGCAGGGGTCTCATGGAGTTCTTGTGCAAGGCAATTCAGACTGCTTACCCATATCATCAAAATTATTTGCCTGGAAATCAGTACTGGCCCCGGATCATTCAGAATCCTCTATTCGGCCCACCTCAAACAACAGAACAATGTGGCCTTTTATATGCATCTGCATTCTCAAAACATTATGCAACAGAGGAAATAGAAGTAGGAAGTCCAAAATTTGTTTCACTATCTCAAGGCCTCACAGACCAAATAATCAGTCAATCATGGAATCCTAGCATAGATAATGATTTCAAAGAGTTAGTGGACATTGCTGATAAAAAGTATCCTCATGAGAAACGGATTCGGCAAACAATGCAAAACAATTCAAATGCCAAGGACCTGCAAAAAACTAAAATGGCAAGCATGGAAGGATGGTTGAAACCAACAGAAAGTCTAGAAAAGAGGAAAGCAGACACATCTGAAAGTATAGGGACAAAGAAGAAGTTCAATACATTTGCCAAAGCACAGCTATGTGCTGAAAAATTACATACCTTTAATGCTGTCTTACAGAAGAGCAAAGAGGAGAAGGTATACATGATGTTTACTTTAAACTAAATTTACCAATTCCCCCTCAAAAATTTATAAAGGGAAGTGATTATAAGGTCAACAGCCAATGTGTTATAGTTGTGTTCTGTTGGTTCACTATAGAACTTATATTTTTCTCTGTAAGATAACTAATGGGTGATTCTAACATGTTCTTTGTTGGAGATTTTATTGAATCCAGGAAGAGGAGGAGAGGGAAACGAGTTGAGGAATTAAAGATGCAGCGACAAAAAAGAATTGCTGGAAGGAGAAGCTCAATTCTAAATAAATCAAAATCTCTCTCTTACTCCTCAAAACAGCAACCAGTTATGCCTGCAACAGTAGGCAAGTTAACCTCGAGTAATCAGAAAAATCAAGCTTCTGGTAAATTTAAGAACTGCACAATCTCTGCCTCAGCCAATTCCAAAGTTCTCCGAGGAAGAATTCAAGAGATTGAGTTCACATAAATCGAAGGCATCAAATCATTCTGGGGATCCTCGTAGGCAAAGTGTTTCTTCAGGGTTGGTAGAAAGAGAAGAAAATTCCAGTGCCTCAAGCCAGTTGCAGTCAGTTGTTCAAAGAAAAACAGATTGCATCCAGTATTAAGACAAGCGCTAAGCAAGTTGTTCCTACTATTATGGGTATGAGTTGGTAATCTAAAAGCTAATTGTGCATTCCCTGTCTCTCTCAAGAATGTCACGAATATTTTACTTGGAAAGGAAAATCAGTTGATTTCCAATGGGTTTAATGTCGAAGAAGGTGAAAACACAGAAAATGAAAACATTTCTGATGTCAAGAAGAACAGAAACAAATCTTTGCCTTTTGAGCAGGGGCCCAAAGGTGGGAGATAAAAAAACAATGGTTCGGTGTCACATAAATTGCCTCATATAAACTCTGATTTGAAGAAAAATTCACTTGTATAAAAAACAAGGCCCTCAACTAGTAAGTACACCAACAGAGGAATCGCCAAAAACTTCATCTAGATTTGCATAATAATCAGCAAAGCTGTCCAAATAATCTGGATGATGGTGTTGAAAATATTGAGTGTAAAGAGAATTTATCTAATTGAGGGTAATTCGCCACTCAATAATGAACAAACTCCTTATCTATCTTCACCAGTGTTAAGAATTCAGGAGATAATGACCTGACAACTACAGAAGTCTTAGCAGATAAGGATTTGAAATTATTAAGGCTTTTGAAGATTTATCATAACTCCTCCTTATGGACTGGCTAAAGGAAAATCTCCAAGTTCCAAACCATCTTGAAAACAAACCAAAAAAATCCAAATTTCAGTGTCTAAGCTGAGATGTAATCCTGAGTAACCTGATAGAATATCAACTGCCCTGTCTCATCTCTTGATCATTCACCTCGTGGTAGTTTCAGGTTCTATTCTTCTAGTCCGCATTGTAAAACCTAAAAATGGTCTTTCATGTGTAGAAACATTGTTCCAGTGTAAAATACTTTTGGATACAATGATCCTCAGGTCGCCACCCCTGATTCTCTGAGTATAAGCCTAGATTTACAGAGTACCCAACTCTCTCCACCTTCAAACCTGGCTTGTGACCAAAGGCACACAGGATAGAGAAGATGATGATGCTTGGCCAAAGGCCGTGATGGTCTATACCAACTTCAGCAGGTGTAGCATTATCCTAAGTTTAGTAATAGCTATGGCAGGAAATGAAGTGGACATTCAAGGTAATAGTTATCACTGTAACATTCTGTCACCTGTGCTTGGGGAATCAGATTAGCTGGATGTGTATTTTTAAGCCGACGGGGTTTACTGAATCTTTGTGTAGTATTTTCTCATAATCACTAATGTTTCTCGTTGTACATGTTCATTTTTAGGACATTCATATGAACCAAGATCCCAAAGGATGTTTTTTCCATGGACATAGATCTGTTAGAGGGTTTGTTAGGCTGAATATTCTTCAGCAGCTTTAGGTCTTGAAATTGTTATTCCCCATTTCCAATTCAAGAAAAGTTCTCTTGTTGGTTGAGTTTCAAAACCCTAAATGCTGCCGCAATCCTTTATTTACTCTTCTCAACGTTCTTTGAAAATAGAAAGAAACTTTTCTTCAAGCTCCCCTGTTTTTGATCTGCCAATGTTCTTAAGAGCTGTATTCTGATCAAATGAAAGCCAAATGATACTAAACAAAGCTAACAAATTTGTATCAAAAGGATAAGAATTTTCTTATAATTAGAGAGTAGCACATTTTCTTTCTGCAATGTTCACTAATTTTTAGATATCATTATGAATAGAAGATTCCAGATTGAGATATGGAGTCTTTTCAAAATTTCCTCCGTCCCATGTTGAGAAGATGTTTCCAAGTTATCTTTTGGTAAATCATTGCAAGAATGTTTAACTTTATCAGTCGGTCCAAGTTCAGAATTCATATTATTAGTGCCTTCCAATCAATATTAGCATGCTCCAATCTGGCATATGTGGCTGAAACTTGGAAAGAATCATGAATTGAAAACAATGGCCGTGCAAATAAGATTCAGTTGTATTATATTAAGATACTGTGTTATTAAAACTACATACCTCTGTAAGGCTTAAGCTTGCCCAGATTTCATTTGTGACCAACACAGTTCCTGTGGATTGAATTGCTTGAATTATCACAAGCAGCAAGAATGCTCGAGTGTTAAACAGCACTCAATCCTCGATGCTCCTACAAAAGACATCTCATTCTGGCATCGGTATCTGCGTTAGCTGGCACCAAAGACCATATTTCTTCCCGTTCTGGTATATTTCCACATGATGTCCAATTGCATAGGAAGGAGGAGGAATAATTTCCTCTCCTGCAAGAAATCATGGTTGTTCCAGCGCCCTTTCTTATGTCTTCGCCGCAACAAAAAGTTTTGCTAAAATGGTCCTAGTAAAATTCTGCCATATGGCATTTGGTGTCTTTACATTAAGGTTTAATATTTATTTATTACACAGAGTCAGAGAGGTCCTACAAGGTGGAAGCTGTTCTCCCGATAGAATGCACCGCCTTACATCCATGTCCCATAAAAGACCCCATCAACACATTCGTACCATGCATGGGTGGGCGCCGTCATAACTTGTCAAATCATGGGTGGATTTTTTTTTTTAAATGTATGAGTTTGGAATGGTGTAGTTGCATATGTAGAGTGGGAACATACACTATTAGATGGCAGGTCTTCAGTTTGAATCCCACAAACGACTATGTTGAGTTTTTACACAAATATTGAAAAACACAACAAAAAATTGCAAAAAAAAACTTGAGCATTGGCACACCTACCACGTGGCATTGGATGGGCATAGGATGGATGCATGGGTCTCTTATGGGCCCCAGTACATTCTATCAGGAGAATAGCCTCCATCGTCCTACAATGGCATCCAAGTTTGTAATTACATGGAGTTGTTCACTGTTATTCATAAATTAAATTTGATGTTCATTTGAGTGTCACGTGACAATTCATCGATAAATATAATTTCATTGGAGTGTCACTTAAATGTTTTTTTTTTTTTTCCTTTTTTCTTAGACAATTCAATTAAAAAATAGTAATATCTTAGACATATAGTAATGTTTGGCTCTCTTTTTTTTCCTTGAAGAGATTTTTTCAAGACCGATATAATGATGCAACTGAATTGATTACATTTCCCACAAATCAATAAAAATTTGATAGAGAATTTAATTAAGTTATTGAATAATGTGATATGTGAAAAATCTAAGCTAAAAACCTTGATATTGATATGTATTGATGTATTTCATATATATACTATATAATTGTTATTGTTTTTAATTAAAAAACCAAAATATTTATATTGTACTAACATCGCTACATAGGTACCTCGAGATTAATACATCTTGAAGTATTTTAGATAGATGTATTTAAGATATCTTTACTAGTTTATTTGATTAAAAACTATTTAATTTTATGTTATTGAGAAGATAGTTGGGTTGCTGATTGGGTTTATGTACAAAATAGATGAGAAAGTGAACACAATTACTCTTTATTAGTACCTGTCGCCGCAATAGTATTATTGTTTTCAGTGTTGGAAATTAATTTGGTTTTATGCATTCGTGTTATTGGCAAGTCTAATGTGGAAATGCAAATTTAGGAAATAAATGTATTTTGACTATGTATATGCTTTGTTTTGCTTGCATTTGACTGATGGGGGTTATCACTTTCATTGTCCAACGTCTCAACTTAACAAGGAAATTTTTTGGTTTAATTGGTTCTTGTTTCAATGAGTGTTGTTGTGAGTGTATTGGACACTTGGCTTCCTACATGGGTCTTGTTTGAATGGTGGTGTACCTGGAGGCTTGAGGAGGAAAACCGGAGTAGTCTGGGAAAGGTTGCAGTTACAAGATTGACGACAACAATTGTAGGACATGCGATTGTGTTCAAGAAGGGTTTTCTCCTTGCTAATTTATCTTATATGTTTTGAATTTGTATTGATGGTGGTTTCTCTTTTGTATGGATAAATGGGTGTTTGCATTTCATATTTATTTTCAACTGTGAAATGGTAGAGTCCCCTAGCTTTTTCTGTTATTACCCCCAAAGCTCCCTGTGCGTACCCCCACTTTAACAACCACAACGCTTCAGGAGGAAAACAAAATATACGAAGCCTTTTGTTTTCATGATTACATATATGATTGAGTATTTTAGGTTTTCACTCAGAACATGCTTCTATGGATACTAAATTTGAATAATGTTACTTGTACTTGTAAATCCAAACCAAAAAAACCAGACATGGGATTTTGATGAAGCACTTGGGAGAGGGGTAGGTCTTGTAAATATTTAGTACTATATACAAGGAAAAACTCGGCAAAGTGAAAGACAACCAAATAAACAACAACAAACCTTTCTCCAAGCTTCTCTTGCAACCTCAATGATGAAATTGTTGAAGTGGACACACACTTATTGAATTTCTTATGGTTGTTGGATTGTGGATGTTCTAAATTGATTTCCAAATGAAGGAATGATAATGCTACGAGAAAATTGGACTCGAGGATGCATTCGAATGACAAATGAGCAGAGGTTGGTTGTAATTGCACAAAGCTTCCGGGGATTGTTTGTGAGAGATATGGCCTGTTATTTATAATTGCAGGAGAGGCCATGGAGTGGTTGAAAGTTGTTAATGAAGTCATGAATGGATATTCTTAAAATAGCATCAGAGGAGGTTATAGCAGTTCAAATGAATTGAATATACACTAAGGGGTAGTAAATTTTCAGTTGATAATAAGTTTGTATCCGGGAAGGTGGTTGTACGTGCAACTTTGATGCTTCCACCTTTGTAGGATTATAAAAGTGAAGTTGAGTGGAGTGACTAGGATAGTGAAGTGGATCTTAAGTAAAGGATGAGTTGGTAGTTAGCCATGTAATTAAATAAATATTTAATTAAATTAACCAAGGCTCATAGGAGTATAGTTTAAGCATAATTAGAATTAATTTAATTAATTCTAAAGAGATATAAGCATAATATAATTAAATTTAAATAATTTTAAAAGAATGTGACATATTTAGTTGAATTAAGTCTTAAAAGGATGAATACTCAAAGTGTGAATTAATTAATTTAATTAATTAATTCTAAAGTAGATGTGAATAATTGAGGATAAGTTAGAAATAAGTATGTATTTTTAGGGTGTCTATATTTGCCCATCTTTAAAGTTTTATTACAAAGTAATAACATTTTCAAGATAGTAGACACGTGTAGATTAGTGAACAAAAGACAAGGAAGTTGATGAAGTATTTAAATGTCCTAGCGAATGTGGATGCTAAGGGGATGCCCCCTCAAGCAAATGGGTGATGTTGCAAAGCGGTGGACAACCACTTGATAGGAAGAAGGGAAAGGGTGGATGAGTCAAGGAATAGAAGGATAATGGAAGGCAGTTTTGCTCGTAGCATGAGCTTCCATTTAGATAGTGAATGTTAGAGCAACCTTATTTTATTGTTGCACAATAGAGTTAACACCATGGTTATGAAAAAAATCGTGACGTTTAACTCGTTATGTGCGTAGACAAACACACATATTAAACAAAAGATAGAAAGTAAAACAAACCCAATATACATAGTAAATGTATGCACCATGGCTATGAAGAAACCTAGATGGGAACATAATACACTTAATTGGTCCAAAGCAAAACAAAAGATAAAAAGGAAAGCAAACCCAATATACACAGTTAATGTATATAGTCATGCCAAGATGATAATGAAGTACTTGTAATTAGTCCAAAAATAATAACAATAATGCAACACAACTTTCAAATAAAGAAAATTAACTTTGCCCCTAATGTGTTCCATAATGATAACTAAGCATATTTGAATGCCCCTAAGTAATGATATATGCAAAGGAATTGGATCAAACCAAAGAGTGGAGTAACTACACATCTTGACACCCTTATTAGATCTCGTTGAAGTTTAATATGAGATTTAGAAGGGCCATTGCCCGCAAGCATAGATGTTGAAAATGCATTGGAGAGAATGAGAGCTGAAATTGCCCCAAACAAGGATATATGTGAGAGAAATAATTAAATTGACTTGCCCCAAGCAAGGATGCTAAAATGCATGGGATAGGATAACTTGTTGTTATAGTCGCAAGATGATTGGAATGATCACTAAATTAGGATTAAAATTGTTTGAATTGTGTTGGTGTGTTGGGATTTTTGAGAATTTTGTAATTTGTAGGATTTTGTGATTATTTGAATGTTTTTTATGAATTTTTTGATATATATGGTTTTTTGTTGATTTATGGAATTTTTGATTTTTTTTGTTATTTCACCAAATCGATGAATATTTTGATGTTTGATTCGATTTGGGAGTGATTTTAAAGTCTGTGACGATTGATTCAATGATAGATTTGTTTAACTTGTATACATCGAATACCCAAATGCTAATAATCTTGATGTACTTAGGATTTGATTAATATGTGAACAAAGTGAATGTTCTGCGTATAAAAGTTTGGATGGATCGATACATGAACAAGGTGAATGTTCAATATATGAAAGTTACATTTGATGAATACATGAACAAAGTGAATGTTCAATGTATCAAGGATCGGATGTAAAGTTGATTACATGCTTTTGGCTTAGCTTTTATGTTCATAGCTTAGCTTTTGTTCATGATGTTTAATGATTGTGTTAATTTTGTTTTATCATTGCACATGAAAATTAACACCATGATGAAAAACAGACACAAAAAAGAGACTGCAAAACAAAAAACAATTATGCACACAGCCACACAAACACGCAAAGATTATATACAAACCAAGATGCTAACAAAACTACAGACACTAAGTTAACACATAACAACAACAATGCAACATAACTATTAATAACGATATCTAATTATCACCATAATGTGTTCCATAGTGAAGAACGAGTAGATGGGATTGCCCCCAAACAATTATATATGCAAGGGGATTGGATTTGACCAAAGAGCGGAGTAACTATTTCTCTTGACACTCTTATTAGATCCCATTGAAGTTTGATTTGCAAATAGATTGGGTTAGTTTTCCAGACAAGGATACATGTGAGGAAAAACTTGAAGACCAAAGTTGTCCCAAGCGAGGATACATGCGAAGGGATGATTGATGGTCTTTCCCACAAGAAATAATATATGCCAAGGGTAATAGAAATAATAATCATAGGATGATCTGGAACGATCATTAGGATTTGTTATCAGCCAATTTTGACTTCGCAAAATTATTAAAACTAATATAAATAAATAAAAATGGAAATTTTGAAATTTTTCAAAAGTGTTACTTTGCGTGGTTTATCACTCTCATCACGACCGTCTCATTTTTGTGATCATTTTGGTCTTCATTTCATCCATTTCAAGCGAGACCTCCTCCCGTCAGGTCTCAAATCACGTTAAAAATTAATTAATTAATATTTAATTAATTAATTACTCTTTGTTTAATAAAGTTAATTTTTGATAACTTTGGAGTATTTAATTAAATAAATATTAATTAAAATTCATTCGACAAGTTTTTGTCGGGGAAAAATAAGCTTCCGCTTCCTATTGTCGGGGATGCCAAATTGGCTTCCCGGGCTCGGATTTCCCCTTTCCTAACAAAATTGTTTCAAATCCCCATCTGTGGGATTTCTTCTCCCGATTGCCAAATTAATAAATTGCAAATGGGAAAAAAATCTCCCGATTTCCCACATGGGGAAATTAAATGAGGATTACTAGCCCACTTTGTTATTTCCGCTGGCAATTGCCCGTTGCTTTCCCCATTTCCCCCTGGCAATTGAATCCACTACCCGGGAAGAGGGGAAGTTGGGTTAACCCTTATAAATTCCTCCGTCGAACTCGTTGGAAAGAGTCATATGAAGCTTTCTTAATTTCTTCTTACTTCTTCTAAGAAACATAATAATATTTTTATCACATCCCTCAAACAATACTAGTCTGTGAACGTCATTGTGAAGGAGAAATACAAGAAGGAGGACAGTCCAAGCGAAGGCCATAACAAAGGATAAAACCAGTCCCAAAACACCACACCATATACCAAAGCCCACGTTGATGAAGTTTTCCATGCAACCATAGAAAAGAATAATTTCCACGCCTTAGTAAAGGAGGAAAAATCTTAAAACAAACAAGTTTCCATGCAAAGCAAGCAAGAAGCAAGAAGGACACGTGTGGAGGAAAGAAAACAACTCCGACGCATTTACATAAACGCACCAATCAAGAGAAAAGCTCACATGCGGGGCAAAGAAAAAGCAGCACATTGCCACGCACCCACGAGCAGTTTAAGAGCAAAATATATTCACTATCAGTCCAAAACAGGTTGGCCACGTGTGAGAGGAAAAGAACAAGAAAAGGATATTCAATGCACTAGTCAAAGAATAAGACTACCCACACATTGGTAAAGTTAAAACAGTTCCCATGCAGGTTTCCAGAAGAATATTGTCCACACACCGGTCCAAGGAAATCAAATCCATGCAAAGGTAAAACAAAACAATTCAACACATCAACCATTTCCATGCTAGTGAAGAAATTAAAGCTCACGAAGAGGTAGAAAGAGAAGCAACAAACTTCCATGTCCAAGGAAATACCACGCATCATAGAATAAAGGCTTTGCCACGCATGCCTGAAGAGAAAAATACTACATGCCTTAGCAAAATCATTGCCCATGTAAGGACGAATAAAATATCATTGTCCACGTAGGTTAAAGAACAACACAGCCCACACGTGAGGAAAGGGAACCACTGACAGTCTAGACAAAAGCTAGAACAGTCCAAATAATAGAAGGCCGTGTGGGAGAGGAGAGGACAATAATAGAAATCTTCATGCAACAAAGACAAAACAGTCAGAGCAAACTATGAGGATACCACACATTCATTAAAGGAAGGCAGGTCATTCACCAAATCCCACACCAAAACCAGAGGAGAAGTTAGCAGATGTTCACGTTGGAGGAAAAGAAATGGTGAATTAAAAAGATTAAAATTGGTCTTGCATAAAATCAATATAATCAGGAGAATAAAAAATAAAGTATTGTTGTTGCCCGATCTGGAATTCGAGCTTAGTCTTGATATTTTTGTTTGTATTCACATTTTAAAAATTTGTAATTCGGGATCAATTATTATTATTATTATTTTAAATAATAATAATAATAATAAAGCAAGTCATATTTTTCTTGCATTGACAGGGGTTTCAGAGACTGAGACCCGACCCCGCTTGTGTTGTTTTGCGTACCTGAGTCATTCTTCTGTGAAATTCATAATGGCCGAGAAATCTAACAAATATGTAGGAAGATCGAGGAAGCTAGTGGAGAAATCGAATAAGTCCGCACTCAAGTATGAATTCCAAGGAATCATCCCTCCCAGTTCCATTAAGTCAGCATATGACAATATCACTTATACAAATCTGGGTCACATCAATGTGCAACAATTCTGTGAACGGGTGAAAACTGAAGGCAAAACCATATTCTCAAATAGGCTTTACCATAGTGGTCTACCTCAAGTAGCAGCATTTCCTGTCTTGGTGCAGTGTTCAAAACTGGTTATCACTTGTGCAGAGCATTATGATCCTGAGAGACGAGGAATTTTTAAAGATAATCGTGAGCCTTTCCTCTTGATCACACCAGAGCACATCGAGGAATTTCTCGGCATACCTGACTTTCCTGAAAATGCGGATATCACTCGCCAGCCAGTGCAAGAATTTTACGATGAAGAACCCCTGATATGGAGCAAGGTGGTTAATAACAACTAGTTAGTGACCAAGAGGCCTTGAATTGATCAGCTTCCCAAAGAACTGTACCGCATTGAGTTTGTGGAAGAAATCAGGGACATGATTACTCTCCTAAGTTGAGTTTTCAGTTTACCCTCTACTAGATTTTCCACCCATGGATGTATCAGTTTATCTGTATCATACTTACCAAGAAAGAGTTTGTGGATTGGGCCAACATCATCAGTAATACCCTTCACAAACAATTGATAGAAGTTAAGATGACTGGATGCTTCTACATGACATCGTATCTAACTTATGCAGTAGCTATTTTCTGGACTCGAAACAAGAGGAGTCATGGGGCCATCAAATAGTGTCTTCCATTACTATCCACAACTAAGTTTCAAAAATAGCTCTCACCACTTTAGAAGATTCAACGATGCATTCACCTTCTGCATGATTCAGAACCTGAATCGGAATACAGAGGAAAGATTTTCTAAAGAAGCCATGAATTTCATTTCCCAATGGGGAACATGGTTTATTCAATTTTCATCCTTTTCCTGCATTCTCGTGAGTAGCTTTGGTGGTACTCCATGAAATCTTCCTAAGTACGTCAATGATAGATGGGCATTAATTGAGCTTGCGCGACGACTATTCCAAGTTCATTATCTTCTCAGTGACAAGCACCGTTCAGGAATTCATTTCCCAATCCAAATCGGGGAATACCAATGTCCAAATATTTTTAGTGCACAACTCATGGAAAAAGAGTTTTCCCTCATCACAATTCATCCATATGTGAAGAGAGCTCAGTTTGATATCAATGGATATATGCAGAAGATTCTTGGAGCAAAGTATCAACATAACCCTACCATGGAATATTTTTGGGCTACCTGTTTGGACGAATATGAAGTAAGAAGACGAGATTTTTCTCACCTAACACTTGCTCAGATAAAGGCTTTTCACATCAAGAACCCTCCCGATTCATTCGTAAATGATAATGAAGATGGTATTGATCCCTCATATGACGCAGTTGCTTTTACCCCATTGCCTCGAATTGAATGGACCAAAAGAGATGAATTTTCTCTTGATAGCAAGAATCAACCAATTCTTGAAAGAAGCATATCTTAGTACAACAGAGAACTTGCCAAGTTACAATCAATTCAAGATCATTCTTCAAGATCACAAAAATTGCCAACACAAGGGTGTATTCATTCAACCAAATCCCCTTCTCGATCAACCTTCGTACCGTCCAATCATACACAACAAGCAAGAAAGGAGTGGTTATCAAAATCCACTTCACCGAGTAATGTGCCACGAGGAGAAAAATCTAAAGACTCTAGCCCCGGCGAAGGAAGAGAGTGTGTATCAAGAATTTCTGCTTCAAGTAGAGATTCTTCTACCCACATTGTTTATAGTTCTCAGAAGCTCGTGAAAAATGATCCTCAGCCATGCTTTGAACAAGCGTCCACTCAGGTGCAAGTAGTCCAAATATCAAACACTTCGGAGCATGCAGTTAATGAAGAAATTTCCCAAAATCTCTTGAATGATCAGGAGGTGGATATTGAGGTTATTTCTCCTCAAATCTAAGTCATGGATAGGATTCTTGTAGGATCTCATGATGTTGAGAACAATGAGAATATTACTTCGAGCTCTAGGATTTTGTATGTAGAAGTAGTGAATGATACTCCTTCCTGGGTTGATTCCGAAGTTAATAAAAGGAAGAGGGTTGTCAAGGCAATCGACATTGATTTTGATGCCCTTTTCAAACTTTTGAATGACGTCATTCCCAAGAATCCTAAGGTGCTTTCTCCAATAATGGTGGATAATGACAGAAATAGATTTGCAGATCTTGTCATCCCACAAGTTGAAAAGGAGCGTGATGCCATGACACCTGTTGATTATGAAGTTTCTAGACTTGGACTTGGGAGGTCCACATTAGAAAGTGACATGGCGATGGCTCGAAATTCAATTGATATCGTGCTAAAGAGACTTGAGAAATATAAGTCTCAGAACTCTCAACTCAAGGCTGAAAAGAATCAATTGGAGGAATATGTTCAACATCTGATAAATCCCATATCATCCACTTTCCCAGTACCTGATGCAGTGGCTGCCCCTGATGAAGAAACTCTCAATTTGTCAAAATAAATAAACACATTGGGCCACGTCACTAAAACTTGGCTTTCAGAGATTCTCATTTTAGGCCAAGGAACGATCAAAACAGCGGTTAAGCTCCATGAAGATGTCAGTACGTATCTTGATCCAATTCTTTCTTTCAAGGAAACTTTTGTTTCTAATATATCAAATTTGGATGAGATATTGCTTAGTCTGCAAGAGATGACGAGTATGGAATCCTCAGCTTTAGCCATTGAAGGAATTCTTGAATTTGAACATCGAGGGATACATTTTTTTTGGTGTTTGCATTTTAAATCAAGGAAGACGCTTCTCGAGGATTCTATGATCCATTATGAGAGCATATGCAATGAAGCCTTCAATTCACTCACCTTGATTCAAGAATTTATAGCTGAGATTCCTTGCAACCTCATAAATGAGCATAATCAAAGGTGTTCATCGGAACAAGTGGAAGAGAAATTTTCACAATTGTTTAAGGACATGTACACTCCCACCGATAATTTCTCATCAGTTTCAATGGAGCGGTGCATCAAATTAAAGAACTTATTTGAGAACGCTCAATCAAAGATTATTAATTTAAATGATATGCCAAGTAGGATTCTTGAATTGCAGGTATTTTGTGAGGCTATTCTTCGACCAAATGAACCTCTACAAGAAGAAAAGATGTTTGAAACTTTGGGAAGGTTTAGATCCTTTCAACTAGCAAAAGCAATAGATCCTAATTTCACTGGCGGTTCAGGGAGATAATTTTCTTGGTATCTAACGAAGTGGGAGAGTCCATTTCTCATATGCTTGAGATAAGCGGACCCCATTTCAATGGATAAAGTATTGGTTATTATTGTATATTTTAAAAAGTGGATTTTTAAGAAAAGGATGTTGTTATTTGCTTTCGGGAAACTATGGATAACTTAAGTGATTTCTATTTTTAGTTATTTTTAATAAAGTTGGTTAGAAAAAGTCAAAGGTCACTTAAGTGCCTTATTTAATGATCATGTAAAACCCTAACTACTTTGTAACCAATTTTTGGGTTATAAAAGGAAGTGAGGGGCTCATTTTTAAAGGGTGACTTTGAGAGAGGAGAAGAAAATACTTTTGTATGCAAGATTTACTTCAAAGAAAGAAACTTTGTGTTCTTTTGAGAAGACATTTTGGAGTTAATGAAATATGAACTTTGTGTCCCATTCATTATCTCTTATAACATTTGATGTTCTTATGTTCATTAGATGTTAGTGTTTGAATCTTGCATGCAAATATTGTCTTTGATCTTATTGTCAACGTTATTAATATGTTGTTTTTGTTCACAGTGATCGAGCTCTATTATTTACTTGCTCATGTGTGTTCCCTTTTACATATTCTTGTTTAACTAACTCAAACTCTATTTTATTTGTGTTAGTTATTCATCTTTCTTCTTCGTGCAATATTAGGCTCTGCTTTTACCTAACTCTTGCATGTTCTTTCAACTCATTCCATTCCACTCTTTTCCTTTATCTCATTCCATCTTCCTCATTCATTTTTCCTTTCCATTGATGTTCCAAAACACCCCCCACATACAATTTTGAATGTACAGATGTAAATGCAATTTTTTTTTTCAATAAAGGTAGCCTCACCTTCATTAACGGACTTCGTTCCCACACTATTGCATGTCATTTGCATGCATGGAAAATCCATATGCTAACATTTTTTGCTAACTCTACTGGGGATTTGGGAATTGTTAACCAGTGCTTTATTAAATATTTATGACTATCCCCTCTACACAAGCTCCAGTTCTTCATCTGAACCTGGTACCCGACGAATATTTTCAAGGAGACATTGTTCGAACAGTAGCTTGGGAAAACCGTGAAAGCTTGCAGTAATTTGTGGTTGTTGATAGAGCCATTGACAAAGAAATCTACATTAAAGACCTTACAAGAAGAGCACTCGCCCTCGTGGCCAGAAGATCTCCTGGACACGTGTTGATCGTTGTTCATCAACGCGGTCTTCTTCCACCAAGGTAGTAATTTGTATGACTATTACAGGTAACCCACCTATCTTGCAACCAGATCTTGTTTTCGCAGTTACTCAAGAAGACATATCATCATATTTGAGGCAAGCTATTTGGGGGAAGCGCACGAATAACTATCATTTTCATCTCGTCGCATCGGTACTAGATAACAAAGAAGAGAAAGTTGCAAGAGTTGCTAGATTTATTTTGGCGCAAGTAGCTCAAGAAAGAGAGCGGAGAGAAAAGGCTAGAGCTAATCAGAACATGCCAGTGATCCCTTCACAATGAATATTTCAAATTGGAAGGAAAGAGGTTTACGTGAGGAGAAAAAGCTAAAGGTCGATCTGATCCCATTTTTGACTTTCAAGGAAATTTTGGTTTCAAGTTATCTCCTCCAAAGAAGAACACACCTCGTAGATCTGCAAGCCTTGCATCAAGTCCTGAAAGAACAAGCAAGGAAGGAATCACTACCAATCAAGCACTTGTCCTTGCTCACATTGTTTTACCTTCACATACCACCTTTCCCAAAATGGCAGTCAACTTACCATGGGGATGTGCCATAGGCACATTGGCCCTATCAGCTTGACATGAACTCCCACGAGGGTCGAGAAAGATTCTTCCCAAGTTCGATGGAGATGGGAAGACATCACCAGATGACCACATTTATGCTTTCTTTGCTGCATGTGTAGTTTTGTCAGTGGAATATGAAGATGTTACTATTCACCTCTTCATTGAAACATTGCATCATGTTGCTGTAGATTGGTTTCATCATCTGCCCAATGGATGCATTACGAATTGGAATGATATAAAAACTAAGTTTGAAGATCGATTCAAAATGGTAGAAGATGAACATGCTCTTCTTGCCTAGCTATCTCAGGTGAAGAAAGAGCCAACCGAACCCATGAGGAATTTCATGGCTAAATTCAACAAAATGGTGAATAAAGTTCCTGTCGGGATTTGCCCAAATCCTGATGGACAAAAATGTTTCTTTATTAACACACAACAACCAGAAGTGTGTTATCAGCTAAGAAGGGATAGAGTGGCTACTTTGGAACTTGCTCAATCCTTGGCCATGGAAATTGAGGATGACTTAATCATGGCAGGAAAATTCAAGAAAACCTCCCTCAAGGGAAAGAGTCAAGAAACCCCCAATGCTTCAGAAGCTATACTTACTAAGTTAGCTTGAAAAAGCAAGTTACTCAGAGTAGTAAACCCTCTCCTTACGAAGACATTCCAAGGAAAGGCTACGTTCCCAACAAAGCCAAGATTGTAGGTCCTCCGATAAGGCTTTCTATTGAAGCAGCTCCTGCAACTAACTCAAAATGTGATGTCATTGAAGAAAGTGACGATGAAGTTGAAGTCATCGAGATTGATGAGGAAGAGCCGAATTCTAGAACATCTGAACCTGAAGTTGAAGATCCCGAGGGAGAAAGTAATAATCATTTCTTCGAGTACCATTCAAAAGAAGAAGACGAATATGAAGAAATTATAGAAGATATGAATAGCCAGTCTTTTGTTGTCTTCACATGCTCTCAGAAAAAGGAGCCAAATACCACTAAGGTGGGAGATAGAGAGGTTTCTAAGGAAGTTCCTAAAGAATCCAAAATTAAAGAAGCTTCCAAAGAATCAAAGATAGCTAAGACTCCTAAGGTCAAAACTATCTTAAAGAAAGGAGAACCTTTGCCGAATCAATCCATAAATAAATCAGCTACGAAGAAAGTTTCTTCTTCTACATCAGTATCAACCAAGCTTGAAGCAGAGGTCAAAACTGTGCCATCATCAAGTTCGAAAGAACTAGTATCTGGGACATCAAATACGGTTACTTTGCCCAAATTTGATATCATCATATCAATAAAACAAAAATTTCCATGTCACAAGCAGAGTACTTGAAGTCTAATGAGGATCAACTCAAGAAATTGGTCTAGTTTATCAAAGGTGACTCTACTGTTCATTCCTCTAAAGGAATTATGAAAACTCCCAAAGATGGGAAAACTCAAAATATTGTGGTGGCCACTACACCTTCAAATGAAAAGATTGAACCTTTCTTTGTGTCCTTTCTGATCAACAGATGCAAATTAAGTAATTGCATTATAGACTTCAGAGCCTCAGATAATGTGATGTTGGCAAAAGTAGCACATACTCTTGGTTTGACTTGTACGAGAACATTCGGATCATGCTACTCCATGGAAACCAAACAAGTTCCTTTGATTGGGCAAATTAAAGACGCCCAAATGGTTTTAGCCCAATTCCCTAAAAAGTGAGTTAAGGTAATTATTTTAGTTGCTGGCATTCCTGCTTCGTATGGTATGTTGTTGAACAAGAAATTTTGTAGAGATCTAGGTGGAGAGATTCAAATGGATTGGTCTCACGCCATGATCCCTATCAATGGAGAAATGGAGAAGCTGATTCTGAAAGCTCAGGAAAAGTTCACGGTAACTAAAAATGAAGATCCTTGCACACAAATCCTTTTCCAAGGCTCGAGTATGGGTAATTATATGATGACTGTAGAAATTCATACCCCTAAGATCACTTAATCATGGCCCTTAATCATATAGCTTATATTGGATGTATATAGCCGACTTGTGGCTATCATAACTTCTTATCATTATGTATTTCTTTCATACATGTTATATTTTCATTAGTGGGTCGGCCTTGGTGCTGGCCATAACATAGGAATAGTATATATAGAGGTTAGTAGGTAGTATTTTATCATCATTAGAGCATTTGAGTATTATTGTATGGTTTGGAGGTTGCCCCCTCGAAGTGGAAAAGCTATTCTAATTGCATATTGAGATCATTATTCTGGAATATTGTGTTATTTCGTGTTATATTTCTACTCATGATCTGAGCTATACCAGTAATTTCATTACAAGTGGTATCAGAGCTTGAACTCGACCAACACTGTGTCAAACCCTAAGTTTGAAGGTTCATCCATATCTCAACATCAATAGTGAATTAATCAGCACATTTTTCTGTGGTGTGGTGAAATTAGTAAAGTAAGCTTACCTCAAAATTTTTAATAATTTTTGACTTGTTCTGCAAAAGTTTATAGCGATTTTATGTTTTTTCATAATTCGGCTACATAGGGTGCAATTTTTGGAATTTTTCAAATTTATTTACATTTCCAGAAATAATATTAAAAATTAGTCTTGAGTTCGTTCTTTGAGTTTTATAAAATTTGGCCGAATTCCTATTGAAATATGAAACCCTAAATTTTGACCTTGATTCTTAAATCTTACCATTTTGGGGCATCATGGCTGGGCCTTCGACAAGAGGCAAAACAGAATCCCATCACTCTAGGTAAAACCCCTAATAAGGATGAGATAATAGTTGAGGATTTAGAGTCAGGAAGGGGTATTTACAGAGTCCTCAGGGTTAGGGTTTACTTGAATTGACCATAAGGTCAGCTATCTTGAGTTAGAGTTGCGAAACCTTGAAGGTAGAGTCGGCAACAAAGAAGATGTAGAAGAGATTGGACAATGATTGGAGGATCTCATTCAATAATTTAGCTACAATATCATGGGTCATCATATCATTCCTAATGAGCCACAACTCAACTCATACTAATCATGGTGGATCTTTAGGTCAAAGTAATAAACAAACTAGTGGATCTTTAGGTCAAAGTAATAAACAAACTAGCCAGGGTGGATCTGAAAACAAGACGAATCCAAATACAAACACTCTACAAGCCCGTCACATGCTTCCAAAAGTGGAAATGCGTAAGTTTGATGGAAAAGATCCACTTAATTGGATTAACCAGATGAGAATTTCTTTGATCTTCATCAGATTCCATTGGGACAAAAGGTTACCATGGCATCATTGTATCTTGAACCTGACCAATTCATTTGGTATCGATGGTTATGTGCTCAAAGGAAAAAGAGTGGTCTCAATGTTATATGGACAGTATTCACTGAAGAGTTGTAATTGCATTATAGTTATAGTGTGTTAGAGAATTACTTTAGCCAATTAGCAAAGCTCAAACAAACAGGAACAGTCAAAGATTACATCCATCAATTCCAAAACCTTTCCTTACGGGTGGAAAATATTCCTGAAGATAATTTGAATGACTTATTTCTTGGGGGTCTTAAAGAACAAATTGAGACTGAGGTGCGTATTTTTAATCCTCATAAGGTTTCAAACTCTATGATCATGGCACGTAGGGCAGAGGAAAGAATTTCTTTCAAGTCAGAAACAAACTATCAGTACTATCAGAGATTGTAGCACCCTTCCACCATCATTCCCTCGGCTAGTGAGACTGACACCTCAACAAATTGAAGAAAAGAGAGCCAAAGGGTTATGTTTTAATTGTGACAACAAATTTGGACTAGGACATAAGTGTGCGGAATAGAAGTTGTTCTACATTGAGGGACCTACTGAAGAAGAAGAAAATGAAGAAGACGAAGAGGTAGAGCCAGAGGAGGAATTAGGAGATCCCTAACCAACAATATCATGCCATGCAATTTCTGGTATTAGCACTCCCCAAACTCTCAAAGTAGTTGGATTCTTAAAAAAATAGAGGGTAACAGTGTTGATTGATTCGGGAAGTACTCACAATTTCATCAATCATAAGTTAGTGATACGCTTGAACTGCTTTGTTTATCCAGCTCCAGAATGTCAAGTCATGATCGCTGATGGCAAAACTGTTAGTTGTTCAAGAAAATGCCATAACATTAATCTCACCATGGGAGATTACTTGCTAACTAGCAATATGTATGCCATTTCCATGGGAGGAGTAGACATTGTGTTAGGAGTTCAGTGGCTTAACACCTTGGGAACCATTGAAATGAATTTCCAAGAGTTGTTCATGCAATTTCAGTCAGAAGGGAGGAATTTTAAACTAAAAGGACTAAGAGCAAAATCCCCGCAGATGGTAAGTTCTCATCAGATGTAAAAATTGCTTAGAAAGGGTGCAGAAGGGTTTACGACACAACTATTTTCATTGGAAGCACATCACTCCAATACATTTATACATGCAAATATGCAAGCAGTTATAGATGAGCACTCAGAGGTTTTTGGAGAAATGCCCAAGGGTTTGCCTCTGAAAAGAGACCATGACCATGCCATCCAGCTAGTACCAGGGAGTCAACCACCCAACATCAGACGTTATAGGTACCCCTATATGCAAAAGAGTGAGATTGAGAATATATTTCAAGAGATGTTAGAAGCAGGACTTATTCGTCATATTCAAAGTGCTTACTCTTCTCCTGTAGTGATGGTACGGAAAAAAGATGACAATTGGCGCATGTGTCTAGATTACAGGGAAGTCAATAAGTACATAGTTAAAGATAAGTTTCCTATTCCTGTAATTGATGATTTTCTAGATGAGTTACATGGTGTTGTTTACTTTACAAAACTTGATCTTCATTCTGGATATCATCAGATTAGAATCAAGGATGAAGATAATCATAAAACAGCCTTCAGGACACATGAAGGACACTATGAGTTCTTGGTAATGCCTTCTGGACTAACAAATGCACCCTCTACATTTCAAAGGTTGATGAATTCAATATTTAAGCCATTTCTTCGAAAGTTTGTTTTAGTGTTCTTTGATGATATATTAATCTATAGTAAAACATGGGAGGAACACCTGCATCATGTAAATAAAGTGTTGGAAACTCTT
Source organism: Taxus chinensis (assembly GCA_019776745.2). Classification (NCBI taxonomy): domain Eukaryota; kingdom Viridiplantae; phylum Streptophyta; class Pinopsida; order Cupressales; family Taxaceae; genus Taxus; species Taxus chinensis. Next base: position 613,323,522 of record CM034155.1, on the reverse strand, counting down.
GAACAACATCAACTTTATGCAAATCCTTCTAAGTGTTCTTTTGGTGTCAAGGAGGTTGAATATCTGGGTCATATTGTCTCTTATGAAGGTGTTAAAGTGGATCATAACAAGATAAAAGCCATGCTTGAATGGAAGGTTCCCAAAACCCTAAAAAATATCTGAGGATTTTTGGGGCTTACAGGTTATTATCGCAGATTTGTAAGGAATTATGGTAGCATCACAGCACCACTCACAACTTTATTGAAGAAGGACTCTTTCCATTGGAACGAGCAAACTACTATGGCCTTTGAGAAGTTGAAGGAGGCCATGTGCACCACTCCAGTTCTAGCCACCCCAGATTTTTCAAAACCATTCATTGTTGAATGTGATGCTTCAGGGTATGGTATGGGGGCAGTACTCATGCAAGAAGGGCGACCCATTGCCTTCAAGAGCCACCAATTCAAAGGTAAGAATATCTCTAAACCAATTTATGAGAAATAAATGTTAGCAATACTTCATGTAGTGAAACAATGGAGACCATAGCTAATGGGATGACATTTCAAAGTAAAGACATATCATGATAGTTTGAAATACTTCTTAGAGCAATGCTTATCATTAGAAGAACAACAGAAATGGGTCTAAAAAATGTTGGGGTATGATTTTGAGATAATATACAAGAAAGGGAAAGAGAATGTAGTTGCTGATGCTTTATCTCGGAAGGATGAATCTGCCGAGGCATTGTTGTATGCCATATCTATATTACAAGAGGATTGGATAGAGGATGCAAGGTCTGAATGGAAAAATAACCTAGGTACACAAAATATCATTCAAAATTTCCAACAAAATCCAAACATGTCAAAAAAAATTTTATGGAAAGGAGATGTTTTATGGTATAAAGATAGATTATATCTATGTAAGAATTCAATCCTTAAAAATAGGGTTCTATCTGAGCTCCATGCTTCTTCAGTAGGGGTTCATTCTGGATTTTTAAAGACTTATCATCAAATCAAGCATGATTTTTTTTGGGAAGGGTTAAAAGGAGATGTCCAAAAGTTTGTGGCACAATGCATGGTTTGTCAGTAAAATAAGGGTGAAACAATTAAGTACCCAGGTCTTTTACAACCTCTATCTATTCCTAACCAGAGGTGGGAAGAGGTGTCTATGGACTTCCTCATAGGATTGCCTAAATCAGAAGGTAAAAATGTAATCATGGTGGTGGTGGATAGACTCACCAAATATGCCCATTTTTGTGCTTTATCACATCCATTTGTTGCGAGTACAATAGAAACGGCCTTTAGGGATACAATTCAGAAGCTACATGGGACACCAAAGATTATAGTAAGTGATCGAAGACCCTATCTTTACTAGTAATTTTTGGACTGACTTGTTTTCATGCTTGGGCACATAACTAGCTCGTAGTTCCTCTTATCATCCCCAGTCTGATGGGAAAACAGAGGTGGTAAACAAGTGCTTGGAGGGATATCTTCATTGTTTTACATCAGAGAAGCAAGCGAGATGGATCCAATGGTTACCGCTGGCAGAATGGTGGTATAACACCTCCTTTCATACTTCATCTAAAATGTCTCCTTTCTTAACATTATATGGGTATCATCCACCATCTATCACTTCATATTTGAGAGTCCAGCCAAAGGTTCGAGTAGTTGAAGAACATATTCAACACCAACAAGAGGTGTTTTGTAGTCTTAGGGAGAATTTGGCCATGTCACAAAACCGCATGAAGTAGCAGGTAGACCAACATCGTAGTGAAAGACATTTTGAAGTTGGTGATTGGGTTTTTGTGCGTTTACAACCATATAAGCAAATGTCCTTAAAACAACACAAAAAGGATAACAAGCTTTCACCTAAATATTATGGTCCTTATCAAGTGTTACAGAATATTGGAAATGTGGCATTCAAACTGGAACTTCCTCAGGCTACTCGAATTCATCCAGTCTTCCATGTATCTTGCCTAAAGAAGGTAATTGGACAGAAAATATCAACCCAGACAGTGTTACCAGAGCTTGATGAAGAGGGCAGAATCATCTTGGAACCAGAATGCATCCTTCAGACACGCACTAAGTGGTTGAGGACAAGGGTCATCACTGAGTATTTGATCAAGTGGAAAAATCTAGACAATGAAGACGCAACTTAGGAGGATGCAAATTTCCTGCAGCAGCATCCAGATCTTCTCAACATTGGGGACAATGTTGCTTCGAAGGGGAGGGGCATGCTATGCCCTTAATCATATAGCTTATATTGGATGTATATAGCCGACTTGTGGCTGTCAAAACTTCTTATCATTATGTATTTCTTTCATATATGTTATATTTTCATTAGTGGGTCGGCCTTGGTGCTGGCCAGTAACATAGGAATAGTATATATAGAGGTTAGTAGGTAGTATTTTATCATCATTGGAGCATTTGAGTATTATTGTATGGTTTGGAGGTTGCCCCCTCGAAGTGGCAAAGATATTCTAATTGCATATTGAGATCATTATTCTAGAATATTGTGTTATTTGGTGTTATATTTCTACTCATGATCCAAGATTCCAATGAGATCTGGAATCTTGAGTTCGATGGAAGTTGTTGCTCGACGAGTTCTGGTGCAGGAGTGGTGCTCATATCTCCAAATGGTAAATATTTCCTTTTTCCTACAAACTTGAATTTTCAAATACTAACAACACTGTAGAATACGAGGCATTAATCCTTGGCCTCCAAGTTGCAGAGGAGAAAGGGATCAAAAAATGGAAGTCTTTGGAGATGCGGAATTAATCGTGAAACAAGTAAGAAATCAGTTTCAAGTAAAGAATGATCATTTGTGATACTATAAAAATAAAGTGTGGGATGCAATAGAAGCCTTCGATGCTTTTTCCATAAAATTTGTCCCTCGTGAAAAGAATGACAAAGAAGATTCTCTAACAATATCAATTTCATTAATGATTGCTCATTCAGAGTTTGATCAAGTCAAATACATCATTGAAATGGTTTTTAGGCCAAGTGTTACTGACAATGCAGAAAATTGGCAAGTATTCAATGATGATCAACAAATTATTGCTTTCTTGGAAAAGAGGGATAATTTTGAACAATTGTACTTTGAAGGAAGTGATTCTGCGTTTCGTGAATTGACGACCTCACTGATTCAAGAAGGAGTTGAGAACGAAGATCCTGGTGATGGCATCATCCAACTCAAAGGAAATAAAATTCCAAAAGGATTGGTTTCACTTGAAGAAATTTTTGATAAACATGACAAGTTTATCAAAGGGAAAGAGCAGGCAGGACCTGCAAATTCAACTGACTATGAGGAAGTTAACATTGGTACCAAGGATAAACCTCGCCTAGTCAATATCGGTAAGTGTTGCTTGCCTGAGGAGCGCAAGAAATTCATAAGCCTCCTTACCAAATATTCTGACGTCTTGGCTTACTTATATGAAGACTTGAAGTCTTTCCAACCCAACGAAATGGAGCATGTCATACCCTTGAAGCCTGGTGCAGTTCCTTTCAGGAAAAAGCAAAGACAATATAATCCCAAAGATTATAGGGACAATATTTCATGAAGTTCAAAAGATGTTAGATGCGCGGATAGTGTTTCCTATTTGACATTCAATGTGGATAGCTAATATTGTACCAATTCGCAAGAAAAATGGAGTAATTAAGATTTGCATGGATTTCTGCAATCTTAATCAAGATTCCTTGAAGGATAACTACCCACTGTCAATCATGGACCATATTTTGCAGGTAGTAACTGGATCAGAAATGTTATCTATGATAGATGGTTTCTCTGATTATAATCAGATTGAAGTGGCTAGAGAAGATCAACATAAAACCACATTCACCACCACCTAGGGTACGTTTGTGTCTAGAAGAATGCCTTTTAGATTGATCAATGCCGACGCTGAACTTTTCAAAGGGATATGGATATGGCATTCGCATATTATAAAGACAAGATCATCATCATATACCTAGCTGACTTGACAATATTCTCAAAGAAGCGAGAAGATCACCTAAGAAATTTAGAGAAAATACTGTAAAGGTGTAGACTTCATAAGATATCTCTAAATCCAAAAAAGTCTGTGTTCCGGCGTTACGGAAGGGAAACTCCTAGGTCATATTGTTTCTAAGGAAGGAACTAATATCAATCCTGAGCATCATTCAAGCTATCAAGAACCTGCCCTTCGCCTACAAGTAAGCCTGGAGTCCACTCACTCTTTGGGAAGGTGAACGTTTTGAGAAGGTTTGTGCCAGATTTCGTCGAGTTGACTAAATAAATCACTGATATGATGAAAGGAAAATAATCCTTCAAATGGTCGAAGGAAGGTAGAGAGACATTTGAAAAAATCAAAGGTGCTATTGCAAAAGCCCCTACATTTTTGTGTCCTAATTTTAAAAAGGATTTCATAATATATTGTTATGCTTCAGCCGCACACAATCTCTATTATCCTGACTCAACACAATCAAGAGGGAATCGAATCTCCTATTTGCATTCATGAGTTCTGGGTTTAAGAAACATGAACTCAATTACACTCCCCCTTGAGAGGCATGCATACGTAGGTGGTGAGATCCCTGAAACACTTTAGGTACTATGTGTTGAATTCTCACACCAAAGTCTTAGTTTCTAGACACCATAGTTAAATCGATGCTGACACAACAGGAACTAGGATCTAAAAGAGGTAATTAGGTCTCCAAGATCTAGGAATATTATTTTGATATCAAGCCTACCAAGTTGGTTCGAGGAAGAGGACTCTGCCAACTCATCGTAGAAAATGAACCACGAGATGAGCTCTGAAGGAGAACCAGTTGAGGAAAATTTACCACTGGTAGTTTTTGTCAGTACCACAGACGAATGGTATTTTGATATATCCTACTTTCTCACATATGGTGAGTGTCTAGAGAATCTGACAGCTAAGGAAAAATGAGCTATCAAACTAAGAGTTTCAGGTACATCATTTGGGACAACACTTTGTTCAAGAAAGGAATTGACGACATGTTCCTCAGATGTGTTGATAAAGAGCAACAACCTAGGTTGTTGGAATCCTTTCACAATCATGCTTGCGGTGGTCATTTCTCTGGCCCGGTAACAGCTCATAAAATTTTGTGAGCACATTATTACTTGGCCCACTATGTTTTCCGATGCTCAGAAATGGGTGACAAAATGTGAAAGCTTGTCAGCAATTTGTTGGAAGACCAAAATTGGCAGCTTTTCCTTTGAAGCCAGTAGTCATTGAATAACCCTTTCAACAATGGGGTTTAGATTTCATCGGGGTTCTGAATCCTAATTCTAGTGCTGGTCATACTCACGTGCTCACTGCAACTGACTACTTTACAAAGTGGGTAGAAGGCTATACCAGTGAAACAAACATCTACTGCGGTAATCTGTGATTTCATCAAAGAAAATATATTAGTTTTGTTATGGAATTCCACACAAGATCGTGACGGACAATACCTCAAATTTTTCTTCTACAGAGATGATAGGTTTTTGTTATGGGTATGGGATATCTTTATCTCATTCGTCATATTACTACCCTCAGGGAAATGGTCAAGCATAATCTAGTAACAAAAACATCATTACTATCGTGCGCAAGTTAGTCAAAGAAAATCAAAGAACTTGGTACAAAAAGTTATATGATGCATTGTGGGCTGACCGCATAACTCCCAAAAGAGAAATCGGGATGTCTCCATTTCAAATTTTGTATGGAACCGATGCTCAAATTCCCATCACACTGGAGTTACCAGCATTAAAATTAGCCCAAGCAGTTGATGATGAATGCTTCACCAATGCATTAGATAAAAGGATCATGTTCCTAAGCAAGCTTGAGGAACAAAGAATTCAAGTGGAAAACAGAGATTGAGGAACATCAATCCAAGGTAAAGAGGTTGTTTGACAGGAAAAACAAAGAGAGGCAATTCCAAATCAATGACTTGGTTCTTCTCTGGGACAAGAGACATGAACCGAAAGGAAAGCATGGGAAGTTTGATTCGTTGTGGCTAGGCCCTTTTAAAATTAGACATTTATATGGAGATAGCACCTATTACTTGGCATATCCTGATGGAACTCAATTTCCTTTTCCCTATAGTGGGAAATATCTCAAGCACTATCAAAATTGAAAACGGGTTGTTCCCTGTATGTACATAAGTAATTAGGATTTTGGTTTGTTTCTTTTCCCCGTCTTTCGGTCTCCTCTTTTGTATCACCCCATTTTTGTGCCCCATCATTTTGAGATCATCTTCATGAATATTTTGGTCTGGGTTCGTTGCTGCGTCCATGAAGTCCTTGTCCCCAATTAGAGCCAGCTGTTATCAGCCAATTTTGACTTCGCAAAATTATTAAAAAAAACATAAAAATACATTAGAAATTTTGAAATTTTTCAAAAGTGTTACTTTGCGTGGTTTATCACTCTCATCATGACCGTCTCATTTTTGTGATCGTTCTGGTCTTCGTTTCATCCATTTTGGGTGAGAACTCCTCCCGCCAGGTCTCAAATCACGTTAAATGTTAAATATTAATTAATTAATTACTCTTTGTTTAATAAAATTAATTTTTAATAACTTTGGAGTATTTAATTAAATAAATATTAATTAAAATTCATTCGACAAGTTTTTTCTGGGGAAAAATAAGCTTCCGCTTCCCATTGCCGGGGATGCCAAATTGGCTTCCCGGGCCCGGATTTCCCCTTTCATGGAAAAATTGTTTTAAATCCCCACCTGTGGGATTTCTTCTCCCGATTTCCAAATTAATAAATTGGAAAATGGGCAAAAAAATCTCCCGATTTCCCACATGGGGAAATTAAATGGGGATTGCCAGCCCACTTTGCCATTTCCGTTGGCAATTAGCCATTGCTTTCCCCATTTCCCCCTAACAATTAATTCCACTACCCGGGAAGAGGGGAAGTTGGGTTAACCCTCATAAATTCCTCCGTCAAACTCATTGGAAAGAGTCGTAAAGCTTTCTAAATTTACTTCTTACTTCTTCTAAGAAACATAATAATATTTTTATCACATCCCTCAAACAATACTAGTCTGTGAATGCCATTGTGAAGGATAAATACATGCAAGAGGACAGTCCAAGCAAATGGCCATTGCAAAGGACTCTTCAACCAGTCCCAAAACAACCACGTGGGAGTAGGAGGACAATCATAAAAAATTTTTTCAAGCCCATTAAATCAAGGAGGATAGTTCCAAGAAAGTCCAAAGGGAAAGAATCTTTGAAGCAAAGTTTCCACGCCTTAGGAAAGGAGGAACTAAACCAATGAAGTAAAAATACCATGCATTAGATCAAGCATTGGCAAAGGAGGATAGGCCACAATGAGTCAGGAAAGTCAAAGTAATATCCACACATTTGCATAAACACACACAGTCATGAGAAATCTCCACGCATAGTCAAAGAAAAAGCCAGCACAGTGTGAAAGCATTAATCTCTACAGTTTAAGGGAGATAAAAGGATATTCACTACAGTCCAACACAGTAGTGCCACGTTCACATGTTAAAGGAAAAGAAAAGATTTTCACCACGTCATTCAATGCAAAGCATAGTCAATAAAATAAGGAATGCCCAGGTAATTTTAAGTAAAGGAAATAACAAGAGCCCATGAATGAGGATTCCAGAAGAAATCTCCATGCATTAGTCCAGTAAGGAAAGCACAATTCCACTGGGGGAGACAAAAGGTACAACAAAACAATTACAACAAAAAATAGGCCACGCATGGTGAAGAACCAATGCCAAGGAACGAAAAAAAGGACAAAGGCAACTAGGCAGAGAAATTCTTTAAAGAGAGCCACACAGCCACAATGCATTGTTCAGGATAAATTGTTTCCAACGCATGCAAGAATGCAAACTTCCAGAGTCCAAGCAAAATCCATTTTGCCCATGCCATCAAGGACGAAGAAATGTCACACATTTGCCAAACTGTAAGGTTAAAGAACAACATAGCAAAATATCCATGAATAGATAACCACTGACATGTCCAGACAAAATCCAAGAACAGTCCAAATAATAGAAGGCCATGTGGGAGAGGAGAGGAAAATCATAGAAATTCTTTTTCATGCAGAGGAAAGACAAAACAGTCCAGAGAAAACTATGAGGATCCCACACATTCATGTAAAGGAAGGCAGAAGTTACATTCACCAAATCCCATTTATCATTAAACCAAAGGAGAAGTTAGCAGATGTTCACATTGGAGGAAAAGAAATGGTGAATTAAAAAGATTAAAATTGGTCTTGCATAAAATCAATATAATCAGGAGAATTTAAAAAAAAATATTATTGTTGCCCGATCTGGAATTCGAGCTTAGTCTCGATATTTTTGTTTGTATTCACATTTTAAAAATTTGTAATTCGGGATCAATTATTATTATTATTTTTTAAATAATAATAATAATAATAATAATATTAAAGCAAGTCATATTTTTCTTGCATTGACAGGGGTTTCAGAGACTGAGACCCGACCCCGCTTGCATTGTTTTGCATGCCTGAGTCATTCTTCTGTGAAATTCATAATGGCCGAGAAATCTAACAAATCCATAGGAAGATAGAGGAAGCCAGTGGAGAAATCGAATAAGTCTGCACTCAAGTATGAATTCCAAGGAATCATCCCTCCCAGTTCCATTAAGTCAGCATATGACAATATCACTTGATACAAATCTGGGTCACATCAATGTGCAACAATTCTGTGAACAGGTGAAAACTGAAGGAAAAACCATATTCTCAGATAGGCTTTACCATAGTGGTCTACCTCAAGCAACAACATTTCCTGTCTTGGTGCAGTGTCCAGAACTGGTTATCACTTGTGCGGAGCATTATGATCCTGAGAGATGAGGAATTTTTAAAGATAATCACGAGCCTTTCCTCTTAATCACACCAGAGCACATTGAGGAATTGCTTGGCATACCTGACTTTCTTGAGAATGCGGATATCACTCGCCAGTCAGCACAAGAATTTTGGGATGAAGAACCCCTGAGATGGAGCAAGATGGTTAATAACAATTGGTTAGTGACCAAGAGGCCTCAAATTGACCAGCTTCCCAAAGAACTGTACCACATTGAGTTCGTGGAAGAAATCAGGGACATGATTACTCTCCTAAGTCAAGTTTTCGGTTTACCCTCTGCTAGGATTTTCCACCCATGGATGTATCAGTTTATCTGTATCATCCTTGCCAAGAAAGAGTTTGTGGATTGGGCCACCATCATCAGTAATACCCTTCACAAACAATTGATAGAAGTTAAGATGACTGGATGCTTCTACATGACATCGTATCTGACTTATGCAGTAGCAAGAAGAAAGCTATTTTTTGGACTCGAAACAAGAGGAGTCATGGGGCCATCAAATAGTGTCTTCCATTACTATCCGCAACTAAGTTTCAAAAATAGCTCTCACCATTTTAGAAGAGTCAACGATGCATTCACCTTCCGTGTGATTTGGAACCTGAATTGGAATACAAAGGAAAGATTTTCTAAAGAAGCCATGAGTGTCATTTCCCAATGGGGAACCTGGTTTATTCAATTTTCATCCTTTTCCTACATTCACATGAGTGGCTTTGCTTGGTACTCCATGGAAGCTTCCTAAGTACGTCAGTGATAGATGGGCATTAATGGAGCTTGCATGACAACTATTCCAAGTTCATTGTCTTCTCAGTGACAAGCACCATTCAAGAATTCATTTCCCAATCCAAATTGGGGAATACCAATGTCCAAATATTTTCAGTGCACAACTCATGGAAAAAGAGTTCACCCTCATCACAATTCATCCATATGTGAAGAGAGCCCAGTTTGATATCAATGGATATATGCAGAAGATTCTTGGAGAAAAGTATCAACATAACCCTACCATGGAAGATTTCTAGGCTTCCTGTTCAGACAAACATGAAGTAAGAAGATGAGAGTTTTCTCACCTAACACTTGCTTAGATCAAGGCCTTTCACATCAAGAACCCTCCTAATTCATTCATAAATGATGATGAAGATGTTATTGATCCCTCATATGATGCAGTTGCTTTTACCCCATTTCCTCGAATTGACTGGACCAAAAGAGATGAATTTTCTCTTGATAGCAAGAATCAACCGATTCTTGAAAGAAGCATATCTTGGTACAACAGAGAACTTGCCAAGTTACAATCAATTCAAGATCATACTTCAGGATCAAAAAAATTTCCAACACGAGGAGGTATTCATTCAACCAAAGCCCCTTCTCGATCAACCTCCATACCATCCAATCATACACAACAAGCAAGAAAGGAGTGGTTGCCAAAATCCACTTCACTGAATAATGTGCCACGAGGAGAAAAATCTAAAGACCCTAGCCCCGGTGAAGGAAGAGAGTGTGTATCAGGATTTTCTACTTCAAGTAGAGATTCTTCTACCCACATTGTTAATAGTGCTCTTAGAAGCTCGTGACAAATGATCCTCAGCCATGCTTTGCACAAGTGTCCACTCAGGTGCAGGTAGTCCAAATATCAAACACTTCGGAGCATGCAGTTAATGAAGAAATTTCCCAAAATCTCCTGAATGATCAGGAGGTGGATATTGAGGTTATTTCTCCTCAAATTGAGGTCGTGGATAGGATTCTTGTAGGATCTCATGATGTCGAGAACAATGAGAATATTTCTTCGAGCTCTAGGATTTTGTATGTGGAAATAGTGAATGATACTCCTTCCTGGGTTGATTCTGAAGTTAAGAAAAGGAAGAGGGTTGTCAAGGAAATTGACATTGATTTTGATGCCCTTTTCAAACTTTCAAATGATGTCATTCCCAAGAAGCCTAAGGTGCTTTCTCGAATAATGGTGGATAATGACGGAAATAGATTTGCAGATCTTACCATCCCACAAGTTGATAAGGAGCGTGATGCCATGACACCTGCTGATTATGAAGTTTCCAGACTTGGACTTGGGAGGTCCACATTAGAAAGTGACATGGCAATGGCTCGAGATTCAATTGATATCATGCTAAAGAGACTTGAGAAATATAAGTCTCAGAACTCTCAGCTCAAGGCTGAAAAGAATCAATTGGTGGAATATGTTCAACATCTGATAAATCCCATATCATCCACTTTCCCAGTACCTGATGCAGTGGCTGCCCCTGATGAAGAAACTCTCAATTTTTCAAAATAAATAAACACATTGGGCCATGTCACTAAAACTTGGCTTTCAGAGATTCTCGTTTTAGGCCAAGGGACGATCAAAACAACGGTTAAGCTCCATGAAGATGTCAGTGCGTATCTTGATCCAATTCTTTCTTTCAAGGAAACTTTTGTTTCTAATATATCAAATTTGGATGAGATATTGCCCCAGTTTGCAAGAGATGACGAGTATGGAATCCTCAGTTTTAGCCATTGAAGGAATTCTCGAATTTGAACATCGAGGGACACGTTTTCTTTGGTGTCTGCATCTCAAATCAAGGAAGACGCTTCTCGAGGATTCTATGATCCATTATGAGAGCATATGCAATGAAGCCTTCACTTCACTCACCTTGATTCAAGAATTCATAGCTGAGATCCCTTGCAACCTCGTAAATGAGCATAATCAAAGGTGTTCATCGGAACAGGTGGAAGAGCAATTTTCACAATTGTTTAAGGACATGTACACTCCCGCCAATAATTTCTCATCAGTTTCAATGGAGCGGTGCATCAAATTAAAGAACTTATTTGAGAACAGCTCAATCAAAGATTATTAATTTAAATAATATGCCAAGTAGGATTCTTGAATTGCAGGTATTTTGTGAGGCTATTCTTCGACCAAATGAACCTCCAGAAGAAGAAAAGATGTTTGAAACTTTGGGAAGGTTTAGATCCTTTCAACTAGAAAAAGTGACAGATCCTAATTTCACCGGCGGTTCAGGGAGATAGTTTTCTTGGTATCTAATGAAGTGGGAGAGTCCATTTCTCATACGTTTGAGATAGGCGGACCCCATTTCAATGGATAAGGCACTGGTTATTATTGTATATTTTAAAAAGTGGATTTTTAAGAAAAGGATGTTGTTATTTGCTTTCGGGAAACTGTGGATAACTTAAGTGATTTCTATTTTTAGTTTGTTTTTAATAAAGTTGGTTAGAAAAAGTTAAAGGTCACTTAAGTGCCTTATTTAATGATCATGTAAAACCCTAACTACTTTGTAACCAACTTTTGGGTTATAAAAGGAAGTGAGGGGCTCAATTGTAAAGGGTGACTTTGAGAGAGGAGAAGAAAATACTTTTGTGTTGCAAGCTTTGTTTCAAAGAAAGAAACTTTGTGTTATTTTGTGAAAACATTTTGGAGTTAATGAAATATGAACTTTGTGTCTCATTCATTGTCTCTTGTAACATTTGATGTTCTTATGTTCATTAGATGTTATATATTTGAATCTTGCATGCAAATATTGTCTTTGATCTTATTGTCAATGTTATTAATATGTTGTTCTAAGTTCACAGTGATCAAGCTCTGATTATCTACTTGCTCATGTGTGTTCCCTTTTACATATTCTTGTTTAGCTAACTCAAACTCTATTTTATTTGTGTTAGTTATTCATCTTTCCTCTTTATGTAATATTAGGCTCTATTTTTACCTAACTCTTGCATGTTCTTTCAATTCATTCCATTCCACTCCTTTCCTTCATTCCATTCCATCTCCCTCATTCACTTTTCTTTCCATTGATGTTCCAAAACACCCCCCACATACAATTTTGAATGTACAGATGTAAATACAGTTTTGGTTTTCATAAAGGTAGCCTCACCTTCATTGAGGAGGGACTTCGTTCCCACACTGTTGCATGTCATTTGCATGCGTGCAAATCCATATGCTAACTTGGCAGAATGGATTATAGATGATAAAAGAACGAGATATCCAACTTCATTCTTAACTCCACGCAACTAGTAAGATGTGAGGGCTCAAGACCGAGAGCCAATAAGGACGTGAGAAAAAGAAGATAACGATATGAAAATTAAGATGGTGGATGCCAAGACACAAGGTGTAACAGTGGTCAATTAGGGAGAATGTGATTCATCTCCAGTCAAGATTATATGGCCGATTTTAAGACGATTCACTTTATAGATCTTGACTAGACTTAGATCCATTGATGGCCTACTGTGTGGCAAGATCGATTGAAGGAATTTATGTTTCTCTTAACATGAGAAAATTCTTGGGATGTATATGATCAAATAATTTATATTCATATTTTTTGAATGCTTTAATCTGTGTGATTTTTTTTGAATTTACCCCCTACATCTTGCCCCATGCCACCAGTATGAGGCAAGGGCTCAACACTAAAGACAAAACATAGGCGAGTAAGGATACCTTCCTTTGTTCCCAATCTCACACTACTAGTAAGAAGTGTGGGTTCGTCACCAAATACTGCGAAGGACAAAAGGTGTAATAAGTTATTTTTTTATTTTTTATTTTATTTATTTTTCCTTGTTTTTTTATATTGTGCTTGTTGGGGAGGAATGCTTTCCCCCAAATGTCAGCCACATGTGACTAGAAGGACGCAAGGGTTCAACACTGTAGACTAAGATGGACTGTTAAAATATCTGTGTGAAGAAGTTTAATGCTTTGTGTTAAAGAGAGAGAGCTTGTTTAGAAGGAGGATTTTTCCATCAGTAAGTTTCTAGACAAAACCGTAGGTAAAAAGATATGGAATGGTAGAAACCATAACAAGGATGAGATACACAATGCCTAAGATGAACAATATTAACTTGTGTCGTATAGGTGAAGAATGTGGAGAGATGATGATGTCATGATTAAGATATTTTCCTATGTATAAAAAAATTAAAATTATTTGTTAAATGAGTTTATTGTGCAAGCAACATCCCATAGTGTGGAGAATACCAATGGATAAGATGTTTTTGCTTCTACATTTTTTATTTTCATCTTATCACTTTTGTAAATATGTTTATATGCTAATATTATTTGTATTATTTTCTTTAGTTCGTTGTTTTGTTTTCATCTTCAATACCATTATATCATTTTGAGAGATATATGGAAAGTAAGAGATGATAAATATATCACTTATATGTTTCACCTTTTCAAGATGTTACCTAATTAATAGGTTTCACTCTCTCGGATAAAGGTTGATAATAACTTTTATGAGAGAAATTATTTTGGTTTATAAGTGATTATCTTTTATGCAATGTGGTAAATTTTTTGGAGAATATCTTCATTAATATAATTAAATTTTATTTGGTCTTGTTGTGTCTTTTTGGAGTGTTTCTTTGATCTTTTGTTTAAGGTATGTACATCATGCGCGTATTCGACTCCCGATCCAAGTTGACTATGAGAGTTTCCCAGTTGACTTAGGTTGAACTCATTTTTTAACCTATATTAAATAAGACTCATAACTTAATCCAATTCTTAAGTATAATTAACATTAAACTGGTACTGATTCCTATCTTGACCTTTTGCATCTAGGAGAAAGGGTTGATTAGTTTTCTGATATAGGCTGTCTATTGATCAACATTGCCCACTCACCAATATTACATGTTGGTTGATTTCATACATTAGAAGTAAAGGTTCAAGTGAAGTCCTGAAGCGATTTAGGTACCTCACTTCATACTAAAAAATAAGCAAATTTTAGGTCATAAGGTGACTGAGGTCAAGTGGTTCAAGTAGTTTGAGTCGCATGCCTTCAGTTAGCACAATTGTTAAAACCTCTGGGTAACCCCCTAGTTGCCACAAGTTCCCCTCAGGACATGGATTTTAGGTTGTTATTTAGTGGGTATAAGGTTGTTGTTGAATGAAGCTAATCTATGTAATGAAAGTAGAGACTGATTTCAGTCATATCTCAATTGATGGTGGTTCCCGTAATGTACATTTAATGCATTTTTTCACTAGATATACCGATAATAGCATCATTATTAGTAAATGATAGAATACTTAGACATTAACGGGGGTTTATTTTCATATCTTTCTAGTATTACATAGGGACTCAATTATTTCATTCTTCATAGTCGTGCATCTAGCTGGTTCTATACTAGCTAGATAGTCATATATTTATATGGGAATATATTAGGGGAGGTTGATGAAGATTACCCAGTCTCAACCATCATTAAAAATATCTAAATTCTCAAGATTACTTATTCCATACATCACTGGTCACAACTAAAGTAAACCATTATGATGTCCTATATATAGATGACTAACAACGGTTATATGTTTCCACTTCTTGTTATGGAGGAGTGACTAGGTTCCTCACAAGAATTGGTTCATACTCTTTGGTTTTCACAAAGAGTTAGGAGACTCTTTTTAAAACACTAGACAGGGACAGAGGCATATCGTGTTTCATCAACTAGAACTCTAAAGGATTTATTTCCAACCATAAACGTGAGTGGCGGTTTAATATCACTTTGGTTGTGTAGAATTGTATTTTCTTTTATTAACCAAAGTATTTTGTATATTATTCCAGCTATATAGGGACCTTACTGAACATTTTTTAAGGTAAGGAAGGAATAATCTTGTTCTCCATCCCATTTTTAGAAGGCAAGCTATATGATGAGATATCTTCATGTCCTTATAATGTTCCATTCATACTGAGTTGGTGGTTAGCTATGCTAAAATGCATGTATTTCTCCAAAGCAATCTATTCATATAAATTGGATATAACAACCACCTTTCACTATTGGTACTTCACATGACGTATTAAATATGGAAATCAGAAATAAGCTTATAAAATCTCCTACATACTGATCCAATGAAATTTTCCTTTATGCAATCCAAGCTCTAACCTGATAACTATATCCTTAGAGGAGCTTTCTTGAAAACTCTCATGTATAAGACCTGTTGTTGGTTCAAAAATAAACCCAAAATTCCTTTATGGGTGACTTGTATTAATCGGTTATAGTCAGGATAGTATTAGTTTGTAGACATCACAAGTGGGGACATAAGAAATTCCTCCACTTAGACACTTCAGTACGTCGACCACATGGTCTTACTCACTTCATGTGGTTTCCCATATAGAAATTACAAATCGAGCCAAGTAGGTGGGTACGCCACTATTTTGCATCTAGTGGATTAGAAGTGTGTCTTGGGGATGTCCAAAGTATGGGAAAGAGGGGAAGTTCAATGGTCTCAAATGGAGTATGTGGGTTCAAATTTTCAGGTGGATGGGTAAGTGATCAAGTGAGTTTTACAGGTGAGGTGGACAGAGCAACTGGCAAGGTGAGGTGGATTAGGTCACATTTGAATGTACATAACTATTGGATGAAAACTTACAATATTCCATATCAACCATGTCCTTGAGGGGTCAAAATTATGAATGACAATTACAATAGAGAGGGGGTAAGGAATAAACTTAAATTATATACGTATCCATGAATTGATTTCATTTCTAATAAGCTAGAATAAATGGTAATGATAGATAGTAGGTTATTTGAGATGTGACGCATAACAAGTATAATACCAAATACATGTTAAGTTTACATTTTATGCACCTTTTGTCACATAGACTCAATTGGTAAGAGTCGCTTATATAAATAGAGGTTTGATGCCCCAAGTAAGCAGTAGGAGTGATCCCCCTCAAACTAGGCACTGATGATGCGGAATATGAGTTTCTAATAAGTGGGTGGTCTACATGACTATTACACAAGCATAATGTAACCAATAATCTAAGTAAACCTCAGAGAATGAGCATTCAAATATGTTATAGAAAACAATTGTTTATTACAATAATACTTCATGGTTGATATTCAAATAAATACAAGTATACGTCGACCAAGGTCCTTAATAGGAAATTATTCTCTTTATAATAAAATAAACAAGTTATTCACAAGAAGCATATCCAAGGTATACATTATTATTTTTCAAGAATCCATACATGTTGGTCAGGAGTAGGATTTTTCATGTATGATCTAGTACACTTAAACCTTTATGGGTTAGTTTAGAGTGAGAATACGTACAATGTTAAAATAAGGCAAACTTCATTGGGATTTAATAATCACGAGTGGAATTGATGCACAGCACCTAGAACAAGTGGATTCGGGTGTCCAAGAGGTAGGGTATGAATTGTGCATGGAATTGATTACTCATAATAAACCCACCATAAGAGTATGCCTTGTATAGAGTTAAGAATCTGCACATATCATTATATTTCCTTTCTTGTGCATGTCCATGTTCAAGGAATCTGCGATATATGACCCAAAGTTGGTTATGAAGGATTGAAATCAAAACTACGGCAGACTGTATGATGACTAAAAATTCACTGTGAAACCCTGGTTGTACTGCCATCACTTTAGCTCCTATGGGTGGAAACCTCTTAGGAGAATTCAGAACACACTTTTATAGGTGATAAACATTTTCTCAAAACTTTAGTCAAAAAGGCTCATAATTTTTAAGAAATAACCAACATTTGTTTAGATGCAAGATGGAGTCTAATTTTTAGAAGCCCACAAGTGTTATTTTAAATGGAGTCATGAAACTTTTCCATTGACATGATTTAAATTGGGTAATAGGCAAAACTGAAATCAAGTATGTCATAAACACTCATGGAGTCAATTGATAGAAATGGAATGGATTTCACCTGTTAAAAGTTTTAGAAATGATCCAATCATGTAAATTTATCTCATAATTGACCAACAACATCACTTGAAACACTCTCCCAAACAAGTCGTTTAGAGTCACTAAATCAGTTATGGAACCATACAATGAAGTGATAGAAAACCAAGTGTAGTGTGGGGTTTCATCCACACCAGCTTCTCTGCAAGTGGTTGAGAGTCCTTGGGAATCATCTCAGGTCAAGGGTTTTCATCCTTGAGAGAGAAATGGAAAAGGATGAAATAATTAATCAATCCTGTCACCAAGATATGTTAAATTCACCAAGTGGGGGGAATCAATGGAAACTCACTAGGGTAGAATGTGAATAGGAAAGTGAGCATCCTGATTATAACCACAAGGAGTGTTTTAAAAATGGCAAAAATGATGACTAGCCCCTTAAAGACGAAAGTACTTTTAAATATCTAATTAGTGGATGGTGGTCAAGCCTACATGCTCAAAATACTTTTATGCCCTAACTAGAGTCAAGCACCTTACATAGCCCCGGAGTGAATAGGGGCTTCTTAATAGGATACATGTAGTAATCCCATACAAATAGGGAGGAATATAGTGACGTGAAGGAATGTGTTGGTGGGTGCCATGAATCTTCCCCTTGGTCTATGGTCTTCCTTAGACCCATGGGTGAGTTAAGGTTGATTTTGGTTAAGGTCTTCAAGAGAGGTTAATCAGCCTTCGGGTGAAGAGAGACCTGGGCAGTTTCTGGGTAAAAGAGTTTGGCATGGGTCAGAGTAAAATATCCCAAGAAACATAGGCAAAGGTAAGTTATCCATTTAAGAGTACATAGGTCATGGGTAAGTTTTAGAAACAAAGGCATGGGTGCAGTGGGTCCTGTATAACTTATGTCCATCATTGAATAGGTATGAGTAGGGTATAAGATCAAATATGCATCTTTAAATATGGGTATGTTAACTATTTTTCTATCAACACTCATATCAAGGTAATGTTTTAAAGAAAAACCCTTCATACCCAACAACAAAATAAAATACAAATTAGGAAAAGCTTCCATAAAAATTACATAATATGGTGAATGTAAAAATACAACCATATAACCAACATGACAACAATAAGAATGTGTGTGTGTGTGTGTGTACACATATGCATTCAACCCTGTATAAGACATATTTTCCATACCAGTCAATAATTTGATACCTAGAGAACAAAGCATATTTTTTATATGTTTTTATTTTAAGAAAAGAACACCATGCTTGGAATGCAAAGACCAAAAATGTCAAGATTTCTCACCATCAACTCTAACTTATAGATTGATCCACATGGTTACCTACCTTCAATTCATGTTTTTCTCAAGGATACACCCATAATGGGTTTTAAATATTTTCATCCTTTACTTTATAAGCATGCATCTACTACTGTCATTCGTAAATTCTCAAAAATAAAATTGGTAGAAATAGTCTTCTTTTGGGGATAGACTATGAACAATACAACTAGCTTTGTATAGTTGTCCTTCGAGGGAACAATCTATTTAGAGCAGTAAGAAGGAGTAGATGTCCTTTTTGAGGGAGTCATCTTGTGAGAGGAAGTTTGACTCAAGGAGTTGAATCCCATATTATTTCTGAGAATATTTTTTCTTTTGGACTTTTAAGTCATGGACAAGACTATAGAGAATGATAGACTCCTATTATGAGACAAAACCATAGCACACACAATGGTTGTAACATCCTCATTTCAAAATACCAGAACAAGGGAATTTTTTTTTTTTTTTTGATAACGTTCACTGTTATGAATTATAAAATTCAAACACACGTTCAAGTTTTAATAATTGTTCTCTGCCCAAACAACACTGTTTGGATCACACAATTTCCTTTTAAAACGAATGTTCCCTGTTCGCATATTTACAATATGGAACACACATTCAATGCCATTCAATCTGATAATAGATTCTATATGCTGTTGTAAATGACTCGAGGAACTACCGATCTTCCATTTTCATGGCTCGGAGTTTCGATGATCCTTCATTTCATGACTCGGCAACAACCGATCCTTCATGTTCATGACTCAGCAACAACCGATCCTTCATGTTTGTTTATGCATGGTATATTATATATACCTGTTCTCATAACCAATTCCGGTTATCGAAGTGATCCACTTAAGAAGCCTATCTAAATATCTATTACTGATATTCATCTGACATCCTGCATCTTAAATTAAGTGATAAGGACAACGCAACCAGCAATTGCGATACTTTGGCCAAAGATTTTCACATGCTTTGCATGATCATATTCCTGGATGTGATACACATCAACGGAATACGTCCTTCACTTCACTTCACCTGTTATCTAGAATGGTCTTTCCTGGTTCCTACCAGTCCTCTTTGTTTAAGGTTAGTTTAAACTTCCAATTACAGTTAGTAATATGAACGAGTATAGGAAGGCACTCCCGGTAACTAAAGATACGCAGACATACAGTGTTGTTTCCCCATGACCTCGTGTGTCTAGTTATCTTTAGTATTCCGGAGTCACTCCGTATACTAGATCATACTCCTATCCCCTGTCCATAGTTACACATTCAGCCTATGTATTCTTGATGTTTTAATTCAGGAGGGCATTGCAATATGTCAGCTGCAACAGTGTGTTGTCATGAAGACCCCGTCTTCATGGAGACACCTTGCTGTAGCTGGCGTATGCCAATGTCCTACGGAATTCTCCCATCGAGAATACACATCTTGCTCAAGTGCTTCGGATATGATTTTAATAATTAAAATCAACTTTCAGCATCCACGCTGATCTCTTGATCCTCGTTTCCGTTACAGTTGTATAGGGCTAAGAGGGACTAAACCCGTCCATTAGCTTGCCATGCATCTTCTCCTTTGTATCGAAGGGCTACATTTCCCTACTTGGTTCACTTCTTAATCATTAGATTTAGCAGTCCGTACCGACGGACGTGATAAGTTTAACCTATTAAACTTAGCCAAGATTTTCCAACTGCGACAAGATTCATAATTCTAACTTATTAGACGTCATTCATACGAGGTCTAAATTTCAAGAAATGTATTCATTTGTTCTCCTTAACGTCATATAGTTAAGGTCCATTAGTTATGGATATATCTATCTTATATCCTTTATTCTGAAATTATCAAATGGGATCATTAATGGAGTTCGAAAGCGAAGTTCGATTACTCCGAAGTTGAATTGATATTCCTTAGCTCCTAAGCTAATCCTGAATACCTTCTGATTATGGAATCATATTCTTCCTAATCCTTTTTAATGTCAATTAAAAATTCATCTTTACCCAAGTATGAACTAATTGCATTTTTCAACTTAAAAGTTACATTTAAGTAAGAATAGATATCAGTTTCCATTTAGCATCCATCCAAGGACAAATAAACAAATCCAAATCAAGAAATAACATTATATTTCCAGATTAGACAACAAAATCAAACTGATATAATAATTGAAAATATCACACTTGTAATTGTATTCAATATTTCATGTCATAATCTGTACATTTGCCAATCCAGCATAGTTTACATAAAACATCCATATAACTCATGGACAGAAGAATATATTTTCTTCTTTTCACAATTCCTCGAAGAGGAATAAAAGCAACAATTACAATTCATTATCAACAATCAAAAGCATCAGAAAACAACCAAGTCTTCATTCTAATCAAAATCCATCTGCAAAATGAATTGCACGGGTCAGTTCAATGAACTGAGCATATTAAGCACTTATCCTTAAAATAAGGTGCTTCAACTAACTGTCTCAATAAAATAACCCTGCTTTTATGAAACGACAGTTAAACATCAATCACGAAATAGGCACAAAAGAAAGATCAGCATAACAACGGAACTATCAGAATATTATCACAATCAGCAATAAGACTGTTGTCCTGTTTCCACATAATATTAAACATACTGTTATCCTTTCCACGCCTTTCATTAATAATAAATGCAAAGGATGAAACTAACTGAAATGTAACTCATTACTTTCCTTCCAGTTCGTGTATTAAATTCAAAGCAATCAAGTACAGACAAGAAAGTGAACAACAATGCATATAGTTGCTCCCATCTAAGCACTATAAAAACTCATTGTTCACGAATTCCAGATTTCCAACTGAATGAAAGAAGAAAAGATCATTTTTCCAAGTCATTCATTCATATCTCTATTTCTTTCCACATGACTGTCCTAACAGTGGAATCCAAACGAAAGACAATTCAAGATAACAGTTCAGAGTGAAACTTACAAAATCCATTCGGAATTCACTTTCCGGCAGCAAGAATAATTTCATTTATAATCCGCTTAAAATGAAAACAGGGAAGAATTCATCATCCATATCCATACTTCATTTGAATCAGACTCATATGAAAATCCGAAACAGGTTAGTACAACATTATGTTCATCCAAGATTAAACAGTACAAGGATGCAAACCATATTTTTATCATACTAAAAGAAACTATATTTCTTTCACTGTATGCTAAACAGACAAATAGTATTTCAATCATGCAGTCAATTAATCACATGATTTCCTAATTCTATGAACGTATCCCGTTCAGAATAACATTTATTCATTACTGTTACCTACAGTAAGTCCAATATTCACATGACTATGAATTTCACCAAGTTAGAACAGCAGGCAGAAGAAGGATTCCCTTCCAACAAATGATTCTACCCAATCCATTTTCCAAGATCGTAATAGTATGCAAAACTCCAGAATGCAAAATCAGATGTCATTACCTTTAGCAAGGTAAACCGTACAGGGTGTCATTACACGAATCTAGTACAGTCAAGACATCCCACACAACAAAACTAACTTTCTATGCATTTATTCTTTGTACAACAATGCAAGAATAAGACATAATCACCAAAACAATTCGATCATAAAGGACCGATCAACATTAATAAACACAACTAATCATCATACCTTCCTAGCAAGAAACAGTATGTTTCTCTATGAGTTCAGAAGGAAAAACTATTCCCTTTTTCCAACTCTCACGAACGTTCATATAAAATTTTAATGTCCATTCCTTTAAAATATAAAATACCATTTCATCATAATCCCGAAACAGCAAAGGAAGAGAGAAGTCTTATCTCTTTTAAGCAAGAAAGGAAAAGAACAGCCAAAACGTGTTATCTTTTCTTTCCCCAAGGCCATTCGTATACTCATAAAGAAAACAATGTTGTATTCATAATAATCAACACAACAGAGAGAAAAAGGAACTATTTCCTTTCCAAAAGAAGTTTCAGTATAGAACGACCTTAAACATCTCATACATCCTGTACCACCATACCACGAAAGCCCGTATAACAAAGAACATTCACATAGTAGTGAAAACAACCCACACTGTCTACTAGATCCTTATGTAATACTTAAATAGTGAAGTAATCATTCCTTAGAATTCGAAAGGAAATGTCATGCCTTTAAATCCCGAGACAGCAGATAGTAAACAACAAAAGATCTTATTTCCTCAATGAAGTTTTAACACAAAAACGACATCAAGCCGCGCACACAACATTCACTATCTTATCACCAAAGTTCATGTGACAAAGACAATCATACAGCAATAAGATGACCAATACTACCTGCACAGTTCCTTATCAACCCCTTTTTTTTTATAAGAAAACCAGTTCGACTCCATCTAACGTCAAAAACCAGCACAGCATGGAGGTATTCCATTCAAGAAGTGCAAGACAGATAAACACAGCAACAGGGAACAATTTTCCTATTATTCCAAAAATATCAGCAAGGGTCGACGAACCCAACTCACAGCAACACTTCTCAACTGTATTCTACTTCCATTTACATGCAAGACAGTTCCAACACAGCAACATGGAGACGATTCCAAAGAAAGGGAACGATCACACAACCTGTTCTAATTTCCACACAACATGTACAGAGAAAGAGATTGTCTATTTCATTCCACAATACTATCTACAATCACTACAGTAATTCACATTTTAACTCGATTCGTGCAAAAACGCATCAAGGCCGAGCAACCAGAAGCCATTTTTCTTATCATTTCCCAAAGAAAAGAAAGCAAGAACCAACAAAATCCAAATCAAATCGATTCAACAGCAATCATACAATCCAAACCCAAGAGCAGGGTTGTTTTAATGAAACACTTAATCAAAGCAAAGATTTTTAAAGAGAAGGGCTTAACATGCCTGAAATCCCTTTTCCTGAACTCGAAGAAAGATCCGTTTGCCGCGTTTTTCCTTCCACCACGACAACACAAACTTCCCAGCACTCCTTTCTTCTTCAGGCTTAACAACAGCCTCCAAATCTCCAAGAAAATGTCAAATGCCAAGAGCTGGTTCGACTGAACCAGACCAGAAAAACCAAATGCAGAGCAACTTTACCAAAACCAAATCAAAACAATGAAAAATCAAATTCCCTCATATGCTTTCCAAGGCGAACTGGTCGCGGGGACCGAAAACAATTAATGCAATTAAGGCTCTGCCCTTTTTCCTTACCTTCCAGGCCACCGCCACTTGGGTTGGCGAACTCAATTTTCAAATTTACAAGCAAAAAATCAAATTTGGCTCTATCTCCAAATAGATGCCTCTATTTCCTACCTGCCTCGCCAAAACTGGCGCTGTCCACGTATGGACTGTTTATTAAATGCCAATGAATGCCTTTCCTTCATCCTTATCCCTTCCCTCCAAGGGTCTGCACACCCCTTAGATTAGGATTAGTTTAGGTTGCATATAGTATTCAACCTAGGTCTTAGTTTAGCCTTAGGTTATTAGGGCTTAGGTTATTTTCCCCCTTTTTTTCTTTTTTTTTTTTATAATTTAAAAATCCACTTAGGATAGTAGGGTAGGATGCATGTTAGGACTTAGTATTAATTTAGGGTTTAATTCATACTAACCACTAACACTAACAACTTCCATCCAGCCTCCCTACTAACATTCACGTTAATGCAGAGCAGGACGTTCTGTCCTTCAGATTACGTGCCAAGGCCACCCGTGTCCAGGCATTTCTTGCCTCACGAGGTCCCAAGTTCGACAGTACAGGGTTCAAGAATCGAACCCCTGTCGTTGGCATCTACGTGCTAGCTATTCACACCTGCAATCAGGCGCTGCACATTCATAACAATCTCGGGTTCGGTTCAAGTGTGAATCGACACAGAAATCACAAGAGGACCTCAGCATACTTGGATCAATGGAATTGATTCAAGGTATGCTGTCAATCAGTAACAAGAGTTTAGCAAGTATACGACAATTTGTCGTCACATCAGCAAACACACAAGTACAATAAATGCTGTCCTAACCATAAATCGCAGCATGCAAGAATCTAATGTTAGCAACACATTCTCTTAAGATCAGAACATATCTTAACATGTTTGCCTTCATTTCAGAAGTTATAACAACATGTAAAACATTCATCAAGATAGTTTGCAAAATCAGAGTGTTACAATGGTTATGCATGAAGGGGGATTTTTTAAACGATGAATGACCATGAGATTTCATCTAGAAGAGACAAAAAGTATCCATGAGAATCAAGCCACGAGTAGAGCCGCGGTACTCAAATGGAAGATAAGGTGAAAAAGTGGCGGAAAATCACAGACATCTCCTCTAATCATTACTTTCTATGATTATGACTATCATGCTACATTCTCTTTTGATCACTTGCACATTAGTGCTTCTATGGGATCAACTCCTATTGATAACACTATCATCAATCCATCATTTTGTGTTAGTGCGTGTTTTATTACACTTCATTTTGCTATCAGTTTTACACTCTCGCAAATTTTATATCTAATTCCTAACTTGTACGGTTTTGTCAAGCTTCCGGTCACTATTGGTCCTCTTACCATGCTTGTGCCTTTTCTTGTGGCACCATCAGTCAAAGGGTGTGACATGCTCTTAGGTCTCCCATGGCTCCGCATAACTCAGGATGTGTCACTACCAGAAATGGGAATGATACAAGATTTGGATGAACCCAAATTGACCATTCTTTGAAATAATATTTTGGAGCATGCCATACAAAAGGGTCAAGAACAAATTATAAAAACCAACCCTTCACTAATTTCTCGAACCGTTAGCTTTTTGAATTTTTTTTTTCTAGGTTCCTTCATTGTCACTTATTTCAGACTTTTGTATGTTTGGATCCACCAATAACCTTAGATTTCACACCCGAACCTACAAAACAAATCCTAGTTATCTCACAACACACTCAAACAATCATTAAATCTAAAAATAAAATATGCAAGTGCTTGAGTTGGATCGACCTCAACGGTCACCCCATTCGTGAGTCATTGAGCACTGCACTACATTTCAAACTCATTGTGGTTCTCCTAGTGCTTTGTGCAAAGCTGTATTCAACTATCCCTTAACCTAGGTTGGCCCTTGTTCCTCAACATTGATAGTGAGATATGCTACTTCGTCCCAATAAAAACCATTGCATGTAGATGATAAATTCATATTTATGCCCTCCCATGATGTTTATACAATACACAAATGTATCTTTTTCCTCTTTAGTTCATTAGGTAGTAGATAGATAAGTTCTTTGTTAGGTAATATATGCTTATAGTGAGCTTGTATATATAGGATTTCTTAATTTAAAATTCAGACCTTAGTGTCGGGAAAGGCCAACACAAAACATATAATTTGAAAGCAAAAAAGTAACAAATGGGCCCATAAAGAGAAAATATCCGAAAAGAAAAAGGGGCCAAGACTGTATAAAAGGGTCATGAACGTAGTACAATCTCTCTACCCTATTGTATGATCTTGGACCATGTTCTAAAAAGGGACATTAAATGGATACTACCAAAGATCTATGTAAAATGGATTAAAATCAAATAAAAAAGGGAAAACAGTGGGACACAAGGTGAAGTCAAGCAATACAGAGAAAAGTAACAAAAGATTCGTGCCACTAAGACCTAGTTTAGTTATTCGAAACTCACACCTATATAAGTACAACAAAAGCATAATGGAATAATATTTTTTTGCAATTTTTAGTATCTACATTGCTTTATCGTTCATTCATACAATATTAATCATCCAAAGCAATAATACATCCTTGTGCATCATTCATGAACTCTGGGTCTTTTGTCACTAAATCCTTGGATGAGACCATACAAATAGGCCCAGGACAAACTATGGTCTGGGTTGACTTGTAGGGTCCCATAGCCTCTCTCATAATGACTCTTTTCTTAATTAAAGAATCTTATGTGCATCATTTCATCTTTCCCGAGTCAACCATAATACCAATATATAACCTTTAGAAGCCTGTATAAGCAAGTTAAATGCACTTCATAACTCATATGACATTCTCATAAGCATATATTGAAATTATCATATTATAGCACTCAAGGCTCTCATAAATATTTCTGAAGTAGTTACACATCCTTTAGACTAGCCACTACATAAGTTTGAAGCGCTCAAACCATGTGTAATAGTTCAACTTCCTCCATTACCAACCATGCAAATGTCCTAAAGCAATATCATATCAAGAGTAAGTCACTCCAAGCATTGTCAAATATATTAAGGAATAAAGGAGATTAGTCTTAGCATCTATAGCACACCGCAACACACTACTACTATATTGGGTACATTTCTATTCTATCTATACTCATGCTCGCTATCTATGCATCCATAGACAAAAGGAAAAACATAGGGGTTGGCTTAGATTACATAAACTATTTGCACCAAAACTAGGAAGATTACATGACGTTTGTTCATGCTCGGGGGGTGTAGTGCAACACTTGGATTAGTTCAGCAGGGGTTGACTGTCAGGGTTAGTTTAGCCTCATCCACACACAAATTTCTCCTTTTTTAATCTAATTACTTCATAAAGTTTGTTTCAGGTATATAGGATTTCTATTTGTCAAAGGTTAGTACAAGTGGTGTCGAAAGTGTGCAGTCCCTAACGATAGATAACGACAACCATTTCTAGATTATCAATGAGAAAGTGAACTTATAGAGCTCTACCATTTACACGTTTGAAACTAATTGAAGCATGTTCAATCTATACTGTACCACAACCAAATTTGTATGAATTTGTATAGAAGCATTTCACAAACACAACATCAAGAATAAAGCATTTCCAAATTCAGATCGGTTTTTCCACTAAGTCTATATACCCATAACACTTTTGTACATCTCTATGCAAGAGGTGTCGAAGGTGTGCAATCCCTAATAATAGATAACGCCAACTACTTCTAGACTTTCAATGGGAAAGTGAAGTTATAAAGCTCCGCCATTTACACATTTGAAACTGATGTAAACATGCTCAAATTGTACTACACCACAATCAAATTTATATGAATTTGTATAGAAATATTTTCGAGACACAATATCAATCAACATTTCCAACAAGTCTATACACCCATTAACGCAGCTAAATCTTTATCCCTTTGTGTATTTAAATCAATCATTCCATCATTAGATCATCATTTATTATATCAAAAACTCTATTTCGATTTATTTATTAACGTTTATTAGTTAATCACTATATTCGACTTGTAACATTCTTTACTCGAGCACTTAGACCATTGGATCTCATAAAAATTATGAAAATATTTCATTTCTACTAATAAACCAACAAAAAACACGTGTTGACTGCAGGGTGAAAGGCCAGGAAAACACAGGGGGTACAGGACGATATAGAAATCAAAGAGAGGTTTTGAAGCGAATAGAAGAGCATCTTATATGCACTTTTGAGGGCATACAAGAAACAGAGTCGGCAGCCAAAGAAGAAATTCTTCTCTCTTCATCTTCTTTGTTGCTGCTGTTACGGCTACCGCCACCACCATTTTCTG
Source organism: Taxus chinensis (assembly GCA_019776745.2). Taxonomy (NCBI): domain Eukaryota; kingdom Viridiplantae; phylum Streptophyta; class Pinopsida; order Cupressales; family Taxaceae; genus Taxus; species Taxus chinensis. The sequence continues at coordinate 613,295,328 of CM034155.1, read as the reverse complement.
TTTAAGCCTTTGATTTTATTTTGGGCTTTTAGATCTTTCCAAGTATTCCACCATGGAAGACGATTGGGGTAAGTTTCTTCTATTAGCTATTTTTGTTTCTTTTAATTTTTCTTGTTACCTGACTCCATTTGAAGATTGGTAAGCCTCCCCTTTCTTTTAGGGCTTCGCTTTCTATTTTAGGTTTTTATGGTCTTCGATCTCTAAATTTACATCAGACTTGAAAACCTGGTTTGAATTAGTATTAAAAATCTAGCGAAGTGGGTCTGGGAAAATTATTGGGCGGTTGGATTTTCCCACCCGTCTTCGGATCGATTCCCGTTAGTCATTGTTTGTAAATGCCAGAAACAATAAAAAAAATCGACTTTAGGGGAATTAGAGTTTCAGACACTTTTATTTTGGAGAATTAGAATTAAACCATATGACGCACAATTATTAGGTTTCCATTTTTATTTATGGTGGATTGGGGGATTGGTTATTTGTAACTGATATGATGGGTTCAATAGCTCATTATTTTTTATAATCATGATTGACTAGTCTGAGAAGGGCTTTTGTGCTTCCTTGGAACCATCTAGTTGAGGTTTTGTCCAAATTAAACTATTGTTGGTGTCTTGTTAAAATACGAAGGTTATTGCAGGAAAACATCAAACTAATGAGCGACGGGGATATGCCTTTTCATCAAAGGGATAGGCTGAAAATTAGTGGGATAATACTCTGACTGCATTCTAAAATTTTGCGAATATGCAAAAAGAAAGAGAGAAACCCAAGCAGAAAATGCAATTTCGTGGTTGTTCAACGGACTTAAAAGTAAATAAAGATGCAATTTCTAATCACGAGTGCAAAATTAAAACCCAAGCAGAAAATGAGGGGACCCAGAGTTTAAACTTAGGATTTGAGTCAATGATAATGCTGATTGAAACTCAGTGTCCCCATTTCGAGTATCTGCAAGTAAATGCCATGCATTCATGAACTTAATGTAATTATGGGTCTTTGGCATTTTTGTATCGACCTAGTTTATCACTGCCACTTCTAGTAGTACGTTGCATATGAAATTTACAACTGCTCACAAATGATGTGCAGAATCAGAAGATTTTGTGCCAGTTGCTCCAATAGTTGCTAAGGAGAAGCCAAAAAGCTTATGGGATGATGAAGATGCTGAAGAAGAAGAAGTAAAAGAGTCTTGGGAGGACGAAGACAATCCTGCTCCAGTAAGATATATTTAAAATTCTAGCCATGCTTTTTAAAATCTATTCAGAGTTTCTCTGCAAAATGTTTGTTACGTGATTTTGTCATGGGATAATTTTTTTTTTATAAAATTAAGTTAATAATGTGGCGATTTAATTTATCTGAATGTATTTAAGGACAGAAGCCTGCTTGTTGGAGTATGTTGTGACTCGTTGTAATGAGAATTCTTGATTTTCTGAAGTGGAATTCAGGTTAAGAAGTCTATTTATTATTTACTATTTACTATTTAGTCATCTTACTTCTGCGAGATTGAGATATCTGCACAACTTATTTGATTGCAAAGAATAAAGAAACAAAGGAAGAAATCGCATAGATGTTCACAAATCAACCAAAGGTAATTGGAATCAGAAGTTTGGAAAGTTACAACGGCTAAACAGGAATATTAAAACTAGGAAGCAATACAATGAAATAAGAGTGCGGAGGTAAACCCTAGACAAGTCAGTATATACAGTTTTTATATAATAAGAAATACGTGTAACTACTATTAATTATTGGCCTCAAATGCTATTTCAAGAGTGTGGTTTATCCATTTTTGATATGAAGACACCTTCAAACCCTTCGAGCTTCTCTTTTCATGAGATTAATGATCAAATTACCACATCCGTCTCTATGGTTCTGATAGTTAGCTGAGTTAGAATGACAGGTTATAATTAGTTTCATTTGCTATACTTCTAGTGGTCTTTAGGAAGTCTTGTGTATCGAAATTTGGCTCGAGTCCAAGATAAAATAGTCAAATTCATAGTTTGAAAGTAAAATTCTGTGCATGAAAGCAAAATTCTATGTATTTATTTCCTTTAGTTTCTACCATATGTATTTTAGCAGCAGGTGCTCCATAAAGTGTATAATTTATCATGGTTAACTTTTCATTTGTTATTTATGTGCGGTATACCTTTACACGGTCAGACAATACATTTTGCGCATAAGAGTTTTAAATCCCTACAAAGTTGTGACGTCAGATGTTTGGCAATGACATTTTTCTACTCAGCTATATTATTGAAATATTCATTTGGGAGAATTTTATGGATTTTGTATGTCAACCATTGGAAGTGTTTTTGATTTCAAAATTTCCTAGAAAGTAATTTTTTTGTTTGGCCTAGCTCAATTTTTTTTAATTTTCATGGCCAATGAAATTATTCTTGTAAGAAGTTTGGCCAGGTTTATAAGACTAATCAATCTTTTGTTTTGCTAATATACCGGTTTCTGGGTTGGGTTTTATGTTTTTGGGACGCTACATGTGTATAACTAATATAATGTGTAGCTTTTCTATTTCTAATGTTGTTTGTTCACATATTGTTGTGTTGATGTGTATTTAATCTAGTTTCTTTTTGTTTTTTCTGTTGACGGTCATTTTATGCTTCAGTTGGGAGCACCCAAGTTTAGGTTAATTATGAGCATTTCATGAACACATCTATTGTTGTTCAAAATTTTCCTTTTCTAGCAATAAAAGTAGGAAGGAGAAACATGATGAAGGGACACAAAAATCAATGCTTATACGGAATCCTTGCTGTGCCCTAAGTTGAAGTCGCGTTTGGTGCTGCAGTGAATCACATGCCTGATATTTCCAAAAATGCTACTGTGAATGCCTAGCTTATTATTTCAATAAATCTTTGTGTGGCTTCTTCTCAAAACCCCCTGCCATTGCTTCTAGAAAATTCTAGAAGGAAAGCTGGGTGGTGAACTTTCTGGTATGTCCCATGAAGAAATATCTATGTGGCGAACTTGTTTCTATTTTTGGTGGTGGACAAGCTTCTGGTGTAGGGAAGGATCCGTGTTTATAATTTCAAAGTTCTCACACGTCCGGTGGGGAGGATGCTCATGGCGGTCCATTGGTGGCCAAAACAGAGACGTTTGGTTTTTTCAAAGCTTCCATTCTGAAGCCTCACCCCAACCTTCTATTTGGAAAGTCATTGCACGTCCTTGGTGTAATTCCTGATACTGACTATGGTTCTAGGTAATCCTGTTTTTCTTGAACTTTTTGCCAAGGCTGGTGTTTTTTAGAAAGCAAATACCAACCATACTGTTAAACTAGAAGGGTCAGGTTGAGACTTACAAGTCCTTGTTTTATTTGTTGTTTTCATAGCCTTTGGCTTACCCTTCCGACATTGAACAAACAGATTTCCCTGATTTGCCCCCCCGCCCCCCCCCTCAGATTGACAATTCCATTTATCCTAGTGCCTGGGGTTTCTTCATTGTTTTCCAAACTCAGGCCAAATAGGAAGCTATTATCAACTGGGGCCTTTGGTTTTGTAAAGGGGCTTTGCTTGTTTCTCAAATCCCAGTTCCCTGGCTTCAACCTGACTCTAGAATCCCTCCTTTTTATGCTGGACCCCCAAATTGTCCTTTTTAACTCTTCGAAATGTAAAGCAATTAGGGAGCCTATTAGGTGGTTTATTACTCTAGCACTCCACAGAAATAGATTTAGGAACACGTGTTTTCAAACATTGTGTGGAAGTGGAAGTTAACCACAGATGACCAAATGAACTAATAATAGAATGGAAGGTTACAATTAGGGAACAGAAATAGATGTAGGAACACGTGTTTTCAAACATTGTGTGGAAGTGGAAGTTAGCCACAGATGACCAAATGAACTAATAATAGAATGGAAGGGTACAATTAGGGATTGAAAGTTGCAAAAATGTTGCTTTTCGATTCTGACTTTGCTTTTAATATGGACGTTTAGCCTCGAAATTTCCTTGGGCAGCAAACCTGCAACCTTGCTCATCTAGCAATGATGGTGTTGAGCCTGATGACAGGTTGATTACAATGAGAGGAAGATATAAGCAGAAGGCTTCCTGATGGAAAAATGCTTCCACAAATATTTGGTTGTTGAAACTTCCTTGGAGTATTTGAATTTAGGTGAAGATGGGTCTAAGACTGCATACTGATGCAATGAAGGAACTGAATTGCAGTTTTTCGAGGAGATTTTGATTTTGGTCTATTTGGCTGCTATGGGCAGATTGAGTTGATACTTGTATCTTCCGACAGGGAAAGAAGTGTGAATATAAAAGTCCCAGCCCACCTCCATTGGTTTTGCAATGCCAGCAGAATTATGGATGTTGGTCTTAAGAGGTTATGACTGAGTAAATGTAACTGTAATTGTATCCACTTGTTTTATATTATTTTCCTCTCTAATTCTTGGATTTATTTGTTTGATGCAATCTGTTTTTGGCCGTGTTAAAGGAGAATACTGTTCCTATCTTATATTTTAGAAAATAGTTTGTGTGCATCCTGTTTATCACGCATTTAAAAAGTTATGAAGCTTAGGTTATGTTCTTTGAAGTAAATTAGTAAGATGAATTTAGTTGCCCATGCTAAAATTCTAACCTTTCTGGTAGATCGATACTGAACTAGGTTTCTCTTGGTAGTGATACCTATAATATAATAAAAAGTTTAAACAGTTAATCAGAAGAAAGGAAAGAAGAAAGAAAGCATATGGAAAGAAAAAAAGAAAAAATTAACTGTACTAATGTATATAATAAATAGTACGGAAGTTACAAAAAGTATGAAATAGTAACAGCAGAAGAAAAAGCAAAAGAAGAAGAATAAAACTATATGGAAAGGTAAAAAGAATAAATGAATTCTACTAAGGTCCACAAATGACCAGAGTAAGTCAGTGGGACTCAAAAGTACATCATTAAAATAGCTAATTAGGAGTGCAAAAAGAATTGACCACCAAAATATTATCTAAAACTAGAACTAGGAAGCAGTGAAAGCCAATAGAAAGGAGGTGAACCCAAAAAGGTTAAACCCTAGATGTGTCAGTTTATCCAAAAGCTGCACGATAAAAAATAAATTAATAGTCACACATAATCACAAAGCTCTGAAGTAAATTGACATTTTTTTGTCATATGTTGACAAAATATATACTAAACTAAACCAGTTATATGTAATGAACATATTGAAGTCCACAAATACAAAACATATACATCAGAAAACTGAGCCTTGTCTTTAGTAAATCCTTCATTTGAAAGCTGTGTCAAGGAAGCTCTTCTATTAATGTGAAACATAGCACCTCTGAGTTAGATTGCACATTTTCAGTACCATTAGTAGGATATAATATATAACTTGCTGAATGCTATCAATTACATCAGAAATTTGACCCATAAAATGCACATTCTCATCATCCTTATCAGCATAATGTACATTATAATTACTATTAGGAAGTTGATATAAAACATGCTGAATGTTACGATGAATTAAGGTAGGAGGCTTAACTCATTGAAGAACATGTAGAGCCTCGAGAAGAAGGATTAAGAGATGACACTAACAAGTTTGGTAAAAGCTACCTTTTTGGAATCACATTAGGTTGTCAGTCTCTTAGCTCAATTATACATCTCTTTGAAAAGAGAAATGGTTTGGATTTAATTGGCAATCTTGTGGACAACACGAAATTTCAGAAACTCAATGTGTTTTGGAAACAATGAACCAAAGCAAACATAATGTACCCAACAACTACATATGATACTGCAATGTAAATCAAACCTTTGTTGAAAGTGGGAGTACTTTACAGTCTTTGAGAAGATGATGAGAAGCTACAGCACACTTATTTTTGCATTTGAATGACAAATCCTTTATAGCTATTTTAGTAGGAAATGAAAACTCTAAAAATAGAAAGTGAAGCAATTGATCTGGGTTTTAAAAAGCCACGGGACAAGTGTTCCACTAGGAAATTAAGAGGAACCTAATGCGACATTAGTCTCATTAAAACACAATTTTGGTTTTTTTGAAATATTGGGAATTGTCTAGATTTTTTTTATTTCACACGTTTTGGACCTTTCAAAGTGGTTTTTGAGGGCCAATTTTTGTTAAGGGATTTCACCCCCTTTCCTCATGTTTTACACAGCTGAAGCTTTCTGATGACAAACAGTATTGGATTCCAATCAACGGTGAAATGGTTAAACCCATGGCAAGGTGACCTACAATTTTTTATGGTATTTTTATAAAAAAATTGACCCAAACTGCCTCTTGGATCAACATAACCTGCTGCATGGGGTTTCAATTAATGCATTCATTTTATCACAGCACTGCCATTGCCAGCATGTGACTGGACATTTCCGGATATTTTATATTTAAAAAATTAAAAAATTAAAAAACCCTAACACTAACCTCACATAACCATAATCCACCCCTAACCATAGTTCAACATGGCCAACACAAAAAAAAAACCTAAACGTAAGTCATAAACAAAGACAAACATTTCAAAGAAGTTAAAAACACAGCAGTTTGTCTGTTTGGCAGCTATCACAGGTTTCAAAGGACAATATCAACGAGCTTAGAAGCAAGTAGCAGTTTAAGAATAAAATATGATATGTTACATGAACATGTGAATTTTTAAGCATGTTGAATGTTTTGAACTTTTGTGAATATGATATTGCTCAAGTGTTTATCTTTTATGGCCTAAAAATGAGCATTATGCATTTTTTATATATATTTTGATTTTTTTTATAATTTATTGTAAAAACATTTTTATGCTGTTTCATTTTCAATGGTTTTTGGAATGTTTCCATTTCCTGTTAACTTAGAATTATTAAGTGACGGTCAAATGGATGTCAAATTTAATCATGAAATATCCATTTGATGGTCAAATGGACGTCAAATTTAAGTTTGAATTTCCATTTGACAGTCAAATGGACATTTAATTTAAGATCAGACATTCATTGTTACCTGACGGACATTACAATCCTCCACCACCACCACCACTGAGGCTGCCATTATAGGATGCCTATGGGCATAATAGAAAATTATTTTTTAAAGCACTAGTGAAAATTTTAAATTTGTACAAATAAGGTCAAAATTTACTGATGACATGCAATGCTTTATGGTTAAAAAAACTCAATCTTATATAGATGTTTGAGTTCAAATAATTAGGCATGAGTCAGAAAATGGGTAAAAATAAAGATAGGTCAAGCACACCAAATGATGGTTAATATCATAGCAGATTAGTGAAATCCTCAACTGGTGGGATATGCCACTTTGTTTAGTACAAGTTGTATTTTTTAGAACGCTTATCTAGATGACAAGGGGTTCCACAAAGCACACAAGCACCTGTAATCGATGTTTGTACTGGAGAGAAGAATGCGAATACATCATCTCAGATTCTCAAATATGCATCCAAAGTCTGTTTCCAGCTTGGCAAAGCTTTTAAGAGGAAATGCAACTCTCCCCTATAAGAACAAACTTATGTTTAAGAAACAAAAAACTGAGAAGAGATAAAAAGAATACATCTGTACAAAACAATCATTTTTATGGTGTCCTGCCATAAAGAAGGGGGACTTTTGAAGGTCTTTTCGAAGAATATGTATGAAATTGGAATGTATTTCACTTTCAATGGTTTGATCCCAAGTATTGTGAATGAGGCACAAGTTGCAAAATTTACCTCCCCACCTATGCATGTACTAAAATAGTAAAAACAGCGCACGAGTATTATAGCCTAATTGGAAACCACCGAGAGTTCAATTTGAATTGGGAGTTTGTACTTCTAAATTTTGAGTGAAGCAAGCTGCATTCGATTTAGCTAGCTGCCTACCACTTCATTTGAAGAGTCCTCAAATGAACACAGAGTATGTGTCTTCACATGGGCTATGGGAAAGGCACAGTAACCAGGTATCACCTTACCATCATCCTCTGTCAAAACTGAAATTGGAAATTATAATCAAGCGAGAAAACTGTACTGATCAACTGCCTTAGAAAGGACCATTCAATCAAAATCACTCGTCCAATCTAGAAGGGTTTTATGAACAAGGGGAAAAAGTTACATTTTATATTACCATTGATTCTGAATTACATAGCTGATAAGCAACCAAAATCTAATCTCTGAGAGTTCCAGAACTTCAAAATAATAAAGAACCATTTTGCTTTATCAAATGGACGACATTTGGTCCTCAATCATAGCTACGGTATGTTCACTAAGAGATTTACCAGCTAGCATAACAACACCATTTATAGCAGTTATAAAGCTGTTGCAGTAAACTGTCAAAAATAAACCATATACCCAAATATGAGGTCTAAAGCTCATCACGCGAGATAAGTAAGACTAAGTCAAAGACTGGAACCAAAATAAAAGTCATGAAGTTAAACTCGTGTGCAATTGCTGGTCTATTTGCTCCTGCAGACCACATTTTTGTGTCATCTACACCATCTCCAGGCTGAACCTGTATAGCCTGTGTACTCTGACTGCCATATTGCAGTGGATTAACTTGCTATCGATTGGCATCATCCATCCCACCGTCCACAGATCTTTGCCTTATAGTATTTCTGCATAATTGGGCTGGCCATGCGATGGGTTTTAAAGTTGTCAATGGATTTGGAGTTATTCCATGACCTAAGTACATCTAGGAGACACTTGTAGATCTGTGGGATTGCAATTGGTTAAACACTCTTCACCCCATCCAGGTCTCATTTGATTTAGGAGCCATGACAATCATCCTTGGCCACCTTCAAGAGCACCTCAACTTGGCACTTGACAATCTCTTTTTGCTACGCCACCGACTTGTCATGAGCTACAACAAAGCATTTCAAAGATTTCACTTGTGACATTAATTTCAGAAAGGAGTCGATCCCCCTATCACGCAGAGCAGGCTTAGGATTCCTCCTTGCCTTAGGCGGTCCAGTTTGGTCCTCAACATAAGCAGGAAAGTAAACAAGTCCACCCCTTGAATTCATCAAACCACGCAAGAGATTTACGTGGACTGAGAGATTGTTGAGCTCAGCTATAGCTGAAGCTACCATTCCTTCTGGGCCTCCACCTTCTGCACTTTGCCATTTTAGCTCTACATCCTCCATTATAATCATTTTTACATTCTTACGGGCTATGATTTTTTACCAGTTGGGCCTTCTTGCTAGGCCATACTTCTACTTTGCTGGTTCTCTATGTTTTCAAAAGAAGCAATTTCCTTCTCATTCGTCCTCTGTTTCAAGGACTGTTGTCTGACTCAGTGGATTTTTTTTTTCAGCCCATTCCGAGTATGGTGATGTTGCACATGACAATGTGAACCTTTTTGGAGCTAAGAACAGAAAGACCAGCAAGGGCAATAATCCAAGTATTTCTCTCACACAACCTGAAACAGCTCATGAGAGACTCAACAAAGACAAAGTGCCTTGCACCTGATTGTTCCTCAAGCCCTCTGATGTGGACCATGATGCTATTAACCAAGGGTGATAAGATATGCACTTATGTCGGAGCCCTTTGTCAAAAGTAAAACCATCGACAGTCTGCAATGAGAATGGAAGATTTCAAAATGTTCTCCAAACTTTGTCTGCAGGACCATACTAGACAGTTCCTTGTAGATCAACTAAACCCTCTATTTCTCATCCCCACCATGCCAAAAATGAGCAAAACAGACAGAGTGTAGTTCCAGAAGAATGGATAGCGAATCAAACCGATCCTTCATGCCATCCTGCACCCTTTCAGATCAATAATAGCGCAACTGTAACCAACAGGAGTCATGTTCTGCCACCAAGGCATTGTGAATACCAATTTTAGCACCCACATACCACCTATCTTCATAATCATGATCCACTCTGTCTATACACTCCCTGAATTCCATAATGATTGCCTTCTTCCCATCATCACAGAATATAAAGTCCTGGTTGTATAATACATGTCCAAGATTCCAAAATGCATTAGCGCAAGTGCTGTCATCAATGAATTGTGAAGCCCCAATTCTAGCAGCCAGATACCACCCATCTACATAATCATTATCCCCTGTCTACACATTTCCTCAATTCCATAATGGTTGCCTTATTCCCATCACCACTGAATGCAAAATCCCGGTTGTATAATACATGTCCAAGGTTGCAAAATGCCATAGTTTCTCCTTGGTGTATTTTGAGGCATAAATTTGAACTTTGGGGCTTCTACCCCTTCCTTTTTATTCCTAGGAAGTCAATCTTTCTCATTACTATGACCGCAATGTTTCTAGGTAGAAATAATGGTTCCCCCTTAGACTTCAGTACATGACCTTGTAGACTGTCATCTTAAGTAGTATTTTTAAGGGCTTTCTTAATTCTGTTGTCCATCTCATTGCAAGAGGAGTGCTCGGCCCTGACATTGAAAACTAGTGTTGATGCGCTTTTGGCCATATTATCCATTGTCTTGTTATACTCTTTTAAGTTTTATACTTCACTTGAATGCTGGTGAAGGTCTCCATAAGCCCATATATCCCCCCAACTAGTATCTCATCTGCCATTTTTCTCTTTTCTTAGCGGGTTGTTTAATAAATATAGTTGCTAAAATCTGTAATTTCTTCTACAACGAGACTGTCTAGATCCACATTCTCATATTTCCTCAATCCTTGTCCTATACGATATGCCTCTACTGCTGCATCCTGCTCTTCGGGCCCGGTTGCTCCTAGAAGTGGCTTGTATTTAGCTTCTACCCATTCGGTGATCGTGGGATACATCAACATTGCATTCATTCTTCTTAAAAACATGGTTGTTGCGGGGGGGGGGGGGGGAACTTTCAGTTCCCTTGACAGGTGAGGGGTGATTTTGAGGAGCAAGGCTGAGCTTGGCCATATGGGAAAATTCCTCTTGGTTAACAGCTTACACTCTATTTTGACATTGTTGAAACAATCTCCTTCAAGTATTTGCAATTTGGTCCCCAATCTGCCACTCTTGGATGCAGTTTCCTTGAAATTCTAGCCAAAGTTTCCATATCACCATACCTGGGAAAAAATTCTGGGCCTGTTGTAGTTATTTAGATTTGAAGGGACTCTTTTGCCAGCCTTCCCAAAGCTCTCTCAAAGATGCTCACCTATGGCGTCCTTGGTTCCGGAAATCGAACAATTGGTTCTGAATAGCAGTGGCATAAGGTTAAGTTACAAACAAGGGTTTTTCCACTGTTGTTTGCATAGACTATAATATTATTGTAAAAAATATTAGATAATCCTAGGTGTTTATTAGGAGAGCTTTTGTCTTGTAGCTGGAACTCTTCAAGTTCCCTTAGATAGATGAAGAACCATCTTGGAATGTGAAATGAACAGCCATTCTTGGCTTATTTATTTGTAATCTTTTTCATTCATTTCAACTAATTAGAATACAAACTTTTGGTTTGCAGATTTTATTCATTTATTGCAGTCCATTTTACCTGGCTAGACATTAGTATCAGGCACAGATCGCTATTAATTCAATTTCTTTTCTTACATCCAATCCACTCCTCTCACTGCACATTCTCTCCCTGCCATACGACACAGTCAAAGAGCAATCCTTTGTTGACGTCCACCTGTGGAAGTAGCTGCTTCCAGCATTAATTTTCTTTGCAGGTAGTTGATCAGAAGTGGCTCAGCAGAGGAGCAGGTCTGTTTGAATTTGTCTGGCATCAACAGAAGGGTTCAAACCTGAGCAGGCACAGCCCACAATACTGCTAGTCTCTTCACCATCGCCTTTGTTTTTGGCTGTATATTCATTAGAGAATAACAACCTGTAATGTCCCCAATGGACATTATTTTATCCCTGAATGGATTTTAGGCAATTCCAACTTTAAATATGCAAAATACAGACAAATTGCAGCCAAACAGAAACCTGATTTTTGCAGAAAATTAAATCTAGGGCAGTGAACAGAAAATAATGGATAACTCCAAAAATACTTGCTCAAATCTCTTGAAATTTTAAATGGAGCTTGCTAATACAATAACTGATATTATAGAACTGTTTTTAGAATTTTTCGAATAACAGAATGCTGTCAGAAATTTACAGCGTGCCATAAAACAGCTGAAAACTTCTAAAATTAATATCTTTTGCTAGAGAAGTCCAAATGAGCTGAAACTTTGGATCTTGGGCCACAAAAATATGAAGAATAATATTCCAAAAATAGTTTTCGCACAACAAACACGAAACCCTAATTTTGCCCTAAAAAGTAGGTCGCCCCAACACATTTAGGGCATCAATTCAGCTCCAAAATTGACAAGCTAGGGTAGATCTCTCACTACCGAAGAATGCCCTGCTAGCTAGGGATGGATCTTTCACCACCGAAGCTAGGGTTCCCGTGGGATCTTACTCCACAAGCTAGATATTTGTAAACAGCAGTTGCATATGAAAGAATATGCATAAGCTACAAGCTTAAGACACAAATTAGAAAATATCAAATGGTATGGAATGTGTTTCTCTTCAAGTCGACTTCTCCTTATAAAGGAAGAAGATACCCAAAACAACCTCTACAATATCCAATTAGTTCCCAAGGATTTTCCCTATGCAAGCATTTAATATTTTCCCATATTAAATGCTTTTTCCAACAACTTTTTCCCTCCTAATGCAAGTCGCATTTTTCTAGGGGAAATACATAGTAAAATGGGCATTTATCCTTTCTATGTTCCCATTCCCCGTTCTAAGGCAAGTCGCCTTTTCACCTAGGATGGATAACAATTTATATTTGGGCCTTTTCCATCCTTGATTTAATAATTATTAAGTCATAAATTATTATAAGTGCTCTATATATATTTTTTCTTTTATTAATGGCACTTTATAATAATTAAATATAACTTAAGCCATCCTTATATTTTTCCTTTGGCCGTCGGGTTGACAAAATAGGCCAAAGGTCTTCGAATGGGAAAGGGATATTACACAACCCAGGAGTCTGCCAAAGCATTTTTTTCTTTTTAAGTGTGTGCAGATCTTGCACCATTCTTCATAGACATAAATGTGTTGGCTGTGTTGGTTTGTCTCAACCTTGATTTTTAGCATTGGTTTTTCAAGTGCTATTGGTGAGAAGCAATTATTCAATATTGCACCTACACATTCCTTCATTTGCTTGTATGAGGTGTTGGAAGTGTAAAAAGTGGAGTTGGTTCTTGGGTGGCTGAAAACGAGCATTGCTCATCCTTCCAATTATCTCCATGCTTCCTTCCAAACAAGATAAGTTTCATTTATGCCTTTAATTTGAAAGCAAAGGCAATTACTTAGGAAAATAATAAGTTTATTTTTGGAGGAGTTTCCTAAAATAAGGGAATTCTATGTTTTGACTTATTTAAAAATCAAAATAAGTCATTTTTTATAGTGCAACTCATTTTCAAGCAATTTGATTTTTCAAAATAAAGCAAATTATTGGAAAACACTTTTTTTTGGCAAACCAAACAAATAGCAGTGTTTGGTATTAGTGGTGTCTCTAGTTCCACACTTATGAGTAATGTTGTTGTGTTAAACTATTGCATCCATTCCTTGATAGAGCTACAACAACAGTGTTTGCGGCATTGTCCTTATAAATCGTCAGAGTGAAATAATGAAAAATTTCATTTTCCCATTCCTTCCATTACCCATTCGCAACTATCGCTAGATGTAAATCTCGAAAGCAAAATTACTCTTGAGTATATAGGGTTTATACACCCACTTGCAAAGACTTTTTGTTTAGTGGGTGTCATTGATAGAGCAAATCCTTTTCGCGTACTACCTAGGTACCACGTACCATTATGCTTTCACATACTTTAACACCTCTTTCATGTATTGATGGGTATATTGAAAAGGCGAGTTTCTTCAACGTAGCGACATATATAGGAAGGGCGAGTATATTGAGAGGCTTGGTATATCGGTCGCTGGTATATCGAACAGGGAACCTGTGGAGTGATAATAAACTCCTCCATCTCCCTGGTACAAAATGACTTCAATAAAATCAATTGTTGGCACAACTTTGACCGATAACTTTGACCAACAACTTTGGCACAACTTTGGTAGAGTGGTCTCGACAAGTGGAGAACACACTCATCTTCAGTGATCTATGGTTTGACATGTGTGATGGGGATGCAAAGCCACTGCCACCTACAAATGTGAAGGAAGCCAATATTGGAAGTAGACAAATTTGAAAGCATTGGCTTTAATGAGGGCCTTAGATGATGCAAAAGTATTTCGTCACATTCATGGGTTTGATATTGCATGGGAAACATTCAATAAGTTGAAGAACTTACATGATTCCCACTAAGAGTTGGAGTTCATACAATTGCAGTTGAAATTGTTCAATCTTGAGTTGAAAAATGGCGATGCGATGAGTTTAGCCTTGGAAATTTGAGCTATCAAGCATGATGTTGAAGCCACCGAGGTGAAAATTGATATGTAGATGACAACATTCATAAAAACCTTTCTTCCTACATATTCAACCTACATGGAGTCTTTATAAGCAAGCCATCAATTAAAGACTCACATATTGATTGAAAAGATGGCTGAAAGGGAAAATGATTTTGGAAGAAAAACCGACTCCACAAGAGAAAGCATTTGTTATGCCAATCAAAAAGGCAATTCTTTCAAGGGTTATTCTTCCAAGGCCTTGTCTTCCAAAAATGATGATAAGGGTATAGGGAAGAATAAGGGTAATTGAGGCAAAAATAACTATCACAGTGGGCAAAAACAAAATGATAAACAACACTTGTTTTGCAAACAGTGTGGTAGAAAAGGGAGCCAAGAGGCTCATGAGTGCAAGACTTCATGGGAGAAGATTGACGCTTACACAAACACAAAGAAGAAAATAAGCTCACCAAAGAATCAAACTCCGCTAAATCACCAGTGAAAATGTGCTTTCCTGCTGTGATGAAGCAAATAATGCCTCAATTAGTACCACTTAGTTTGATGCTTGGGTCCTCGATACTAGAGCCATTCAACACGTCTTTATGAAAGGACTTCTTTGAGGAGTTTCATGAAGAAAGCTATAGTCCGGTATACTTGGCGAATAAATCAAGTTTGTGCCCAGAAGACAAAGGGACAATAAGACTCAAGTGTCAAGGGCTTCCAGATCTCATTCTTAAACCTATACCTTCCTTAGTTGAAAAGAAACTTGTATTTGGTGCTCATTCGCCAATAAGGGCACTCCATTGTGTTGGACAACGGGGAGGTCACTATCTAAAGGAAAAGTGACAATGCAGTCGTATTGATTGGATTTGAGGAAGGCAAATTGTTAATTCACGGGCGAGCCACCAATTTCATGGAATTTTGCTCATCTTGTTGAAGACGAAATGTCTCCAAGTATGTTGTGGCATGCGAGATTCGGTCACTCCAATCATGATTGCATTCATGTATTGCAAAAGAATGGTGTAGCAGGGTTGCCCACCCTGCCTGCAAAATTTGCGTGAAGCCTGCATTTTGGCTAAACACTCAAGAGGACCTTTTCAGAAGTCAGAATGGAAAGCTAACAGAAAGTTGTAGTTGGTCCACTCTGACTTGTGTTCTTTTCCAATTCTATTAACAGGGGGTCACAGCAGAATGACATGGAACTATTTCTTTAAACAAAAATCAGAAGCCCACCCTTATGGGCTGGCTTTTCTAGTCACAACTGACCAAATGACATCTCTTCCTTGCCACAATGCATTTTATACATTTACTTGAGAATGGATTGGAGCAGCTAAAGCTGAGAACATATAGATTGGAAGGACCTGCATAATTGACTTAACTAACGTTAGGAAAATACTCACGAAGATATTGTAACAGATTCTTAAATGAACCTTTTGAAAATCTGTTGCGATTTCCATGGAAGTATTTTTCTAACATTATGGATTGTGGAAGCTTTACGTATTTGACTTTAACCAATGTCATCCTACCTTCCATGTCAACGGAGAAAACATGGGACTACTCATTCCCAACCTTGACCAGACACAACATGGTATACATCCAACCTTATTTCTTAATGCATTGGCCTCTCCCAATTTAGCGTGTCCCATCATAATTGTATCATCAAGAAACTGTGGTACTGGTTTAAAACACGTTATTTTACTTGAAATCCCTTGATAATTCAACTCTCTTTTGCTCGTTTGTTAAATCTTCTTATGCCCTCTGCCAGGATAATGAACATGCTGTAGTATATAGGATGCCTCCATCTTTGTCCCCATAAATCCTTGAAGAGTTCTAAAGGAGACACATTTAAGAGCACAGAAAACGAGGCAAAAGTGAAGCCACTACCAACCCGATTAACCCAAGCCAAGCAGAAATTAAAAACTCACATTATTTTTGTTGAAAATCCGGACTTCCCTTGTAATAGGCCCTTTTGAAATGTCCAATTTAATGAGCTTGGCCTTCTCCTGGATTTATGCATCGAGTGGATTTCTTCCTGGGTCAAAATTATTCCATCCATAATCTGTGTGCCTGCCTTCCACAAATCCAACCTGCTCTGGCAAGATGATGTGATGAGTATGGTCTTAAGTCTTTTGGCCATCAGTTTGCTGAACATTATGCAATAGGTTGAATGCATTTAACAAAGAGGCAACACCCTCCTTTGGAAGAAGGGCAATCGATGTGTTGTTCAAGGCCTTCAATATGCTCTTGGAATTACAAGGCTTAATCAAATCCCAAATGTTTTCCTACAGTATGTTCACAAATTCCTGAATGAGCTCCACAGGGAAACTATTTGGCCTTGGCAGTTTTCCTTTATACATAACAGATGATCTTCTCAAAGTGTCTCAAAGGACTTCCTTAGTCAAAGCATGGACAAAGTTTGGTTCTGGAACTATCTATTGTCAGTTCCCGAGGGCATGATAAGGCCAGAAAAGACATGCGACTGCCTGTTTTTGCATAGCTCTTTGGAGTCCAACCTGCTTCCTTCATCATCCTTCAATTTTTTTGTGCAATTCCGACTGTGCATGGCTGTTTCAGGGTTATGACAGAAGGGGATATATCTGTCACCCTCTTTCAACCATTTGGCTCTGGATATGTGTCCACATGATTTCCTCCCATGTTTTGAGTTTCTCCATCCGATTCAATGGTTTAGTTTCTTGGGAAGTAGCTCCTTGGCAAACCTAACCGTCGTAGTAAATTTACACAAATGCTGATTAACTTTATCCATTTCTGCATAAATGTGGCCAAAGTGCTGCCTACACCAAACTTTGTTTTGGCTTTCAGAAACAGGAGCTTTGTAATTGAACACTAGGTGTTTTCCATTCCTTCCACCAGTCCTTAATGAGATCATTAAGGGTTCCTCTCTGAACCATATGGTCTTGTTCCTGAAGGGGGATTTCCTAGGTTTGCTAGACAGTTGGGGTATCCAGAGATATTGACTAATGGTTAGAACCTGCACTGTTGGGGATGTACAAGTTAGCAATTTTCCCTTGATGGAGCCAATACAACTGTTATTTAATAAAAGCATCACCAACTCTTATATTATTCAAAATCCCCAAGCCATTCCAGTGATTCCATGAATGAGTTACCATCTTTTGATGAAATTCTAAAACAACTTGGTGGCAGCATCAATAGTACATGATACCCTTTTTTCTCATAGAATCCCGTCCGAGTTGGAGTCTTTTCCATTGGTTTGCCATGCTTCTATTTTCAAGTGGAGCATAGACATTCATCGCTATAAATTTCTGCCCCTAATTCAGACATT
Organism: Taxus chinensis; assembly: GCA_019776745.2. Classification (NCBI taxonomy): domain Eukaryota; kingdom Viridiplantae; phylum Streptophyta; class Pinopsida; order Cupressales; family Taxaceae; genus Taxus; species Taxus chinensis. The sequence goes on along the minus strand of CM034155.1, from coordinate 613,277,798 downwards.
TACAAGCCATAGCAATCCAACCTCTCTCTAAAAAAGTTAATAGTTAGCTATGCTTATGGTATTCCATATAGTGCCTAGTCCACCTGACTGTCCCAAAGCAATCATTGTTATGCTTTGTTTTTTTAAAATAATTTACTCTTTAATGAATAATTTTCTTCAACCATGAGCTATTTTATTGCAAGAAAACCATTTCCCGGAGTTTTTTAATGAGTCAGATCCAATCTAGATTTTATAGTTGGAAAAAAATGAATTTATAATGAGAAGCTCTGGTCTGAATTGAGTACTTCTCCATTTGAAATGTTAAATCAGATGAACAACATTTATAAATTCTTGGATCATGGAATCAACACGTTTTCTTCAGAAGAATATTGATTTACAGACCAAAATAAAGATCTCCAATACATAAGGAAAACCCGCCTTTAGAATTTTGAATCCAATACCTGACTGGCGCATAAGCTAGAACAATTGATCCACAAATGAAATACCTTCTGAAGTGGAATTTCTTCCTCTGAGGTGGTGCTTGCATCAACCTGGGAGCGTAGAACTTTATCATTTGAAAGAAAAATGGAGAATTAGAGACTGAATGGATTTAGGGCGAAAACCTCGAGTCTTGAACTCAAGAAGCAACCAACAGTATATTGGCCCACACTAACTATTGTTCAATAACAAAACTGATATTGGTAACCGACAAAGTCTTAAAACTGAAAAACCAGAGTAACCATCTGGAGCAGTTCTTCAGAAGATACAGGAAGCATATTCACGAAATGAAAGAAAGTGTAAGAAACAGTTTCTACTCAGACTCAATCTTGTACACTGTATTGTTGGTGAACCTTGAACTTGTACCCGTTTGAAAAATTCTGCACGGAGAGATCGGGAATAATAGAAAACAGACGAAAGGTTTTTACTTAGCTGTTATATGAGAGCAAAGTTTAGTTTTATTTGTTTAAATTTCATTCCTATACTGTTGTAATCAAGAGACTTAAACTTTTGAAGTTTTAACTGCTGGCCACCCAAGCACAATAAATTATCAAATCTTCTTGAGATCACTGAATTATGAAGTAAAACCCAATAATATCTCCCGTCTGATTGCCATGCAAATGTGAGGCCATAGGACTAATGCAAGTTTCAATTACATGACCAAGAGTTATAATTTGTTGATGACCCCAATCTAAGCCATAGGGGAACTGAGTCCTATTTCTGTTGATGTAAGAGGAGACACCAAAAAAAAGAGGGGTTGGCACCCAAATAAAACATTTGACTTTGAATATTATCTTTCTCACAAACCTTTAGGAGGATGAAAATGCATCTGTAGTTGCTTCTCCAAATTAGTATCCTTCTGCTAGGAATGTCTATTACCAAAAGAAGCCAACCTGAGATCAAATTTAAGTCCTGGGGGAATCTAAAGAATAGAACAAAAAGCCCTGACTAATAAAGAGCATGGGTGATGAATAAAGTCTAAAGATGACTGGGTGTCTTAACATATAAAATTCAACCAGCTGAATCCTATTTCTAAACCCTTGTGGAGAATGTATGAGGAAGGTGGGAGGCTATGGAGCAGAATTCTGCAAGCAACATATCTAGACAGTCAAGACATTGATAGATTGTGCTCCCTAATTGAGCTACCCTGAGATTCCACAATTTGAATCATTATAAAGAGTTGCAAGCCAATTCTAATGGACAGCTCAGGAGGAAGGTGCAAGGAGGCAGCAAGGTGTACTTTTGCATGATGTGTGGCTTCAAGAGATTCCTCTTAGGGACTGTCTAGAATTTGACGGCCATATGGATCATGCAAATCTACAGTATGGCACCAAAGTCCAAGGTTAATTTGCTCACAAGGATGGCGTAAAACAGTGGAAGACTTTATCTTGGCCTTCAAGGGGGTACTCACGACATACATTTGGGGTGAGTCTAGCCTTATCTATATATGCCATATGGGCATCCCTCCCACCCTGTGGTTGTTGCCGTTGTTTGTACTTTGACTATAGAGTTACCACACCATTTATGTGGGGCTTGCTCGTGACCGTCTATAGAAAGTAGTAAATTAGCTCTGCTCTTAAGGAACTATCCCTTGCTGTCAATGACGGGGATGATCATCTGATCTGGCAAGATAGTAAGAGCAGATCCGTGACGGTGAAGGACACTTACTGTGATTTTTTACTCCCCAAACCCATGGGTCTGGGAGGGGTTTTTGAGTAAAAGAGGTATGGATCCATACTTTTACCTAAAACTAATATAGTTCTTTGGCTGGTGGTGCATAAAAAAGGCATTGACATACGACATGCTTGTGAAGCAAGGGTTTCATGGTCTTCTCCATTTCATGTGTGGCGAGAGTGAAGAATTGAGTATTTCTATTTACATTGTTCTTTTGCTCAGGAAATTAAGGTGGGATGGCTACAAGAGTGGAATTTGTGTTGGACTTTTTCAAAATCAGTTAGGGAGGTATTGGAATGGTGGGAGTTCCCGGTGCAGCTAAAGACTATTTGGATGATTTGCCCAGCAATCATAATTTGAAATATCTGGCTCGAGAGAAATAGAAGAATTTGGAATTAGATCCACAAAATGAAGGCCATCCGAAATGATTGATGTATCATGAAAACAATGTAAAATAAAAACTGATATGATCTCTAATATAGAGCGTAACTGTGCTACTATTATGTGTTTGCATGACTGCATTATGCATATTTCGTACTTGATTTATGTGGCCTTTTTGTGTGTGGATATTAGTAAATATATTGACTGCTTAAGGTTGCTTGTGGGTAGTTTTGAATGTGGATCTGATTATTTTGGGCTATTAGGTAGTGAACCCTGAAAAGAAGAACGCCACTGAAAGTAAAGGGAAAACTGCAAAAGTAAAGGAGGAAAGTAAAACTACTGCAACAAAAGGGAAAGCTGCAAAAGTGCAGGATGAAAAGCTTGCAGATCCAGTGGCAGAGAAGCTTCGTCAACAAAGGTGCGTATTGTCATGATTAATTTATCTCAATCGCCATGTCAAACATTTTATGGGCCGTACACAGTATGATTACTCCATTGGATTGCACCTAACCTTCTTTCAGTGTGTCACATTTCACAGACTTGTCGAGGAAGCTGACTACGAGGCAACAACAGAGTTATTTGGTAAAAGCAGTGGAGACAAGTCATTGGACAATTTTATTCCAAAATCAGAAGAAGATTTTCTTGAATATGCGGAGCTTATTGGGCATAAATTGAGGCCATATGAGGTATTTAATGTTTAGTATTCACTTATATGTTCTAGAATATTCTGGAAACATTATTTTCTATGTTGCAATTAAGATTAGTGTAGTCAGATACTAATCAGCATCTGTATTCCAATTGTCATTTTTACAAGCACTTTTTGCTGTTATAATTTCTCATTCTAGCTTCTGGTGTCCTTCAGAAAAGCTTTTATTATCTGGCACTGCTGAAAGGTGTCATGCGGCATGCTATGACTTCCCTGAAAGCTGCCGATGCTAAAGAAGTAGCATCATCAGTTACTGTTATTGCAAATGAGAAACTCAAAGCTGAAAAAGAAGCCGCAGCTGGAAAGAAGAAGACTGGTAATTTAATTTTGTCCTTCTAGTATATTTTTTAAATTTAAGTGTCTTGGTCATACATCATACGGCAAATTACTTCCAATGCTTAATTTGGTAAAATAGAATGTTTGGCACCAGGTTTGCTAGTCCTTATTATGCGACTTATTTTTGGTTGGCAGGTGCAAAGAAAAAGCAGCTACATGTTGACAGGCCAGATGATGATGCTTTAGCTGGACCTTATGATGATCTGAATGAATACGATTTTATGTGAATTCATCTTTTTGTCATATGTAGCCAAATTGATTGTATTTTTCTTGATTAATGAGCCCAAACCTCAACTGTTTGGGAGAGGCGTGCAGCTTCAGATGATGTTTTGGATGATGAGTCTTTTTACTGTTTTACAGGGGACTTTGCCTTTAGTGGCTTCAGTTGGTTATTTCGCCATTTTTCGAGTACGAAGGGAATTTTAGGTGTAGTTTTTCTCTACTTTGTGATTAGATTTTAGGGATCTGTCAGATATTCTTGACCCAGTGAGTTTATTGTTGTAATATAGGTGAATTGTTTTCTTTCTATCATACGCATATGCTAGTAGGATTGCAAGCTTTTGTTCTGCAGAGGTTGCATGTTTGCTGGGACATGGCAAAATTTTATCTGCCATATTCTGAAAGCTGTTTGTTGTTTTTGAACATTTATTTGGATATTAACTTTTTGTTTAAATGCCAAATTCCCCGGAAGTCTGATTGTTTTACGTTACTACAGATCTTATAAATTAATCTTTCAACTGATTATATGATCTGGTCGGTTAATAATGGTCCCTCCTTGATGGGTTCTGATTCCTTAAATTGATTAAATGAACATGCAGATATGGTTTGTGGGTTGGGGGGGTGTGGGGAATTCTATAGGGTGCCTAAAGCTTTCCCGGACATTTGTTTGCAGGCACGACAAGTTCGACCTCCATAATCATGTCTTAAAGTTTCCGTATCTGGATTCTGTAATGCTATAAAATTATGAGGGTTTTGAAAGTCTTAGTTGAAAATCCAACACATTGCATTTAAAATATGGCCTGTCTTGTTTCATTGGTCCTATGATAAACGAAATTTAAGGGAGTATGATTAGAAGTAATTAATGTTGAGAGATTAGTTGCCAAAAATTGATGTGCCAATGTTTTCAAGGATTGGAGGAAATGAGCACAAAAGTAATAAATGTATGGTACATTTGTAGCTTTTGATTGTAAAGCTATTTGGTGGGTTGCATACATGTTAAAGTTTTTTTTGAGATATGTATTGATGGAAATAGTACTTCAATATTATTGATAAAGGAGAAGGTATGTTTCGATATTGTGAAGCCGGATAAGGTGCACATTAGCATTTATGCAGAATAGCATTGAAGATTGATTAATTTAGTTACAATTTGGTCCTTCTGAAGTGTATTTTTTTATCTTTGTCTATGTTACTCGGAAATGCCAACCAGGGCAGTGTACCCGCATATTGACGTACCAGGTATTGGTATTGGTCCTGGTACTTTTCTGAAACATTTCGAAACTCTGAAACAGTCTCAGGTATGGCTTTGGCATTTCCGGGCCATACTTGGGACGTTTGTGTACCATTATAGGCTGTGCTTTCCGTTTTAGCAGTGCTGTTTATTAAACGTCGAAAATAAAAATATAAAAACTAGTTACTTCTGTTTCAGCAGTACTTCAGGAAAATCTAGATGATATATTCTAGAATATAGATTATAATCTAGGTAGCCGGTACTGGGGTACGGGTACGGGCATCCGGTACGCTGATACGGCAAATTTTTTTGGGGGCCCGGGTAGGGCACTTGGGTACGGCAGTACAATATACATATAAAATATTAAAAATATAGCCAAATAAGCAAAAATTCAGCCTTATACATGAATAGAGTAAACAAATTAATAATTAAGTGAAATAGCCAAATGACGTATAAATAATTCCATGCATTTTGTCATGATATTCATTGAATGAACTTCGAACAAGTACATTGTTCAAACTCCAAATGTTACAATGTCCAATTATTAACATAAATAATAACAAATCACATAACTGGACTGGAATTCTGGCTATTACCAGCACCCTTCAAATTTGGCAGTTCAGATTCCTTTGGGGTTTTTCATATTATCCCTGCATTAGTCGTATTTGCTAGTGGAGATGCTGCCACTGTGTTTTTTGATCCTACATTACCCAAAGGTATCTCAACTTTTGCAGTTTCAGCCATTGTTTTAGGTACTTCTGTGAAGTTTTACCACAGTTGAATCATTTACATAATCGCATCTATTGACCTTTATCTACTCCCAAAACATATTTTTTTTTTTTACAAAAAAAAAAAAAAAAATAAAAAAATTGTTATTTTTATTGGTGGGTATGCCCTGGGTACGTCCAGCAGTACCCGGGTACGTTGTTTGGGTAATCCTTGTGTACCCGTACCACGTACTGGGTACGTACCGTACCTGCCCCTGTACCCATGCCTTGTAGGGTATGTACCGGCTACCTAGATTATAATTATGTGCTTATGAAAATTTAAGCATGTTGAATGTTTTGAACTTGTACGAAGTGTTCCATCTTTTATGGACAAAAATGAGTATTATGCATACACGCACACAGTTTCTAAAAATATATTGTAAGTACGTTTCAGTGTCTTTTCGTACCCAAGGGTTTTTTGAAAATTGGTGTTTATGCATTTTGAATCTGTACCCGTACCTGTGCTTGTTTTGTGGCAACCTAGATCTGTGTCATTTGCTGGGCCAAATCATTATTGAAATAAGCTCGTTTTGGAATGACTTGAAAAGGTTATGTAAATGTTTCTTTTTTTGAAATGCAACATTTGTGTTGCCATTTCCAACGGAGTACAAGTACAATTGGACACATTAATACATTTGTTCTTCCACAAGTGACTAATAATCATTTCTTTGGAAGATTTTGCAACCACATTATGACAAATATTAAGACGCATTACAACTTGTTTCTAGGAAAGGGGTTTATAAAAAATCGCAAGAAGATTATTGTAAACAACATCCCAAGTCTTTTTAGCGTACTTGCATATTTGAAAGGCGTGAATAATATTCTATGAATAATTGTAAATGGTACACTAACAGGGGTTGGAAGTAATAAATTATCACCAATATATAGCTTGTGGAAGAGAGGTTTTCAAGTGTGGTCTTAGTCATAGTGTCAACTTTGGCATGGCAGCTCCAAGGTGCTGACTTATACTTCCTTTTAATTTGCATTTACACTTCAAGTTGAGCCTTTGTTCCAAGAGCAGCCCAGTGATAAGCTTCCAATACATACATTTGAGCGAGAAGTGGTCAAGCCTATTGCCATTGGGCCATCAACAATCTTTCATGAAGTTGCATTGAACAAAAGTGAACATTTGGGCCATTTCCAATCCTTTATGAAGTTGCATTGAACAAAACATTTTGGATTGTAAAAAGCTGTCCCCAAGTTGCAAAATTTTAGTCAAGATTGTCTTGTCATTGGCTTGTAAGTGGAAAAACCTTTTTAGAAGATGCCAACGCTTCCACTCGCTGCAAGAGATCATTAAGTTGGTGTAAAGCTTTTTTAATCAAGTGCTTTCCGTTCAGTTGAGAGTGTAGAGCAAGGGGTTGCTCCTTGATTTGAAAATGATTATTTCACCAAATGGATAAGTGGAAAGTTAAGACCGCATCAAAAAGAGTTAATATCTTTAAGTATTTAGAAATAAGCAATTTGTCATTTACGTGCACTTCTTTCCATTGACTTTTGTAGGCATCTAATATCCTATGGTGAACAAGATTTTACAAGGTTTAGATTTAAGTGTTTGAATGATCCGTTTTGGAATTAAATACTTACCTTACAACTAAAGGCCAAAGGCCTCACTTGCCTTTGATTGAATGCATTGATTCCAAGAGATACTCTGTATGCCTTTGCAGCCATCTTATTTAGCCCATGTGATTTTTTTGATGAGTTTGGTAAATCGAGTGTAGCCTAATTTAGAAGGAACCAAAATGAAAGTAATAGACAATGAATTGCCATAAAGACTTCGTTACCGACTTCAATCTTGCCTGTAAAGGATAAAAATGTGGATATTGAACAGTCAAGTTTTTTTTAAAAATTTATTCGAAAACCAACTCCACTTGTCACTAAGGGAGACCACGTCCAAAGGGAATATCTAGATATCTAGTAATTCCTCCAAGTTGAACACAAAACCATTTGGGAGGGATCTAATAATGAGTGGGGATATCTTTAGTCATTATAAACTCAGTTTTGTGCATTAAAAGTTTAGATCTTGATATGTCATGGTACAACTCGAGCACATCCATAGCATTGCTGATTTCCTTGTCACAATTACAAAGAAAAAATATACTCTCTTCAACAAAACGAGCATTATGGACACAACTATTAGTAGGGAAAACAATCTTTTATTAAGATTCTTGCTGTTTACTCTGTGTAATCTTTTATATTAGTAGGAAAAATAATCTTTTATTAAGATCGAGCGGGTATCGATTGCTTATGTATAATCTACTTACAGATGAGATTGTCGGTTTCACCGAAGTTGATTTGTATAAGCAACAAATGCTTTTGAAGTTTGCTTGTTTTCTGTAAGGAATTTCAATTTCCATACTCCCCTTTGTCCAGAGATGTAATTATATTCAGAAGAGGCACATGCTAGACTTTCTAAATAAGCATATGTTTTTTCCCCTCTAATACAAAACCATTAACTAGTTTTTAATCCACGTTTCTAATCAAACCAGGTGATTTATCATCCAAATACAAAGGAATAACAAAACAATTAACTAGTTTTTTTACCCACGTTTCTAATCAAACCAGGTGATTTATCATCCAAATACAAAGGAATAATGTTAAGTCAGAGCATTACAAATGCCTGTCATGAAAATCTATGGAGGAGGCCGATCCCTCAAATTATTTGCAGAAAATGTATGTCATATAATGACATCGTGATGCATCATTTGAAATTACAAAGATAGATGGAGCAGGCATTGGGAATCTCTTAGCCAGACTAGTAATGACAATAATTATAGCGATACCCACCACAACAAGGCTCACAGTGTGGTGGGAGATACACAGTTACATTTGCCACCGGATTTGTCATTGGGGCTTCTTTTTTCTCCTCCTCGGAAGCCTCTTTTTTCTCTGGCTCTTTTGCAGGCCCAACACTAACTAATTCTGACTGCCCAAACTTTCTGAGTTTGTTGGTGATGCAAACTGGATCTGCATCTCCTATCACCGTGATCACTTTGCACTGAGTCAACGCCTGCAACAAATCCAAAAATACAACCACAGTAGATAATTTCTGTTTAAAAAACAAAAAACAATGGTCTTATAAACCCTCTTTGCATTTTACCTTGGATGCCAACAAGTCTTCATGGCCCTCTGCTTGCATTTATCACAGTTCAGGTCCACCTTCAACACCATTTTCTGCGCACCGATTTTTAATTGTAAATGTGGAAAACAAAATTCAAAACGAAGTTGGATTTTCTCGCTCTACCTTGAACAACTTCTTCTTCTGCTGCTGCAAACTCTTTTCCCACTTTCTTTGTTGTGTGAGCTCTGTTTTTGGCCTTTAAATGATAATGTTTTCCTTAAACTTCAATGTTTTTTAATCAAACAACTGGGAGCCACTTTCCTCTGAGCTTTTCTGCAACTTTTGATTTTGACTAGTGACATTTTTGTCGAAGGTCCCTGTAACCAGCTCAGCCAGGAACAACTTTTCACTCCTTACATTGTACATTTCACTTATGACGTTTTCTTGCAAGCTTCTACCCAAATTATTACATGAAAACATGATCACCAATCTCAGTAAAAGAGTGGTTTCTTTACGTAAATATTTTGGACACTCACTTTATATGGACCACTCAATAAAAATTATGGAACATGCTTTGATAATGGTGAAGTACATGGGTGTCAACAATTTGGAGCTGAAGTTGGTTTTTATAACTAGCAGTTGTACATGAAATGTACGATAGAAACGCCAAAGGTTATGTGTCAAGGAAGTGAAAGTGGAGGGACTGGAATAACAAAAGAGGAAGAGAGTCGAAAAGGAAGGGGTAGAGGGATGAGAAGTCAAAGGACAAGGAAAGTTTTGAGGGGGACTGATGCCAAACGTTTCTTTCCTACAACCACATGCCATTATTTGTCAATTGTTAGAAGGAGAAAAGTGTTGCGGTGTTCAAGATACCAAGGAAATGTTTTTCAGAGATATTTTAGATGACAAGGAGTGGTCGATCAATACAACTAATGTCAATAGTTGCTTGTGAAATCAATACTTGTATTTGTATGGTACTTTGAACACACTTAAGTATAAAGTGAATTCGGCAGCGCATATTGCAGGACACTTTAGAGATAGGATATGTGTAATTGACTTGACATCCAAGGGTAGCGATTTCTTGCACATTTTTGATCAGGGAATCTCTCTAGCTATCGGGTAACCGGTTAGGGTTTCCCTCGTCAACAGTCTTCATAGAGATTTCCATCAATAACGATCGACATAAAATGGGATTTGATTTTTTTACCGCGATCCACATTATCTTCTCCACCTGGCTTGCATTTTCCATGAGAGTCCAATTTGTTCTTAAAGGGGTCAAAATAAAAAATGGGGAAAATCCAATAGGTTTTGGGTTTGAAACCCAACCTCATGAATACAACATAACATGTCCCTTGTTTGTGGCTAGGGAAGAAATGGCTCTTATGTCCTTCATGGATGGGTTGTATTTAATCTTTGATTGGCAAGAAGGACAACTGGTCTTAGCATGCGCCAAGGGTTATCCAATAGTGGCATCACAACTATTGACATAAAAAACAATTTTGCTATTATTTAATTTTAATTATTTGGCATCAAGTTTTTTGATTTGGAGTTTAATTTGTTAGAATAAGACGAACACATGATTGGAATGTTGGAAATAAAAAGGTGGGAATTAAATACATGCATGACGAACACCTATACCACATCTCAAAGCGTCCCTACCGAAAAATATTTGCTACTTGTCGTCCACTTTATCGTCTCAACCTCACTTGCATTATTTGCATGAGTGCAATATGAGCTTAAAGGTATCAAACTTAAAATAAAAATAAAAATTCAATAGGTTCAAGGTTTGAAACCCATCCGCATTGCTTGCTTCTTGTGGCACATTGTAGGCACCCTTCTTGATTTTAAGCATAATTAATTGTAGAGAAACATGGATGCACAAAGAATCATCAATGATTGAGCCCCTCGAATGGTTGGTCACATGAGTCCCAAGTAGATTTTATCTACCAAACGATTTTTGTTGTATTTTTTTACGGTGTTAAGGTTATCGATTGAATGCCGTTTAATTTAGTAGATAAGACATAGACATGAATGGAAAGATGGAAATGAAAAGGTATAAATTAAATACTTGATTTAATTGTGCCCCTCGAAAATGTGGATATATGAGTAACAAGAAAATTTTATTGGCCAATTGAGCTTTGCTATTTTTTTATTTAACCTTTTTTCAACATTAAGGTTTTTGATTTGACAATGTTTAATTTGTCAGAAGGCGGAGACATGAATACAAAGGTAGAAATAAAAAGCCGAGAATAAACGACCATAACTTGTTTGTCAGTTTAAAAAAGCAATCAACGGTCCAATTCCATGGCGAGATCGCGATGATATATGTTTGGCCAAGTCAGCAATGCTCGACTTGCGGGGATCGTTGAGTTCTCACAGTAGAGGACTGCCACGCCTGCAAGAATGGATCTTTGCAAAACATGGACTTGCATTACTAGCAGTTTGGTCAGCTCCACCAACACGGTTGAGTTTAAATTAATAATATTGGCGTAGACACAGATGTCAGAACTGCCACACCTGCAAGAATGGATCTTTTGCAAAACATGGACTTAATCATTACTAGCGGTTTGGTCAGCTGCCACCAACACGGTTGAAATAGACATGAAATTAAAATAATAATATTGGCGTAGACACACAGACGTCAGAGCAAGGTGCGTATGGTTCATATATATTTTGTCTGTAAAACACACCTTCGACGTTAACATAATATATATGCCGCCTATTGCACATCTTCACCAATTGGGTTTTGTCTCTTTCAACGGATGAGCATCATCATGGAAAACTTTTGGAGATTTTTTGCCATTTCAAGCACTCCAGATAAATAAGACGTTAACATAATATATATGCCGCCTATTGCACATCTTCACCAATTGGGTTTTGTCTCTTTCAACAGATGAGCATCATCATGGAAAACTTTCGGAGATTTTTCACCATTTCGAGCACTCCAGATAAATAATAAAAATACTATCAATAATTGAATAAAAGATTCCCCGGAATTTTCTCTCCCTTCCCTAAGAGTTTCTCAACGACCATGCTTGATTCAAAACGGTTCGTTGATCCTAGACCGGACGGTCTATGATCGTTGTACATGCAAAATTTCCTTTTTTGGTAAATTTTGTGGCAAGTATATGCCACGTGCACACGTATTAACCGTTTGATTGAGTTCATTTGACTTGTGTCGTTTGTTGCATCCGATGGGTGGCAAGAAATTACAAAGGCATATAAAGCAATATTCCTTGCCGAGGCAATACCTAAAAATGTATATGGTCATATATTGTTGGATCCCATTAAATTGAATTATTGAAGCAGAAAACAATTGATACAACCGTGATGTTCAACTACTTTCCCTGTGAGCGTTTGTTTTCAAGAATGATTTTCCACTGACATTGAATGAGCACATCATGGATGTACAAATGATGCCATTCACTTGAACTTCTTGTTAGATTCCAGTTTTTTTCTGGGTCAATTATATCTGAAAAATGTCATCTATTTTAGGGAAGAAGCGGAGCAGGGGACATCTCTTCTATAAAATTAAGATATATCTTTTTTTATCAAAACGAGATACCACCTTGTCCATTAACAAACATCATAAGCAAAAAATAAATGTACATATCATTAATATATTTTATTATATAAGATATCTCCTCAAAAGTTGAATATGCCAAAAGATTTTCTAACACCACCGTGATTAGTTACACTATATGTTTTTAATTACAATATCAATATTTTCTTTTCGAAATTTAACCCAAAACTTTGAAATTTAAAAAAATAGAAAAATAAAAATAAAAAAAATAAAAAATAGAAACAAAAAAAAGAAGCTTCTCCTTTGGTGTACAGTTGGTTATGGGCCCCACATTAAAATTAGGTATTACCTCCTAAAATGAATATTTTATTAATTAATCGTGCCTTTTCCACGATTCTTTGAGAGGTTGACACGTGTGGACCACTTATCCTTTGGTTGAATGTGCAGGTTGTGGAAGAAAATTGATGAGACAACATATCAGTGCTAAAAAAAAGAGGTCATATTGTTTTGGTCTTTCATTCATTCATTCCCGTAATATTGTATTCCCTCTGATTTCCTAAAAAAGAAATGTTATTCAATCTAGAGGTTACGGGCCTGGGAAATTCATGAAGCTCAACGAAGGAGTGATCAAGGTCAAGGAATCTGTAACAGTGCCTTTGCCGCCAAGTTGACATTTCTCTGAATTCCACGGGTTAAGATTTGTCGCTAGTGAAGATCACTGGCTTGAAACCCTGCAAATTACAAGGCTGAAGTGCTTATTTAAATGAGTCAGCGATTTGCGAATCAACTAACAGGCTATGAATGTGATGTCGACGAAAAAATAGTGTTTTGAATGTAAACAAAAGTTTTTGGTCGCGGAATGGTGGAAAAGAATGCAAAAATGTCTTCTTTCTGCGATTCCGAAGGCACGCCTCATGCTTACAACAGGAAGGAGAAATCGTCAATCTTGTAATGTGTGAAGTACTGTCTCTCGCCTGTAGTTTTTTGAATCGTCCATGTGTACAACACAACAATCGTCGGATGGATGTAATTTAGACAGTTGGATGGTGAATGTCGTTAACACACGGATGTCAGTGCAGGATTTTTAACGCATGTATGTCAAATACTCTGATCCGTCGATGTTCTCAAATTCGTCAGTTTTTGCAAGCCTCCACCCATATAGAATTTGAAAGTATACGCCTTCTGCGTAAATAAAAGTGTTTCAATGCCACTAGATATTAAATTGTTGAATTGTTTAAAAGGTATTAATATTGATTTTTTTAAAAAATAATTAGCATCAAATAGTTTTAAAATTGAGATTTTAGCTCATAAAAAATGGGTTAATATTTGGGGCTACTTTGTATTTTAAGTTGTCAATTCAAATCCACAAAAAATCATATTGTTCTTCAATACAAAAAATGTTGAAGAAATGTTACATGAAAATAATTAGTTTTTAGAGCAATTTGATGTGGCTTTTATTATTTTTACAAATTTTTAATTAAAGATGATTTGTTTTTTTAATAATAAATGTCATGTTTTGGAGAGATTTTGAAGTTGATTTGACACTCCATTTAATGAGCTAACTATGGGAGTTGAATTAATAGTCATGATGCTTAAGTTGGCATCTACATGACAATTGTATAGTGCCACTCCCATAGTTGAGTGAGCATGAATTTACTAGCAATTGCACGTGGAAAGTGCAATGGGGATGTCGAAAGGGATAAAGCGGGGGAATAGTAAATGGTTAAAAGTAGAGGAAAAAAGGAGTGAACAAAGCAAAAATAGAAATACAAGTTATAATGATTTACTTAGAGCTGAAAGGAGAGAGAAAACCTAGCTTAACCTCTTCAACTCTTCTACAATTTACACAAGGCCCGACCGACATTCTAGAGAAACGATCGAAAGAGAAAGAGGGGGAGATGCAGAGGTCCTAAAGGGATGGAACCTTGGAGATGGGAGTGAATGTAAGCCCTTGTCTTTCAGTGCTTCTGATGTCAACTATTGCCTTATCCAAAGCAAGACATTGTGATTTGTGGATTGTTAGAGCCCAAGCCATTTTGAGAGGAAGCTGCCTACGATTTCCTCTTGAAATAGGAGGTGATGGAACATGTGAAGGGTTATTTATGCCCCAAGAAGGTCCAATGTATTTAAATTGAAATGGATGACAACAAAAAGTGGAAGCTCGGCTGGGGATGAGAAGTTGTTGTAGACGATGTCAACAATTTTTCCAATTGCACCATTGACGAGTCTAACTTCTGTTGGTGTAGGTGTTTTTTGATCACTTTATTTAATTATTTAGTGTTATTTCCACCTACACCATGTGAGTCATCTCACTTAGGTGGACATGGATCTAGGTGTCATTTTAGTTATGACAGATTCTCTTACAGAATCTGTCATATGTGTAAGTGTGTCATAGGAGTTACATTCCCATTTGGGAAAGTAACTCCTCTTCTCCATTATGGAGGAATATTTTCTTACATGGGAGTTACACGTTCACTCCCTTATTTGTACTCTTCTTTTTGGTCCATGGCAATCCAAGAGCATTTTCATTCCATTCCATTTTCGAATCTTGAGCTTTCTATGCATGCACATTGCTTCTTACAAGTTTGCTTGCCTTATCTTGTAACTTCTTTCTTGGTGAAGTGTAGTTGTTTGGTGCACGTGTATTCCTTCCAGACCCTCATCCTACACTCCTTCAACTTCAACCCATGAATTTGCTGAAAGCATAATTTTATGATTTTTACAAAGATTTTTTTTATGTTCAAGCAAATCATCATTGACGCCGCCTAAAATGTTCTGCATGGTAACATTAGCTATACACCATGCCACAAGAAGGCTTAAAGATTTAAGTGTCTGAATGTTATGCCGGTCGACCAATTCTTTTTTTGCAAAAAGATGTGGTACTGCTGTGAAACCTTGAAGCTCTTCTTTTGAAAGGTGTTTATCAGTTTGTAACATCAGGATTTGCTAATCTTCAATACGAGGAGAAACATCACTGACATGAAGTAGAAGTTCATGACACTGAATTTGTGCAGAGTCGACACCTTGCTAGAATAATATTGTTCGTAATGTGATGGCTATAGGAAAGCTTCTCCAAAGGTTGGCTCCATAAGAGTGACCAACATACAAACGAATGCCTTTGACAAGAGGCAATTGACTAAGGTCACCAACGAAAATTAGAGATCTATTACGAAAAGGTGTTGTTTTGAAATGAGGAAAATCCTCACGGAGGTGGTGGTCAACTGAAGCAAGTAGCTTGGGGCCAATGAAACTCGTTTAATCAATTAGTATATATAGAACATGTTGCATGGATTCCTGAAAGTTTGACAAAGCTTGTCCCTCTAATGGTTTTATTTATTTGATAGGGATGCAAAAAGCAATATGTACAGTAGATGCTGAAATATTGAAGGTAGCGACACCTGTTGGTGCAAGCAATAGAAGTTATGATTTTGGTTCGTTGTTTGTGGGAGAGAGTGCTGATCTAATAACATTAATGAGATATGCACCTTCCCTATTCCTGCAGTGCCCTGAATTATTAATTTGAGAGGAGGTAGTTGGTCTTTGTGCCTGAAATGGTGAAGTACTGTATCAAAAGAAAGATTTTGTTTAGGTGAGAAAGTTGAAGTAGGTAGGGCGTGTGGAATGTGATTACTAGAGATGTTACCTACAACTCTATTTTCCTCAATGAAGGAAGCAACAATATGTAGTAAAATTGGAAGAAGTGAATTTTCTTTTCGATTGTGGTTGGCGTCGAATTCGCGATGCCCCAATATATCAAGGCTATCTACCTCCATGTTGTTAGTGGGATGGAGTTGAGATAATAGATCCCATTCATCCAAATGAGTAGGTAGATTTGCATTTTCTTCATCATTGGAAGTTTCTTCATATGAAGGGTGGTTAGAATCCAAGGGAGTATGACTGACATGCCAAGGCTGATAATTATTTTGAAATAGTTCCCAATTCAAAATTATTGTCTCTAGAGAGTTTCTTATGTCTGCAACAATGTTGCAAAAAGGATTATATAGAATAAGCTCACTCCAAAAAAATGTTTCAAACTATGACGACTCACGAGCAAGGATCTTAAAAAATCTAGGGAATACACGAATAATTACATGCGTTGAATGTATCTTCCATTTCCCCCCCTTTCATAACTTGTTGTAAGACCAACTTCGAGTTATTTCTATAAGTGGCATGGATTCCGTTGTTGGAGGTTATACCCTACAGGAATCAATGAGTTGAGATGAATCTTGATAGTTAGTGTCAGATTCAATGACCCTCCTTAATACTTTATTACCAACATTTAAGGAAAAACATAAGCGGTTGCAAAGAACAAGAGGCAATTTGAGGAGCATGTGACAAATTTCTTGTGCAATAATATCATGCTTGATAGAGCTTTTAGTAAGCATTTTACAGAAGGCCAAATGTGCCAGATGGTCGTCACTGACATTGTTGCAAATCTTGGACAACATTTGATGGTATGTTTCAGACTAGTGTTCTTATTTGGAAGAATATTTTGCCACGTATTTTAGAATTGCATGGCGGGAGATCACTGACTGAAAGTCAACATTGGCTCTCCATATGGATAACATTGTTTGGTTGTGGATGTTTAACTTGTCATCATTTCTAAGGAAGGTAGTTTACTTTCCCATCTGCTTAGCGGTAAAGTGCAGATTCTTGGTGCATCTCCTAGGGGGCATTGTAACAACATTGTAAATTTTTTTTTTTTTGTAAACATGTTTGTTCAGAGCATTTGGTGTGACATTAAACACGATTAAGAATCTCTTCAAGATCAAAGAGAGGATCAGAGGAAAGCATTTTTCTGTACTTAAGAGGTAAGGATCATCTTGTATGGACCGAGGTAAATGATGCGACTGTTGGGAGACACATCAAGGGTTCCATGCAGAAACATATATATCAAATTATGTTTTATGTGCCTCTATACTGTCAAGGTCGTCCCAACCCACTGTTTCAATATTGGGTGCATTTTTGAAGCCACAAAAAACCATGCACATGTGTGGATCCTCTACATTTCCATTCATATCATTGAAAAGAAAGGATTCAGATTGCAAGGCATGAAAATAGAAGAGCACGAGGAAAAATGGAATGAAGTTTTTACATGCACCAGTAGTATGTTACCCCTAGATGTTTCTAGAAGACCTCTTAAAAAAAGATTGTGAAGCGTTAATGCACATAAGCAGAGACACGATGAGGATTGGAAATGATGTCTATGTTTCTCCATAGTTGAGCATCTCTAGTGTCTGCTTGGGGTTTTCCAGGAATTGCATTATGAAGGTCTGACCATTTTGTGTCTGTTGCGCTAAGAATAAAGAAGAGAGTGGGCGTGCCCAATTTTTCTATCATCTCAAAAAGCTCGACTCTACCGCGAGACCAAAAGAGCACGTTCCTTGAAGATTGGTGCTAAAGCGCATCAAACTATCTAGGAGGCCATCATTTGGAAAATCATGAAGTTTATGGCAAAGATTTGCAATCGTTGTTGGTATCCCAAGCTTGAGGTCTTGTTTCATGAATACAAATGTTGTAGCCCGAGTCCTGTTTGCATTATGAGGTTAAGTAAAAAAATCTGAATCGTGGATGGGAACCAAAGCAACCTTCATGATAGCACATCAAATGTAAAGCATATTCATGAAGTTTAACCTCTTTCACATGAGGCTCTTTAAACATGGCTTCTCATGTTGGGAACAAAGTTGGAAAAGCCATCAAGAACAACCCTTGTGTGTTGTATTCATTTATTGGGGAAAGGCCAAGCTTTGACCAAGGGAATGTGATTGGGGAGTTGTTTTCGGCCACGAGCATGAATCATTGAATCTTCTCTTGTTCAGTACCTATATTTACAAGTGACAGAACAAAAGATGAGGAAAGGCTGGCCATATTTGGCAATGGACAAGGTTCCAGGGTAGGTAACTGTGAAGCATCTTCATAGGGTTCAAGAATATCTAGTGTGACATTTTTCAACAAGGAGGAAATATTTGTTGGGTCAAGAGGCAAAGAGGAAAGAGCATTACTATCCAACAAAACATCTTTGTAGTATGGATCATGAGTTATTTTATACTGCAGTGTAGTTCATACATGCACTCTGGTAAAATAGAAGTCATACTTTGTGTGGTGTGGACCTTTATTTATTGTATAAGTAAGATGTATAATTCTCCAAGGCTATGTGGAAGGTATTTCATGATGGAGGAGATGTTTTGTGGGAAGCAGATGGTGTGACCTGTATATTTGTACTAGCCTCCGTGAGCTTGACTAACCTATATAATAGGATTAACTCTTGCAATTAGCATTTCTCCAACTTGTGTCAATGACTGCAAATAAGATGGCTGACATCCTGGGTCCATGTTGTTCCATGAAGAGAAGTAATGTCAATTTCTTTCAAGATTGCATCTACTGTAATTATGCATACCTCAAGAGTTTATTGTTGTGATGCCCGAGTAGTTTTCTAAACAAATGGTGTAGGTATTGCTTTTGGAAAAAAGATAAATTCTTTTACGAAACATGCGCTGAGTTGCAGAGAATGATGTGGATGATGGGCATGAGCATTGTCTCGAGGATTGGGAAACAACAGAAGAGGATGTTTGTGGTTCCTCTGAAGGAGGAAAGTGAAAGGGTTTCGAAGAAAATGTGTTTTGTTGTTATGAGGCACACAAGAGGGTTGATGTGAGAAAGGAATGGTTAAAGAGTAGGAAACATCCGAAATGATGTTGTTCCGAAGATGTTGTGGTGGTTGTTATTTATAAGTTGCGGATGGCTCCAAGAAGATGAGGCAAAAAGAGGCTTGGAGAAGGGGATTCGTTCAACAAATTCGATTCTTGTTGTAGGTTATTAGGAGGTTGAAGAATAGGGGGAAAAAAGAGTTGAATGTAGCAACGCTAGAGGGCATGTTGGTGCAGGTTAACAACGCACAACAATTTTTTTTAAGGCTTTTTTATGGGCATGATAATGATGACAGTGTTGTTCATTTATGCTTGCTTTATTACAAGCGTAATGTTTACGCCTTTGCATCCTTTTTTGAAGGTTCGATATAATTGCTTAGCGGTAGTTTGGAAATGGGTTCTCACAAAAAAAAAAGGCAAGTGGAAATGACAAGGGATGATGACCTGTTAAAAAACATACATTTGTAAGCATGTTGCTAGCAAAGGCACGTAACTAAATGTTTCAAACATAGGAATCAAATGGAAAAAAAACTAATATTGAGATTTATGTAACACAATGCAACTAAAATCCATTCCATATGTTTAAGTCCATGAAAGCATTCGAATTTCACGATACATAGAAACATTTGTTTGCAGATATAACAAGCAATGCATGGTTTAGTAACATTTATTTTAAAAAGGAGTGTTGTACAAGATATTTTTTGTCCATATTTGGCGAGGCCAAATAAGGTTCTTGTAGGGATTGGGAAATAACAGAAGAGGGCGTTTGTGGTTCTTGTAGAAGAGGAAAGTGAAATAGTTCTGAAGGATAGGTGCTATTATGGACAATATTAGTGCTATGAGGCACACAAGAGGGTTACTGCGAGCAAGACATTCTCAAAGAGAAGGAAACATAGTTGATTTGCAACATTTTGGCAATTGGGTCTTGGCAATTTTTTTTTCGGAAGGGGCAAACAACGATGTCCTGTTAAAAAACACACATTTGTAAGCATGTTGCTAATAAAGGAACAACACTAAATTTGTCAATCATTACAAACGAATGAAAAAAAATAATATTGAGATTTATACAACAAAACACAACCAAAATTCATTCCATGTGTGTAAATTTACAAAAGATTTTGAGTAACATGATAAATAAAGACATTTGTTTGCAGATATTACAAACAAGGCATTGTTTAGTAATTTTTTTAAAGTGTTATACAAGAGAGACGTTCTTTTTTTCTATACATTTTTTTGTGCTTCCGTATTTGGTGAGGCTAATTAAGGATGCAAATTTGACAAGGCAATGAAATATTACATGTCTTTTCAAACCAATTATTTGTAGGCGTATAACATAAAAATGTATTTCCAAGCATAACAATATTAGAGCATGTCATGTTTTATGCAACATTGCACAAGTGCATATGTTTTTAATATCTGGTTTTGAAGGCTTGCTCTGACAACAATGTAAAACATCATGAAATAAATTGTTCCTCTTAAAAGTTCCTTTTGGTACATAGTGCAACACTATGAAGAACATTCCATGTTGAGGAGAAGTGACATTTATGCGAGTGTGCTTCTCTGGAAACCACCGTTGGCACTAAATAGGCAAACAACAGAAATAACATTAGATTACTAAAATTAATATATAAATAATTCCACCAGCAACATGGAGGATGAATCCATTTAAGAAGTTTAATTCTAGGTGGAACATCAAAAGACAAAGTAGGAGGTGTACAATTTTTTTTTGGCGAGAAACTTTAAAAACCATTTCCAAGAGCAATCTATTGTTCAAGTTGAAGCAGATCGATGTGGCCTCACAAGGGAACCAGTCCCCTCAACACAATGATTCCTGGTTTCGACAAAGGCATGTGCCAGAAAAATAAGAAAATCATGGATTTAAACAATTTGATTTCTTTCAATCTAACTTCCATCTAAACTAAATGTAAAGCAACTTAAATTCTAACTATCACATGCAAACAAATAGTGTAAAATTAGAATGGAAATTATTGTGATAATGTAAATGGGAAACACATCCAGCTTAAAAAAGCAAGTGCAACTACTTAAGTTTACGAAATGTAAAAAAAATGCAGTTCTGCATCCTATTTCAACTACATGCCAAAGTCTAAGAGGGCCTTCATTATTTGCCAGAGAAAACAAAAGCACCACATTTTACATTTTTTTTTGGCAATAATAAGTTCAGAGAGTATGGTATTCTTATTGTAACGCATTTTCACAACATGGATTTCCAACCCAAGTTGAACCAGTTCGGGAGTGTTTTAACGACTTCACTAATTGTATTAGTTTGTAAGTATTTAGTAATTAAAGGAACACTCTCTAATATCAATCATAACGATACACAATTTTAATGACCAGAAAATCAGAGGGAAAGGAAAAAACAAACAGGATAATTTTAATCATTGTTGTTGCTATAATATTAAAGGATTTTCTTCAATTATTCTTTATTTCCTCTTCTATATTTATATGTGCTTGATTCAAGTTTCTTTTGGGCATTATTAGCCCTTTCAAAGGTAATATAGACTAAGAGTTACTTGTTATAGTCGATATTGTTGCAAATTGCACTCACATAAATAATTTAGGTGAGATTGACATGATAAATTGGAGCACAAATAGTAGATATTATTTAGGTAGAAATCCTTGAAATAGGTGTGGACATGTAGGTAATTAATTCCAACATTTAAGTCATATAATGTTCTTTCCAACATTTTGTTAATTTCTTCTTCTTATTTTTTTATTTCATGTAAATAATGCAAGCAAGATTGATATGATAAATTAGAGCACATATAACATATATTATCTGGGTACAAACAATCAAAGCTGTGGAATAGACGTGGGACATGCATGCATTTAATTCCAAACATTGTATTTCCACATTTTTCTTT
This sequence comes from Taxus chinensis, assembly GCA_019776745.2. NCBI lineage: Eukaryota > Viridiplantae > Streptophyta > Pinopsida > Cupressales > Taxaceae > Taxus > Taxus chinensis. The sequence goes on along the minus strand of CM034155.1, from coordinate 613,255,897 downwards.
CCAACTTTCCATTTTAAAGATTATCTTCTCATTCTCTCCTCGATAAGAAAAATATTTTAATAAGACCTTCTAATATGTGTCGAAAAATCTTCCCATATTTTTTACCTCTCAAAAAATTAAAAAAATATACAACTAGGCCAACCTAACAAAGTGGGTATATCAAAAAGTTTCATGGTTCTACCTGCATTAGAAATAACCAACCCTTTGCAAACCATGGAAAGGCCCCCATATCCATCTTTCCTCTTTTGGAGAAAAATGGTTACCGTAAAAAAGGAAATGCCCAACATTGATTCATTTCCCTCTTTTAGCTTTTTTATGGTTTCCATCTCATAGTTCTAACTGGTGGAAATTGTTTCATATTTGGTGCTACGTGTATATCTCATGAACCACTTCATTATTAATTTCTAAACTAATGCTAATGTCATGTAGTGCAAGTTCAAACATTACCTCTTACTCCAAAAATATTGAAATTAATGGACCCATTACAATATGTTATTGTTCATGTTGACCTACACACCCAAAAGCCTTAAAAAAAAAAGAAAGAAAATCTATTGTTTCACAACTTGCTACTCACTGCACAATAATAGAAACATACCTGTAATTTGCAAATCCTTTATTGAGTTGACAAAGTATAAACACCATCACTTATATATGCACAAAATATATAGGCCAACAAAGAATTATCCATAGACAATATTTCACGTTATTGGTTCTTAGTTTGTAATGCTAACGAGTATTTACATTAATAGCCATTTTTTCCAAATGAGACTGACGGGAGAATATTTTGTGCTTGGACACAACCATGTCACACACATGCATAAACTTTATTATTTGAATATAAAAGTGTAGTACGTGTCATCATGGAAAAGTCTCGGACATGTGTATTTAATTAATCGTTGCAAATAAATACAATTTTCTTTCCATCTCACATCAAACTTCCATTGTTTTCTTTGATTTCTCATTGGTTCCTTTTTCCCCTAACTTATAATTTTAATAATAATTTCATTTATTTATTTCTACTTCATTTATTAACACTGTCTATTACTTTATGTATTTTAAATTCACTTTATGTTGATAACTTTAAAATAATTTAATACTAATTACTTCATAAGAATTCAATGTTAAATAATTTAAAATAATTAAGCAATTTGATGTAAAGGCGGGGACTAATGACATTGCAATTTTCATTAACAAAGTGTCTCCTATTGGCTTATTCCCATAGAAGATTTAAAGTTGAAATTAAAAAGTCATCTCCTTTGATGTTCATTTGCATGGCTTCAACAAATCTAATACAATTCACGAAAACATGAAGTTGAGCATGCTTTTAACATGTATGATATAAGAAATTACTAGATATTAGTTTAAATCTTTTTTTGTTTTCACATTTGTGCATGTGGCTTGCTAAACATTATTTTACTGATAGCGTTTACATTTGAACTAAACTGCATACAAAAACTTATATGTTTCTACAATGCATCCTTCATAATTATGTTAGTCCTACACATCTCCTCTTTTGTAGCTTCGATATGTAGCCCATAAACCCAACATCCAAAAAATGATTAATATATGTAAGCTATATAAGTGGGTGGGAATTCCTCCTTCAACTCACATCACTCACACACCACTAATTCAACCTCAAATGTAATAGTTTCCACTTCCATTTGAGCATATAGTTTGTGGATTTACATCCTTTAATGCTTATAAATCATTCGTAAAACTAATATTTTAGTTAAATCTTCTTCATATCCACTGCAAATATCTCATTGCGAATATCATTTTTAATCAAGATTTAGAGTGTTACGCTCTACTGAGTGGTGAGTATTTCCTTATATTTTGTTACATGTGTTCACCATTGTTATTAGGTGTCATGATAAATAAACCAAATTATAATATTCCATCCGATTGATTGAATTATATTCTTCAAAATAAAGCATTCCCTTTTTAGAATATTGGATGACATAAAACATTGAAGGGAAACACAAGAGCATATTCTTTTCTCTTTTTCCAATGCCTTAGACATTAATTATGTTGATGATCATTTCCAAATATGATTCTTAGTGGTTCTGTCCGACATGCGTTGGGGGAATACATAGTCGAGAACGATAAATCAACGGACAATTTTTTGTGTTGTTTGTCGTTCATGAGTAAATGTTGTTAAAATGCTTGATGAAATTAACCATAGTTTCTACCTTTATCTACAAATAAAAAAACCAATTTATTCCTTCCCTTTTTTGCATATCTTTCTTCCACTGCATCCCTTTCAGTTTTTACATCGTACTGCTCATGTGTGATTGCTAGTGCACTGCACAGTTAGAATCAGGTCGCAAAGCCGTGGATTAATTTTTTTGCTTGAATGACTTGATGTTTTGCGTACATTGACGCTTTCTCTGTTGCGTTTATAGCCTTCCACTCTTTTGACACATGTCAATGAGATGAGGTTTCAATCCCTCTTGGAAGATACCTTTCAGTGTAAATATATATATATATATATATATATATATATATATATTGTTTCATATGTTTATTTTGTAAGAAAACTCACCTTTTGCAATGATTTAAAATAACAAATTTGAAATGCACTAAAAAAGTGTTAGACCTAAACTTGTGCACTAGGTGCTTAAAAGTATTTATAAAGAAGAAATTTGTCTTTTATGTGTAGCCTAACGTAGAAGGGAACCAAAATTTCTTTCCATTGACTTTTGTAAGCATATGATATCCTACGGTGAATAAGATTTTACATGATTCCGATTTAAGTGTTTGAATGATCCATTTTGGAATTAAAAATTTACCTTATGACCAAAGATCCATGACTCCACAACCAAAACATACAAAAATGAAGAAGGCCTCACATGTATTTGGGTTGAATGCATTGATTCCAAGAGATTCTCTCTATGCCTTTGCTGCCATCTTATTTAGCCCATATGAAGTTTTTGATAACTTTGGTAAATTGAGTGTAGCCTAACGTAGAATCCTTGAATGATAGGGTGCCAAGTGAACTAATTTCCTTAGCTTCAAGATAAACTTGGTAAAAACCTTCCTCATTACAACTCAAACTCACTTGTCTATTTTTCCCTAACAAACAAAATAGTTTGAAGGTTTTCATCCAAAGGATTAGAAATAAGGAGTTTACATCCTTCCTCAAACCACCTTGGTGCTCCAAAGGATTAGAAATGTTCATCTCTTGTTGACCCAAGCTACACTTTTTCCAAAGGATTGGAGAAAGGATGTGTATTTGACAAGAGCCCACCAAGTTATCCAACTATCCATTTCTAAAGGTTTGGAGATCAAATTCCAAATGACGATAAGGAGGTCATTCAATTCTTATTGCTAAGATGTCACACAATGAGTTTAAAGGGAAGATTTCAAGAATGGTATTTGGCATTATTAAGAGAGCTAAAAATAAATAGGGAGATGATCATATAAGTGGTTGTAAGGTCTAAGTAAACTATTTTCCCCTGGTCAAAGGAGATGATTTGAAGATTCAAGTATAGATAAAATCTATCGAAGCCATTGAAATTTTTGTCAAGGCCGCTTCTGTAATTTGACCAAGTGAACTGATGTTTTTTTTTAGTATCATACTACCAAGAACGAGGACAAAAATTCCTAAGGTGTTTGTGCAATAGAGCCAAGTTCCAAATTCAACAAGGGAAAGAGTTAGGTTACTAGAATGAATTGTATATATCTTGTTTTTAACCTGTCAGAAGCACATGAATACTGAGAGGGGGGTGAATCAATATTCAAAATTTTTACAACTTTTTCTCCAAATTATTAATTTATTTTTCCCACAGTTAAAAATATATTCATATCTAAAAATAAAATGAGAGCACACACAAAAATCAAATGCACATAACACTAGATATACTGTGGTTCACACAATGTGGGCTACATCTACCAAAAAAGAGACTGCTTAGATCTACTGTCTAAATTCAGCCGAAATAAAAACAATGTTTACAAGGTGTGAGAACCCACTCACAAAAGACACCAATCTCCAAGTTGAACACCAATTCAACCCTTGAATACAAACACCACTGACTGTGCAATCTCTGATTCGAAGCACTAACTTATGGAGACACCAATCCCCAATGCAAAGCACACACTCTAGAAAATATGCTATACAAATAAATAATATTTTATCCTTCTATTATTTCTCTCTCACATACTCATACTCACTTAAGAGATTTACAATATCAGCTCACATACATATCACACTCATACAAAATGCTCTCTTTTTCGCACACAACAAAATGTGCACACAACACTTGCTTATATAGAAAAAGGAGAGGAAAAACCACTTGTGGTTTCCCTAAAACTATATGCCCATACCATGGGCCAATTTTGGCACCCATATTACAATTTAAATCTCTTGCATGAAAAAAATGCGCCATAAGCAAGCCACATCACTTGACGGTTACAACAATATTAAATATTTGTTCCAAATAGCAATATTCTCGTACACATGTAAGAGTAACTCCTCTTATGCGTCATAAACTTTCTTACACTTCCCTTACGCTTCTGTAATGATCCACCGGGAGAAAATTTCACCACATTTGGAGAGATTCCCTCTTGCACTTCTTAAGTAACTCCTCTTACAAGTCATAAAATATCTTACGCATCATAAGCTGTCATATTTGCTCCAAATAACAATATTCTCTTACAAGGTCAAGTGTAACTCATATTTTTCAATTAAAACACATAACCAACTTCCGTTATACGTACTTAACACTCCACATATGAAAAAATTCTCCCCATAAAGACATATTCTCTTTTAAATTCAAAATTTTAACTCCTCCATGATTTTAAAATCAATTTGTAGCTTCTCCATGTCATAACTCATCACCCATGCAAATTTCACTCCCATTTTGAATTCAAACATTCAACGTGCATTAAGTACCTTTCATCTTAAATGTACCTTATTGAAAAATGTGCCATACTAGTGGAAGTTGAAGAGTCACATTGAAAAATGTGCCCATGTAGAATTCCAAGGGTCACAATGCAATTATAACCTCTCTTACACATCCCGCCATGTGTGTCGTAAGATTCCTTGGTGATGTTGAATATTAAAATATTCAAATTTCGACATCACACTAATGCCACATACTCTGCCACCTCAGCTACTGCGCCCCACACAGGCCAACTCACTTGTTCATGTGTCTTGTAGGTCCTACCACATTGTTGAATAATAAATTATTCAACTTGTACCTTGATGTGCAACTTGAACCTTTGACATGAATAATTATTTTATGAACACTAATGTTGTAATGTTGACTATTAAACAAATATTCAAACCTCAATAATTCCACCAACACTAATGTTGTACCTTTGATATCAATGAAAAAATACTCAACAAACTCCCCCTTTGTGATTGATGGCAAACCCCTGCTAAAAATGGACATGAAAACATGTTTTCTCTGAAATCCAACTTTCTACCTCTGACCTCTTTTTGTACTGCTTCACTGTACCTATTCTATGAAAATCTCCACCATTATGCAATTCTCCCCCATTTTGTAATTCTCCCCCTTTTACATCAATGGCAAAGGGATAACTTAACCTGTCACCTCAACCTATACTCGGAGCTAAAGATACTACAATGTGTAGCTCCTCCTATGTCCATACTCCCTTTGAGATAGTCAATGATTAAGAGTGATATAAATCACTCATAACTTTTGTCTGAGTGACTCAAAAGATTCTTTTGGTAGGGGTTTTGTAAATATATCAACAATTTGATCCTTAGTCCCAACATATTCCAATTTCACCTGCTGATCTGCCACTTTCTCTCTCAAGAAATGATACTTATGGGAATGTGTTTTTTCCTGGAAAGCATGACTAGATTTTTCGAGATATTTATAACACTCGTATTGTCACAAAAAATGGAAACATGATGCTCATATTCTACCTTCATGTCCTTCAATGTTTCCTTCATCTAAAGCACTTGTGTACACCATGCCACTGCTACAATATACTCACCTTTGCTGTGGATAATGAAACTGAAGCCTGTTTCTTGATAAACCATGACACTAATCTGTCACCAAGATAAAAATCTCCACTACTTGTACTTTTCATGTCATCAACACTTCCTACCCAATCTATATCTTTGAATGCTATAAGAGTGAAATCATCACTCTTTAGATACCATAAACCATAATCCAATGTACCTTTCAAATATTTGAAAATTATTTTCATTGCTACCACATGAGTTTCCTTTGGTGCCCCGCCTAAAACCATGCAACTAATCCAACAACCTACATAATATTTTGTCTAGATGCTATGGTATATAACAAACTACCTATCATGGACCTATACAAAGTCTGATTAGCATCACAAGACTCATCATCCTTACTCAACTTGAAACCTATAATCATGGGTGTATTAACTGGATTGCAATCTTCCATTCTAATTTTTTTCAACATATCCTTTATATACTTGGTTTGTGAAATAAAAATGCCTTGACCAGAATACTGAATTTGTAAATCAAGAAAATAGGACAAATCACCAAGCATAGACATCTCAAACTCCTTCTGCATCTCTTCTGCAAGTTCTTTGCATACTCTCCTGCAACTGCTTCAAAAAATAATGTCATCCACATAAACCAAAACTATTACCTGATGTTCTCCTTCTGTCTTGATGTACAAATTTCTATCCGCAATTCCTTTTCTGAATCCATGTTCCTGCAAGTACTTGTTTAATCTAGAGTACCAAGCTCTAGGAGCTTGTTTCAAACCATAAAGATCCTTTTTTAACTTGCATACAAAATTTGGATTTTCTGATAGAATAAAACCTTCTGGTTTCTCTATATAAACTTCTTCCTCTAAGTTTCCATTCAAGAATGCTGATTTTACATCCATTTGATAAAATTTAAAATTCTTGAAACAAAAAAATTCTAAAAACATTCTTACCGCCTCCATGAGAGTAACAGGTGCAAAAGTCTCCTCAAAATCAATACTTATAACCTGTGAGTATCCTTTGCATACCAGTCTAGATTTTTTCCTAACAACTTCTCCGTTCTCATTCATATTCTTCCTGAAAACCCACTTGGTGCCAATGATGTTTTTATCTTTTGGCCTCGGCACTAAATCTCATGTTTCATTTTTCTCAATTTGATTTAGTTCCTCTTCCATAGCATTTAACTAAAACTTATATATGCTAGCCTCATCCAAATTACATGGCTCAAATTTTGATAACTAAGAAAAGTTTACCTCTTGTGATTCACTTGCTAGTCTCCTCCTTGTCTGCACTCTAGTATCTTTATTTCCAATGATTGGATTTTCTGGATGATTCTTCTGGACTTCTCTGGATGGTGTCTTTATGTCTTCTCATTCAGATTCTTCATCCTCTTCTCCTCCTCCTTCTTTTTATGATTTGCACTTTTTCTCCTCTTTAGGAAAACTGGATTGTCCTGTCTTTTTCTTTCTAGGATTCAAGTCATCAAATTTCACATTTATGCTTTCCACTATTTTCCACAATATCTTGTTATAGCATCTATAAGCCTTGATTTTTGATGAATAACCAAGAAATATACCTTCATCCACTCTTGAGTCAAACTTACCCAATTCATCTTCATCATCTCTCTTAATATAGCACTTGCTTCTAAACACTTTAAAGTATTTCATGAAAGACGGTCTTCCCTTCCATAGCTCATATGGTGCCTTTTCCATGTTTACCTCGAATTTGTATTCTTTTCAGAATATACATCGCTGTGTACACTACCTCTCTCCAAAAAACATTTGGTAACTTGGAGTCATTCAACATGGTTCTCACTATTTCTTGCTCTATCCTATTCTTTCTCTCCACTACACCATTTTGTTGTGGTGTTCTTGCTGTAGAAAACTGTCTTCTGATTCCATGCTCTTCACAAAAATCATTAGACATAAAATATCCTCCCATATTTGATCTTAAACACTTAATTCTAGAGTTTGTTTCATTCTCAACCATTGCTTTAAAAAACTTGAACTTATCAAAATATTCTGATTTTCTTTTAGAAAAGTAACTCATGTCATTATGGTAAAATCATCAATCAATAGCATAAAATAAGATTCACCTTATAAGATCTGAGTTCTTGTAGGTCCACATAGATCTGTATGAATGAGCTCCAATGGATTTGAAGTTGATTGCTATTTTGTCTTGAAGATTTTCCTTTTCTGTTTTCCATGCTGGCACTGTCTGCAGATAGTATTTGCAGGTTTCAAAATCTTGGGCATATCTCTCACTGCTTGTTTTGAGCTAATTTTCACCATGTTGTCAAAATTAATGTGACCCAATCTTCTGTGCCACAACCAAATTTCATCAATTTTACTCATACAACACTTTTCTCCCTTCACATCACTCAACATGTATAGGTTGTTCCTTGTTCTATTTGCATGTGCAACCCATTTCCCTGTATCCTTCTTTCTAATTTTATAACCCTCAACATAAAATGTGAGTGTATAACCTTGATCATACATTTGAATGACACTCAAAAGATTATGTTTCAGTCCTTCAACAAATATTTTTTTTTCAAATTTATCTTGAGCACTCAATTTTATGTTACCTCTTCCTGCGATCTTGGCTGTAGTATTATCTCCAAACTTTAATGTACCTCCACTAGCCTTTTTAAGCTTTTAGAACTTGCTTCTGTCACCCGTCATATGTCTGGAACTTCCACTATCAATGTACCAAGATTGTTCTTCATCTTGTACATGGTGGGCCGTTTGCACCAACATAGCTTCTTCCTTTTTTTCCTCCTTTCTCTTTTGCTGCACTTTCTTACCGTTGGCTTTCTGCATGATATGATTTCCCTCTTTCTTTTTCTTTGGCCTTTCTGTAAACTTACTTCTGTAAAATATTTCTATGTGGCCAACTTGGTTGCATTCATAACATCTAATCTCAAGCTCATTCAAATTTGACAATGTAGAAAAATAATTATAGTTTCTAACATGAAAGTTTTGATCCCAACTCTAAAACATCAATCTACAGTCCATCATCTTATGACCGTAAATGTGACAGGAAAAACAATAACCATGAAAAGAATACCTGGTCATGTAGGTCTACCTATGATAAGATGAACTTCTGAAACTTTGTATCATCACCTTCTTCCACTTTCTCTCTTCTTTTTTGTTGTTATGTGGAGGATCATCTTCTTGTTTCTTATTGCTTTCTCCTTCACTGGATCCCTTTAGGATATCTGCATAGCTGACTTTCTTCATTGGTTCTTTGGTCTCTTTCTTTTCCAATTCGTTGAATCTAAGACCACCTTTGGATGATTTTGGTTTCTGTTCTCTTAGAATGTTTCTTAACACCATAGAACTCTTTTCAAACTTGAGTCTCTTGTTCAAATTTTTAGTTTCATGTCTTAGTGTGACAATCTCTGACTCTAATCTCTCACATTCTTCTTCTTTCGATTTCAGTTGTTCTCTGATCATTTCCTCTATTTCTTTTTCCTCTTCAACTTGGGTCTTAGATCAATAATAGTCTTCTCACATTCTTTGTCAACATGTGGGATTTTCTTTGCTTATTAATAATTTTGAATTTGTACTTTTTTCTTCAGGGTCTTCTTTTTGAGTCTCTTGATCTCACCCAAAGCACAGACAAATTTTTATTCCAAGTTTACCTCACCTTCTTCATCAACTGCATCTTTAACTTCTACTTCTCCATCTTCAAGGACCATAAAGAAAATTTCTTCAATGTCACCCTTTGAACAATCTTCCTCTGAGCTATCATCTTCTCTGGTGCATAGACTCTTCTTGTATCGGTTCCAATTCTTCTTCTTTTCAAAACTTCCCTTGCTTGAAATTCTTTTTATAGATAGGCTTCCCTTTCTTTTCTTTGACATGATCTTCATCATCACTCTCGATTTTTACATGTGGACACTTAGCTGCAAAATCCAATCTCACCACAGTTAAAAAAACTTAAAAGGAAGTTTACCTTTATACTTGTCGGATCCTCTTTTCAGATTTTTCACCAATTGGGCTTCTTCTTCCTCATCGGATTCCTCATTGAACACTCTTCTCCTTTTCTTTCAAATATTTGAAAACAACTTCTCTTTTCCCTGGTTTATCTGGTTCTGTTCTCATCTCATAAGCAGTGAGTATTCCATACAACTCATCCATTTTCATTTTATATAAATACTTAAGTTCTTAAATAGTTGAAAATTTAACATCAAATCTAGGAAGTTGAGATCTTAATACCTTTTGTACTATTACTAGGTCTTCCGTCTCTTCAACCAAGCCTTTGATCATGTTTACGGTATCGTCCACACAAAGTAGATATGCTATAATGTTCTCTTCCTCCTTCATCTTTAGACTTTCAAACTTTTTTTTGTGGGCCTGAAGCTTTTCCATCTTTACTTTTTATCTCCTTCATATAAACTATTGAGCTTATCCTACATCTCCTTGGCAGATTTGAAAAGCATAATCTTTACAAACACCAAATTTGCTACACCACATAAAATAACATTCATAGATTTAACATTATTTTCACATGCTCTCTTACCATCCCGATCTATCGGTGGAGTTGCTGGTTCCATATAACCATTCTCAATTGATTTCCAAATATCATGTCCAAGAAAATTCAAATAGGTCCGCATCCTTATGCTCCAAAAGAGATAGTTGGATCCATCAAACAACATAGCTTTGTTTGTGGAGAATCCTTCCTGAGCATCCATCATTTCACTAAATTGGGACTTATTCCAGTCCAAACAACAAAAAAATATAGCCAATATTGGAATCCAAAACTACTTGTTTTGGATTCCAAAATGTTAAATATTGGAATTATCTGGACTCCAAAATCACACATATTGGATTCCAATATCGCATATATTGGAATCCAAAATCACATATATTGGAATCCAAAATCACATATATTGGAATTTACTGCACTCCAAAGTCCCATATATTGGAATCCAAAAAGTCAAATATTGGAATCCATTATACGGGCTAGTGTCCGCTAGGCATTGTCTATGCTTTGGACTAAACAAAACATGTATATGTTTTATACAGGGCTAGCAGCCACTAGGCATTATTTATGATTTGTTATGTACAAACATGTTTCTGTTTTAAAAGGGCTAGCAGCCACCAACCATTATTTATGCTTTGTTATATAAAGAAAAAGTTTATGTTTTAAATGGGCTAGTGATGCTAAGCATTATTTATGCTTTGTTATATACAGAACATGTTTCTGTTTTATACGGTCTAGCGATGCTAGGCATTATTTATGACATGTTATGTACAAACATGTTTCTGTTTTATATGGGATAACAAACATCTTCTGTTGTCCTTCAATGGTTGCAACAAAGGCCACAACGTGGTGTTAAATTTGACGCCCGTTTAGACGTTTCTTTATTGTTTTTATCCTTAAAATAGTTACAAATCTTTGAAATAACCATCACATATGACTTGCATATTATAGATGTGACCATCAATTTTTCTAGAGATTTATTTATATATTAATTATATTAAAAAATATTAAAAACAATTAAGTATATACAGTATAATTTTATATTTATTTTATGAACAATGTAAAAAAATACTATTTTACAATTTTTCAAGGGAAAGTTTTCTGATAATTCACCACAGAAGTTATTCAATCATACTGTCATCTTATAATCAGTGAAAATATAAATCCTCCCAACTTATATTTTGACAATCTCATCATAATATAATAGAGTTACACAGTACTTTCATAATAACATATGTATGTATATATTATTGACAATGTTAAGCAGTACCATCATAACAACATTCTGAAAAGATAAATAGTTATTTAGCATTTTCTTGCTCCAAGTATTTGATGCCCTCTACCACATTCAATCCCTGAGACACTATTTGTGATATTTTTTGTACAAATCGGCCATCAACCATTTATCTTTTGTACAATATTTGTGTCTGATTTTCATCCCCACCATAAAATTTTTAGGAGGGTTTCCCTTTGCACCTAATGTAATACACAAAGTGTTTTTAGAACTGTATGAAAAATCATTTCTACTCCAAACCTTTTCTAGGTCTCTTATTGCTATTCCCTCGACTATATTGCAATGTTCCTTTCCCCAAGTGAGTCTTGGATTCAATACAGTCGATATTTTTTTATTGAAGCCCATTGATATCTTTTTAACATCAGCAGAAATGAGATTGTCAGACCAGAATCCCAGTTCACAGTATGGTGATAATAATTTTATAAATTCTGACAGGCCACCTCGCAGGTTGACAACTTTCATACCGAACCTGAATGACATCTTCCTATTGTATGTTTTGTTTATCCCATATAGCAGGTCCTCCATATCCAAAATAAGTAAATAACTCTTATCGCTACCTACAGGGAAGTAAACAAATTTTATTTTCATCGGCCGCATATCAATTACAACCAATTGAAATAAACAACATTTTAGCTTACGGATAACAGTTACCGATTGAGATTGCGGCTTGGATTACACCACCTTTACACATGCTGGATCCATTGATGCAAGAGCTATTTCAAATAAACAATCATCAATTCATAATCTATTTCTTCCTATTGAAAATGTGAGCATAATGTATTTGAAATAAACATTAATCAATTCATAATCGATTTCATGTTGTGGAAAATGAAAGCTTAAATGGATAAACATAGTGGTTTCTGTGGTGATATGGTAAGTACAATATCAATTATTCTCTGTCTTATAATTCAAATTTAGCGGTCGTTAGGCTACACTTATATTCATCGAACCACCCTTTGGCAGAGAACAATCCTCAGCTATTGATGAGGATTTGTGACCGCTAGGCTATGCCATCATTGGCCGAACTACACTTAGTTGGACAACCTTTAATGAGGCTAGCCAAGTGTTTCTTTACATACATACGAGCTGGATCAAGCCATATGTAGTTCTGTTTATGATGATGTTGAAGCCAAAACAATGTTAATTCAATGTAAGTAGTCAGTATGCAGTAGTGAATCAGTGAAACATTGTAGACAATATGCAGTTGTAAATCAACGAGATATTGATGAATGTAAGGTTTTTTTAGTCAAACCATTTCTGTATTGAATGTGGATGCATAGAGTCCACTAAGCTCTATATACTTCATTTTAAATTGTTATCGTAGCTTACAAATGGATTTCCTTAAACTTTTTCTTTGACCCTAAGCCAAGCATATAAACTAATGTCTGTTAGTTATCATTTCCTATAAATTTGTGGGCCTTATAAATAATTTTTTGTAAAATACACATGGATATCATACAAGTTGTGAGTAATTCATGTTGGGCCTTTGTTGGTTGTCTGCATAATCATTTATTGTCTTATAAATTTGTGGGGCTTATTAGCAGTTTTGTTTGTAAATTCACATGATTAACATACCTGGATCTGATGGCATATTCATGGCCGATGTGCCCGTGTCCTCCACATCTGTCATCTGAACTGTAAAAAACATAACTTTGTTAAAAAAATTGAAAACCATGGCAATTGAAGATAGAGCTCATTAAACATATTTATAAAATGATTGAAAGTAAATCACCATGTTGAATTGGTTGTGTAGCGTCACGTGAAATGGTTGTACATCAAATTTTATAGCTTTGTGGTTGTCTGCATAAACAATAATTGTATAAGTAGCATATTTAGGTTAAAATCCATTAAACAAAATCACTTGTTGAAGTTGTTTTCAGAGACAAACCTTTCTTCATATGAGAATAGTAATGTTTCAGAAACATTTCTTGACTATGTGTCTCAACAATAAAAACAACAGATAGTTTGGAATCCACCAATGCACGGAGTGTGACACTGCCACCGTAAAGCACTAGTACTAGAGAATTTTTGGAACAACATCGAGTGAACATCTCAGCCCAGAACTCATACGATCTTTCACAAAGAAAAGGATGGATGTTTCCTTGTAGGCCAATTTCACTTGTAGTTACCAATTTTTGTGGCAGTTTCTCCATCCAATCCATAGTGACCTCTTCTCTATAATCATCATTATTGTCACAGTTGTGCACACAAGATATTGTGTACATAAGACACAAAATTTTGAATATCCCATTGCTATCGTAGAGTCTGTAGCATCCATCCAGAATTGATACTCCAATGTCTTTAACCTTTTCCATGTATCTTTGTACTGTGTTGCTTAACATTTTTGAATAACCAATTGGTATTAGAACAATAATAATACAATCCAGCACACTGGTTCTGATAACTGTTAGAAGCTCCATTATGACATCAGAAGAAATATCGTTGGCCAAATTGTAAAAATCAGTGATCACACATTCAACATTGAAAGGATTAGTCAAAGGAATAGCTGATAAAGTTGATGGAAGCTGGAATGGATATGCACATTTACAAGAAAAAATTTGTGACTTTCATCCTTGCTGGTATATTTCCTTCCAGTGACATCACATAGTTGTCTAATATTGTCTGAGCCGCGACGGGAAGAACTTCTTCCACCTCATGATATTTTTTCCATTTTTCCATTTTTTCCCCTATATGGGAATCAAATTTTATTTTTCCATTTCTCTCTTCACCCAACAGTACAGACAACTGGTGGTAGTGTGATTCATGTAATTTAAATTTTTTGATTACATTGGATTCACTGCAGGATGTCAATACAATATTATCCGGATGCTTATTTCTCAAATAATGTAGAAATTTTTCTCTCATTTTGTTGTCTCCTTTTATTCTCTAGTAGTAAGAATCAAATGTCTCTGCTATTACACTAGCCTCAAAAGACCCAGTTGATTTAGTATTCCTTTTCAACCCATGCAATTTTGATTTAGATGGGTCTATCTCCAATTTAGTCAAATATGTTCACCTCAGCATAGTAAACAACTTGGCATGTTTTGGAGGTGAAAGAAAACCTTTTCTATGCAAGAAATGACAAACAAAATATGTTTTCTCATTTCTATACAATTTTCTGAATACTATAAATATACCATTTTGAATGTCTTCTGCATTTGAACAACCAGTTTTGTCAGAATCTGTTAGAATCCCCAAATTCCAACCATATTTTGAACATGAATATGGTCCACTGTTTATGGAGGCATGCATTTCCCATTTCCTGAACAAAGAAACATCCAACTCCATATCCAGAATAAGACACTTATTGTTTTCAAAGTCAAAGTGTTCCACCTAGAACACACAGTGTCCCCAAATCAATAACTTCTGATGATAGAACAATACCAACTTCCTCGTGATTGTCATCTATAACAAAAAACAACCACATGTCGACATGGTAGTTTTCAGGGGAATTAATTTCCACAAACCATTCCTCATCTCTTTTCTTCCAACAAATACCACCTGCGATGAATGGAATTGTTCTGAATGGAGCGCGAACAATGGAAGACATTTTACCTATATTTAGAGTAAAATACATTAATAATTAGGTCATTTCCAAACTTTAAAGTGTTTTTCTCACATTGTCTGTTAAGGAATTTAAATACTACCCTAGCAGACACCAACCTCTAGAGTTATTTACTATGTATCATAACAGAGTAATTAACTTAATGGTTAGCGACCACTAGGCTTCGATAGGACATCTTATGTATCATTCAACTGGTTACAATAATTCATATTTTGTGGATCAAATCAATAATAACATTTTTTTTTCTAAAATTCTGAAATCGAATTATGATGCATTGAAAGATATGAAACCATTTGCACCTTTTGAAAGTATTACATATGAGCCAGACAAGCTATAACATTATATAGATGGCATGATAGGAACATTAAAAAATACACACTTTAGTGGCAGATAGACTTCTAGTCAACATATAAAAGAACAACCTAAAACAATTTTTAAGCCATTTACACCTTTTTAATGATAAACCGTAGAGGACATTAAGATGTAATATTTGGTATTTCGAAGAGAGTTTGTGGTAGCTTGGGATTTTTTGTTTTACAAGACTATGTGATTTATGTGTATATCGGTCATACTGTAGTAGTGAGGATTAGATGCCTGTAACAAGACTAATGAACATGTTTAAAGGATAGCAACGGTCAGAAGATCTAATGTTTGGTATTTTGAGGAGAGTATTTGAGAAACAAATCACATTAACAGAGTTAGTGATAGCTCATCATTTTTTGTTATATAAGACAATGTGAAATATATGTATATCAGACATACTTTATTCATTATGTCTAAATGTCTATAACTACTCTAAGTATGATATTTTAAGCATAGCGCTTGGTGGGAAATTCCACAACAAGCTATCAAAAACAAATGGGAAGGATTACACTTTTCCTAAATGTAAGTATGGCCCTCTTCACAATAGTCATTTTCGTGGAAACAATGCTCTCTATAAGGTCATGGTGGGTTAAACCTATTTGAGAAAAGATTTGATTATTAACAATGTTTTTTGAGTACCACTAAAACAAGGGTCTATTCTCTCTTACTCTGACTATAAGTTAGATTTACAATACTAATTGAAGAAATTTATTCCAAATTGTTCAAACTTATGTTAACTTATTTATAGTGCCAGTCTTCTTAGGCTACAAACATTTACTGTCTGTACACTTTTGGCTCATATCCATGGCGATAAACAAGTGATACACTACAAATCCTCATTTCATAGGGATCAAGCCATATGTATTTTCCATAAAATATATTGTTTGTAACATATAATTCACAACCTCAATTTCAAGTATCGGAAAAATTTGTTTACCTAACACAACATTTCTTAGTTTCATTACTTATCGAAAGTAATGACACAACGAACGCTAGTTTCAACAGTTTATTTTATTGGAAATTGTGGTAAAATAATAAATCATGACCTAGCTGAGTGACCACGAGGCTCCTACCATTACGGTCATTGTAAACACTATCTGTACAACTTTGAATCACTAGTGTTTTTCATTGATTATAATTATATCATGTTGGCTGGAATGTACCTGATGGAGACAATAGTTGCACTGCATACCATATAGAGGGATCAAGCCTTACGTAGTTCCCATAAGGTATATTGTTTGAAACACATAATTCACATCAGATCTTATGGGAGAAAATGCTTAGTGAACGCTAAGCATTTTTTCCTTATCAAAAGTAAGGGCATAGTGGACACTAGGTTCAACAGTTTAATAATTTGAAAACAATGATAAAATAAAAGATCATGCTCTAGTTTAGCGGTCGCTAGGCTCCCACCATTACTACCAGTCATTATAAATACCATATGTATATAGCTTTGGGTCACTACTATGTTTTCATGGATTATGTAGTACTCACAAGACTTATTGTTTGTAACATATAATTCACATTTGTTCGTACGAGAGAAAATTCTTATTGAACATACTAAGATTTTGTACGTATTGAATGGAAAATAGGATCTTAGCAACACTATGTGCATAAGATTTTATCCATTTATTTTAATTGTACATATTGAATGGAAGAAAGTCCTGCCATAAAATATTGAATTATTAATGGTATAAAATTAGCAACCCATGGTATAGCTTAGCGCTAGGCTCCTACCTTTACCTCTTATCAATATAAACACTATCTTTATAGTTTTGGATCGCTAGCCTTAATATGTAGTTCCCATAAGATACATAGTTTTCAACTCATATTTTATATCGTTTACAATCAAAGAAAATGCTTAGCGACCGCTAAGATCCTTTACTTATTGACAGAAATGACATATCAGACCCTAGTCTCAAAAGTTTCTTATTTTGAAAATAGCCATAAAATAACAAAAATCATGGTATAGCTTAGCGGCCGCTAGGCTCCTACCTTTACCTCTTCTCATTTTAAACACTATCTTTACAGTTTTGGATCCCTAGCCTTGGTATGTAGTTCCAATGAGATACATGGTTTTCAACTCATACTTCACATCATTTCCTATCAAAGAAAATGCTTAGCACCCGCTAAGCTCCTTTACTTATTGACAAAATGACATATCAGACCCTAGGCTCAAAATTTTCTTATTTTGAAAGTAGCCATAAAATAATAAATCATGGTTTAGCTTAGTGGCCGCTAGGCTCCTACCTTTACCTCTTCTCATTTTAAACACTATCTGTAAAGTTGTGGATCGCTAGGCTTAGTATGTAGTTGCCATAAGATACATGGTTTTCAAGACATATTTCACATCATTTCTTAACAAAGAAAATGCTTAGCACCCACTATGCTCCTTAACTTATTGACAGAAATGGCATATCAGAGCCTAGGCTCAAACATTTCTTATTTTGAAAATAGCCATACAGTAACACTATCTGTACAGTCTTGGATCGCTAGCCTTATTATGTATCCCAAATAGCTTGTTCGAACTTGCCACGTGGCACATTTTAATTGGATAATTAATTTAAATTAGCGCACACTATATCTAACAATGTAGAAATCAATTTTGATAAAGAATGGAATGTAAATGTCTGTATATTATTCTAATAAACTTCAAAACTATGTTTAGGATTTATTTCTTCTGTTTTCTTATAATATATATTTTTTGCTATGCTTGGTTTAATTATATGTTGTATAATATATTTGTTATTATGTTTATATTATTATAGGCTATAGACAATGAAAAATGTTTAGTTTTTAATTTTTAAACCATGGAAAAATAAAAATAGGGAAATTCAAATTCCCCCACATTTTCAGATATTTGAAATTTCAATAGCCCGCCCTTTTGCTTTTAGAGGGGGAAAGTGAAAATTTCAAATTTTCGTATCCCACTCTTTTTCTATTTTTGAAATTTCTTTCATGGAATGTGCTAAAAAAATATTAAATACCTCGGAGAAATATTGAGTAGGGTTTCTGATTTTTTTCGGTCAATCAGAAAAGCATGTCTTCAAAATAAAAAAATATGCACAGACCGTAGATTGCAGGGTTGAGTGTTTGAATCCCATTTTTTTTGCATGCGATTATAATCTTGTTCACAGAGAAAGGCACACAAAAGAAGCACAAAAGGATGCACACAAAGGACACACACATGAAGGAGGATAACAATAGAGGTTGTGAAAAGAATCATGATGATTGTTTGAATGAGATAGCAGATGGAGGTTTCACAGACAACATAAAGCACAAAATAATCCTAGATATTACTAAACCAGGTATTTATAGTAAAGGTGTACCTTTTTTATTATGGGATCTATTAGTTTCTCTGTAGTCAATTGGTTCTTGTGTTTTGCACGGCAGTCCAATCATGATCCACACAAGCCCTACTTTGTCCTACTGAATCATGCTCCACAGTCAAGCCTTGCTTTCCAGTTGCTTTTGATCTCTGTGCCAAACTTCCTTGTTCTTCATGAAAACTCACTTTTTTTTGTGCATTAACGAAAGAAATTTTAATCACTTTTCTTCTCTAGTATTTATCTTTGTTTAACGCTTTCCCATTTCCACCATTCTATGTCTCTCTTTGGCTATTTTCATTTTGAATTTTTTGTTCTCATTCCTGTGATTGTTTTTTAGGATAATGATAGCTTCTGGCATAGTCACCTTATTTTTAATTTTATTTTGGTCAGGAGAACCAAAAATAGTTTAATGTTGTTCATCAAGATGATGCAAAGAAACCTCGCTAATTAATGCATATTACATTTTTTACATGGTTTCCGCTTAGATATTTTAGGAAAATATATGAGGTTAAAAAATTAATTCAAAACTATAAAACTATATTAAGAATTCAATTGTATGATAATTATTTCCAATTATATACGTGTTTCCATGTAGAATTAACCAAATGTAATGTCTTCATCATTTTTATGGTATGTACATTGGAAGTTAAACACATTATATATGCAATAATATTATTAAATCTAATTTTAATCAATATGCATTTTATAATTAATATATTCTTCCTTTTGAGCCCGCTAATCTATGCCAAAAATTAACATAGCTTTGAGGCTTCCACGATATAATTGGTTGTTTCGACAACCTATTTACGAAACCCCAATTCTATTTCAAATTACATACATGATTCTACACATATATTTATATATCCATTATATAAATTCCAGATTTATTTGTTATCATTTGTATCTTTTCAATATGATTTCTTTTCTATGAATAAACTCTACCATAGGAAAATTTGTCTACCCTAGCATCCGCTAGGCTATAATTCTAATTTGGAAAAAGCATTCATTTTCCTTGGCCCCTCGCGGATCAGTTGTTTTTATATAGGCAACACAACATTTTTTGGTCCTAGCGATCACTTTTGTTCTTTGTCAGCTGTTATATTCACAAAGATTAACAATTTAGATTTATAAAACAACTTCATTATGAACATGATATATTTACCTTTAAGAATAGATTAGCGGCCGCTAGGATGCAATGAGTAGATGACGTCATATGTAAAAACTTGTTTTATAGATTCTCAGACGCAATTCCAAGTTTCCATATTTTTTCATAAATGTAAAATAATTCTGCCAAATCTTGTAAGAAGTAGATAAAACTATACGTTTACCTGTATAACATATTAAAGATACAATTTTACACGTATATTTATGTATCCATTATATAAACACCAGATTTATTTGTTATCTTTTATAGATTTTCAATATGATTTCTAGCAAAGATTAAGAATTTAGATTTATAACATAGCTTCATTATGAACATGATATATTTCCCTTTAGGAATAGCTTAGCGGCCGCTAGGGTGCAATGAGTAGATCACGTTTGTATTTAAAAACTTGTAGTATAACTTCTTGGTCGCTAGTCCAGGTTTCTTTTCTTGTCCTAAATGTAAAAATATTCTGCCAAAATCTCATAAGAAATATAGAATTCTAGACGTATAGTTGTGTAACACATGAAAAACATGATTCTAAACATACACAACTTCATTATGAACATGATATATTTTCCTTTAAGTATAGCTTAGTGGCCGCTAGGGTACAACGAGTCCAAGTCTATACGTATACTATTATATAAATTCCAGATTTATTTTTTACCATTTATATAAACTCCTTTTTGAATACAATCTAAATGAAAAATGTTGCCTACTCTAGCGACCGCTAGGCTATAATTCTTATTTGGATGAAGTCTTCGTTTACCTTTGCGGACTCAAGGATAGGTGGATTTTGTTATAGGAAACACACTTTTTTGGGTCAAGCGATCACTTTGTTATTTCTCTCGTGTTAAATATGCTTTGTTATTTTTAGGCAACACACTTATTTGGGTCAAGCATCACTTTTAAGAATATTTATGAGGCTTCATCGAGTATATCACGTTGTATCTAGCTTGTTGTACTAGGCTTCATCATTATATCACCCATTGTATAACATTAAGACCTTATGGTGGGTTGGATTAAACAAATTAAATTAAAATAGTTTGAGCTAAGCAGGCGCTAGGTACTTCCACACTATAATATTTCAAGCTTAGTGGGTGCTATAATCTATCCAGTTACCCAATTATATTTTGAGCTTAGCATCCACTAGCTTATGACACAACATAATATTTGGATCTTAGAAGTCTCTAGGTTTCAGTAAAAGAAAGTAAGATATTATAAGCATAGCGGCAGGTAGGTTATGCCAAAACATAATAATACGATCTTAGTGAATACTGGTATTAAGAGCTTAGCGGTTGCTAGGTTATGCCACAACATATTATTTGGGTATTCAATTCACTAGGTTATGTATCACAAACATGATATGTTATTTTAAATTAATTATATTTCGAGCTTAGCACCTGCTAGGTTATGCTACCACATAATCATTGGAACCTAGCGGTAGTTAGGATTTAAAAACTAAATTGAGGTATTAAGAGCTTAGTAGGCCACTAGGTTATGCCACAATATAGTATTTGGGTATTCAATTCACTAGCTTATGTATCAAACATTATATGTATCAAAAAGATATATATAAATTAGTTGAATTCATTCTATGATTTTAAGATTTTAAACTAGGATATTTCGATGATAAGTCTTCAAAAAAAGTACATGAGGAACCAGTCCATGATAAGTCTTCCAGCAGTGGACTCCCATGATGATTACAAGAAACTTATCTTACTAAATATATGCCAAAATATGGGGAAGAGTTGTAATCAGCTTCACTTCACCCACAAATACTTCCTATATCTATACACTTCGCTATACAGACAACCATTCCAACCCTTAATAAAAAACTAAAGACAAATGCATCTAGGAAATATTAGGTCATTTGGCCTCTCAGCTCCACCTCATCGATGATCTCGACATCCACATCCCCTTTACTCTGATCAGAGGAGGAGGATGAATCGACACAACATTCTGACATTTTCACTTTAGCGCAAGCAGGGAGTTCTATACCCTGATTTTCCACAACTGCCTCTAGACCACGTGCAATCACCTACATCCCCCACATCAAGGCATGGACATGATACTGAAGGCTGACTAGATGCTCTTCCAACTTCTCATTCTCCTTATGCAAGATAAACTACCCCAAAGAGTTGGACAATATGTTTTCCATGCTCAACCCTTGCACCATGTCAAAAATGTTCCTCCACCCTTTGGACTGGTTTGGGTCAAGCATTAGCTTGCACATGCTCTCACAAATATCACCATCATCTTCTTCTTTGAATCACTCCATGACCGACCAGACCTTCTCGAGCCAATTCCACATAGCTGCATTCCAAATTTTCCCATCCATCCAAGAAGTAAATGATTCCCCAACATCCTTTCCTATCATAGCTCTCTACCTCTTCCTACTAGGACCACACTCCATGCTACCCAAGAAACCACCAACACCCCTGTCACCATCATAGAGAGACAGGAAAGCACAACGACCAAAAATGAAAAGAGGAAAGGGGTAGTGAAATGTCCAGCCAACCCGGAGATATAAAGCCACCAGCGCACAACACATGAAAGGAGGTAAGTGTGACAGTACCAAAGATCATCGATTAGATATCCTAATCATAAATATCATGCTTCCCATTAAAAATCTTAAATTCCCAATGCCATCTTACATGTCACAGTGTGTATAACCCTTAATCGATTCCGTCTATCACATGAATGTAATCTATCGATGTCATAAATGACCATTAAATCCGTAGATGCCATATCCTCTTGTCACCACCAAAAAAGGTTACCCCTCAGAATAATCTAACAATTTTTATTAAAATCTTATAAGTCGCTACATTTTGACAAATTAAAGTAAGTTGTTTTGAGCTTATCGACCTCTAAGTTAATCAACCACGTTAACTTTGGAGAAATGTATAGCAATCAAGATCTGTATAAATTAGTTGAATTTATTGTATGATTTTAAGATTTCAAATTAAGATATTTCGAGCATAGCGCCCACTAGTTTATGCCACCACACAATCTTTGCAGCCTATTGGTGGTTAGGATTTGATAAATTAAATTAAGATATTTTCAACATAGCGGCCACTAGGTTATGCCACAACATAATATTAGGATCTTAGCAGTCTCTAGGTTTCAACAAAAGAAAGTAAGAACTTAAGAATATAAATATTTTGAGCTAAAAAAACAATAGTATTTAACAAACAAAAGAAAGACATTGACTTTGGAGATCTTTATAGCAATCAAGACCAGTATAAATTAGTTGAATTTTTTGTATGCATTTAAGATTTGGAATTAAGATATTTCAAGCTTAGCTCCCGCTAGGTTATGCTACCACATAATATTTGGATACTACCGGTGGTTTCAGATACTTTGAGCTTAGCAGCCGGTAGCCTTTGCCACAACATATTATTTGGAGATTGAATTCTGCTAGGGTTCAATAATTCATAGTTATGATATTTTACAGTAGTTAACAAATTACAAGAAGATATTTTGAACTTAGCTGACGCTAGTTTAAACAACAACATAATATATGGAGGTTACGGTCGATATGATTAAACAAATTAAATTAACATATTTTGAACTATGCAGAGACTAGGTACTTCCATAATATATTATTTCGAGCATAGTGGTTGCTATCATTTAACATGTTACTGAATGATATTTTGAGCTTAGCATCCACTAGATTATGACACAACATAATATTTGGTGCTTAGCACTCACTAGGTTTAAACAAAATAAATAAGATATTATTAGCTTGGCTGTCGGTGGGTTACGCCAAAACATAATATTTGGATCTTAATGGTGACTAGGATTTAGCAAATTTGAATCAACATAGTTTGAGCTTAGCGGCCGTTAGGTACTTAAACAATATATTATTTTGATCTTCACGGCCACTAGGTTTTTCCACAACATGTTATTTGGTGATTTCATCACTAGGGTTTAATAATTCATAATTAAGATATTTTACAACATCTAGCAAATTAGAGGCAGATATTCATAACTTTTTGGTGCTAAACCCATAATATAATATTCTGGGTTTAGTTTTCGCTAGCACCTAACTAGTAAGAGAATTATATTTTGATATTAGACAATGCTACATGGTGATTATGCCACACCATAAATTTTTTTGGAGCTTGGTGGTTAGCGGCTGCTAGCACCTTATTATTTTGATCAAAATAAAGTTATTTGGATTTCATCTAGGGTTTAATAATATAATTAAGATATTTTACAACATCTAGAAAATTAGAAGATATTCATAACTTTTTTGGTGCTAAACCCACAATATAATATTCCGAGTATAATATTCCATTGCACCTAACTAGTAAGATCTTATATTTTGATATTAGACAATAGTACATTATGCCACACCATAAATTTTTGGAGCTTGGTGGTCACCAGGTTTTATCAAAATAAAGTAGGATACTGTGATCTGAGAAGCTGGGTTATACCAAGACATAAATTTGGAGCATAGCGATTTAAGGATGTAAGAAAACTCATTAAGATATTAGGAGCTTAGCCACGACTATGATATGCCAAAACATAAAACTATTTGGAATTAGAGTAAAAGTGGGGTTTTCCCAAATGACCCACATACTTGCACAAAAAATCCCTCATGGCCAGATATTACAGTGAAACAAGAAGAGAACAATCCCATATGCAACAAAAAAGAAAAAACCAAAAATTCCCAAACCAGAAAAATCCAAATTACATTTTATGGATATTCATGAGAGTAGTTGCTTCATCCTTAGCATCAGCAGTAGGGCTTCCTTGAACCAGCACATCCACTAACTTAATGTGTTCCAAGAAGTCTTCATTGATTTTCATCTAGGTCATGTCCATGTGACTTTTCCATTCCTTGATAGCAGATACTGAGTGTAACATAATCTTCAATGGCCTCGTGTGGATCAGGAGAGATCTTCTCTAAATGCTCCTTGTGTTCCGAAGCTACAGTGGGGGAGCCCATTTTCTTCTGACAGAGGAGAATCAAGGGTAAACCAAGGAGAGATCCCAAACACATATGGAATTTCCGAGTCCATGCTAACTTCCATGCAAAAAGGTGGGAGGGAAGCCGCACATGCTTCTGTGATCAGGTGAGTTGAGTCGGTTGTAGCCATTACAATGTCAGTGGAGATGAGAGGAGAAGCCAAAGAAGCATTAAAAGAGGTGGAGAGGAAGTAGATGTTGGGTCCAAAAGTGGTTCAAAGACCTTAGGAGAGTGCTCTGAGGGGTCCAAAGGGTTAAGATCCACCAGAGAAGATGAGGGAGTGACAAGAGTGAAATAACAGGGGGAACCACTAGATTTAGGGCTAATGATCATGATGTCTAAATCAGAGTCAGAAGGGAGACGAAGGTGGTGGACATGGTGATAGAAAGAGGGAGTTGGTTGTGGAAGAGGAGGGGGGACATGATGCTACTTTCTTGGATTAGAGGGGAAGTGTGAGATTTATTTTTGGGAAGCTTCAATTTTAAAGAGAAAATACAAAAGGCCTTGGTGTAGGAATGGACCTTCATCTTCTCTAGCCAGTTTAAGGGACCTCTCAAGTGATTGAAATAGAAAATCCACAAATTTTACCTTCTGATCATGTCAAAGATGCACAAGAAGAAAAATATGAGGTCCATAGATCACTTTGTAGCATCACTGCAACATGAAGTACCTCCTCAATTGCTTAGCAACCCTATCCCAAGGTTGTGGAAGTGAGTCCCATTCATAGCCTGAGTGATACATTGTCATATTTTCACCAGGATATAGGAAATCATCCATCTCCTCCTGAAGTGAGCATTTAAAATAAATGTCTCCCTCTATGGGGAGCCCCATCGTAGCCACAATGGACTCTGTTGAAATAAAAAAATTTGTCTTTCCCACTTTGACTCTTCCTTTCTTCCAGGTTGCCAGCACACTGTTGGTCACTCAGACAGAGTGACCAGACAGTCTTTCCATAAATGACGTAACACCACCCTCATGAAAAATATTCCATACTACCAGGGTCAGCCTTGACCTCTTCATAGGAAGAAGGCTCAATGCATTTGACGGTGCCACCCATAGTGAACAGGGCTATTCTGACAGTGATTGCCAAAGGCCTGATATAGACGATGCTTAAATAGAGATGTCGAGCACCTTCATTCCAATATTCAACACATGTCTCCAAGATTTCTAATTGAAATATGACGTAATTAGTAATAGTCATTAATTGGTCCCACCCATCACATGAACGCAATCTATGAATTCCATAAATGCCCAAAAAACCCACAAATGTTGTATCCTCTTGCCACCGCCAAAAGAGGTTATGCCTCAACATAACCTAACAAATTTTATTGTAATGTTAGTTAATGTTCAGCCAACCACAACATTAATTAGTTAATGTTCATGTAATTATTGCATTTAGTGGAGGTTGAAGGTTTGAATGTTAGCGATATTAGATGTATTTAGTTAATATATATTATAAAGGAAGAATCTGCAAACAAAATGAAGCAAGGTGAAATAACTAACATTGCTAGACATGATTTCATACTGTATAGATTATCAGACAACAAATCATAAAGCAATATCTTATTAGAATTTCATTATTGACACATCTATTTGTTACATTTAGGTTCTCCAAGGTTGTTCATTCTACACATGGAAATGAAGTGGGTAAGCACAAAGATGTTACAAGGAGCACAAGAACACTGGTGATGGGAATTTGTTTGTGAGATTTGGTGAGGTGATTTCACAAAACACTGTTTGACTAGAATGAGACAGGGACGGTGTTGTCTCAAAAAAAATGCATCCCCACGAGTCCTCTCCATCCCGGGGTCTAATTTTTTCAATGGAGAGCAACGTGTTTAGTTCAGACCAAGATAAATTTAAATGTAGATACAATTACATGTACGTGGAAAGAATAATATGCTTATTGGGTTTGTGTTCTCTTACAGGTACAATTACATTCACAATTACAGGTACATGACAAGAATAATATGCTTTTTCATCTTTTAACTAGCCTCATGGATGTTAAAATTTCTTCTTATATTGAACCCTTACATGACTTCAGACTGGTGTGGGTATATATATTAACTTGAATCAATATTGTTTTGTTGCAGGTACAGTCGGTAGTTGGTTGTTTATATTACTTCGAGCATAGTGGTCACTTTCATTTAACAAGTTACTGAATGATATTTTGAACTTAGCATCCACTAGCTTATGACACAACATAATATTTGGATCTTCACGTCTCAAGGTTTCGACAAAATAAAGTGAGATATTATTTTGATTTTAGTGGTCACTGGGATTTAACAAATTAAATCAACCTAGTTTGAGCTTAGCGGCCGAATGTATTTGAAGAATATAATATTTCGAGCTAAAGAGTCACTATCATTTAACAAGATAAAGAAAGACATATTGAGTTTAGTTTCCGCTAGTATCTCCAGTGTTAATCTCATAATGAACTTCCACCTGGTTGGAGGATTGAATTGATATAACAAAAAAAGGTATAGTAGTTTGGGATTGAAGTGAAATTTGTAACCTATTTTTTAAATTTGTTACTACTCAAATAGAAGTGTGACTAGCATCATGGATGTTAAAAGTTCTTCTTATTGGAAGGATTGAAATATTTTTTAATTACTAAAAAATTCCTTTTATGTTGTACTTATAATATGTTGTTGTTTGAATGAAAAAATATTGAACATGTTTCTAAAATAGTCTGATGTCTTTTAAACATCCTAGATCAATTGTTTTCACAAAAATTCTTTTCTTACATGCATTGATGGAGATCAATGACTACAATGCTTAAGTATAACACCTGACATATCAGTTATTGGACCAAACATATTCATTGTCAAAACATATGTTGTCTTGCAAAGGATTTCTGGAGGAAAAATTGGACTAAGGATTTACTCCCCAAGGTCAACAACATGAAGACTTCCTGCCTTAACTGGAATTGAATTGTAAATATTGGAGGATGAAAATTGTATTTATTTGAAAGATTTGTTACTTACTAAAAAATACCTTTTATGTTGTACTTATAATATGTTGTTGTTTGAATGAAAAATATTGAACATGTTTCTAAAATAATTTGATGTCTTTTAAACATCCTAGATCAATTGTTTTCACATAAATGTTTTTCCTACATATGTTTATGGAGATCAATGACTATAATGCTCAAGTATAACACCTGACATATCAGTTCTTGGACCAAACATATTCATTGTCTGAAGCATATGTTGTCTTGAAAAGGATTTGTAGAGGAAAAATTTGATTAAGGATTTACTCACCAATGTCAACATGTTTTTCTGGTTAGCTGTACAAAACAAGATTTTAACCCTTTGTAATGTGAGAAAGGATACAATTAATAATTGGACCATAAGAAATATCCTTAAAGATACTAAAGAAAATTTTCTGAAAGAGTTTGATAAATGTAATTATTCATACCCCTAGAAAGGGTAATAAATGTGTGGATTATCTTGCCAAATTGGGGGCTAAAGGTAGTAATTTTAAAGTGTGTGAGAGGGGAGATGATATCACCAATGTTATTAATCTCATTAAGAACATTAAGTACTGATGTGCCGGTGGTTGTTTTCCCTCATTGGGATGTCATCCTTGTACTTATGGTTAGCAGGACCCTTCGCACGTGCAGGATATATGGCGGGATTTGTATTAATTTTTCTCTTACGATTCATTTTGGCCATTGTTTCTTCCATTTTCAATCTCAGTCGACTAAAACCATGGGAGGTGGTCATTTGAGAACCAAGCCCATGAGCTATGGTGCCCTGAAGGACAACCCCTCCTTGTGGCGCATTCTGAAAATTGGGGGGTTTAGGAATTTCATCTCAAAAATCACAGGGTCTGATCCTTATCTTGCATTGGAGTTTGGTCGGGCATGGAACAATGGCAGCATGGTGATCTGTGGCATGGAAATTTAGGTTTTAGAGGATTCAATAGTGCAGGTGACTGGAATGGAGATGGAGGGCTTAAAGATATTCAAAGACCGCACCAGACGCAAGCATGAAATTGAGACTTTCTTCTGTATGGTAAAGAAATGGTTTACCTGTTGGTAGATGGTATAGCTAGATTCTACATCCCTGATATTTGGAATACGGTCTGCCTCCACCTTATGAGGTACATTACTCTTGAAGTGAATTATAGAAATATATTTACTCACCATCTTACTATGCTTAGTATGTTTAGGCATAAGATTGTTATGAGCCTTCCCTTTTTCTTGTTTATGTCACTCTCTGCATCGGTGCATGATTTTCAACAGGGAAATATTGATACCCCGATACACCATGGACTAATTATTTTGATTTTTAAGAATGGTAAATCGGTGGTGGTAAAGGAATTAGAGCCCGAATCTGGGGATTCAGATGAAAATTGTACTCTTGCGGACCATATGAACAAACTGAGGAGAAAGAAGAGTAAGGCACCTCAGGGGAATGGAAATCTTGGTACTGGGGCTGCATGTTCTCTGATTGATATGAAAGGGGAGTCATCTAAAGGGAAAGAGAGAGCGGAGCTTGGTTGGAATGTGGATTTTGATAAAATTTCTCTCAGGGTGAGTCAGGTGGAAATGGATATGGAGGCCTTAGGAAGTTGGAACAAATATGGGAAACAATGTCATGCATTGCATCGACGCCTCTAAGAAAATTTGCATCACCCAAAACTCTATCAGGGCCGATATGGTAGAGATCAAAAGTTTGGTTTTGGAGTTGCAGGGGTGTGTGGTCAAGCTAGAGTAGGGACACAAAGTTTCACAGGTATAATCTCCACCTCAGTAGTTCTGATGAGGAAGAGCAGGTTGAAGACCACATCCCTATCACGAGTGAGCAGGATGATAATATGAAAGGATAGGAGGAGCGTCAACTAGAGGAGTACAAATGTTTGAAGACTAACTAGTCTGTTGGCTCTTGGAGATTTTGTTTGACTGTTTGTGGACTGTATCATTTGGGATGTTTTCCCCTCCATGTTTTGTGATTTTTCCTTGTATTGATTTGTTGGACTGTAGTTTGGGATAAGTTGTTTTAGCCCTTTTTGTCCTGTTTCTTTTTTGTTCACTCTTGGTGATGCTCACGATGCATTCTATTGTAAGGTTTCTGGGTGCCTTAATCCCTGTATAAAGTAGCCAATCATTATGTTCACGTATATTTAATAAACCTTGTTAATAGTAATTTTGTTAACAACATTTTAAATTAAACAAGACAGAGCAACAAGTTCATGCCTCACGGATGGGAGATGTGCTAGTTGTGCGATTGAGATGTGTTAGTTGTGATTGTTTTCTTATGCTTTTTATTAAATAGAATAAATCAATGTTGCAACAAGGCCTCATATTTGTCAAATCAATACTAACTAGCAAATAAAGAAAAATATAAATAAGTTTCGTAGTTTAAAAAATTATTTAAATAAATTACAAACATTAGAAAGTTGAAAAGTTATAGATTTTTTTATATTTTGATTGGTGGATTGAGGAGAAATTTTAAGTAAGATGTTTTGAGCTTAGCACCCGCTAAGGTAACCTAATACTTCCACAATATAAAATTTTGAGCTTATGGATCACTAAATTTAACAAGTCAAAGAATATTATTTTTAGCTTAGCGTCTGCTAGCTTATGCGACACCATAGTAATTGGATATTATCGATCGATAGGAATTAACAAAATAAAGTAAGATATTGTCATCATAGAGTCTGCTAGGTTATGCCACAACAACATATTTTGATGTACAAAAACTATGTCCATTTTTTTTGTATAAGGGTTAATATGGGGGTTTTGAAAGGACCCGCATCCTTTTACAAAAAGGTCCTTAAGGCAGAATATGACATTGAAGCATAGAAGAGAGAAATCCCGTAGGCAGCAAAAGACAAAAAGCCACATAGCCACGACGCAAACAGAGAAAATTTACATTTTGTGAAAAGTTTTGAGGATAGTTGTTGCTTCCATAGTAGCAACATCTTAGAGTTTCCTTGTTCCTCGAATTCTCCTTTCACAAATATGTATTCATTCTTTTGTTCTCCAAAATATGTTTGGTTCTCCTACTCTTGCATTACCATATTTTTTCACAAATAGGTCACTGTAATCCAACACCAACACATTCAATGGAAACTCATTCTTAACATGAATATCTTCTAAAATATTTTCATTGACAATGTCAACGATGTCGTAGCCATTGAATTTTGCTGAGTATGTGCAGCGGAGGACTATTTGCAGACAACAATAAGGCCAACAAAATAATATCAATTTTATAAAATACATCTTCTCTTCTATTCCTACACACCACCATGACCATAAATTGATTCCGATATTCACTTTTTTATTGTGTAAATTGAGCCACCATCCATACCACCAGGCTTATTTTTCAAGACTCAACAAAACAAGTTCTTGGCAAGGTGTTTTGGGTTTTTAAAAATTCTACAAATCTTCCTCTCATGTTATTATGTATTAAGCTGCATCATTTCTCTGTCAAGATGTGCTCCATTCCATCCTCTTTCACTACTCTAACAAATGTTTACTATATTACAAAATTATTTATTTGATAAACAAAACTACCTTCTACAAAATATTGAATAACAAACTTGCTTCCATTTAATTATCTACAAAATCCCTACATGGATATAAGCCCTAATCAACTATGGAAAATTTTACATGGATATAAGCCCTAATCAGCTATGGAAAATTTTACATTAACAAAATTTCATAATTTTGGAGGGACTGAAGGTGAGAATGCATACCAATTTTTGGCATGAGAGGAAATCAAAATGTTTCTAGAACTCGAGCACAAAATTTTTGATGCTTGCACTGGTGAGATTTTTCTATTGATGAATAAGCTTACGCATTGATGAAGAGAATAGAAAGGAAAATGTTAAAAATATAAACTCAAAAACTGTCTACTTATAGTGATATGTAACTGACAAATCCAACCGCCAATTTCATTGGCATGCGTGAATTTAAGAGGGCACGCGTATGATTTTACATTGCTTTTCATTAAATGGCTAATTAATGGCTGACAATAGTTACATGCTCCAAAAGGCACACATATTTCGAATGGCGCATGTACTTTTAAATGGAAAATTTTACATAGCTCAAATTAATGGCTAATTAATGTTGAGGCAACACAACATTAATTAGCATTTTTCCTTACAAAATGGTTATCATTAATACTGCATTTGGTATTGTAAAGAATTAATGTAAGAATTTAATATTATAATTTTTGTACTGTAAATAAAATCCCTTATATAATTTGGGTAAAAAATAAAGCCCTTAATTCTTGTGCTTAAAAATCGACGTGCGACTCTTGACGCCCGTTTAGACATTTTTTTTGATTGTAGGGCAGTGTAAAATACTTGCAAATATTTGTAATAAATGTCACACACTGCAATTTTCATATTTAATATTTAACCAATTATTAATATAGATTTATATATAAAGAAAAAATATAAAAATTCACATCAATATATATTAAAAATAATGAAATTTATACAGAATAATTAGTATAAATAAACATTACAATTTTTGAAGGGCAGTGTTGAAAAATTACCGTTACCCAAAAATTAGTTTGACATAGTGAGTTATCACACTTAGTTGTGTGA
Organism: Taxus chinensis; assembly: GCA_019776745.2. Classification (NCBI taxonomy): domain Eukaryota; kingdom Viridiplantae; phylum Streptophyta; class Pinopsida; order Cupressales; family Taxaceae; genus Taxus; species Taxus chinensis. Next base: position 613,223,230 of record CM034155.1, on the reverse strand, counting down.
ATCAAGACTCGCACTTAGTGGTGTGAATCAAGACTCACACTTAGAAGTGTGAGTCGAGACTGACACTTAGAAGTGTGAGTCGATACTCACACTTAGAAGTGTCAGTTGAGACTCACACTTAAAGTGTGAGTCAAGAGATGTGCGACTCAAGGCTCGCACTTAGACGTGTGACCAATCGCACTTGTAAGTGTGATCACTCGCACTTATACACTACTTACAAAATTTATAAATGACAATTCCATATTTTTTTTTAACTATGCTTAATATATACGAATAAATTATTTTTATATAAATGTATATAAATATTGACGGTCACCTTTTAAACATGCAAGTCACACGTGCCAGTTCTATAAAATATTTGAAAGTATGTTACGTCTAAAATCACGAAAAATGTCTAAACAACCGTCAAATTTAACACCATTCAAGGATGTTCAGGGAAGGGATTTTCAACGTCAACGTTTATTGATTTGAATAAGGTATGCATGAATAGTCATATATGTATGATGATATTAAGATTGATATGTGGCATAAATGACAACAATCACTTACACACTATCTTGAAGTTAGCGGATGCTTGGCTTATGTAAGTTAGCGGTCACTTGGTTTATATGTAAGTTAGCAACCGCTTGGCTTATGTAAGTTAGCAACCGCTTGGGTTATGTATAAGATAAGTGGGTGGCTACCAGGCTAGGGGGGAATTATGTCCTAAAATAGTGAAACTGAAATCCAAAAATTGTTTAAATTGGATTCTGTGGCGAAAGTGGAATCCAATAATAGCATTATTGGAATCCAGTAATAGTGAAATTGGAGTCCAATAATAGGGAAATTGGAATCCAATAATAGTGAAATTGGAATCCAATAATAGAGAAATTGGAACTCGAATAAGTCCAATAATGACAATATTGGAATCCAATATTGCTACTAATGGAATCCAATATTGCTACTAATGGAATCCAGTATAGCCAAAAATGGAATCCAATATACACAAAAATGGAGATGGATTTCTTCCAATACTTGTAATACTGGAGTCCCAATTCACTGGAATATAGAAAAAGGAGAGGAAAAACCACTTGTGGTTTCCCTAAAGCCATGTGCCCATACCATGGGCCAATTTTGGCACCCATATTGCAATTTAAATCTCCTACATGAAAAAAATGTACCATAAGCAAGCCACATCACTTGGCAGTTACAACTATATTAAATATTTGCTCCAAATAGTAATATTCTCTTACATAAGTAAGATTAACTCATCTTACACATCATAAACCTTCTTACACTCCCCTTACACCTCTTTAATGATCCACCGAGAGAAAATTTCACCTCATTTGGAGAGATTCCCTCTTACACCTCTTAAGTAACTCCTCTTACACATCATAGAATCTCTTACGCGTCATAAGTTGTCATATTTGCTCCAACTAGCAATATTGTCTTACAAGGTCAAGTGTAACTCATATTTTTCAATTAAAAAACATAACCGACTTCCCTTACATGTCCTTAATGCTCCACATATGAAAAAATACACCCCATAAAGACATATTCTCTTTTTAAATTCAAATTTGTAACTCCTCCATGGTTTTAAAATCAATTTGTAACTTCTCCATGTCATAACTCATCACCCATGCAAATGTAACTCCCGTTTTGAATTCAAACATTCAACATGCATTCAGTAACTTCCATTTTGAATGCACCTTATTGAAAAATGTGCCATACTAGTGGAAGTTGAAGAGTCACATTGAAAAATGTGCCCATGTAGAAGTCCAAGGGTCATAATGTAATTATAACCTCTCTTACACATCCCACCATGTGTCGTAAGATTCCCTGGTGATGTTGAATATTAAAATATTCAAATTTTGACATCACACTAATGCCACATACTATGCCACCTCATCTAATGCACCCCACATGGGCCAAATCACTTGTCCACATGTCTTGTAGGTCCGACCACATTGTTGAATAATAAATTATTCAACTTGTACCTTAATTTGCAACTTGAACCTTTGACATGAATAATTATTTTACGAACACTAATGTTGTAATATTGATTATTAAACAAATATTCAAACCTCAATAATTCCACCAACACTAATGTTGTACCTTTGACATCAATGAAAAAATGCTGAAAATAAAAATGTTAAAATCCCCTCTAACAACCCACCAAGAAGAAGGAAGGTTATCCCCCATCCATTGCCAAATTTGATTTCATTCATGCAAATCATTAGGAGCATAAACCGAAAAAAAACCAATTATTATTTTATGGAAAAAAATTGTTATCTAAAGAAAATGATGGGAGGAATCCTCACCTTGCTAAAAAATGAGGTTGTTGAGTTAATGGGTGACACCAAAATGGAAGAAAGTCACCTCTTAAGTCATTTCTGAATCTTCCTGTGGGAAAATTCAAGTTTATCCCCTCCAACCTTAACTTCTTAAAGAAGACCAATGTTTGGTTTCCGCATTTCAAGAGTTTTTTTAAATTTTAAGCTTACAGATGGGGGTTGAAAAACCCCTCACATTCCATGATAACATTATGTACTTCATTGGGAGAGCTAAATATGTTCATTTGACTGTGCAGTCATGGCTAGAATCCAATCTTTGAGGGGTTTTGATTGCTTGTCAATTGAACTAGAGAAGAGAACACTACTACTATTAGGGGAGTGAGAACACTATTTATTAGTATGACAAGGGACCTCTTGAAGCACACAAATTGCACATGACTATTGGTGGAGTAGTTGATCTATTTCCTTTTTCTAACTAGACACCAACCATACTCCAGAACAACATCCTTATATGGAGTAGTAGAATGAGTGAGGTTGACATGTCCAAATGAAACAATGGCAACGTGTTGAGGTTTATTAGGTGTAGTCACAAAATCATGCACTTAATATTACATTTACATCGTCAAGTATGTTGTTTTTACATATGGATCTCGCGTAAGAAAAGTATTCACTAATGGATCATCCCTTAGTTCTGTTGTCAGTTAGTCGTCATCATCATTTGTCTTGCACAGTCGTCAGTTGTTTACACAGTTTTAGTCGTCTCTCAAAGAGTCTCAGCTGTCATTATTTGGTCATTTGTCTGTCTCTAGTCTTGACTAGGGCGCCTAGAAAGGTATTGGGGTGCCCATCGGTGCCCCCGGTCCTCTTTTTAGGTGCCTCGGTCTCGGTTGCACTTTATTCTCATTTAGAGTTTCGAGGTTGGTCTTTATGGTTGGTTGTCTCATTCCCCTAGATGATAGTCAACATGTTGGGTCATTAGTGTCAAAATTTGAGCAAGAGATCCCTATATAAACATAACATACCTACTATCTTATGGGCCAACTATCTACTATCAAGATCTAGCTATTTACTAAGGCAAAAGGACTACATTTGGGCATCATTTACATCTACATCACACAAGCATAGGGGGAAAGGGTTGTATTCATTCTATTCCATCCACCATTTGCATCTTACATCTAGTTATTTCCCCTACTTCTATGCGTCATTGACGCTAGGGCACCCTAGGCACACAATTACACACACAAGCACACATAACTACATTGGGTCTGGAATGTAGTGCAACACTTAGTTAAGTCCACCATTGTGGTAACTAAGGTCAGTCTGAATCCCTTCATTTACATCTTTATTTTTTAGGGATTTGATGCTTTGTATGGGGTTTTGCAGGTAGATCTTCATATTAGGTCTTTGGATACATAAGAAAGGCTATTGCGACAATAACGCGACAAGGATTGAGACATTGTGAACATCTAACGACACTTCCACTTCTAGATTCAGGTCCTTGATATTTTCTACAGACTAGAGTACCCATACTACAGACCAGGGCACCCATAGGTGCCCCAGTCCTCTCTCCCAGTGCCCCAGTTCTAGGTAAAAATTCAACTATTGCAATTTTCTTGGTGGCATCATCACACTCTTGCTTCGTCTGCACATCATCCTATTCAGTCTGGACATCACAATGAGGTAAGTCCTTTTCAGGTTAGTATCTTATCCCTCTTATTTCAATTATTTCATTTCATTTAAATGTCAAATAAAATTATTTAGCATTTACATTTCACTTCATATCAGTTATTTCATTATTGTTACTAGTTTAGATTAACTTAAAATAATAGTAAAATTCCACATTTTAGTTAATCATTTTGGTGAACCCAACTTTTCGAATATCTTTCCCTAGGATCTAATCAAACCCTAATGGCTAAGGATAGTTCATCTTATTCACCCATCATGTCTCATTTTAGCGTTAACCCTATCTATGATGAGGTTGTCATCGTTGAGCTGAAGGCTCTATATAGTACTCCTACTACTACACCCGATCATATCAAACAACAACTTCTAGATGGACAACAATTTGTGCCTACTCATTTTAAAGATTCTCCTATAGGCATTAGTCTTGTTGAGGATCCAATAGCCTTCACTCATTGTACACCATGTTATATGGCTACTTGTGATCCTCCTTCTGATCTTTCTCAAGAAGTTTTAGATGATTCTCTTATTGATTACTTGCTTGGTATTGATAATTCGCTCACCTGTACATACTAATTCTTCTTCTAGTCCAACCACTAATATAGTATCTCCTCATGATTCTGCTACTTCTGATTTGCTTCCCATGATACATCTCATACTAGTTTGCATATCCTTCACATTATGTTGATGATCCTATTGATAACATCCTTAGTGATATTCTTATTTCTGAGTCTCTATCTGATACTGATGAGGTGGTTCATAGTCATGGTTCTCCTTCTTTCTATACTACCAAGTGTGACTCACCTACTCCATTATTTCCTTCTCCTGAGATTGCATCTACCACTGTGCATGAGTCACCACCATCTATCACTTCTTCTTCTCCTACTATTTCATCTCCTCTTGTTACATCATCTACATCTCCTAGTCCATCTTCTCCTATAGATGTGTCTCCATCGGTCACCTCATCTATTATGGATGTTTTTGATGCTAGTCCTACCATTTCTATGGATATTCCATCTATATCACCTACTATAGCTTCCTCAGAACCTACTCCTAGTGTTCCCTTAGCATCAGAATCTCCCTTATCACCTCTTGATATTCCTATGATCACCCATAATGGAAAATTACAACCTGCTTAATACATTATTGCCATCTTCCACCATTCCTTCACAGGATATCATCTCTCTCATGCATGTCATAGGTCAGTTACAATCTCAGATTCAGTCCCTCACTTTAGAAAGTAGGGCTTACTATGCTTCTATTGACAAAAATTCATTACATGGTAACCCTGTCCCTAAGAAGATTCATAACTTTGCATTTCCTCAGGATTTTATCATGCCTACTTTCACATGTTTTGATGGTACTGGTGACCCTCATGCTCATCTTTTACATTACCGTATGACTATGGCCTCTCATTCTAATGATAGATTATTACTTAAGGCCTTTCACTACAGTCTTATTGATGAGGTGTTACAATGGTACACTCATCTCCCCTTTGGGTCCATTAGTACTTTCTATGACATGGAGGACACTTTCCTCCATCAGTTTATAATCAACAATGGCCCTAAAGTTACTTATGACCGCTTACCTACTCTACATCAGGGCTCCTCTAAACCTATCAAGGATTATATTTTACGATTCAATGCTTGTATGCATCAGTTAGTATTCCAACCTATAGACCTTGAGAAGAAATTCATTTTCTGTCATGGCCTAATTCCTCCACTCAAGAAAAGATTACAGTATGATACATGTGAGTCATTCATTCTTCTATGTTATAAAGTTATTGACCTAGAACAAGATCTTCTCTCAACACACATCATAGATCCTCCACACATCTCTACTTCTATTGCCTCATCTAGTTCTCTGCCAGTGCCTTCAATTGAGCATCCTACATAGTCTCCACCTTTGCCTCACAAGAAAAGAAAACAAGCTCAACCCACTCCACCACAAAAGCATACTCCTTCTCTGGCTCTCCGTGACAGGATACTCCTCCTACCACTCCACCTAGGTCATGTGAGCCTTTACATTTCTCTCATCATGCTTGACCACATGATGTGCTATGTGTGTTTTACTTACTGAGAAATTAATTCACCTACCCTCCAACCAACATCATCCGCAACACCAATTACAATGTCAACATGACCAACCTTATTGTAATTATCATCACATAAATGGCCATAGGGATAATGAATGTCTTTCCCTTCATGATAGATTACAACAACTAGAGGATAAGGGCATCATCTCCTTTGGTCTCTCACTCACGTGAGTGATCCATCTCTCCTCTACCTCGCCATAGATTTCTACTACAGTTGAGTCATCTCCTACATCTGGTGCTCAGGCTATGGTATGTCCACCACAGTCTGTTATTCATGCATGTCTCTCCACCACATCCATACACTATCCACTGCATCATGCTTCTCCTTCACATCCATCCATTCATTCACTTCATCCATCCATTCATCGCATTCATGCTATCCACCACATCATGTTACTCCTTCACATTGGTTTCCACAACACTCCACTCTTGTGCATCCCACCACAACTCCATATGACATTCAGTTCAGTTCATACACTCATACTTGCTTCCATCCCACATGCTTCCACCACTTCACGCTTGCCTTGGTCTTTGGTAGGTGATTACTATCACCTTACCCCCCGATGACACACTTGTGTTCTTACGATTCTTACATGACTATTGAGGGTTTTTCTTTAAGAACCTTTCATCACACACTGCTTGTCATTCATCTAGCACACCCAATCATTTCCCAATGACGCACTCTTGCTTTCCGTGGTTCATTCTTGACTGTTGAGGGATCTTAACTAAATGAACCTAATCATCCATATGCTGGGGGGCATCACTCTTCCCCCATCCCTTTCATCACATTAACATATTATGATTACATTACATTATTACAACACTTATTCATCACAACACATTAGTTTGATAATCATACATCATCTCTTTTTACATTCATCATCATGCTAACTACATGTTACAAAGTCCATTTAATAAATATTTCACTTAGATCATTATTCACATTCATTATCTATTACACATCCTATTTGCTACTATTGCACAAATATTACATCAATCAACATTAACAACACTAACAAAAAACATCGCATACATTCCAACAATAATCACAAAATCATACAACATCGATACAACACAAAATAAGCTCATCATATATAAGTCATATTTGTCCATACATAATGTTGAATACAATCATCACTCGGGGGAAAGTCCCCTACATCATATACAATAATACCCATCACACCTCATCATCATCTATCACTCTCAGGTACTACAAGAGCCCTAGAACTAGATGCCTCACCACTAACTCGACACGTATTGTTCATGGCCTTGATACCTCTCCACTTGCCTACGTAATAAGGTGTTCTCCATATAGACTGCTTTGAGAACTGGTGATACAAATCCATGTATCGAACAAATACATCTTGTGCTAGGGGACCACCACCCAATGCCTCTCTAGCCATCAAGTCTCCTCACATGCCTCATCTCTCTCAGATAGCAATACAATACATGTGGCTGCTGCTATGACCACATGGCTCAAATAAATGGGCATGCTCACCCACGATCTCATCCACTCGCTCAAGTATACCTCCACCAAGTACATCAGTCAACACATTCTACATCAATGTGTAGATGGATGTGTCTACTATCAGGGACCAATACACATTGCCTACCAAAACAAATAACACAACACATTAGATAACCATCACTACAACATAAGCCATTAACAACAATACAAAACACACATAATAGACATATATATAGACTTACACACACTATAGTTATTCTACCACATCATCAGGGGCATGTGCTTCCCCCTCTCCTCCTCCTCCTACATGTGGTAACCCCATTGGACCTACAAATAATGGGAACAACAATACCCATCGATGTGTCACCCACCATGCGTGATACTCCTCTATGTACTACCAGCATCATCTAAGTCTATCACCTCTATCACCGCATCTACCTCATCTGGCCTTGGAGGTACTAGCTGCTCTACTGTGGGCCCTGGTCTAGCTCCAGCCCTCCTAGGTGCCCTAATAGCTCTCAACCATATATATGGCTCTGGGGGCACATCCTGAGCCATACCAAACTGACGTGATACCCTCTCCACCTGGAAGAACTCGGCCACACCTGGAAATCTATCCTCTAACCACATAGTCCTCTGAATACACCACAACTCTATAGCATCCTCGAGCCATCCTCCATAATCATGGTATGGCCTCCATGTAACTGCCTCAGGCCCCATCCTATCTATCAGTTCCCTGTAGGTATCTATATCCATCCTACACCCATGAATATTGACCCACCTCCTCACATATATCTCAGGTCTAGCCCACTCTGCTCGCATGGACCTCCAACTGGCCTCAACACTGTTATGTGCTCATACACCCACATGTGTAATAACATTGTAGCTCCTATCCCCCCTCCATGCTCATCATGAGTAAATTGGTACAATATATGTATAGGTGGGCCAACACACACGTCAGTGCCCATACATATCTAGTGCTCTCCTCCTCTATACACCGACATATATCATGCATCTTATACAAGATGCCTACACCACCTCCCTCCACCGCTATAGATGAAGCAATAACAACTGCTATGAACTTCCGCAAGTGTGGAACACCAGACCTCAAAATAACATCTAGACTGATATGGGCCTCTACAGGAACTCGAGTCCCCAAAAAATACCATCTCACCACTCACATATACCTCTCCATATCCTCCAATGGCCATCACCTGTACTCTCTCACTGAAAAAAATAACCACAATATACAATACACATCCTCTAAATTCACAGTCATCTCCCATGTAGGTAACCAAAATGTGCAAGTATCTACACACCATCTCTCACATAGTGCAGTCAACATAGGAATATTATGGGGCACATCCCCCATCCGTGCTATGTGTTACAGGTCACATGGTCCATCACATCCCAATCATCATCTAAAAAACCTAGCCCAAGAAACATACTCAAATGACACCTCACCGGAACTCCCTCGAGTGAATATCCCTCTACACACCACAAAACAACAATGGAAAACACAACATTAGAACACTACATAAATCCACACACACTCATTTATCACATTACTATACATTACAAAATCTTATTTTTCACCATTCTAGGCCAAATACACACTTTCTAGACCAGGGTGCCTAGATGCAGGACTAGGGTTCCCAGGAGCAGGACACTAATTACCCAGATCTGGGTGCTCCTATCCCAAGGGTCACTAGTGCCCTCACCACTATTGTCCAGGTCTAAAACATCAAGAAAATTAAATTCTCAAATTTTTCAAAATTCAATAAAATGACTATTACACCATACATTTTTTTAAAAAAAATGCACTTACCAACTCCGCAGTCATGCATGACGCTACGATGGTCACCACCCTCTCGAACCGACTAGGACATTGCTCTCACTTGTGAATTTTTGAACTCACTTCATGTCAATCTCACAATTGCAAAACAACAAATGAAGTGACTAAACAATTTTTCACTTCACTACTTATAGTTACTTTTTCACCTACTTTACTATAGTCATTATTTCACGCTTATTCACACAACTAATACACACCACATTATTTTTGTCATATCTTGAGCGTTTCTACTCTGATTTACACCCCGTTTATGGAATTATTTTTAGAATTTTACCTACCACCGTACATACACATTACACATACATTATCTCTCATTGAATTTTCTTCCATCCAATTCATACACATTTTTGTTAATTTCTATCACTTTCTATCTATTTCGTGCTTACTTTCGGCTTAGCGTTTGTTCTTCTCATCACTCCCCCTTTCTCCAAAAGGGGGGCATATCATTGGGGTCATCCTATAATTCCCCTTATATCACCACACATTTAAAACACTACCGATGTGAAATTTCCAAAACATTTACTAGTTCACTGCGTGACATTTCACCATTAATTCCCCCTAATGACCTAATCTGGGGGCAACAAACATACAATTTCTCTATGTGACATTTCATCACTTCCCCCTAATGACCTAACCTGGGGGAAACAAGTGATTAAAAATATTTACTATACGACATTCACTAATTTCTAATTGATTCCCCCTAATGACCTAACATGGGGGCAACTAGCGTAAAATCTCTCTACAAGTAACCAATTTAAATCCAAATCAATCAATCAACATGTCACATTTCTAATAATTGAAATCATATCATCAATACAATAAAACAAATTGACCTCCCAGATGACCTAAATTGGGAGTCATTGCTAGCCTCCTAGATGACCTAACTTGGGAGATTACATGTCATTACTTTCTCAGATGACCTAACTTGGGAAGTTATTCATACATTTGGCATTTTATTTCAGATGACCTAACTTGGGAAGCCATCTTAAATTTTATGCTTACTTCTAGATGACCTAACTTGGAATCCATCACATTGTGGTGACACCCATGGAGTGGGGGCAAGAGTGCCTTTCCTATACCAATCCTATATGGGTCAATTGTTTGATCAAAATTATTTGGATCCAAAAACCACAAATATTTGATATGAGTCCGTCTGCAGTAGCTAGATCTTGAGGATGTAGTTAGAGATTTAGAGAATAACACACTTTTCTCCCTACACTCTTCCTCTGGAGGAAGGATGCCCAAATCCTCTAGTTGATTATTCATATACATGTAATCAGGTTGGGAACTAATCACTCCCTACCCCATCTCATCATCATCATACAACATTTGAAATCATCAATAACATTTTCTATCATCACTCTCATTTATTACACTTCATCACACATTACGCTTTTCTACTATGTTACATAGATCAACTTGTATGATCCATGGTTCGGCACTGTTATATGTTCTTTCAGCACACTTTTTACTACCACATATTGTGCATTCTACTACAACAGGGCTTCTCCAAATTTCTCTGAAGTACATCATCTCTATCTACTTTATGTTACCGATCCTTTCACTCACCAACATAAAGTGGGGGAAAATTTAGTCACAAAATCACACACTTAATATTACATTTATACTACCAAGTATGTTATTTTATATATGGATCTTGCGTAAGAAAAGTATTCACTAATGGCTCATCCCCTAGTTCTGTCATCAGTTAGTTGGTCATCTTCGTCATTTGTCTTGTACAATCATCAGGTTTGTTTGCACAGTTTTGGTCATCTCTTAGGGAGTCTAAGGTGTCGTTATTTGGTCATTTTTCATCTCTAGTCTCTGACTAGGGTACCTAGAAAGGTACTGGGCAACCATCGTCAGTGCCCCTGGTCCTCTTTTTAGGTGCACCCTAGTCCCCATTGCACTTTATTCTCATTTAGAGTTTCGAGGTTTGTCTTTATGGTTTTTTGTCTCATTCCCATAGGTACTAGTCTGGCATTTCAGGTCATTAGTGTCAAAATTTGAGCAAGATATCCCTATATAAACATAACATACCTCACTATCTTATGGGTAGACTATCTACTATCAAGAGCTAGCTATCTACTAAGGTAAAAGGACTACATTTGGGCATCATTTACATCTACATCACACAAACATAGGGGGAAAGGGTTGTATTCATTCTATTCCATCCACCATTTACATTTTACATCTAGTTATTGACCCCTACTTTTGTGTCATTGACGCTAGGGAACCCTAGGCACACAATTGCACACACAAGCACACAAAACTACATTAGGTCTGGAATGTAGTGCAGCTGCTTAGTTGTAAGTCCACCATTGTGGCAGCTAAGGTCAGTCCGACCCCTTCATTTGCATCTTTCTTTTTTTAGGGATTTGATGCTTTGTATGGGGTTTTGCAGGTAGATCTTCATATCCAGGTCTTTGGTGACATAAGAGAGGTACTACGACAATAACTGACAAACGGATCGAGACATTGTGAACATCTAGCGACACTTCCAGATTCAGGTCCTGAGATTTTCTGCTAGACCAGAGCGCACCATACTGTAGACCAGGGCACCCAAAGGCATCCCCGAGTCCTCCTTAAAGGTGCCCCAGTCTAGGTAAATCTTCATCTGCATGCAATTTTTTGGGTCATGCGTCATCATTATACTCTTCTTCATCTGCATACCATCCTGTTCAGTCTGACATCACAATCGAGGTAAGTCCTTTTCAGGTTAGTATCTTATCCCTCTTATTTCAATTATTTCATTTCATTTAAATATTCAAATAAAATTATTTAGCATTTACATTACACTTCATATTAGTTATTTTATTATTGTTACTAGTTTATATTAACTTAAAATAATAGTAAAATTCCACATTTTAGTTAATTAGTAGGTGAGGTGAGAGCATTAAGAGAAGGGACTCGTATGATTAAAATATCATAGGCCCTGAAGTTCCATCAATTGGAGGGGAGAAAATGTTTTTCATTAAACAAGGAGAAGGTTTGTCAATGTGGGGCATTTTTACCGGTTGTTCAGATTGGGAAGCATTTGTTTTATTAGATTGGAGATTAACTTTAGGGTTGTTATGAAGGTTTTTGAGTTCTTCGCATGGTTTGTAGAAGGGATAGTCTCATATGAGATGGCCTTCTATATGAAACTAAAAACAAGCATTGGGCTTTTTGAGAAACACCATAGGCCGAGGGGCTTCAAAACTAGGACTGAGAAGTTTGATAGACTGAGGAAGGGGCTTAAGTGAGGTCATTTCAATACATGCAGGGGTCTAAACTCTGAGATTGACAAACTTATCAACGTTGTTTTAACACCAAATGACTCTTCCTGATTGACCAACTATTTACTTTTGGTAAGGTCTGAAAGCAAGGTTGTAAAAAGGAACTCAACACACATAAGATACTGAGAATGGGATGATCTTTAAAGGTGGAAGTCAAAGTTCCATTCTTGTAGGTAGTATATTTTGCCATAGATAACCCAAGTTCTATATTACAAAACAACATGTGCATGTTCATTGTTCCCAAACATGCAAGACACAACCTTTTCCTAGCCACCTCATTGATTCTTGACTTTGTCCCTTGCCTAGTTTTTTAAGGCCCATTTGTAGAAACCTTGTGTAGATGGCACACCACAAAGGAAAATAAGGATGATAATTCTTTGTCTATATTTTGTAATAACATCAATGATTTCATCTGGGAATAAAAGTTCAAGACTTACCCTTCTTGCAAGGAAATTGATTATCAAAGGAGCCCTTGTTTGATTTCCCAGTTTGTGAGAAGAGACCCTCAACTTAACCTGATTGATCGGTCATGTGATAGAAGCCGTAACTTTGAAAGACAACATTCAAGACATACTTTGGATTCACAATATTCCACCGAGATTTTACCTTTACCCTATACAGTTATCTCATTTTTCTTATGATTTTCTTCTTCAAAATAATGCATCTTATTTTATACCAGAACATATGAAAAGTAAATGAGTCAATTAAGGTTACCTACCATAAAGGCCTGAAAGATTAACAACATTTTCCTTTATGAAATGTTTATATTGTAGTGTTAAATATTGCATAAAATTATCACTCGTATAGGAAAAGAAGATGGGACTTCCTAAGATGATGATTTGCATCTCATGTTTCGGAAGGAAACAATGACAACTTCAAGAAATGCATATTGTTCTATACGAAAGAATACAAGGGTAAAATGAGCCAAGAAACAATGTTACCTTACGTGAAGGCTTCAAAGATTAACATCAATGCCTTCCTAAAATATGCACTATGTTATAAACAATGTTGGCTTTAATATGCTAGGTTTTCCATAAAATTATTAGTTGTATAAAAAGAAATATTTGTCCTCATAAATTTTGCTTTGCACATTGAACAAAAATTAAAGAGTCAACCGTTTTTAGAAAGATGAATTTTATGGAATTATATTTTTAGGCAGGAAAATTCTAATGGCATTTTTCCATTTTACTTTTAGGAGGAATCTTAACTGTGCTTTGCCAATTACGTGTATTTATTTTTGTGGAAAGCCAAAGTAGCTCATAACAAGTTCGTATATAATATGTCCATCTTGCATTAATAAAAACTTGATATCTTGCACAATGGATATTTCCCTAAACACTCAGCTAAGATTTTACCACGTATATTGGTGTTTTATCTCTTGTATGTTTGGTTATATGTAAATTAGTTTTATCTCTTTATCTGTAAAACTATTGTTTTGTAATTAAACTTTCTACTTATTATGTATAGTCTACTTACAGATGTGATTTCACTAAAGTTGATTTGTATAAGCAGCATATGCTTTTGAAGCTTAGGTAGCAGTCCCATATAGGGGGCAATGCAAATGTTTTTAGCAGGTGCTGCAGAGTAAAAATAGGAGAAATTTGCAGCGCAACAGTCCTATGGAATGCAAAGTTTTTAGCAGGTGCTGCAGAGAAAAAATAGGAGCAATTAGCAGTGCAGCTGGTCCCATGGAATGCATAAATTTTTAGCAGCGTGACTTACTGAGCACCAGGGGAAGAGATCTGGATTTTCCATACAGGTCCGACATAGCATCTTATAAACAATAGCATTCTTGATCTCAGAAATCGGAGATTTATTGAGACCCCTGGCTATTACAGATCTAGCTACACCAGCCAGCTATGAATCCAGTTTGATATCACTTGATCTGATGTGCAATTTTCTGTGAAGCAAGATGAAATTTGTGGTTGGTAGAAATGGCAAAAAATTCAAATAATCATTGATCTCTATGCAACGAATATTGGCTTGGAGAAATAAAAGGTGCCCAAAAAACTTTAGAGAGAAAAACTCGCCAAATATTGCATTCCCCTAGTTGACATAAAAACATAAAAAGATCTTGTTTAACTATGTGCAACATGATTCAACAGGGATAAAAATATGTAAGAAGCACCAAAATACCTTGGACCCAAAAATTGTATGCTATCATAGTTCGTTACATGTACATTTGAGAGTGTTAGATTGTAGTTTGGTTGAAGACATTTCTTCATTTTTTTCTTGTCAGATAAATGTAGGTTACTTTTGTGTAAATTGATTTGCATTTACAGCTAGGATTTGAATTACTGTAAATGCTCTTTATACTGCCTTATTTGTTCAACTTATGGGTTCTTCTATCAGAAGGGCATCTTTGTTGAAAGTATGGAGGGCTGTACAGTATTATTGACTTTTGTTAGATGCAAGGTGACATTTTATTATTTGTTTCAGCTGTCAAATACGGATCCCAATAATAGATGTCTTTAAGTTTTGTCTATAGTGTAATGTAGCAATGTATGTCTCTAATTGATACATGGAAAATTTGAAGTACTTTGCAGTGCTAGATAAATAAATAAGATAAGTAGATGTAGAACGGAGAATCTATTTTGTGAGTTAGATGCAATATTTCAATCAATTTTGCATCCATCAAATTGAATTTCAACACCCACTAATCAGATGTGGTATTTCATTCGATATCTACACCCAACAAGTTGGATGTTGTGTTAAACCCAATTTCAAGCCTTCATAATGCCCTTCTAGATTTGAACATGGGCTGTCATAAAATTAAAAAATCCTTAACAATTTTACCAATTTGAACTCATGTCAATCGTTGTACCATGCTTCATATTTGATTTAAGAACCAAAAAAAAGTGTTGGGGAACATTTCCTATTTAAATGAGAGCCATGTTCATTTTTATGGGTTCAGTTTGGGATTTAGCTGATATCAGCTTACAAATATCATAATGTCCAATCTCAAGAAAGGAGAAATGACTTAGAATAAATGATGAGCAAGAGAGGTGGGTCTGGAATCTGAACTTAACCGTGCATAGTAATTCAAATTTTGTTAGACAGCTAGCTGTTGGAGGCAACTGTAAATTGCAATATTTCTTTCTATACAAACAAATTTCCATTTTGTTAGGTATCTGCTTTCTCATAATCAGTCACATTTCTCAAAAAGTGATAGAGACCTTATATGTTTTTTAAAACTCTATATATATATATATATATATATATATATATATAGCAGCGGGATTCCATGAAAGAACAAGGAAGAAATAATCTCCTTGACACTATATGTTTTTTAAAACTATATATATATATATATATATATATATATATATATATATATAACATCTTTAGCAAATTAAACAATCATGTGCCTAAATCTTCAGCAACCATGAGCCAATATGAAGAAGCTCCCAAACAAAGATAATTACAATTTGATTAGAACAAGCAGGTATTTCTTCTTTATTGCAGAAACAAAAGAACTTTCATGCCCTAGAATATGGTCTCTAGTCAACTTAAGATACACATTTAAGATGACAAATATCAAAATGACTGTACCAGCAATAACCTTAACTACACCCTCTATTCGTTTTGAGGTTCATGACAACCAAATAATTATTAATCTAGGCTTCACACATATTATTGCAGAAGAATATTTTAAATATGAAACACACAACTAATTTACCAAAGCATTAAAAAATCTACACCTTTTAATGGGAAAATTGGTTTTGGATTGACAGTGTTACCTTCTACAAATTTGATCAAAAAAATTGCCAAAAAAAAATTGTGTTGAACCTTTACAATTATGCTCATCAGATGCACACAACAAAAATTTGTTTACTACCCAAATATATATGAAGATTCTCTAACATAGATGACCTACAGACACATCAACTATGCATCTAATTCAGTTATGTCATTCCTTCCATTGACAAATTCCATTAAAGCCACTCGAGCTTGTGTTGCAACAGGATCGCCTAGAACCTCTTCAATGTTTGGCACATTGTATTCATTCTCATCGACGTCAATTGGATCAACGCAGCCCTCATCAAATGCCAACAACATATTATGTAAAATGCAACACACCAGAATAGTTTTTGGTAACATTTTCAAATTAGGTTGACATATCATGGAGTGCAAAATTCACCACGTACTCTTTAGCCTTCCAAATGCACACTCAACAACAATACGTGTCGAAGACAACTTGAAGTTAAATTCTCTTTTCTCATTTGTTTAGAGCATCTGAAAATGGCGTGGTTAACCATGGTAGTAGTGGGTAGCCTCCATCACCAATAATATACTCTCTCATGTGTGTCAAACCAAGGGAAACTGAGCGACCATTTAACCTCTCACCACCTTCACATAATTTGTAAAAAGAAGAATTCTGCAACAATCTGAAATCATTAACAAAACCAGGCCACCCAGCGAATACATCCATGAAATGCATATTACTGTCAACAATGACTTGGACAGACATGTTGTAGTTGTAATCTCTGTCATACCAATCTGAAGAGCACTCGTTAGGTGGAAGTTGAAATTCTATATGTGTTACATCTATAGCCCCACAACAATTTGGAAAGCCTCATTTCTGGCAAAAACCTTATTTTACATGCTCAATTTCATAATTATCCTTTGGCCATTAGACATGAATATGAAAATGAATATGCATGGCATTAATAAACTTATTTACAACTCTGACCATTGTTGACTTTCCACAACCAAATAGTTCACTAATATTAATCATTGCCATCCCAGAAGCTAATCATGAAACCGCGATAGCCACTTGTTTCTCCACTGGAAACACCCTACCCTTTATTGAATTTGCCAATGAAAATGGTATGTCACCTTGACTATGGTCTTCACGCAAGGAGTCACACAAAGATTCAAATAATGCATATGGCAACCTAAAAATGTTGCGAAAACGTTCATCATCATATTTAACTTTAAAAATGTAGTGGTTCCACCAATGCAATGAACGTGGTTTGACATACCATTCACCTTGATTTCTTACCCCCCATGGCAAATTTGATAATTCTATTTCAAGGATCATGTTTTCTTGTTGAGAAGTGATGGCATAGAGCTCTACATTCACATCATCCTCAATTTGAACATTTGAACACGCTAGAATTTTAGTTGAATGTATTTTATGCTTCTTTGATACATGCCACATACTAGTTGAATCTTGTAGATCAACCCAAATTTGCAACGCTAATTGAACAATTGTAGATGCACATGCTAAGAGGACTTTTATTGCTTCTCTTGAATTATTATTCATTGTAAATTGATCCCTGCAAAATAAAACACAACACCACAATTGAATGTTAAACTAGTATCGATGTCAAGATCAAATCAGTCTAGGAAATAATAATGGTATAAAACATGGCATAAAATTCTTATGGTCAATTTAAACTTTCAAAATAAAAGAAGAAAAACAATCAAAGATCTCAAGGGCATTATCATAAGTGGTACAAGTAGAGGTAGATATCCATTCCGCAGACCCAAAACCTGAAAAATGTGGCAGAGCTTAAGACCACCCTTATTCGTTTTCAACAATATCTAATTAATAAGTAAATAATCCAAAGCACAAGTTAGCATAGTAATTCCATTGAAAAAGCAGAAACAACATAATTAGATTAAAATGCACATCAAGATGGACTTTGGTTATAATCTTTCCATATGCTACATAACTGATTCTAAAAACTATTAATAAATGCATTGACCAGGACAAATCAACGGGGCTTCCCAGCAATGGAAGCTTAAACAAATCTCATAATACTGCATGCATTATAGGCTTCCAAACTATAAATCTCCCAAGACTTCCTCCATACAACAAAGAAATAACCTTCAATTGTTTCTAGTTAGCTTACTTTTAAAAAAACCTTCTACATTTTAAAAGGGCAAGAGACTGCAAAAAATTAAAAAATCAATGCACTGAGGAGTATTTGCTGACAGTCTTGTTGGAGGTCTCTTCCAATCCTATGCGGAGTTAGAAAACCAATTGTTTTGGTGAAATTATTTTATGGAGATGTTCCAAATATTCATGGAAAGGTTTGAAACATCATGAGAGAGGTCTCTCAACATAGGAGTGTATATATACAATACATATATAGATGCATTACGGCTGCAATATGCGCCTACGAAGCTAAATCATCTTAGAAGGTTGGTTGAGATGGGGTAGATGGAATGCCATGTCTTTGCTGGTCTGAATAACACAGCAAGAGGGACTGCCATGTCTTTTCTGGTCTGAATAACATAGCAGAGGACCTTGACTTATTTGAGAATGCCTCTCATGTCACTCTCAAACACAAACCATATGCCCTTTGAAAATTTCAAAACTGAATCTGATGTCTTCACACCAAATACGTCTAGCTTGTTTCACCATCTCTTCCGAAATACAGAATAATCACAAGCCACGAACAGTGGACCTCCTTTCACAGGTCTGTAGTTGAATAATTAACCAGCGTGCAATGTATTCAAAAGCAATGATCTCAGTGGTAGAAGGAATCTGTTTAGACTATTCACTGTTTATCAGAAGTTGAGCTGAATACACAATCTATTTTACATAAGACTGATCAAGTCACAGTCATGGCATATCTCTTGGAGTATTACGGAATCCATATATGGTAAAACCGAATAGTAAAAAGTGTACAAAAGAAGATATATTTGATAACTTGGACTGCTCTCATACATTATTGAAATTCAACATGACAATGTTTGGAAACAAGAACGAAACTTGATGCTACAAATAACAATGGACTAGATATGAAATGAGAGAAGTGGATGCTACAAATAGCAATGGAATAGATACAGAATATAAAGAAATATACATAAGACTGATCAAGTCACAGTCATGGCATATCTCTTGGACTATTATGGAATCCATATATGGTAAAACTGAATAGTAAATAGTGCACAAAAGAAGATATATTTGATAACTTGGACTGCTGTCATACATTATTCAAATTAAACATGACAATGTTTGGAAACAAGAACGAAACTTGATAATAATTGTAAACTTGAACAATCTTGACAACTTTGGAAACTTTGGTCTTTGGACCTTTGGTCATAGTGAGCTTTATTTTAATACAAAATGTCATACAAAAAGATTTGATTGGCTACAAAAATATATGATTGGTAACATTATACCTAACCTAAGTAGTGCAATAGATAAATCATTTATCATTACTAAATGATTCGTTAATCTTCAACATGGCCTGCCCAATAGAATTTAGAGCTGAAACCAAATTCAATTGGACATGTATCTTTTGCTCTTCAATCTTGATCATCTTCTCTTCATTCAAATCATCCCTTTGCATGCCTTGTTCAATGAGAGTACAATATTTTGCATGTCATTGTTCTACCAGAGCACAATCTTTTTCATGACGCTTCATTCGCCCCTCCTCAATGATTTGTAGAGTAGAAATAACCAACTTATTGTTTTCAACAATAGTGTCTTTGATATCTAATGTTTTATGTGATGTTTTTCTTTTTTTTCCTGTGGATTGACTTCCACACGCTGCTTTGGGCGTTTCAGATTCATTGGATGGATCATTTTCATTTAGAGCAGAAGAATCTTCATAATTTGCATGGTTTGTCTCAGAAGTGTCGATGGTAATATTCCCAGGATTGATACCTCGATCATGTCCAAAGTTTAGCTCCATTGCATCAAAAAGTTCTTCAGAGAATTTTGCAAGAAGCTTCTTCTCAGTTCTTTCTTGGGTTGTCATAGTCCAGTAACTATTATGTCCAGATGGAATGTTTTTTTCATAGTCTCTAATCCTTTTATAATCAGGTTGGAGATGTTCCCATCGATCACGACATTGGTTGACTCTACGAACAACACCATGACTGGCACAATAATTTTGCACAATTTTCCATTTTTCTGTAGATGATATGGCTTTACTCCTTGGACCACCATTGAAGAGAGTGTCTCTTTCATTTCATTTAGCTTCAATTAGAACAAGTGTGTCTGTAGTGCTCTAACGGGTTCTACCCTTTTGTGGGGGAAGGACAGTTGATTGGTGTTTTAATATCTCTACTTGTTTGGAAGCCATATCCCCCTGAGGTAATTGAGAATCATCAACATCCATTTTAGAATGCTCTGGATAATTGATCCCATCACTAAAAATATTGCCTGTAGGAGGATAAACAACTTCTGCATTGTGTTCTTGCGTACTTGGAATAAAATCAGGGATAGATGAATTAGTGAAGTAGAAATCATCATCTTGTATTTCATTATCAGAAAGTAATGTTGTATATCTTATGAAGCCAGGCTTCATAAGAGTTGGGTGATGCACACGTTTATCCATGGATATGATTTTTAAGCCCTGTGAGAAAAAAAAACAAATACAAATTTTCATAACATATTTTTACTGATAAATCCTGTAAATAAAATTAAAAAAACACTTGCATCAAAGTCATAAAATATCACAGGTGTCTGTCATCTGCAATATACAGTTTGAGTTCTTAAGTCCCAAAACAAGCTAAAACTGCCGAGTTTTTGCAAATGTGAGATACTCAAATAAAGTAGTCCAACCATGATTCAAGAGCATACTTGACCATGAAATTAAACACATGGTATATAAAGTTATCCCTCAAGAGGAGCTTTCAACTGACATTGCTCAGATAAAAAAAAAAGCAACAAACGTTGCATCAAGGGTAAAATAGTCTTCTTGGTCACAAAAAATCTTTGTCATGGAACAGGTTTGGTAGATTTCAAAGGTGTTCCCACTTTTATAGTTCACGGTCAAGCCTCTCACTAGTAGGTGATGCCACAACATCTACAAATGTTCAGACATTGTGTTTTCCCCTACAACCAACATTCACCTAAAGTGAATAAAAAACATTCTCATGTATTTTATACTTAAAAGCTTCTGCTATCCTGAATGGACCATCCCCCATACAAAATGCTTCAATAAAACAAAAAATAAAAGACAAAACTGTCAGAAAATCTAAAAGAATGTTGATCTAAAGGATTGACACAAGTGTGAACAGATGCAGCTAAGTGTTGCTGCAGTGACAAGAGAGACAATAATGAGACTTAATATTTTCACTACTGTTTTGTTGAGAATGAATGTAATAATATTTAATGAATTTAAATTTGTTGGAATTTTTGTATAACAAGCATTGCTGGGCTTTCTGCAGTGCAGACATGGAATTTTTTGGGTCAGTTTCCTTATGGCACATTGCCACTGGAATGAGTGGCCTCTCTCCAGTTTCAGATGACATCACATTGGACTGCACAACATTTTTGTTATAGTTTGGTAAACTTATATGCCCTGATAAATAGCGTAGTGATCTTACTGAATGAGTCAAAACTCCTGTGCTGGAAACTGAAGGGAGGACACTTGTAACAAAAGACTTTAAAACACCGGTATAACAGATTGGGCAACCTTCCAAAGAGAATGTGATGTCCCTTACCCAACCCAAGAAACCAATTACATGTCCAGCTGTCTTGGATGATAAAACCTTAGAAAGTTGTGAAAGAATGAATGTAATGAGTCTAATCAAGGCAAAGTAGTTCAACTATGATTTTGCAAGTCTGTCTCCTGATTTAGACTCAATTCTAGCTGAAAAAATGTCACAGATTCAGACTGGTATCTCTGTTACATAGCTCAATCAAAGAAAGGAGCATTTTGGATCATGCTCTCGGTCAGAGTCAACATCAAGGAAGATTGGACAGGGCATGGAATTTAAAGATTCAGCTAGTGAAGAAGTGAAGATGTCTAGTACTGAATCCATAGTAGCTAGTAAACAACATGATGCCAAATTGACACAGGACCACAAAAGAAACTAGTTTGCAATTGAGAATATGTCAACCATGCACAATAAGAACACTGCATTTTAGAGTGATAATAAATTTTAGGGTGATAATAAACTTTAACAAAGAAGATAAAAACTAATGCAACTGTCAACAAAAATATCACGATTCTACAATTTCCAGATCAATGTTTATCAATTATACATCAATTTTCCAATTTTAAATCATTTATCACTGTTTATATTGACAGGTACCTGATTCTTCAATTTTCAGATTTGTCAGAGCCCCTTGATGTGCAGCACAGATCCTTGTTGTAGTGAGAATAAAAAAAAATGATGCAAACATATTAATAAATCCCCTGATGCATTGAAACAGATTTGTGGAGGGAAGTATTTGGAGGGAAAGATTCATGCAATAATTTGGTAACACCTGGCCAAAAATTGTGGAATGCAGGTTGTGGAAAGTTTCAGCCCCCCATCAATTTGCATCGCTGAAACATTCTCTCCTTTGTAGGTGCTGCTCCACATTTTCAGGGCTAGATTCCCTATTATCATGTAGCTGTAACTGCAGATCCACATGGGACCACCTGGCTGCACAAAAATAATGCGGTTGCCCCCACATGGGACTGCTCCCTTAGTTTTTTTCTTGAAGGGAATTTCAATTTCCTACTTCCCTTTGTCCAAAGGTGTAATTATATTCAGACATACTAGACATTCCTAAATAAGCATGTGTTTTTTCCCCTCTAATACAAAATCATTAACTATTTTTTCATCCACGTTTCTAATCAAAGCAGGTGATTTATCGTCCAAATACAAAGGAATAATGTTAGGTCAGAGCATTACAAATGCTTGCCAAGAAAATCTATGGAGGAGGCCGATCCCTCAAATTATTTACAGAAAATGTATGTCATATAATTACATGGTGATGCATCATTTGAAATTACTAAGATAGATGGAGCAGGCATTGGGAATCTCTTATCCAGACTATTAATGGCAATAATTATAGTGATACCCACCACAACAAGACTCACAGTGTGGTGGGAGATACACATAAGTCACATTTGTCACTGGGGCTTCTTTTTTCTCCTCCTTTTTCTTCTCTTCCTGCTTTTTCTCAGGCTCTTTTGCAAGCCCAACACTCAATAATTCTGACTGCCCAAACTTTCTGAGTTTTTTGGTGATGCAAACTGGATCTGCATCTCCTATCACTGTGATTTTCTGTTCCTTCATATCACTTTGCACCGATTCAACGCCTGCTAAAAATACAACCACAGTAGAGAATTTCTGTTTAAAAAACAAAAAACAATTGTCTTAGAATCCCTCTTTGCATTTTACCTTGGATGCCTGCATCAGTCTTCATGGTCCTCTGCTTGCATTTATCACAGCAGAGGTCCACCTTCAACACCATTTTTTGCACACCAATTTTTAATTGTAAATTTGGAATACAAAATTCTAAACAAAGTTGGATTTTCTTGGCCTACCTTGGACATCTTCTTCTTCTGCTGCTGCAAATTCTTTTCCCACTTTCTTTGTTGTATGAGATCTGTTTTTGGCCTTTAAATGATGATGTTTTCCTTAAACTTCATTTTTTTTTAATGAACTTTTGATAATCAACCAACTGGGAGCCACTTTCCTACAAGCTTCTCTGCAGCTTTTGATTTTGACTAGTGACATTTTCGTGGAAGGTCCCTATAACCAACTCAGCCAGGAACTACTCTCTCTCCTTACATTGTACAATTCACTTATGACATTTTCTTGCAAGCTTCTACCCTGAAAACATGACCACCAATATCAGTAAAGAGTGGGTCCTTTTATATGTAAATCTTTTGGACCACTGATAATGGTGAAGTACATAGGTGTCAACGATTTGGCGCTGAAGTTACCTTTTATATATTGCATTAAATAAATAAGTAACAATGATGTGACAAGAGACTATCATGTAGCAATCACCCACCTGTAAGATGTGTGTTGGAAACGTTGAAGGGGATTTGTTGAAAAAGTTAAATTTGAGGGAGTGAAGTATAGGAGGAAGAAAGACAATGAAGAATGGTTTTGGGAGAAGTAAACGAGAGGTGAAAATGCTATGGAAAATTGTTGCACAAATCTCTTCTTTCTTACGATGATGCACATATGAAGGATGTGTCCATTTTTCAATCGTATGAAAGAGAAACGAGGTGTGGTCTGTAGGTCATTAAGACAATGCATTATGGATATGTCTCAAAAAGCAAGGTGTCATTGATGAATACTTTGAAGGAAAACATACATATGCCTTAACTTGGAAGGATTGTGGTTGTGTAGGTCAACATCAACAATAATACATTATAGTAGATCCATTCATTGCAATATTTTTTGGATGAGAGATGGTGTGTGAAATTGCACAACACGACGTTGGTAATATTTTAGAAAGTTAATAATGAAGTGGTTGATGATATTTCAACACAATATCAGACATGAAAGAATTTCCATACGTTAGAATAATGAATATGTGCCAGTTGTGGAAATTTAAATAAGAAAGGCTCTTCCCATTTTAGACGTGGTTTTGGCTAGGCACACACTTTTACGCACTCTTCTATACCTTCTAGATTACAAGTGTATTGTAAATTTAAAAGTTTATGATTCTACAAAGGGCTACATCTATCCTTAGCCTTAAGTCTAGAGTTTAGCAACCAATGAGTAGATAAAATGAGGACTATGATGACATAAGTTGTTGTATTGATAGTTCCTACCTCTCATGTATTTTTTTATTCAAAACATTGGATGCAAGCCTGTTGCTGTGATAGATGGTCAAGGCACATAACTATGAGAATATTTGGTGGGGCCCAGGAGAACGAAATTCATGTGAATGACATTAATATGGGAATAATATCTACTATATGTGCTTGACTTTATCATCTCAACCTTGCTCACATTATTTACAAGAGTGTGATTTACACTTAATTCCTGACCAACTTGATTCAAAACCCAACCACAATGTTGGCTTCTTGTTGCACTTTCTATCCCCAATTTTTAATTTTAAGCTCGACTACTTGCAAGACAACATGGGATGAAAAAAAAATAGTAATAATTGAGCCCCTTCAGTAGATGTTTGTCGACAGTGACAATGGAGACGGTGGTGGCTAAAAATTTCACCAACCCCGTTATCACTGTAGACATGAGGAAATTATTGTTTCCAAACACTATTGTCTTGAAAATAATGGGAGAATAAAACATGATAGTGTTTATACCAATTAAATGCTAGAAAAACAAGATTGTTATGGTCATCACCAACTAGGGTTTGTATCTTCTCTGAAGAATGTTACAGAATGGATGTTTTATTGTTTTCAAGACCTCATTAGCCTCCACCATGTCTTAAAATTTGGCATTCATGTCACCTGTCTCACGGATTGAATGGCAGAAACGAACATATGTGGAAGACATGTATTATGCCCTACTGTCAATGTCCATCCAAAATCCATCCTAGTTGTCCCAGTCTTCTTCAGTGTCAAATAGACTAACCCTGAATCCAATAGGGGCAACACCTTCGGTCTAGTTACACATAAAATATGATGTTTATATTATTGAGCCTAATAAAGGCCATCTAGATTGAAATGGATGCTACATAAAATTCTTGAATTAAAGAATCATATTATTCAAATTAACTTTAAGAATTATAGTGGAAGGGAAAATGTTGGAGGGAAAGTAAGCAATCCTCATTTTTTTCTTATAAAGTCCACAAATGGAATACATGTCATTTTTGTGAACTTATTTCAAAATAAATCATTTTCATTTGCATTTATAGAATTATTATTTCGAATAGTTGAACATGTGACCTGGTATTGGTCTTATTATTATTTCATTTCTCAATGTAATTCATGACTTTCTTCACCTTGTTCTTGGCCATGCATTTTTCTTGGGAACTTAAAATTCAACTGACACATGGTTTGTCATGTGAAATGGAAGACAAAGAGGATCTAAAAAAAAATGTACACATTCTTCAATTTCATATTTCTTATGTTTCTCTTGATTATGTCGATTTGCAGAAGAAAAAATAACAACATTTTGGGGCATTGGACAAAAGATTGTTGCACGAAATATTCACAGGGGGAAGTCTTGCGAATTTTCACTTTGGACTATATTGTAAATGAATCTTGTCAGGTGTGATCGGAAGTGTGCACAACGCGAGTGGTTTCGAAGATTATACAACTATCGAAGCAAAGGGAGATGATCATACAAGTGAGAATCCCCCAATAAATCATTTCCCTCCACCATCTATGGTCATCTTCTTTCTTGTAGTAAGCGACATATGGACTACATGTTATTTGTGTGAACCGATCGAAGGAGAAAGCTTGAATTAAAGAATCATATCATCCATATCATATATATCATCATTTTTCCTTTTAATAATAAATGAAAAAATTGATTAATTATTACTATGGTTATTTATGATACAAGTTTTCATTCAAACATGGGACCTAAAACCATTTGGACCAATTTTAGATAAGGGGCATGAAGTTATATGGAGCTATCATTCTAATGTGGGACCTCTACTTATATGGCATGATTTTCTGTACATGTACCAACTTTCCGAAATGTTTTTTCATCTTCTTAGGTTACGTGAGAACACAAAAAGATAAGAGAGCTATCTTTGCACCTTTGATTGCATATACGATGGATCCTCTCACACATGGCGTAAGGTGAACACAACATGAGTTAATTTGAAGGGCACACAACGCTAAGGGAGACTATTATCCCACCTCATCCAATTATGCATTGTCATTTTTCATAATCCTCACGTAGGATAATTATGATTGGGTATAACTAAATGACAATGTGTATACTTGATTTTTGTTAAAGAGTAAGGTTTCGCCCCATGCTCGGCAAATGCAATGAACTACATAAAAGAGGGAAGCCTTTGAAAAGGCTTGAGTTCACCTTAAGCTTTATTGTACATGAATCCTGTTATGTGTGGCATGAGGCACGTACAACGTGATATGTCACAACTATGCTATTATAAACTTAGACATTAATAATTGATGCAAATAATTATTTTATTTAATAATTGCCAACATAAAAATCCTTGTTTTAGTGGTTTTGTAACATTTTGGGATCACTGCAAATATATTATCATATGGTTTAATCATGTAAATTGAATTAATACATGATTTTTTTTTGTGAAAACAATGAAAAAATAAAACAATTTAGAATCTAGGGTGGTTTAATAATGTAAATTGAATTAATACATGATTTTTTTGTAAAAATAATTTAGAATCTAGGGAGAAGGGTGTATTAAGAGTAAATTTCAACACAATGTAAGGGTCACAAAAATTTGAGAACTTTAATCATTATTAATAAAATATACATCATTTACATCATTGGTTTTATTGATGGTCATTGACACACATCTATTTCTTGTCCGATGCATGGACTAGGGAATCTTATGGATGATAACCATGTCAAGAGAATCGTGGATGTACATACATCAACAATGTGTAGTTTGGAGAAGTGAGGCAAGATGTATAGCCTTTCATTAGTTGTGCACAACCATCACAAGTTCAATCCCACCATACTCAATGCCATTTCCGAAATTCCCAAAGTGATTAAACAATCCCATGATGTGATAGCTTTGGTGACAACCAACGCTGACAAATATTTTTCCAACTGCCTCAACATTGATGACTAACATTGAACTGCACCTCAATGGCCACCCAAACTGAATCATCGCTGCATAATGCATGTAGTATGTTATATTCAACCACTTTATGTTTCAGTTAAAACCATCTTAATTCCCATTTAGCAATTTCTACTGGCATTTTAAAAAATAATATGTAACCTATGTGGATGCTTTAGATAGTTAGACTAGGGTGAGTAGTGAGGTGATTGTACGATGGAAAAGTGACAAGCGAGCATGGGAATCCACAAGTAACTCTTCCTCGCACCCGACCTCCCGAGGTCATGCTGAGACAGCCGGTGGGGATGGAATATACGTGGGGTATAGGAAAACTAGTTAGGTAATCTTATATCTTTGACACACACTAATGGAATCTGTGAATCTAAGGCAAAGAAGGCCCTCCTAACCTGAATTAGCGTGATAGATCGGTCGGTAAGGATGACTGCTCGAAGGCTCCAATCAATATCCAGCTCTGGTGTCATCCGATCTGTAGGTTTTGGGATACGTGGAAAATGACCTGGAATTGTTTCGTGTATTTCTCCAGATAGGGTCATAAGATGGATGATGGGTACACTGGATTCTATGGTTGATTCTCCTGGTCTAGTCCAGAAATACTTAGCTTCGTTAGTTGCTATATCTAACAAGGATAACTATGTGATAATGGTTGGTGGAAGTGGCGTAGATCAAAATACTAATGTGTGTAAGCCAACATCTATGTCTCATCGACCTGTGGACCCATTGGGTTATGGGATTTGTGGAAAACAACCGTAGATTCGAGGTTGTTGTGGAACTGCTATGGTCATATGTAGAATCAATCTCTAATCTCTAATATCCAGTAGTCGTATGCCTTTTCTCGGCCTCTATATTTAGAACTGCAAGTTATGTAATCTTCTCAGAGTACGTTACAGGTGTTCTAGCAACTTGAATTCTTAGACTAGTGTCTATATCAGTGAGAATGTCTCCTGCATCTGGCTGTGGGACCAAAGGGTCACAACCAAACATTTTCTCTCTTTCAAGCCCTTTTACAGTCATGTGGATATTTATCTAGGGTAATCTATAGCTTGGCTGGTTTGACCAAAACATATGCTGCTTTGTCATCTTCTAAGTTTAGTCCTCTTAATTGTGAGCTAATTTCTTATAGGTCTATTGTTGTTCCGAAAGACTTGGATTCTAATATTTTGATCTACATCAGTTATTGCTGCCAAAAGGTTGGGTTGGGGCACGATTGGCTTGAACACGTATTCTCTGGAGTCCCTAGGTCCCGTAATTGTCATACAAAAGGAAATGATATAATTCTAACTGCAGCAAAAGTAAAATTAACTATGTAAAGTATGTTTACAACATACACAAATTCTCTATTTTTGTGTTTTTTTGATGAACTATTTGAAGGATCTTAAAAGAGCAACTATTTAAGATATCTAGAAATTGAAAACTAAACTAATAACGAAATTAAAACAAACAAAGCAGCCGAGTATAGCTACTTACCTGTGTAGTTGTAAATCTATTCTAAATAACCAAATAACTGATCTAATCTATTTGAAAGACTCCTGATCTTACCTCAGAAGTGAGGAGTGAATCATAGTTTCTCATAAACTATCAATCCCATAACTTCCCTGGCGATATCGAAAGTGAAGTCAACTGAAATGAAATGATTGACTACTATATTTGATATGCTTTAACTATAACTTTGAAATCTTGAACTTGGATTTTGCAGAACAGTGGCGAATCCTATGGTGTGTGGTGTTTTCCCCTCAATGTGATCTCCCTCGTTCCTTCGTGCTCACGTGGATCCAGAAAAATGTGTGATGTTAGCATCAACAAAAGTTGGTATCGAAATAATGGTAGCTTAGGATGCAGACTAAATACAATGCGAGTAGGAGAGGGATAACGTAAGAGAACAGATCTTGGCTTATGCAATTCCTAGCGGGATTTATTGCGAGTCATACAACATAAAATGTCCAAAACCTGAAACTATCCTTTTTGACAAACAAAACCTGCAAATTTAATCGCTTCCTACTGAAAATTAAACTCTCCTACTCCAATTGATTGCATGAAATACTAACAACACTAGCACAAGAAGATTATGTGTCTTCCTAACAACAAGACAACACTAACTATGCATACAATAAATAAAACTATGAATTCCTAAGCAAAAATGAAAGACTAAGCTATGAAATGAGAAAATGAGAGGAAAATTTGAGGGGCCATTTGCTTGAGCACAAGCCAGCTATTTATAGAATTCCCATTTACCCAAAGGTGAAAACCAAATTGAACTCTTTAACCATAAACAATGCAAAAACACTATTCCATGGAACCATAATCATAAATACAAACAAAGGCAGTGAAAAAAGTTGGTAAACGTTGATTTTTTACGTGAGTCGCATTAAAAAGAACATTCTGGAAAATGCGTGAAGGACCGCCGCCCTTGCCTAGGAGGCAGTCACGAGACCGCTGCCTAGCCAGGGCGGTGGTTTCGTAACTGAAGACCAAAACTCGAAGGAAAAGAGGGGGAATGAAAAAGCAAAGCATGTAGAGGTTAAGCGGGGGCATGTGAGATGTTAATGCATACTTGGAGAGCTTTTTTTGGATCCCGAACACCTTGCGAGGAGACCTACATCATCATTGGGGCATGTGTAATGTTGTTCCAGCAGTGCAGTACGCTACAATTTTGGGTACGTACATAGTGACCCCTCGGAGAGGCGTTTTAGTCATGAAGAGGCATAAAACGGTGGGTCCGAGTAGGACGGTCCCGAAATGGGAAGTTAGAATTTATACCTGACACATTCGTGTGTCGAAATGACACCCTCCAAGATTCCCGCTACCTGCAAAATGAAAAGAGGAATCAAGTGCAGATAGAAAAAATAGATCGGAAAATAAATATAAAATAATATGAAATGAGGATGTACCAATTGTGCGAGGATAAGAACTTACCCTCCTTTGGCGCTCCAAACCTGCGAAAAGGGCATTCAAAGCAAGTCAGGATGCTATATACGTAAAAGTGAGCCCATTTTCCTATTCATTTGTGCGTGTCGATTTGGTTGATTTTGAGCTCTGGGACCCACGGTTACGGTTTCTGACGAGGAGTATAGTCAAAACGTTCGGGACGAGATTATGATCATGCCTCCATGAGCGGAACACCGACCCCACGAGATCACAGGTTAGTTTTTCTCAATTTACCGTTTTTATCCCCAAAATGTTAAAATGGTGAAATCTTTGTCATGGGGGGATTATTTTTGAAAATGTCAGTTTTACTAGGGTCACTTAGGGGGGGGCACCTAATGGGTAGGCTTTGTTTTGGTCAAAAATAGTCATTTTTGGTGTTTTTAGGTGTCATTTAGGGCATGTGACCCGCGTGGAAATTTGGGACACGACTGCCGCCCTGAGAAGGGCGGCGGTTACATGACCACCGCCCTGATTAGGGCGGTAGTTACAAGACCGCCGCCTTTAAGGCGGCGGTTATGGAACCGCCACCCTGCTCAGGGCGGCGGTTCTTCACAGAATGCTAAAAGAATACTTGTTTGAAATTATTTTTGCGTTTCTAGCATTCTTATATGTCTTAATGATTTTTCTAATGTCATTTTGAATACTAACTTACTCCTTTTTGTATGTTTTTGGGTGTATGCAGGCAAAGGAGGAGTATATCAGATGGAGTCGAGAGAGAGAGTGTGATTGGCTTCTAGCAGTATTGGATGCACTTTCTTAGGATGAGCAGGACACTCTTCAGAGGGCCGGTATCTTGCGTATATCACGGGTCCCGCATGTTACACCTTCCAGTCACATACTTTGTGACTTGTTTTCATATTGGGATGCTGATCGAAACACTTTCTGATTTCCAGGAGTCATGGGTGAGTGGACCATCACTTTGGAGGATGTTTACCGCATCTTGGGGGTCCCAATCATTGGGAGATGGCTCACACTTGAGACAGTAGGGTCACGGGCTCAGATAACACAGTGGGCTTCATATATGGGAGACGCAGTTATCTCCACTGGTTTGAAGAAGGGGGTGAGGGTCCGATCTATTCCTAGCTTGCCTATCCCCTTGATTCGCTAGGCCATTATGGGGATCCTTGCCTCGAGATTGATTGGGGACAAGGGAGGGGACACTTTACTTTATTGCTAGTCCCCCATCATTACACAGATTGAGGGACATGGCCCGGATTTACGCCTGGGGAGTCGACATTCTTGGGACCACTTATCATGATTTGTATCGGGTGGTTCGTTTACAGGGGCAGTCATTGAGCCATCCGACCCTGCTTATGAGCTGGGTCTATGAGCGTTTCATCCCTTATGGGAGAGGTGTAGAGGTGGCGGATCCCAGAGCTGTGAGGGGCAGCCAGATGGACAGATATGTCAGTGCTCAGAGCACCCCACCAGCCAGTCACCTCCTTGACTACTGATGATATGGAGGCCACACCCTATTAGGCCATGGCAGGGTTATGGGGCGAGGAGGCTCTTACTTTGATCTCTTGCTCCACCACAAGGCAACTTGTGGACAGGACGGGGAAGGTGGAGATACATCCTTTTGGTCGAGTTCCTCAGCAGTTTGGCCTTCCTTACATGGGTATGCTTCCCCCAGTGGTGCCAGTATACAGATCAGTTCGGGAGGCTAGGGGAGGTTCTAGAGGCCAGGGTTGGACCGTTATTACTCCTGGTGTCCCCATTGCAGTTAGGAGGGTAGTACGCACTCGAGGGAGAGCCGGTGTTCCTCAGGCACCCTTACTTCAGATTGCCGCCGGTCCCGCCCATAGTAGTGATGACCCCATTGATATAGACTCTAAGTTCGAGGAGTTCACAGGGGGAGAGACAGAGGAGGAGACTGAGGCTGAGGTCAGTGAGTCGGGCGGAGAGGAGGACAACGATCCTGAGTGGCATGACACTCAGGATATCTTACAAGTGGAGAGGGCGGAGCAGAGTGCGGAGAGGGTGACCCTAGCTTCAGAGGAGCCGCTTTCTCAGGGTTTGGTTGGAGAGGATGAGTCCGTAGTAGGACGCTATGTGGCTCCAGGCACAGGAGGAGCACATCAGTCAGTGGCAGCATCTGTGGTAGGTGCTAACCCTAGGGATCCATCTTGGAGGCCCGGAGATCTGAGTGAGTTATCATCCTTCTCTTTAATGTTTGTTTAGGATTGCCTTAGTTGCTATTTCTCCTTTTCTTTCTTTTGTTTATCTTTTGATTATTTCTAATTCATTTTTCTCCTTTGCTTGCAGAGACTGCTGATGAGTGGAGAGACCTGATTCACCGGGTATGCACTGATACCCTGATGATCCCCATGGAGAAGACCCATGCGGAGCTATCCGTGGATGCAGGGGAGCCTTCAGTAGCCGGTAGGCATACGAAATGTTTTTCCCCTATCTGGCATGTGGCCAGGATGGTGACTACCCTCCATACCGAGTTGGCAGGATACAGGATAGCAGAGCGCCTGATGAGGAGTCACTCTCACGGCGAGGGCGCAGCTGCTCCTCGGGATCGTGAGCCCTCTGTGCACTCAGAGCACCGGCTTAGCCGGAGTCCTAGATGTGGGCGTGCACCTTCAGAGGGATCTCATAGGGGGGTTGAGAGGTCTCTTGGCTTTCTTAGATTATTTGTATGATGTATTTTGTATTTCCTGGGCTCTTTGAGCGTTTTGACCATGCTTGGCGCATGATGGCATTGTACAGGAAACTTGATCACATATATATATATATATATATATATATATACACACACACACACATATATATATATTATATTCTTTTTGGATCAGACCCTTGGTATCTATGTTTTTGTGATTCATTTCCACATGTAAATTATAATGTTGTCTTTATATGCTTCTCGGAATGTATGCAATGGAGGAAAAATGATACAAATGCTTTCTTTCCTTTTGGATTTCGTGATGCTGATGTATGATGATGTAGACACAATGTGATCTTGAACTTTAGTTTCTATAAGCAATTTTCCGGGTACTTCATATTTGTTGTGACAAAATGAGATGATAAATTGGTATGATGAGCAGATGAACTTTCCCCGCTCCTAACTCCACCCAACTAGTAAGATGCGATGGCTTCACCACCGAGAGCTAGAAAGGGCACAAGCTATGAAATTTGTTGAATGGTAGTGATGAGAGATAGATAAAGATTTGGTGGAACCAAATTAGGATGCTACAAACCTACTCTACTCGAGTGACTCCATAGTTTAGAATGCTACTTACTTTGCGGTTTATCTAGACTTAGATCCGTAGATGGCCACATGGTAGACAAAATCTAGTTTTTGCGGTTTTGAGCTCTCTTGGAATTTTGGACATTTGATTCATTTATTGTTTGAATTCAAGATTTCAAAGGTTCATTTGAATTGTTTGCTTATGACCTTTAACGTTTATTTGTCAAGAGGACCCCCTACACCTTACCCCATGCTACTAGAAAGAAGCATGGGCTTATCACCA
Source organism: Taxus chinensis (assembly GCA_019776745.2). Taxonomy (NCBI): domain Eukaryota; kingdom Viridiplantae; phylum Streptophyta; class Pinopsida; order Cupressales; family Taxaceae; genus Taxus; species Taxus chinensis. The sequence goes on along the minus strand of CM034155.1, from coordinate 613,188,762 downwards.
TGGACAAGGCATATGTGAGTAAGGGCATTCTCCATCTTTTTCCCAACCCTACGTCACTAATAAGAGACACAAGCTTTCATCACCTTCAAGGTTGGTAGGGCAAGGAACACCTGTGTAAAAGTAAAATGGGCTTCTGTTTGATCTATGTTTGACTTATATATTTGAGCAAAATGTCAGTATGTTCTTATTTCCAAAGAGATATACATAGGGGATAGATGTGACACGATGAAGCTTCTAGAACAAACCATAGGCAAGACACCTATCCTATGAAGAAACCAAAAGTGAGAAAAAGTATGCAAACCTTGGTATGGTTACCGTTAAGACTTTGTCATATCTAGCTTTATTTGATGAGATGATTGTGAAACGATTGATGATATCATGAAAATGAAGAAGTATGATTGGAATGTTTATGCCAATATCATCAGAAGTTTGTAATGAATTGCTTTGAGAATGAGTTCTTTGATCACAAAATTGTATGAAACAAGTGGAAAAAATGAACCTAACTACATGAAGATGCAATGTAGATATAATTATACAAATAGTGCTGGTCGCTTATGCATATAATCGTTTAAGGTGCAGGGAATTGACAGTTTCACCAAATTCCTCACCTTCCAGTGTACATAAGAGATATGCACCATTTCCATAGTCTTTCGTGACTCAGTATGGGCCCAACCATTTGGGCCAGAATTTCCTTCCTTCTCCAGTATTTTTATCGATCCGACTGTCTAGTCTTAGAACCAGATCTCCTTCATATATATCTCATTCATAGACCTTTTTGTTATATTGCCGGCACATCCAGTCAGCATATATTCTATGCTGTTGTTCAACATCTAATCTGGCCTCATCTAGGCTTTCTAGTTGGGAAAGACGTGCTTCTCTATAAGCTTCTTCATCCAGAATCCCTTGTAATGAAATACAGAGACTGGGTATTTCAACCTTAAGTGGGAGAACTGCTTCTGCTCCGAATACCAGCGAGAAAGGAGTTGCTCCTGTTGGTGTTCTTATTGAGGTTTGGTGGGCCCACAAGGCCAGATATAACTTTAAATGCCAATCTCGTTTGTTCTCTTTCACCATTTTAAGGAGAATAGCTTTTAATGTTTTGTTTGTTGCTTCAGCCTGCCCGTTGGCTTGAGGGTAATACAGGGAGGCCGTATGATGATTTATTTTAAATTTACTGCATAGCTCATGGACTTCGTCATTCTTAAAGGAAGTACCATTATCTGAGATAATGATTTGCGGGACACCGTACCTGTAAATGATCTGGTTTAAAATGAACTTGGCGATCACGAAACTTGGTACAGTGGTAAGAGGCATAGCCTCTACCCACTTGGTAAAATATTCGGTGGCCATGATTATGAAGTTATGGCCATCTGTTGATGAGGGAGAGAATTTCCCTATCAAATCTAGGCCCCACGTAGAAAAGGGCCATGGAGTAGCGATTGGTTGTAGAGCTTGTGCCGGCATGTGAATCTCGTGGGAAAATTCTTGGCATTTATGACACTTGCGTACAAACTTCTACTGCGTCGTGTTCTAGAGTGGGCCAGAAATAGCCCATCCGATGTATTTTGCGAGCGGTGGCATGACCACCGAAGTGGCCTCCACATATGCCACTGTGAGATTCGTGGAGAATCTTCTTGGATTCTTCTGTGTCAACACACCTTAGGAGCATTCCATCGAAAGCCTTACGATAGAGCACTTGTTCTATAATAACGTATTTAGCTACGATAATGCATAACCGCCTTCTTTGTTGTGGTGTAGCACCTTCTGGATACATATGGTCCATGATATAATTAATAATATCCGTATACCAAGGACATTCCGAGATGGGAGGTTTGGCTTCGATGTAGTATATGCATTCATTGGGAAAGTCCAGATCTACTAGATCGCCTTTGTCTAATGGGTTGTCGGCTAACCAATCTGCAATGATTTGTCCCTTAACGGACTTCTGGTTTACAAAAGTTAATTCGAATTCACCCATTAAGGTTATAAAGTGTCCAACCTTTTTAGACAAGGACCCTTGCGTGAGGAAAGTTCGTAAATGGTTTGTTTTTACAATGACCCTTGTTTCTTGATTTAGCATGTAATGTCTTAAGCGTTTGGTTGCGAAGACTATGGCAAGGCATTCTCATTCTGCTTGCGTATAACATGTTTCATAGTTGAGCAATGTTCGGCTAATGAAATAGATCATGCGTTCTCTCTTGTCATCGTCTTCTTGAGCCAGCATGTAGGCTAGCGAGACATTGGTAGCTCGCGAATATAAGATTAAAGGGCGGTCTGGCTTAGGAGGCATTAGCGTAGGTGGTGACAACAAGAAACGCTTAACTGCTTTGAAAGCATCATTGCAGTCTTTGGTCCAATCGATACTATAATCCTTCTTGAGTAGATTGTTGATTGGGTGAATGACAAAGCTTAAATCTGGGATGAATCTTCGGATTGCACCGAGTTTCCCAAGAAACGACCTGATTCCAGATTCATCCGAAGGTGGGATCATTTCAAGAACAGCCTGATTTTGGTTGGGTCTACATCGATCCCTCGTGATGATATGATGTAACCCAGGAGTTTCCCTCCTGTCACACCAAATACACATTTTTCTGGGTTTAGTGTGACTCCGTATTCTATTAATCATGAAAGAATGATGCGGAGCACTTCCGGGTGATCACAGCGCTTCCTGGCCTTGGCCAACAAGTCATCTACATAGGATTCCATGATTTTGTGAATAAGATCATGAAATATATATGTCATTGCCCGCTGGTATGTAGCGCCAGCGTTCTTGAGACTGAATGGCATAACAACGTAGCAATAAGTTCCCCAAGGAGTTATGAACGTGGTTTTGGCTTGGTCTTGTTCAGATATTCTGATTTGATTGTATCCCGAGAATCCATCCATGAGAGACAAAAAGCTCAAACCCAACTGTTGCGTCAACGATGATGTCAATGGATGGTAATGGGAAGTCGTCCTTGGGGCACGCTTTGTTAATGTCTCGAAGTCTATGCAAATGCGTATCTTCCCATTCTTTTTGAGAACGGGGATGATGTTAGATACCCACTGAGAATAATCGACTGGCTTGATGAATCCTACTTGGAGGAGTTTCATTACTTCTTCCTTCACCATGAGAGCTACCTTGGGTTTCATTGGTCTCGATTTTTGTTTAATTGGCTTTGCATCTGATTTGGTGATGAGGTTATGTACCACGATGTGTGGTGTAACCCCCGTCATTTATTTATAATTAAATGTGAAATCCTTTTGATGTTCTCTTGAGGATTCGCGTGTGTATTTCTATTTCTTCTAGAGTTAACGAAGATCCTAGTTTCAAGATCTTTGGTTCTTCCTCCATTCCGATGTTAATATCAATCGTTTCTTCGATTAAAGAAGCGTTACCTTCTTCAAACTCAGGCGGGGCTGGAGGTAGTTCCAGATCTTCTCCATTCTCTACCGCGTATATGTCGAGTTCCTTTTGCGGGGGAAGCTCTATCATGGGATTTCCGAAGTAAGAGGATGAATGTGGGATTAAAGACAAATCTACCATGTGATGGGTGAGATGTAACACTGCATAGGTGTTTAAGTAATCAAGAGTGGCTCTATCACTATCAACGTGATCTAAGATAGTAGATTTGTTCTCAGCTATGTTCATTAAAAGAGGGTTTGACATTTTTTTCACTAACGGTTCAGTACGAAGGGATACCATGAAATGGGTGTCTTCCAACTCACTATTTGGAGTGAAGCGTGATCCTGAGGTTGCTATCGAATCTGCGAGAAGATTTTGTTCTCGTGGGATTGCTTCAATTGATATGAAGTCAAACTCTTTGCTCAAATCTAATACTGTTGTTTTGTAGAGCTGTAAATGTTCGGCTCTAGTCTCATACACCTCAGAGACTTGGTTTGCTACTAATTGAGAGTCTCCTAATACTCTGATGTTATCAACCCCAAGCCTCTTAGCTAAGATGAGGCCAAGGAGGAGGGCTTCGTACTCAGCGCCATTGTTTGTACATTCAAAATTTAGTTTAAAGGTGAATGGTAAGATCTTTCCCTCGGGAGAAGTAAAGATCACACCTGCCCCAGCCCCATAACGACATCTAGCTCCATCAAAATGGAGAGTCCAATATTTAGTTGGGAAGATGGACGTTGGGACATTCATTCCGTCTATTTCGTCTGGTTTCAGTTACTTCTACCATGCAGAGATCCTCTGCTGGAAGAGAACCAACTCCTAGGGTATATCCCATGCCTACAGAATCAAATGGCAGGAAAATTGGTAGATCCTGTTCTAGCAATTCAACAATCTTTGTAGTAGTTCCTAATGATACTATTTCGAAAATGTTAGCCTCATCCTTGAGGGCTAGGATATTCTTAATTAGGTTTGTAACTTCTAGTTCTGTTGTAGGTACCAAATTTTCTTCTGGTTTTGCGTCGGTTGGTTTATTAAGTTGGTTTGTTGGGAGTTCAAACTCAGAGTGAACGCCTGGCCTTTTCTTCAGGTCCGCTAGGTGTATATCGAATGGTTTTAGATTGCCTTTTGCTACGAATACCTTTCCTAAGTGCAAGAATCTTACTTCTTGAAATAACGTAGAAGGGATTGCCTTCATACGGTGTATCCACGGTCGGTCGAGGATCATATTATAGTTGGTTTCCCGATCTATAATATAAAACTCAGTTAGGATTGTTTTGGGTCCTAAGGTGACTGGTAGTATTATAGTCCCAATTGACGTGGCTTTAAGGCTATCATAGCCTCTTAGTGTATTCCGAGTCGTGGAACAATTTGTTTCTCCATACCCTAACTTTTGAAGGAAAGAGAAGGGGACTATGTTAACTGCTGCCCCATCGTCAACCATTGTGCGTTTAACATAATTGTTATAAACCCACACTTGCAAATGTAAGGCTGGATCACCTCTGCGTGCAATCTCAGCGTCTGTTGGCATTTTGTTTATTTCGAATATAAACTCGGTATCCCTATTCGGCTGCCCTGGAGGGTGGATATCAAAGTCTATATGGTTTACCTGTGTTTCGGGAGGTGGAGTGATGTTGATTAAATGACCTAAACCTAATGCCTCTAAAAGAGCAGCCCTGTGGGTAGGAGAGTTCTTCAGTAAGTCCAAAAAGGAGATGTGAGAGAAGGTTTTTGTTAGGTCATTAATTAAATCATAGGCACCTACGGGTTTTACTAATATTTGTTGGATGTTATCTGTCTCTAGTGGGTAACTTGGATTTGGCTGAGAGGAATACTCTCATGTCCTTGTTACAGCTTCTACATGTAGTTCAGTGTCTAACTCCACTAAGCCGACTATCTTGGGTCGTGGCTGACTTCCTAATTGTGGTGCGACAGGTGGATTTAGTGAAGTCGAGGCTTCATGATCATTTTTTCCTGTCATTACACTCTTGTTCGTCCCATCTGGATTTAATTTGTTGTTATTGTGACTTGGGAGCAGGATCGTTGAAGATCTTGAGGGGTGCATTTTGAGGGGAGACTACTCCTGTGAAAGTATTTGGCACAGGTGATGCAGGATCTGCTAAGAACATATCTATGAAAATTTGTCTCTGTTCTTCTGGCAGACGTTGCATGAACTTATTGTAATCATGGCACGTTCTAGTGTCATGGCCTCGAATCTTGTGGAAACCACAATACGAATTAGGATTGTAATTCCTAGGTTGCTGGTTTGGTGCATATTGTGGCCCAAAACTCTGATTAAACCGTTGACTATTAGGATTGAAGTTTTGCACTTGTTGTTTTTTATTTTGGTTCTGGTTTTGATATCCAGTTGGGTTTTGGCCTGGACCCTGTGTCTGGATCTACCGTTGTTGTTGTTGTTGTGGATGATTAAAATCCACTGTATTGATTGTTGGGGTAAAATTGTTGTTTCGTTGATTGTTAATCAGTGGTGGAGTATTTACAACATTTACCTTTTTAGCTTGGTCAGTTACTCCATCTGTTGTTGCGCCATGATTTTTGTTAAGGATTTTAGGTCCTTGATTGACATTTGTGGTAGTAGGATAAGTCGTAGTATTCTGGCGGGGGGTGATTAACCTCCCATTTGTTCCATACGTCTTGTGACCGCTATCCATTGCCACTTGATCTATTCGGAGGGTGCTCTCAAGTACTTCATCGTAAGTCTTTAGTGGGAACTTTTGGACTTCTTCCTTCACTTCTCTGCTGAGAGAATGAAGGAATAAATTACATAGTTCCATCTAATCCATGTTTGGAGCACTTGCCGAAGAATAAAGGACTGTACGCCATCTTTTGGATGAAATGAGCGACAAATTCGTTGTGTTCTTGCTTAATGTGCAAGAATTCCCTGATTCCTGTTCTCAACAGTTTGTTCATGTCAAATGCCTTGATGAACTCTGAAACGAGTTGTTTAAACGAATGGATGGAAGCTTCAGGTATTCTGTAATACCAATCGAGGGTGATGCCCTCTAAAGTTTTGGGAAATATTTTGGCAACAACCCCATCCCAAGGGAGCAATTCTCGAATGGCTGTGGCATAGGCCTTGATATGTGCGTTCGGGTCTCCTTCCCCTTTATATTTGGGAAAATCGGGAAGAGGTCTTGGAAGCATGATGCTTCGTATGGTGAAGTCTAAGGGTTCTTTCAAATATTGGGAATAAGTCCCTATCGCATAGGTTTCGACCATTGATTGTGCCTGCTGAGGGGGTGGAGGTGGAATGGGTTGTTGATACGGCGTAGCATATGTATTTGCAGGGGCGTAAGGAAATCCCTGTGGTTGAGTGAACATCCCGGGAGGAGAGAACAAATCTCCTTGTGGTAACTTGGAGTACATGTTTAGGTATGAAGGAGTATTGCCCAGGAGTGAATTGTTTTGTACCAAACCGGGAGGTATCATATTCTCCACTGGAGTGGCGTTTGAGAACGCGGTTCTAGTTGGTGTTTGTTGTGAATACTGAGGAGGCATGCCTAACGTGCCTATTCCTGTGAGGAGGTCTACTTGGCTAGGATGATGTGGAGGATTGGCATTTCCTGCCTGCATGAATTGAGAATTTTGACTTGCTTGAGTAAGTTCTAACCCTCTAATTTTTTCTACTAAAGTCAAAATGACTTCATTTGGTGAAGTCATAGTATTTTGCCTTAGTGGCATTTGTTGTATATTCTGAGGTTGTATAGGCATGTGGTACCCCGCTATGAACTGATCGTTGCCCTGCCAAGTTTCCCTGAGGGCATTTCCTATAGGTAGTGGCATGGAGGTGTTTTCTTGAAACGAGACCTCAGGGTTTTGTTTGTAAACTTCCTATAGGTGGGTACATACTCTGCGAGCATTGTTCATTCCTAGCATAACGCGTGAAATGTTCATCATCTACGAACAGGTATGGATCTGATTGTCTACTGATTTGCAGTCTAAGCAACACATGAGGAGATGAACCAAATTCTCTAGTAAGCGTCATGTTGTTCAAGCCTGAAGGCTCTGGTTGCGGTGTTTGAGTAAGTTGATCCAACTCCCCTATTTGGAAAGAAGAACTATATCTAGTCCTTTGAGGTGGAGTTTGTGTTGAAAACTGGTTAGTTGAATAGTTGTCACCCCATGCTGAGAGCAAGGGTGATGGCTTGTCTATTCAGTTGATCATAGTATGCCTCAAGACCTAGGAGAGGTCTGCCATATGCATCGAATCCCGACATATTCGGGGGGTATATGAATACCTGCAGAATAATGGGAAAGAGTGAAGGTGGGTGGAAGAAGATGAAACACTAAAAGGGAAAAGGCGAGAGTGAAGCAACTATTCCTTTCACGTTGGGTTGGGTTCACCAATTTTCTACGATGAAAAGTGCAAAAAGTGATAAGCATGTTTGGCATGGGAATCTACAAGTAAACTCTTCCTCACACCCGACCTCCCGAGGTCGTGCCGAGACAGCCGGTGGGGATGGAATATATGTGGGGTATAGGAAAACTAGTTAGGTAATCTTATATCTTCGACACGCACTAATGGAATCTGTGAATCTAAGGCAAAGAAGGCCCTCCTAACCTGAACTGGCGTGATAGATCAGTCGACAAGGATGACTGCTCGAAGGCTCCAATCAATATTGAGCTTTGGCGTGATCCAATCTATAGGTTGTGGGATACGGGAAAAATGACTTGGAATTGTTTCGTGTATTTCTCCAGACAGGGTCATAAGATGGATGATGGGTACACTGGATTCTATGGTTGATTCTCCAGTCTAGTCCAAAAATCCTTAGCTTCGTTAGCTGCTATATCTAACAAGGATAACTGTGTGATAATGGTTGGTGGAAGTGGCGTGGATCTAAATACTAATGTGCGTAAGCCAACATCTATGTCTGATTGACCTGTGGACCCGTTGGGTTGTGGGATTTGTGGATCACAACCGTAGATTCATGGTCGTTGTGGACCTGCTATGGTCATATGTAGAATCAATCTCTAATCTCTAATATCTAGTAGTCGTATGCCTTTTCGGCCTCTATATTTAGAACTGTAAGTTGTGTAATCTTCTCAGAGTACCTTACAGGTGTTCTGACACCTGAATTCTTAGGCTAGTGTCTATATCAGTGAGAATGTCTCCTGCGTCTGGCTTGTGGGACCAAAGGGTCACAACTGAACGTTTGCTCTCTTTCAAGCCCTTTTACAGTCATGTGGATATTTATCTAGGGTAATCTGTAGTTTGGCTGGTTTGACCAAAACGTATGTGCTTGGTCATCTTCTATGTTTAAGTCCTCTTAATTGTGAGCTGATCTGTTGTAGGTCTGTTGTTGTTTGGAAGACTTGGATTCTAAGATTCTGATCTATATCAGTTATTGCTGCCACAAGATTGGGTTGGGGCACGATTGGCTCGAATACGTATTCTCTGGGCTCCCTAGGTCCCGTGATTGTCATGCAAAAGGAAATGATATAAATCTAACTACAGCAAAGTAAAATTAACTATGTAAAGTATGTTTACAACATATATAACTTCTCTATTTTTGTATTTTTTTGATGAACTATTTGAACGATCTTGAAAGAGCAACTATTTAAGATATCTAGAAATTGACAACTAAACTAATAACGAAATTAAAACAAACAAAGCAGCTGAGTATAGCTACTTGCCTGTGCAGTTGTAAATCTATTCTAAATAACCAAATAATTGATCTAATCTATTTGAAAGACTCCCGATCTTACCTCAGAAGTGAGGAGTGAATCATAGTTTCTCAGAAACTATCAATCCCCACAGCTTCCCTGGTGAATATCGAAAGTGAAGTCAACTGAAATGAAATGATTGACTACTCTATTTGATATGTTTTAACTAGAACTTTGAAAGCTTGAACCTGGATTTTGCAGAACAGTGGCGAATCCGATTGTGTGTGGCTTTGTCCCCTCAGTGTGATCTCCTCGTTCCTTCGTGCTCACGTGGATCCAGAAAAGCGTGTGATGTTAGCATCAACAGAAGTTGGTATCGAAATAATGGCAGCTTAGGATGCAGATCTGAATACAATGCGAGTAGGAGAGGGATAGCGCAAGAGAACAGAGCTTGGCTTATGCAATTCCTAGTGGGATTTATTGCGAGTCATACAACATAAAACGTCCAGAACCTGAAACTATCCTTTTTGACGAACAAAACCTGTAACTTTAATGGCTTCCTACTGAAAATTAAACTGTCCTACTCCAATTGATTGCATGAAACAGTAACAACACTAGCACAAGAAGATTATGTGGCTTCCTAACAGCAAGACAACACTAACTATGCATGCAATAAATAAAACTATGAATTCCTAAGCAAAACTGAAAGACTAAGCTATGAAATGAGAAAATGAGAGGCAAATTTGAGGGGCCATCTTGCTTGAGCATAAGCCAACTATTTATAGAATTCCCATTTACCCAAAGGTGAAAACCAAATTGAACTCTTTAACCATAAACAATGCAAAAACACTATTCCAGGGAACCATAATCATAAATACAAGCAAAGGCGGTGAAAAAAGTTGGTAAACGTTGAATTTTTACGTGAGTCGCGTTAAAAAGAACATTCTAGAAAACACGTGAAGGACCGCCGCCCTGAGCAGGGCTGCGGTTACAGGACCGCCGCCTTTGCCTGGGTGGCGGTCATGAGACCGCTGCCTAGGAAGGGCAGCGGTTTCGTCACTGAAGACCAAAAAGCAAAGGAAAAGAGGGGGAAGGAAAAAGCAAAGCACGTAGTGGCTAAGCAGGGCATGTGGGATGTTAACACATACTTGGAGAGATTTTTCAGATCCCGAAAACGTTGCGAGGAGACCTACATCATCATTGGGGCACGTGTAACATTTTTCCGGCGCGGTGCAGTACCCTACATTTTTGGGGTACGTACAATGATCACAAGGTTGGATGAAAATTTAGTCAAAGATCATGCACGTATTGGGTTGTACAAGTGTTGTGAAGGAAGACTAATGATATCAAGTACTTAGAATCAAGGTTTTACATTTGACAACCACCTATTACCTATCAGACATTTTTTTAGGTGACAATAATATTTTCAATATCGCCTTTCAAAAATATAGAATACTATTATTTATACACTACTAAGAAAATATAAATAAAATCTTTTTTTAGTAAAATTTTTAAATATATACACATACGAGGGTCATATTTTTAATTCTCCAAGTCATACGTGATGTCTATTTCCATTTACAAATTTTTTTTGAAACCATAAACTTGTGATGATGAAGAGTCAAGAAATTTGGCAATGCAATCAGGTGGGTAAAGATGCAGTGGATGTACTATAAATGTGTAAATGCCAACTATAGGAAGGAGACATGACATGGCAAGATCTATAAAATTGTCTTAAACATGGCATGGAAAAAATCTAAAATTGTCTTAAACATGACATGGCAAGATCTAAAATTGTCTTAGACATGACATGGAAAAATATGTTGGGCACTCCATTGCTCTAAAAACTTTGTTGGGCACTGCCTACGAGACTTGACACGTAGACCATTTCACTCAAATTTTTTGGATGCAACGTCATCCACGCTAGAGACCTTCACATCGAGAGTACCTTATAGGCTATGAATTCCATGTCAGTCATTTTACTTCTGATGAACTCAAGAATGAAAATCTACCTAATGATGTGTTTTGAGCGTAATTGGTTGAAAGGTGGCCACGTAGATACCTGTTTGATTTTTCAAAGCCGAGCCATCAGATGTGGCATTGATAGGGACGGTCACATCCCTATCAGAGTTCACAACCTACATCCCACTTCTTCTAATTTGGAATAATGCGTTCTGCATAAAAGATGGGTTAATATTTGGTGCTATTTTTTATTTTAAGTTGTCACTTCAAATCCACAAAAACCCATATTGCTCTCCAATAAAAAAATTGTTGAGGGAATGTTGCATGATAATATTTTTTTGGAGAGAAATTTCATGTAACTTTTATTATTTTTTTAACTTTTTCATTAAAGATGACTTGTTCTTTATAATAAATGTCATGATATGGAGTGGGCTTGTAGTTGATATGACACTCCATTTATGGTAGTTGAACCAATAGTTGGGATACCTAACTTGACACGCACATGAGAATTGTATGTGGCCACTCCCATAGTTTGAGTCAACATGTATTTAATATATATGTTTTGTTTCATGTGTTTATTTGGAGGGAAAATCACCTTTTGAAATGATTTCAAATACCAAATTTAAAATGCACTAAAAAGGTGGTTATTCCTAAACTTGTGCACTGGGTGACACTTTGTGATTGACTGCTTTATCCCCCTGTTAAGTACAAGTCGTACAACAATATGTAATTTGTAAAACCAATTTTCATTAAAATTTAGTGGGTATTCCCCCTCAAGTACCCTCCCAACTATTGGTGTGTTCTCTCTCATTATTAACTTATGACATCATTTTACAGTAGAAGAACAAGGAGAAAAGTCTGCCAACCATTCACATACATGAAAATTGGTATTTGTGTATATACATAATTTAAAACTATTACCTAAACTATATGGAACAAAAATAATTGAATGTCATTGGATGAAAAAAGGATAAGTAATAGAAAATTGAATAGCCTTCGATGGGGAGTAATAATCATGTGGGGTTTATGTTTCGATTGCATCTAAGGTTATTGTTTTCATTGCAATTAGGGGTTATTGTTTCTTCTTGTATGAGTGGCTATGCAAATGATTTTAAAACAATCTATGATATATTTTATTTTTTTTGGATTAAAAATATATTTATTAATAGAAAATATAAAGTACAACGTTAATCATACAAAAATATGGATCTTATGGATATACACTCTAGAATGTCATATTGAACTAGTTTTGAGATAGACCTACACATAAATTAGGTCAGTCACATAGATTTCATATAAACTGAGATTTTTTAATAAAAAGGAGCTATAAAAAAAAGCACAAGGATATTAAGTAGTAATTGCAGACATGGTGGCCGAAGGAGGAGGTGGTGGAGGGCTGTCGGGCTTGCCACCCCATCCATAAATGATAGAAGACTCCTGGTCTGAGATGCCTTCCCAACCATCTTAAGCCTCATATTTATCCTCTTATATGGGGGGAAATGGTAAGAGGAAGGCGAGGGAGATTTCTAAAAGAGGTGGTCCCCCAAGTGTCATCGTCGAAACCGCAGCCACCACCATCATTGTCAGGAAAGGTGGATAATAAGCAAATAATTGAAACTGGCTCGTAACCATGTTGTATTGGTTCCTCTTCTATAAACACTATTGAATGTATTAAAGTTCCAAACTTGTTGAATCCAGGGTTGATAACCAAGTGATGAATCACCATTTTGCTTCAATATGATAAAATAGTTAAATGGTAAATAAAGAGTTTAACAACATTTTCTGTCACATGTTCAATTATGGAGTTACAAGACATGTCTTGCAGGGTCATATTGTCTCATATTTATAGAATGAAATACAAATACCGACTTAAATTTTGGAAGAGATGATCTAGGACTCTGCAACTTGAAACAATAATTGGAAAAATCATATGTAATATTTAAATTTGAAGTTTTAAAATGAAAGCTAAACAATGTGTGGGTTAACATGTCAAATTACATTTTGTGGCTTAGTGTTAAGGATTTGGACTATTCTACTCCACCAATTTCACCCAAAATACTATCACGGCCTAATCCCTTTTTATTAGTATTTCCTAAGAATTGTATCTTAGTGGATGACTAGGCAACATCTTTTACATCATCATCCTCACCATTAAACTACAAACCAATTAATCAAATTTGAATGTAAAAAGTTTAACAATTTGTTAAATTGAGACATGTTACTTAAAAATATATTTTTCAATAAATATATAATTATGTTTTCTACATGAGCCTTTCTTTGTAATAGTATGTCATGGTTTAATTATCCTTACATGTTTTAGACTCTTCACTTAGTAATGCAATTGTTTTGCTAACATTTCAAGGCAAGAAGCCAAGGGGAGAGTGTGAAAGTTAAATATTCTAGAAGATTATTGGAATAACAAAATGTGTTTGGAAAAATGAACGTTGATATTGTTATCAGGTGGTAAGTGTAATGAATCTGTTTATTATATGGGTAAAGTGAGCACATCTTAAGATAATTCTATGGTGGAGAATGACCTTTAATTTGAGTTGTGATTACCCTATAACAACAACATGTATATTCTGCACACACACAGACACAGACACACACACACACAGATATACACACACACACACACACACACACACACACACACACACACACACACACACACACACACACACACACACACACACACACACACACACACACACACACACACACACACACACACACACACACACACACACACACACATATTATTACATTATTGTCTCACATTTTAAGATTTGAATATAAATGTCAAGTTATCTAAAAGCACTACTTTGAATGCTTACTAAGTTGCCACACAATACATAATTCAGTATACAAACTATTTGCGTTAAAAACACATTTAAACATTGACAATATGAGAGTAATGACACATTTCTGAGTTACAAATATTTCTACTATGGAATAATATATCAAAAATATTACTATTATTTTAAATTTTCTACCAGATGAATGTTTTAGGCAATATATTAATCAATAATACCATTATCTTATTATAATTGTATAGAAGGTATATTTTTTTAATCTTTTGAGACCACCTATTTTTATATAGAAATAATATTAAGAATAAATATTTTTTTAAACGAGATTTTTTTTTTTTGAAAATAATAGTCCCACAATATTAATAGTTAAATAAAAAATAATTGTAGAATAGTTTAAACAGTTTGAAAAATGACATTAATGTTTAATTAGTTTAGTTTTATGAAATAATATGGTTGTTTTGTGTTCAGGATGAACAATGCCTTTGAATTGTTCATCAATTTTCTAATTAGTTTTGCAAGTTGGAAGACCCTACCTATTTGTTTGGATTTTTTCACTTCATGAACTTTCCAATGAGTTCAAGTTCAAATATTTTTATTTATGGTTTGCCTAATATGATATCTTGAAGGTTCCTAGGGCCTTTAAAGGTCTTGCCTAGCCTGGTCCCTAATTTTGCAACCCCCTTCACAAGCCACTAATTAACCATAAGGCCATACCGTACATCTATAGATTAGAATTGTTTCGCTAACCCTTAGTTGCACATATGACCCTACCAATTAACCTTCTAGGAATACCATAATGACCCTCTTTTACTTTAATAGATTTTGGTATAGGAGGATCACTTTTTTTGTTGGAAGGGTATTTCCATGACATATTTTTTGGTGTTGGTTCCCTATGGCCAATATTTTCTCTAGACATATTTTTAGTTTTCTTGCCAAGGAAACTTGTGGAACCTTCAATTGTGCCCTATTCCCGATCTTGTATCTTTCAAACAATGCATTGAATTTACATGTTTTTTTAATTTGATTGGTTTTTCGTGCATAATTCCTATTTGCTAGCTTTGACACATGTTATCAAATGAAAATATCATTTTTTGCAATGGGCCCCTCTGGGATTTTACCAGGCAACATTTTCAATGGGCCTAATCTTTAAAATAGTGCATTTAAAATGCATATTATTTTTTGAACCCCTGCTAATTTTTTGAGAAGAATTAAGATTAATGAACATATATTCTTCATAATGTATTGAATTTATTTTTTCTATTTCCCACTTTTTGTACTTTTTTTATGGGGGGAAACAAGTTGTAAAATTGTGTCAGTATAGGCACTTGGCGATTCCATCTTATTTTTCGGCATTTTAGAGGATTTTTTTGACCTATTTTTCATCATATTGTATTTATTCCAAGATCTTCATACCCTCATTTAGGACCATAATAATTTGCAGTAAGAAAAATCTATACTGGTCCTTTGAAGTATATGCATATCAAAATGACTTTTCCACTTTTGTTTAAGACAATAAATCACTCATGAAATAAAACTCCCTATTTCTTTCACTGATTTTTGAGAAAGATGCACTCATCCAATATTTACAGGATATTGTTTCCTTATTTCAAAAAAAAATTGTTCATGTGGATTATTTTGGACTTAGTCCACCTCTTGTCACTTCTTATGATTAGGGTACACATCCTATCGATGCTCTTAAAGATTGTGATCTTCTAGACAATGAGTCATTTTGTGATCCTGCACCACGTATGGTTGTCCATGTAGTGACCCACACTTCATATAATAATTCATATTTGTTTTAATTTTTTGAGAAGCACAACTCTGGTTTTTGGATCCCATTTACTCCATTCCATGGGTCATTTTGAGGAGGAATTAGCAAAAACTTACAGGAAAATATGTCACGTATTTATCTTGTTTACTAAATTATTGGCCATAAAATTGGGGGTATTGAGCATGTGATTCATCTTCATTGGGAACACTTCATGAAAAACCCGTTGTTTGTTTTTATTTGTTCCACGTTTTCACAAGGAAATTGAGAAAAAACATGAATTCTTTGGAACATTTTTTAGGTATGAGATTCTTGAGCCATATTTTGATCTTATTAGGCATGAGATTCCTGCAATATATATATTATTTGGATTGTGTACATAACCTACACCTTTATTCAATCTTGTGACACTTGATATAATATTAACACATTATAATCGGCGTCAAAATAACGCACTGAATTGATTCGTGATAGTTCAAGGAACAATCAGGAACTAGAAAATCACCTACCATTTTCTTCACTTTGAGTGTAGCTAATATGTATTAGTTTGATCTACATGCTTTAATGCTTACCTTATAATCCACAAGAAGCTCAAAATGGCGATATTATTGTTTCCCGTGTAGTAGCACAATACATGCACATGCGACATACACTTTTCCACAAGGAGATACTGCAAAAAGGAATGAAAGTAAGAGATTATTACTCTAAATATGAATGGCAACAAAGAGGTTCACCACATGTGCATGGGTTTAATGGTTAGGAGCACCAAATATGGATAAGCATGATTGGAAAGATGATCATGAACTGTTGAGAAATTTTCATTTTATTGTTTACATGTGGTGAGAAGACCCACTCCAACAAAACATACATGTATCGTCACCAAAAATATGTTTTATATAGTATTTTATTTCCTTAATGCATTAACTGATATTCCAGATACGTTCTCCTCTTAGGCAATTATTAAAATTTTGCACCAATATTCATTGCAAGGCAACTTACACAAGTGGATATGGAACATGCCTCAATGAGATCCTCCATTCATACAATGTGTAGAGAGGGTGTCTGCCTAACAAACATTCTAACAATAGATCTGCCATAGAACTTAAACATATATATGATTACGAGAACTGCAAAATGAGCTTATTTTTGACTTAAAGGTATTCTAATGCAACCACTATTGAATCTTGAGGGATTGACTTATGTTCAAGATGCGGAAGAGACGGGATAAAAAGTTTGATATAATTATGACCATTTTCATAAAAAACACAATGCCATATACTGATTGATGAATTCAAGGAGCAACAGGAACAGAAAAATTATGTGATTGGTGTCATTCGTCAAGCACTTCAAATGTAACATTTGTTCTCCTCTTCTATTACTTGCACCAACAGGAGATGCAGGAATCAATATTGGTGCATCAGCACTCTTTCACTTCAAATCTGTCAAAGATTCTGCAGAATTAGAAGGAACGCATTACCTTAAGAAGAGATCCGCCAATAGTAGATATTGACGATTAAATGAGCTTTATGGGACAGCAATTTCTAGAAAGCATAAACTCTCAGCTTCTTCAAACATTTCCTGAAAAAGCAAACCTGGGAGGCATTTCTATATTTTGGTGGGAGATTTGGGGATAACTTCCCTCCTGTTAGTCCGAGACAAGCACCATACAATAGTAATGGACGTGAAAAGCTGTTGTGGGAAGAATTCAAAAATAATTGTTACACTGGATAAGATATTTAGACATGAAGAAGAAAGGGAGGACCAAAAAAGGTTTTGAACAACTTCTCGCAAATCTCAGAGATGCCAATACGACACTGGATGATTGGATGTTATTAATGAGCATAACAACTGCTGTATTGGACATATCTAGCAATGAAGAATTTGATAATAATATTCATCTGGTCGCAACAAAGATTAACGTGAATAACCACAACAATAAAAAATTGCATTCGTTGAAGGAGACCTATAGCACGTAGCATTGCGACTTCAACAAGTACCGCCAACACACTGACAGAAGGTCCGAATGATGAAATTGATGTTGAATTATTAATTTGTAATGATGCAAGGGTTATGTTAACAACCAATATTTGAATAGAAATAGGTCTTGTAAATGGAGATTTGGGATATATCCGAAGATAATAATACTGGGAGTGGTCCACCAAACCCTTGCAACATATGTAATGGTTGAATTTGATAATTACTTTGGAATACCGTTTGAAGACAGAACTCCACGTACCAACCCGATTACACCAATACATATGGGATGCACACACCAATTACCGCTATGGTTGGCATCGGCATTGAAAATACATAAATCACAAGGTTTGACTCTTTCCAAGGCTACGGTTGATATTAGACATAGTGAAACAACTGTGTAATGCCCGCATTTTTTCCACTCAAACCCACGCTAAACCCGATAGCAAACAAGAAAAATTATGGAATAATTTTTTTGAAAGGGTTCTAAGGCCTTAGCTAGGGATTTTAATTAAATCCATATTAGAAAATTTTATACTATTAAATGTCATTTAGGACTAAAAATAATAATTAGTTACTATTGGCCCAACCCTATTAAAATATTTCGATTTAATTTCCCTTATTAAATTTCCACTGCTTACTTCAAATATTAATCCATTTTAGTCTTTGCTATTTAGCCTCAAGGGTCTTATTAATTCTATTTATTGAATGGCCCCATAATAAATTCAAAATTTTATTAGGTAAGATTAATAATTTCCTAGGCTAAAATAAATCAAATTAACATGGTTTAATACCTAAAGTGTCAAGGGTACACAACCTGTCCTAACCCCTTAGGCCCCATTTAACATTACACACACATCTTTTAATTAAATCATTCCCACTTAAATACCCCATCACTTAAGTGATGTAGGGTGTATCTTATACCATTAGATCTAATCTTTCCTAGTCCTTAGATTTTGGTTTGGCAAAAGTAACCCTAGATATCCTTATGGGTTCTCTTATATTCATTTTCTAAAAATAATCTCTCATTTCTCTTATTTTGTTTTGCAGGTTGTTGTCCCCTAAAAAAGTTTCCTTCTTTTTCCAAGTCTGGACTTAGAAAATTTGAGTTGGGTACCCTTTGAAATTGGTCAAAACTGAGTATTTTGATTTTTGGTTCTTTCCAAGGGCTCAAGGATGTTTGGAACCTACTTCATCAGATGGGAAATTTCTTCCCCTTTCCAAAAAGGTAAAGAAGTTGTTCTAACTCCTTGTATTGTACAAGATATGGCTCGGCGGACTTAAGTTGTATTTTTTGCCCAAGGCGGACCAGCGTGGATAAGGAGGTTTCTTTTTCACTTTCTCTTTTTGGAAAAAAAGTGTAAATTGCGATGGCGGATCTGCGAGCCTAAGCAGAGCGGAGAAAATATTAAGGTTTGAGTCCCACAACCAATCTCCTTCTGCCACATGGATGACTCAAATTTAAAGGCATAAAAGGTGATCTAACGGTCTGTATTCAAACTGGAAAAGTTTAGTAACGATTTTAATTATGAATTTCTAGCATTCACCGCCATGGCCATTTTTTTGCAAAAGAAGAATCCGAAATGGTGAGAAATGATTGAATCTATTTTTAACCGCTTATTGGGCCGTTTCGAGGAAGTTATAACCGCCTCGTGTGAGCTATTTCATGGGATATGTAAGTCATTGTATGGGTTGGAAATCGAATTTGGAGACTGTAAATGTATTTCACGAACAAAGGACAAAAATGATAGTCAATCGTCTTCCATTTCTCTTCTTTCTGCAATTTTCTTCTATTTCCCTTCATTGTACGAGTTTTCTACTTTAGTTGTAATAAGAAAAGAAGGATTTTTATGTCCCTTTGACGGGAGGGAATCGATTGGTACTTTGTGACCAATGCATTTTTATTTGGTCTTGTAGCTCTGGTTTGCAAATTTGTATTCCTCTTCCAATTAAATTCATGTTGTGAAATTTCTGATCAATGTATGTAGGCATCTGATGTTCTACCTCCATCCTTGATCTTATTGCCTTCATTCCCCACTCCACTTTCCCACTCTCAAACCACTTTCTGTCCTAGCAAGGAATTGCAGGCTTTGCCATAGGGTCAGTGGAGTGCCCCTATGGATCTCTGGTTGAAAAAAGCACCATTGAATCCACTTGTTTTTCATACATAATATGGAAGCTACACCATTATAAGTAGAGGGACTTAGATTCCGCATAGTGTTGTTTTGGAAAACCACAAATTTGTCCCCAAGAAAAATTTCCAAGCCAACAGTTTTGGCACCCACCGTGG
The DNA here is from genome assembly GCA_019776745.2 of Taxus chinensis. Lineage (NCBI taxonomy): Eukaryota > Viridiplantae > Streptophyta > Pinopsida > Cupressales > Taxaceae > Taxus > Taxus chinensis. The sequence continues at coordinate 613,168,948 of CM034155.1, read as the reverse complement.
GGTATATTTTGCAGCATATGCACCCTAAAAGTGACCACAAGGGTCATATAATATCATTAGAGTTTATTGAAAATTTTGAGGTTTCTTGTGACCCACATGGATACAAGTCATGGCTATCCAAGCCAAACCTCCTGTTGAGAGACGCTACCTTTCTCTTTCACATTCAAGAAGATATCACTCCAGACCTAAGAGAGGCTATTTGGCATAATAGACAAACCGTAAATCACTACTTCATCGCCACAAGAATTTTGGACCAAGAAGAAGAACTTACCTGTGAGTTGGAGGAGCAAAGACAAATCTTGGCACCTCTGAGAAGACAATAAGCCTTCAAGATAGTTGATAGAAAGTATGCCCGACAATTGAGACAAGGAGGATTTGTTGATCCTACTTTTGACGAGGTTAAGAGAGAAGAACAAGAACTAGAAAGAGAAGAAGAAGAGGTGAGAGTTCCATTTGAAAGAGAAGCAGAGATAAGAGCTCAACTTGAGGAGATTGAAAGACTCCAAGTAGAGGTAGAGGAAAGATAAGCAACTCTAGCTGCTGAAGAAGCTAGAAATAGAAATAGAATGGATGATAATGAATGTGAAGCCTGTAGACCAAATGTGCCATGGGGAAGAAACACTGGTCCACTTGCTCTCCCACGAGAATACTCCATGATCTGCCAAGAGGTTCAAGAAAGAATTTTCCCAAATTCAAAGGAGATGGCTTCCAACTCCCTAAAGAACATGTAGCAGGCCTTCATCACTGCTTGTGGTGTGTTAGGTGTTGAGGATGAATATATGTCAGGTAGAAATTTTGTGGAGTCACTCCAAGAGAAAGTTGTTTGAATGGTTCTTCATGTTTCCCTCAAGATCTATCACTGGTTGGGATGACATAAGAAGTGCATTTGAACATAGGTTCAAGAGCACTGAAGATTTCCAAGATCTATTGGTTCAACTAGTTTAGATGAAGAAAGAAGTCTCTAAGTCCACGAGAGATTTTGTTGTAAGGTTTGATAGATTGACACGAGAGATTTTGTTGTAAGGTTTGATAGATTGAAAAGAAACAACTATCAGAAATCACTATGAGGAATGCTCCAAGAAGACCAAAATTTTCTGATAGGCAGAGGATTGCACCACCTCCTCGTCAGCTTTCTCTTGAAGCACCACCAGTCAATGCTGCCTGTGATACCAGAGAGATAAGAGAGGAAGCTGAAGTTGATGAGCTCAAAGGAGATGATGAGAGAAAACTATGAAAGCTACCTAGAAGTTGAGGAAGTTGACATGCACAATGGCCTATTTGAATTCATTGATGATGATGAAGAAGAAGATGAGGAAACACCAATTTTCTCATGTGTTGTTTTCACCCGAGCACAGTCCAAGAAAAGTTCCTCCATCTGCAGTGGCTGTAAAGGAGAAGAAGGCGCAAATAATTTTCCACTTTAGAGGTCACACAGAAGAGGATCATCAAGAAAGGTTATCCATTGCCACCCTCCATGGATTCTTCTAAAGAAAAAACCATACCTGGTTGTTGCCAAGGGACCATGTTGTTATACTACGTAAGGCTTTTGTTTTTTCTTCTAGTTCTCGAATCGTTAAGAGTGCTTCCCCTTCCCATTGGAAGTCTCTGTGAAAACATCCACAATTAAGCTAAAGGTTATACCTCCACCTTCTGCTAAACTGATTACTTCACCTTTAGGAGATAATCTGCCATCCAAAGCATCCAAGGTTCCTTCAAAGTGCTTGCCATGTAAATCTTCCTCCACTTCAGGAACTTCCTCCTCACCCAACATTGCTCCCATTTGATTTTGTGGAGTAATGCAAACAAAACCAAAGTCTAACTCTCAAAGTTAGAGTACCTACAAACACACCCTATCCACTTTGATAGATTCATTAATGCAGTCTAGGGTAGTAGCTCTATATCCTAAAGTTCCAATTCTAAAGGACTTATTCCAACACCATCCACTCCTCCATCTCAAAATATGTTAGCTCTCAGTGCTTCCAAAACAACTAGGGTTGAGCCTTTCTATTTGTCTCTCCTCATAAATGGCTTTGAGGTAAACAATTGTATCATTGATTTCGGAGCCTCTGATAATGTAATGCCACTCAAAGTTGTAGATGCCCTTGGCCTAACCCTGACTAGAGTAAATGGAGCTTGTTATTCAATGGAATCGAAACAAGTGCCACTGGTTGGAAGAATAAAGGATGCACAAGTAGCTCTAGCTGACTTCCTTGATAAGAAAGTGCTCCTAACTATTTTAGTGGCAGACATCCCAGCATCTTTTTGGCATGCTTTTGAGAAAAAGATTTTGTAGAGACCTAGGTGGAGAAATTAAAATGGATTGGGTCATTTGCAACTATCCCAGTCAAAGGTGAAATGAAGAGGTTGTTTCCTGTAAGAAAGATGAAAATTCATAGGGGAAGAAATCTGATGATCCAAGAGCCAACATCCTTCTTCAAAATTCTGAGTTAGGAAACTACTTTCTCACATCACAAAAAGGATGCAAACTTTCCAATTCTCATGGAGGAAGAAGAAGATCAAATTCTGGACAATGGATTTTGATGGCAGTCATTCAAGGGAAGGCTCAGGAGCTGTTGTTGTTATGTATTCACCTTCCAGGAAAATGCATCCTTTTGCCTACAAACTGTAGTTTGATAACGCAAACAATACAACAGAATGCGGAGCTCTTATTTTGGGCATGGGTGTTGCAGAGGACATGGGAATCAAGAAGCTAAGATGCCTTGGTGATGTAGAGGTGATATTGAAGAAAATTTTCACTTGCAATATCAAGTGAAGAACCCAAGGGCTCAGACATTACAGAAATAGGGTTTGGGGATTGCATTGAATCCTTTGATGCATTCTCTATTGAAGCCATTCCAAGGTAAACAAAATGAAAGTGTTGATTCTCTTGCAGTGTTTAGCCTCCTTTATTGACACCTCATCCTTCTTTTGGAAAAGATAAAGTAACCATTGAGATGGTGTTCATACCTAGTGTACCTGATAATGCAAATCATTGGCAAGTCTTCAATGATGACAATCAAATTTTGACCTTCTTAGAGTAAAGATACAATTTTAATAATCTCTTCTTTGAAGGAAGTGCCCATCCTCATAAGGGAAGTTGTTGTTGAATACGAGATTGATGCGATTGAAGAAGTTGATGATGAGGGGCTATGATCAGACTAAAAGGCAACAAAATTCCCAAAGGCTTAGTCTCTTTGGAAGATATGTTTCACAAACACGATATATTCATTCATGATAAGTAAAATCTATCTTCTTGGTGTCCATTCTGATTTTGACAAAGAAAACATTTGGTACTTTTGAAGATCCAAGAATAGTCAACATTGGAAAAATGTTGTTCACCTGAGGAGAAGAGAAGGTTTGTTACTCTACTCAAGAAAAACTTTGATGTTCTAACTTACTCATATGAAGAACTCAAATCTTTCCAACCAAAGGAAATGCACCATTCCATTCCTTTGAAATAGGGTGCTAAGCCCTTCAGATACAAAGCAAAGGCCCTATAACCCAAAGATTTCTTATATTATTAAGGAAGAAGTGACCAAGATGTTGAATGCCATAGTCATTTTTTCCCATTCACCACTCAACATGGGGTAGGCAAAAATTGTGCCAGTGAGGAAGAAGAATGATGAGATAAGGGTATGTGTTGACTTCCGGAATTTGAATCAAGCCTCACTCAAGGATAACTACCATTTGCCAATCAAGGATCACATTTTTGCAAGCAGTCACTGGATCTGAGATGCTCTCTCTGCTTGATGGTTTTTCAGGGTACAAACCAAATCAAAGTGGCAGAGGAAGACTGTAGCAAAACAAAATTCACAAACCTTTTGGGGAACATTCACCTATAGTAGAATGCCTTTCGGCTTAATCAATGCGGGAGCCACATTCCAAAGAGCAATGGAATTCACCTTCAAAGATATGAAGCATTACATTGTCATATATCTGGATGATCTCACGGTATTTATCAAAGAAACGGGAAGAACGCATCTGTCAATTAGAACAAGTTCTTGTAAGGTGTAGGAAACATGACATATAACTGAATCCCAAAAAATTCATCTTTGGAGTCACAGAAGGCAAGTTGCTGGGGCACATCGTGAACAAGCATGGAGCACTCATTGACACTGAAAGAGTAAGATCTATTCAAGCACTATCTCTGCCCACCAACAAGAAAGAAGTGAACTCATTCTTTGGGAAGGTAAAATTTCTTCACCACTTTGTCCCTGAGTTTGTTGAACTGAAAAATCACATCACCTCCATGATGAAGCCTCAAGCAAGTTTCAAATGGAGCCATGAAGGGAAAACTGCATTCGAAGAGATCAAGAGAGCTATTGCTAAAGCTTCAACTCTGGTATCTCCAAATTTTAATAAGGAATTCATCATGTATTGTTATGCCTCATAACACTCTCTCTCTACTGTCCTTGTCCAGAAGAATGATGAAGGTTTGGAAGCACCTACTACTTTCATGAGCTGCCCTTTGAAGAAGCACGAGCACAACTACAATCAATTGGAAAAACACGGATTTGCAGTGGTTAAGGCTGTGAAGAACTTCAGATTCTACATCCTCAATTCTCATACTATGGTGATGGTCCCTGGAAGTGAAATCAAGTCCATTTTAACACAACAAGACCCTAAATTCAAAAGAGGAAATTGGATTGCAAAGACTCAAGAGTACGACTTGGAGATTAGGCCTTCTAACTTGGTAAGAGGAAAAGGTTTATGCAGGTTGATTGCTGAAGATGAAACTCTTAAAGCTCAACATGGAGGGAAAGATGACACTTGTTCAACCTTCCCAGAAGACTACCTTCAAGTTCTCTTTGTAACCACTACTGATGAGTGGTATGCAGATATTGCTTTTCTGCTCACTTATGGAGAATGTCCTTCTCATCCAGATTACAAGCAAAGAAGAAATCTCAAACTGAAGGCAGCCAAGTATGTGATTTGGAATCATGCACTTTACAAGAAAGGAATGGATGGTTGTTTCCTTAGATGTGTTGATAAAGAGCAACAAGGAAAGTTGCTTAAGGCCTATCACGACCAAGCATGTGGTGGACACTTCTCAGCAATGGTCACTGCCCATAAGATTCTCAGAGGTCGGTATTATTGGCCTTCTCTTTTTGCTGATACTCAGAGTTGGGTTTCCAAATATATGCCATGCCAACAATTTGTTGGGAAACCACAGTTAGCTGCATTGCCTCTCAGGCCTGTGATCATTGAAGAACCATTTAAACAATGGGGGCTAGACTTCATTGGTGTGTTGAATCCTCATTCAAGTGCTAGGTATACTTATGTGCTCACTGCCACGAACTACTTCACCAAATGGGTGGAAGCCATTCCAACCAAACAAGCTAGCTCTAAAGTAGTATGCAACTTCATCAAAGAATACATCATTGTCTATTTTGGAGTGCCTCAAAATATTGTTGTAGATAATGCCACTTATTTCTCTTTAAGAGAGTTGGAAGAGTTCTTTTATGGTTTTGGAATCTCTCTAGCCCATTCTTCTGACTACTGTCCACAAGCAATTGGTCAAGCTCAGTCAAGTAACAAGAATATTGTGACCATTGTTCGAAAGCTTGTTGATGAGAATCAAAAGAATTGGCACAAGAGATTGTATGATGCATTGTGGGCTGATAGGATCACTCCCAAGAAGGCCATAGGTACATCACCTTTTCAGCTGTTGTATGGAGTTGAAGCAGAGATCCCCATCACAATTGAAATGCCAGCCCCCAAATTGCTTCAATCAGTGGAAGATGGCCAGTACAAAGACTCCATTGACAAAGGATCCTTTTTCTGGAGAATCTGGAAGAAAGCATATCTCAAGTGGTGGACAAAATCAGGGAACATCAATTGAAAGTGAAGAAACTCTTTGACAAGCTAACCAAGTCAAGAGAGTTCAGAGTTGGAGACTTTTTCCTACTTTGGGACAAGAGAAGAGAACCAAAGGGAAGTCATGGAAATTTTGATTCTTTGTGGTTGGGCCCATTTCAAATTCATGGAACTTGTGGTGAGAATGTTTTTCTCTTATCATACATGGATGGAACTCCATTAGGATTTCCTAGGAGTGGGCAATATTTGAAGCTATATCACCATTGAAAGTGAGTTTTCCCTCACCTTGTATCATATTTTTGCTTTTTCACCATTTTCCTATTGTGTGTTTTTGTTTTCCCCTTTCTGTTTTTGTGTGTTTTTTGGTTTTTGTGTCCTCTTCTTCCTTCTTTCTTTCCTCGGAAGTTGTACATGACTCTGCAAGGCCGAATGGATAAGGCATTGGTCAACGTTATATGTTTTAAAACTTGAGATTTTTGATCCTCATGCCATGTTTTCTCCTTGTTCAATCCATGTCATGTCCCCAAGCTAGAGCCACTGTTGTCCCCTCAAAAAGTTTCCTTCTTTTTCCACGTCTGGACTTAGAAATTTCGAGTTGGTACCCTTTGAAATTGGTCAAAATTGAGTATTTTGATTTTTGGTTCTTTCCAAGGGCTCAAGGATGTTTGGAACCTACTTCATCAGATGGGAAATTTCTTCCCCTTTCCAAAAAAGGAAAGAAGTTGTTCTAACTCCTTATATTGTGCAAGATATGGCTCTGTGGACTTAAGTTGTATTTTTTGCCCAAGGCAGACCAGCGGGGCTGAGGAGGTTTCTTTGTCAATTTTCCTTTTCGGAAAAAAGTGTAAATGGTGATGACGGATCTATGAGCTAGGGCAGAGTGGAGAAAATATTAAGGTTCGAGTCCCGCAACCAATAGAATGATGCCACATGTCCCTATTGACCGATCAAAGCAGGATTTCAAGTTTTTAGCCTTCGGGGTTAAAAGTAAAAAGTTTGATGTGACCCCCGCAGCCAATAAAATTGTGCCATGTCAACATGGGAGTTCGCAAATGAGGAGGATTTTGTGATCTTGAACCTTTCTCCAACAAAGGTTCAAAACATTCTAAATTTGAGCCGCGACTCTGTATCTAAAGAAATGGTGCCATGTGTCCACGTTGAAAAGTCAAAACGGGCTGGCGAAGATAAAAGTAAAAAATTGCCAAAATTCCAAAAAGGTATAAAACGTATAGAGCTCACCCGCGGCCGCTCGAATCTCCTTCTGCCATGTGGATGGCTCAAATTTAAAGGCATAAAAGGTGATCTAACGGTCCATATTCAAACTGGTAAAGTTTGTAATGGTTTTAATTATGAATTTCTGGCATTCCCCGCCATGGCTGTTTTTTTGCACAAGAAGTATCTGAAATGGTGTGAAATGATTGAATTTGTTTGTAAACACTTCTTGGACATTTGAGGAAGTTGTAACCACCTCGTGTGAGCTATTTCATGGGCTCTGTAAGTCATTGTACAGGTAGGAAACCAAATTTGGAGACTGTAAATTTATTTCACGAATAGAGGACAAAAACAATAGTCAATCATCTTCCATTTCTCTTCTTTCTGAAATTTTCTTCTATTTCCCTTCATTTTACGAGTTTTCTACTTTAGCTGCAGTAAGAAAAGAAGGATTTTATGTCCCTTTGACAGAGGAATCGATTGGTACTTTGTGAGCAATGTGTTTTTATTCGATCTTGTAGCTATGGTTTGCGAATTTGTATTCTTCTTCCAATTAAATGCATGTTGTGAACTTTCTGATCAATGTATGTAGGCATCTGATGTTCTACCTCCATCCTTGATCTTCTTTCCTTCATTCCCACTCCCCTTTCCCACTCTCATACCACTTTCTGTCCTAGCAAGGAATTGCAGGCTTTGCCATAGGGTCAGTGTAGTGCCCCTATGGATCTCTGGTTGAAAAACCACCATTGAATCCACTTGTTTTTCATGTATAATATGACAGCTGCACCATTATAAGTAGAGGGACTTAGATTCTCATAGTGTTGTTTTGGAAAACCACAAATTTTTCCCTAAGACAAATTTCCAAGCGAACACACGTTAAGGAGGAGAATAAAATGAAGCCATGAAGGCCATTAAAGAGGATTGGAAGCCCTCTTTTGCTAAGTTTTCGTGATTAGGGCAAAGATCTACCCATTTATTTTTTGGGTTTTGGTCCCTTTTCCTTACTTGTTTTAATGTAATATTTTACTTCGAGGTTGAAGGTATATACAAAAAGTATATACCCATTTGTGGAATACCCAGAAGCCCTACATATTTATTTTGTAAAGAGGAAGTATATATTTTTATATATTTGCACATATATGTGAATATACATATTTTTATATATATTCTTGTTTCATTTTAATTTACCCACAATCTCCGGGTGTACAAAACTAGAAGGTAACCATGTTTTCCAACTTACCGCGACTGCGAAGAGCATTTAATGTGGCCCACTGTATTTTAAACCAGCACTTGGGATTAATGCCGTAAAAGTTTGGTTTCAATGTAAAGGGGTTTCAAAGTAGTGGGGGGGAGGGGTACTGACCCCACCCCCATCCCATACATATTAAAATGGGTTGGGGGTGGGTTCGGCGCCCCTCCCCCCGACCTTAAACAAAACACTAACTACCTACATTCGTAGCCCAAGGGCATGTCGCATTCTCTTTTATTTCTAAAAACTTTTGTGTTTTTTCGGTTTGAAAGTATATTAGGTTCTAATATTAGTTTTTGATTATATAGATATATTTATAATACTATGAATATATAATTCCTGAAAATAATATTAATATAATGATATTGTAAAATTTTGAAAGTAGTCCAAGTATATTGTTATTATATATCAATATTCTAGTAATAATGTGTATATATATATATATTTACTAATCAAGTTTCTCATTAAAAATAGGAGATTGCAAACAAAAGAGTGAGGAATTAAACATTGCAATTGTAAGATTTTATGAATAAGATTTAAATACACCTAAGAAATTATAATAGTGCACAAATTTGTGTATTTGTCAAACTTAATAATCTATCACACCCCTTTTTGTTTATATAACAATTTTAAAGGTATAATCAATTGTGGTTCATCCATTTTCTTAATTCAAATCCTATTGCAACAAGAAGGAAATTATACTATAAAATCAATTCCATATATTCCCTCTTATACATCATTTAAATGAGAGAATATTAACATACCCAAATGAATTTTTATCTCATCCAAACCGGATTTCCAATAATGCCAAAGTGACCAACACTCCATTTTCATTCAACTTGGGTAACATTCATACTTAAGAGATCTTTAATTTCATTTCAAAATAGTTACAAGGTTCCCATTTTGATAAAGAAATGCAACCCATAATAATTCATTTACAAAAATTTAACCAATGGATAAGATTACATTCAACTTACTATAGGTATAATTTACATGTTGAGGAGTATTAAAATTGCAAGTTACAACTTCACATGCCTTTCTCCAACAAGAGCAATTCATCCTAAGAGTTCACCATCTTCATCAAGCCATGAACTCAACAAAATGGGGGAGTAGGAAACACTCTCCACCCAACCAAAATATCCAATGAGGGAGAGAAGCCTTCCCCCTCATTGGCCCCTGAGCCCCAACAAGGAAGAAATGAGGGCTATATGACAACCATGGTAACACAAAAAATGGCTTCCACACACACATTCAATCAAGATAAATAAAGAATAACACACTACCAATATCTTTACAACCAACCAACAAATATCAAAACACAAAGGTTTCATACTAAAGTCATGGAGGAGAAAGGAACATGGGGGTTCTTCTTATGCCTCCCAAGGGCTTGGGTGTCCACCTATGAGCCTCCAAAAATTCCATCACAATGTACACAACACTCTTATGCCTCCCTCTAAGAAGATACACCACTCTTATGCCTTCCTCAATAAATCAACCCACTCTTATGCCTCCCTCACTCTTATGCCTCTGTCAAGAAATAACAAGATAAACACAAATCATATTTATCAACAAGGTGGACATCCAACCCAACTCCCTGCTAAATACCCAATAACATTTCTCTTATGCCTCCCTCAATTTTTACCCCCATTTCCATTTCTCCCACAACCTAAGGATCAAATCTATTTCCCACAATCATTAGCAATACAACAACTATCATCTTCACATATGAGTACAACAAAATAACAAAGTAAATACAAGAGTGAATATCTACCTTCCAAATGACGAGGATCAAGAGAAAACAAGTTCAAATCCTTCCAAAAGCCTAACCAAGCACCATCCATTCCAAGCTCAAACACCATTCTCAAGAAAGCTCTCAAAAAATTCCAAGCATTCCCAAAAATAAATGATTAAGTAACTCCCAATACTTTCTCAAAAACCCCAATAAATAGAAAAGAGGGAGAGGGAGATGATGTGGCTCCATGTAGGATGCCACATCATTTATTTTCCATCCCATGTCACCCAAGTCAAACCCATACTCCTAATCACAATAAATGGGTGGTTGAGAGGTATGCCAACCCTCTTACACACACCACTCCAACCCATACCCCTTTTTGGACAAAATTAAACACATGTAAGAAAGTGCAATAAAAACTTACCTTTTTCCTTCCCAAAACACATAATTGCGTCTATTTTTGACCCCCCAACCCATAGGTAGGGTTGGTATAATAAATTAAGGGGTGTGGGACAAGTTTAACTTGTCCCACAAGCCTCCTGAGGAGAGGTAGAGTGTACAACACTCAAGATCACATACACTCAACTAAAGATCGCAAGAAAACTTTTATTGGAATATATATTCATGGTAATAGATTTCTTATTGGATATACATATATTGAAAATTGTAATAAATTTATTTGTTTTACTCGCATTCACGAAAATGTTTAGTTTTATAAAAATGAGGAATTTTAATAAGTTGAGAATGTTTTTTCAAAGGGGTTCATTTTTTTTAAAGTGTGTAATTTATAGGTGATTTTGATTTTGGTATTTTTTACAAAAATGTTTTGGACATGTTTTTTTGGAAAGAAAGAAAACATAACCATGCCCATGGAAATTGTTGTTTTCTAAAGTTTGGAAAATTTTAGTTTTATATGACACTCCATTTAATTTTCCTGACTGACCAACTATTTCCTTTTGGTAGGGTCTGAAAGCAAGTTTGAGAAAGGAAATTCAACCCACATAACCGTAAATGGGATGGTCTTTCATGGTGGAAGTCAAAGTTCCATGCTTGTAGACCTAGTAGATTTGGCCATAGATAACCTAATTTCCATACTACAAAACTACTTGTGCATGCTCATTGTTGCCAAACATGAAAGATATAACCTTTTCTTAGCCTCCTCATTGATTCTAGACTCCATCCGTTGCCTGGTTTATTTCAGCGTATTTGTAAAAATCTTCTGCAGATGACACTCCACGGAGGGAAAAAAGGATAACAATTCTTAACATCAATGCCTTCGTGAAATCTAGATCATGTTTGCTTGTATATGTTAGATTTTCCATAAAATTATCAGTTGTATAAAAAAGAAGGATTTGTACTTGTGTCTCAATTGCATTGACACAATTGCAATCAATGGCAAACTATATTTTTCTCTTTCCATATTGGGCAATTGGATTTCTAATTTTTTTAATTTGGGGCCAAACAATCTGTGTTGATATTATGGGCAATGATCAAATTTGAAGGGATCCCCACATTTTAATTTGACGGGCTAGGTCAAGTTTTACCCTTCGTAAATGACATATTAAACAACACATTACCCTTCAATAGAAAAATGAAAATTTTAATTTCCTTTCAATATATATATATATATATATATATATATATATAATTTTAATTTTAATTTTAATTTTAACTTAGAATACAATTTACATGACAATAATGTTAGGTCAGAGCATTACAAATGCTTGCCAAGAAAATCTATGGAGGAGGCCATTCCCTCAATTATTTGCAGAAAATGTATATATCACATAATGACATGGTGATGCATCATTTGAAATTACAAAGATAGATGGAGCAGGCATTGGGATTTTCTTAGCCAGACTAGTAATGGCAATCATTACAAAGATAGATGGAGCAGGCATTTGCATTTTACATCTAGTTATTGCCCTCTACTTCTGCGTCATTGACGCTAGGGCACCCTAGGCACACAATTGCACACACAAGCACACAAAACTACATTGGGTCTGAAATGTAGTGCAACACTTATTCGTAAGTCCACCATTGTGGCAGCTAAGGTCAGTCTGACCCCTTTATTTGAATCTTTCTTTTTTTAGGGATTTGATGCTTTGTATGGGGTTTTGCAGGTAGATCTTCATACCAGGTCTTTGACGACACAAGTAGGGCTACTGCGAAAATAAAGTGACAAAGATCAAGACATTACAAACATCTAGCGACACTTCTAGATTTAGGTTCTGATATTTTTTGTAGCCCAGAGCACCCATACTGTATACCAGGGCACCCACAAGTGCCTCGATCCTCCTTTAGGTGCCCTGATATGGGTAAATCTTCATCTGTTGCAAATTTCTGGGTAGCATCATCATACTGTTCTTTGTCCATGCATAATCCCGTTCAGTTCAAAATCACAGTTAGGTAAGTCCTTTTCAGGTTAGTATCTTATCCCTCTTATTTCAATTATTTCATTTCATCTAAATTTCAAATAAAATTATTTAGCATTTACATTGCACTTCATATCAGTTATTTCTTTATTGTTACTAGTTTAGATTAACTTAAAATAATAGTAAAATTCCACATTTTAGTTAATCAGTAGGTGAGGTGAGAGCATTAAGAAAAGGGACTTGAATGATTAAAATATCATTAGGCCCTAAAGTTCCATCAATTGGAGGGGAGAAAATGTCTTTCATTAAACAAGGAGAAGGTTTGTCAATGTGGGGCATTTTTACCGGTTGTTCAGATTGGGAAGCATTTGTTTTATTAGATTGGAGATTAACTTTAGGGTTGTTATGAAGGTTTTTGAGTTCTTCGCATGGTTTGTAGAAGGGATAGTCTCATATGAGATGGCCTTCTGTATGAAACTAAAAATAAGCATTGGGATTTTTGAGAAACACCATAGGCCGAGAGGCTTCAAAACCTGGACTGAGAAGTTTGATAGACTGAGGAAGGGGCTTAAGTGAGATCATTTCAATACATGCATGGGTCTAAACTCTGAGATTGACAAACTTATCAACGTTGTTTTTACACCAAATGACTCTTCCTGATTGACCAACTATTTACTTTTGGTAAGGTCTAATAGCAAGGTTGTGAAAAGGAACTCAACCCACATAAGATACTGAGAATGGGATGATCTTTAAAGGTGGAAGTCAAAGTTCCATTATTGTAGGTAGTAGATTTGGCCATAGATAACCCAAGTTCTATATTACAAAACAACATGTGCATGTTCATTGTTCCCAAACATGCAAGACACAGCCTTTTCCTAGCCACCTCATTGATTCTTGACTTTGTCCCTTGCCTAGTTTTTTAAGACCCATTTGTAAAAACCTTGTGTAGATGGCACTCCACAAAGGAAAATAAGGATAATAATTCTTTGTCTATATTTTGTAATAACATCAATGATTTCATCTGGGAATAAAAGTTCAAGACTTACCCTTCTTGCAAGGAAATTGATTATCAAAGGAGCCCTTGTTTGATTTGCCAGTTTGTGAGAAGAGACCCTCAACTTAACCTGATTGATCGGTCGTGTGATAGAAGCCGTAACTTTGAAAGACAACATTCAAGACATACTTTTAGATTCACAATATTCCACCGAGATTTTGCCTTTACCCTTTAAAGTTATCTCATTTTTCTTATGATTTTCTTCTTCAAAATAATGCATCCTATTTTATACCAAAACATATGAAAAGTAAATGAGTCAATTAAGGTTACCTACCATAAAGGCCTCAAAGATTAACAACATTTGCCTATATGAAATGTATATATTGTAGTGTTAAATATTGCATAAAATTATCACTCGTATAGGAAAAGAAGATTCGACTTCCTAAGATGATGATTTGCATCTCATATTTCGGAAGGAAATAATGACAACTTCAAGAAATGCATATTGTTCTGTACGAAAGAATACAAGGGTAAAATGAGCCAAGAAACAATGTTACCTTACGTGAAGGCTTCAAAGATTAACATCAATGCCTCCCTGAAATCTGCACTCTGTTATAAACAATGTTGGCTTTAATATGCTAGGTTTTCCATAAAATTATCAGTTGTATAAAAAGAAAGATTTGTCCTCATAAATGTTGCTTTGCACATTGAACAAAAATTAAAGAGTCAATTCTCTGTTTTTAGAAAGATGAATTTTATGGAATTATATTTTTAGGCAGGGAAATCCTAATGGCATTTTTCCATTTTATTTTTAGGAGGAATCTTAATTGTGCTTTGCCAATTACATGTATTTATTTTTGTGGAGAGCCAAAGTAGCTCATAACAAGTTCATATATAATATGTCCATCTTGCATTAATAAAAACTTGATATGTTGCACAGTGGATATGTACATTGGTGTTTTATCTCTTGTATGTTTGGTAATATGTAAATTAGTTTTATCTCTTTATCTGTAAAACTATTGTTTTGTAATTAAACTTTCTACTTATTATGTATAGTCTACTTACAGATGTGATTTCACTAAAGTTGATTTGTATAAGCAGCATATGCTTTTGAAGCTTAGTTGTTTTCTTGAAGGGAATTTCAATTTCCTACTTCCCTTTGTCCAAAGGTGTAATTATATTCAGACATACTAGACATTCCTAAATAAGCATGTGTTTTTTCCCCTCTAATACAAAATCATTAACTAGTTTTTCATCCTCGTTTCTAATCAAGCCAGGTGATTTATCATCCAAATACAAAGGAATAATGTTGAGTTAGAGCATTACAAATGCCTGACAAGAAAATCTATGGAGGAGGCCGATCCCTCAAATTATTTGCAGAAAATGTATGTCATATAATTACATGGTGATGCATCATTTGAAATTACTAAGATAGATGGAGCATGCATTGGGAATCTCTTAGCCAGACTAGTAAGGGCAATAATTATAGCGATACCCACCACAACGAAGGCTCACAGTGTGGTGGGAGATACACGTAAGTTATATTTGTCATTGGGGCTTCTTTTTTCTCCTCCTTCTTAGGAACCTCTTTTTTCTCCTCCTTGGGAGCCTCTTTCTTCTCTGCCTGCTTTTTCTCTGGCTCTTTTGCAGGCCCAACACTCACTAATTCTGACTGCCCAAACTTTCTGAGTTTGTTGATGATGCAAACTGGATCTGCATCTCCTATCACTGTGATTTTGTGTTCCTTCATATCACTTTGCACTGATTGAACGCCTGCCACAAATCCAAAAATACAGCCACAGTAGAGAATTTCTGTTTAAAAAACAAAAAGCAATGGTCTTACAAACCCTCTTTGCATTTTACCTTGGATGCTTGCAACAGTCTTCATGGCCCTCTGCCTGCATTTATCACAGTTGAGGTCCACCTTCAACACCATTTTCTGCACACCAATTTTTAATTGTAAATCTGGATTACAAAATTCAGAACAAAGTTGGATTTTCTTGGCCTACCTTGGACATCTTCTTCTTCTGCTGCAACAAACTCTTTTCCCACTTTCTTTGTTGTATGAACTCTGTTTTTGGCCTTTAAATGATGATGTTTACCTTAAACTTCGTATTTTTTTTAATGAACTTTTGATAATCGATCGACTGGGAGCCACTTTCCTCTGATCTTCTCTGCAGCTTTTAATTTTGACTGGTGACATTTTCGTGGAAGGTCCCTGTAACCAACTCAGCCAGGAACTACTTTTCTCTCCTTACATTGTACATTTCACTAATGACATTTTCCTGCAAGCTTCTACCCAAATTATTACATGAAAACTTGACCACCAATATCAGTAAAGAGTGGTTCCTTTACGTAAATCTTTTGGACACTGACTTTATATGGGGCCTGGGCCAGTGATAATGGTCAAGTACATAGGCGTCAACAATTTGGAGCTGAAGTTGGCTTTTATAATTGTTCCTATGCCACTCGTTTATGTCTCATGTTTAGTATAAAATTGTGGAATTGTTTTAAAGGTATTGATTTTTAAAAAAAAATTAGCATCAAATAGTTTTAAAATTGAGATTCCAGACCATAAAAAACGATTAATATTTGAGGTTATCTTGTATTTTAAGTTGTCAATTGAAATCTACAAAAACTCATATTGCTTTTCAATAAAAAAAAATTGTTGAAGAAATGTTGCATGAAAATAATTCCTTTTTAGAGTAATTTGATGTGATTTTTATTATTTTTTCAAAATTTTCATTAAAAATGATTTACTTTTATTATTATAATAAATGTCATGTTTTGGAGAGAGCTTGAAGTTGATATGACACTCCATTTCATGAGCTGATTCAACTATAGGAGTTGAACTAATAGTTGTGACACCTAAGTTGGAACTTGGCTCCTACATGACAATTATATGGTGCCACTTCCCTAGTTGAGTAAGCACGCGCGCGCACACACACACACACATATATAGTTTCATGTGTTTATTTGGAGGGAAAGTCATCTTTTGAGATGATTTAAAATAACAAATTTGAAATGCACTAAAAAAAGGGTTAGACCTAAACTTGTGCACTACGTGTCTAAAAGTTGGGCATATGATGTGTCACTTTGTGATTACCTACTTTATACCCATGTCATACAAATTGTACAATAATATGAAATTTGTACTACTTTTCATTAAATTTTATTCAAGTTTTGAGTATTCCCCCCTTATGTACCCTGCCAACTATTGGTGGGTTCTCTCCCATAATAACTTATGACATCATCTTGTTGGAGGAGAATAAGGAGAAAAGCCTACCAACCATTCACATACATGAAAATTGGTATTTGTAAATTAAAAAAAATTGTTTAGAACTATTGCTTATTTTATATGGAACAAAAATAATTGAATGTGATTGGTTGAAAAAAAGACAAGTAATAGAAAACTGAATAGCCTTCGACGAGGACTAGTAATCATGAGGGGTTTATGTTTCAATTGAATCTAAGGTTATTGTTTTCATTACATGTAGGGGTTATTGTTTCTTCTTGTGTAAGTGCTTCTACAAATGATTGTAAAACAATCTATGATATATTTTATTTGTTTGTATTAAAAAGTTCTTTATTAATAGAAAACGCAAAGTACAACGTTAATCATATAAAAGTATGGATGACATAGAAGCACACTTTAGAATGTCATATTAAACTAGTTTCAAGATAGACCCACACACGAGTTAGACATAGATTTCACATCAACTGAGATTTTTCAATTTAAAAAGTAGCAATAAACAAAGAGCACAAGGAAATTAAGCAATAAATGCAAACATGGTGGCCAAAGGAGGAGGTGGTGGAGGGTTGTCAGGCCTACCACCCCACCTATAAATGCCAGAAGGCTCTTGGTTTGGGACACCTTCCCAACCATCTTGAGCCTCATCTTTAACCCCCCATTTGGGGGAATGGTTAGAGGAAGGTGAGGGAAATTTCTAAAAGAGGTGGTGCCCCAAGTGGCTTCGTCGAAACTACAACCACCACCATCATCGTCAAGAAAGGTAAATAAGCAAATAGTTGAATTTGGCTTCTAACCATCCCTGATTGGTTCCTCTACTACAAATATTATTGAATGTATTGAAGTGCTAAGCTTATTGAGTTGAGGTTTGATAATTAAGTGATGATTCACCATTTTGCTTCAATATGATAGAGTAAGTTAAATGTTATATAAAGAGTTTGACAACATTTTCCATCACATGTTCAATTATGGAGTTATAAGACATGTCTTGCAAGATCATATTGTCTCATATTTATATAATGAAATACAAATACCAACTTAGATTATGGAAGAGATGATCCAAGATTTTGCAACTTGAAACAATAATTAGCAAGAAGCATATGTAATAATTAAATTTATTTTTTTAAATTAAAAGCTAAACAATGTGAGGATTATGTGTCAAATTACATTTTTTCGGCTTAATGTTAAGGATTGGAGTATTCTACTCTACCAAAGTCATCCATGCTACGATCCCGACCTCATCCCTTTTAATTAGTATTTCCCAAGATTTGTCCCTTGATTGATGACTAGACAAATATTTTACACCATCATCCTCATTATTAGATTAGAAACCACTTGATTAATTTTGAATTTATTTTTTTAACAATTTATTAAATTAAAGCATGTTACTTCAAAGTACAATTTTTCAAAAAATATATCATTATGTTTTCAAAAGACTTGTTTCTTTTTAATAATTTGTCATGGTTTAATTACCCTTACATGTTGTAGATTCACTTAATAATGCAAGAAGCCAAGGGAGAGTGCAAAAGTTAAACATTCCAAAAGGTTATTGGAATAACTAAATGTCTCTTGATAGAGGAACACTTTATTATCAGGTGGCAGACATAACAAACATATTTGTTATATGGGTAAAGTGTGCACATCTTAAGCTAATTCTATGGTGGAGAATGATCTAGTTCAAAACTTTAATTTGAGCTCTGATTACCTTATAGCAACAATGATATATTTTGAATTTAAGATTTTGATATAAATGTCCAAGTTATTTAAAAGCACTATTTTGATTGTTTAATAAGCCGCCACACAATACATAATCTAGTATACAACCTATTTGTGTTGAAACACATTTAAACATTGACAATACTAGAGTAATGATACATTTATGAATGAAAAAAATTGAATTCTGGAAGATTATATCCAAAATCTTAATATTATTTTAATTTTTCTACAAATGAGTGTTTTATGCAATATATTAATTAATAGTATCATTATCTTAATATAATTGTACAAAAGGTATAGTTTTTTCTCTCTTTTGAGACCATTTTTCACCTAGAAATAATATTAAGAACAAATATTTTTAAGATAAGAAAAAACAATAAAAAAATAATTCCATAAAATCAATATTTTAATTAAAAACAATTGTAAAATATTTTAGACGATTGTTTCGTGTTTAGGATGAACAATGTATTTGAATGAGTTTATTTTCTAATTATTTTTTATAGGTTAAAAGACTCTACTTATTTTGATTTTTTTTGTTGAGAGTCTGGATTTAATTCAGTCTCCTTTAGCTTAGATGCAAGGTCTGAGGGGTATCCAGTCCACCAAAGTCGTCTAGGGCATGATCTCGACCTCATCTCTTTTGAAGACACTTTGAGCCTTTGCACTCGACAAAAAATGATCCTTGGTGGGCTCTTTGAGAGCCTAACAACTTCGCCAATGGACTAATGGCTGATTGACTTTCTTGGAAATTTTCAATTCATGAACTTTTCAATAATTTCAAGTTCAAAGATTTTTATTTATGGTTTGTCCAATATGATCCCTTGAAGCTAGGGCCTTTGAAGCCCTTGCCTAGCCCAATCTCTAATTTTTGCAACCCCTTCACAAGCCACTCGTTACCTATATGATCCTGCCATACATGCATATAGATTTGAATCAAGAACAAAGTTATTTGGAAAATTTATTTCAAAATTGGAACAAGATTTTCTTGAATATGCAGATTTTTCAATAAAAAAAGGAGCAATAACCAAAGAGCACATGGAAATTAAGCAATAAATGCAAACATGGTGGCCAAAGAAGGAGGTGGTGGAGGGTTGTCGGGCTTAGCGCCCCACCCATAAATGCCAGAAGGCTCTTGGTTTGGGACACCTTCCCAACCATCTTGAGCCTCATCTTTATCCTCCCATTTGGGGGAATGGTTAGAGGAAGGTGAGGGAAATTTCTAAAAGAGGTGGTGCCCCAAGTGTCTTTGTCAAAACTGCAGCCACCACCATCTTCGTCAGGAAACGCGGTTAAGAAAATAGTTGAATTTGGCTCTTAGCCATGCCTGATTGGTTCCTCTACTACACATATTGCTGAATGTATTGAAGTGCCAAAATTATTGAATCGAGGTTTGATAACCAAGTGATGAATAACCATTTTTCTTCAATATGATAAAATAAGTTAAATGATAAATAAAGAGTTTGACAAACATTTTCCATCACATGTTCAATTATCGAGTTATAAGTCATGTCTTACAAGATCGGATTGTCTCATATTTATATAACGAAATACAAATACCGACTTGGATTTTGGAAGAGATGATCCAAGATTTTGTAACTTGAAACAATAATTAGCAAGAATCATATGTAATATCTAAATTTGATTTTTGCAATTGAAAGCTAAACAATGTGTGGGTTATGTGTCGAATTACATTTTTTTGGCTTAATGTTAAGGATTGGAATATTCTACTCTACCAAATTCATTCAGGCTAAGATCCCGATCTCATCCCTTTTGATTAGTATTTCCTGGGATTTTGTACCTTGGTCAATGACTAGGCAAATATTTTACACCATCATCTTCACTATTAGATTAGAAACCACTTGATTAATGTTTTAATAATTTATTAAATCAAAACATGTTAATTAAAAGTACATGTTTTCAAGAAATATATCATTATGTTTCAAAAAAACTTGTTTATTTGCAATAATATGATATAGTTTAAGGAGCAATAATATATCGTGGTTTAATTATCCTTACATGTTGTGGACTCTTCACTTAATAATTCAATTATTTCTGACATTTTATGACAAGAAACCAAGAGAGACTGCAAAAGTGAAACATTCCAAAAGATTATTGGAATAACTAAATGTCTCTTGATAAAGGAACATTGATATTATTATCAGGGTGGCAGGTATAACAAACCTATTTGTTACATGGGTAAAGTGAGCACATCTTAAGACAATTCTATGGTGGAGAACGACCTTGTTCAAACTTGGATTACCCTATAACAACAATGGTATATTCTGCACGTATCTACTTATTATTACACAATTATCTCACATAAGTTATTTAAAAGCACTACTTTGAATGTTTAATAAGTTGCCACACAATACATAATTTACTATACAAATTATTTGTGTTGAAACATATTTAAACATTAACAATACTTCAGTAATGACACATTTATGAATTAAAAAATTGAACTATGGAGGAATATATCCAAAATCTTAATATTATTTTAATTTTTGTATACATAAATATTTTAAGCAATACATTAATTAATAGTATTATTATCTTAATATAATTGTATGAATAGGTATATTTTTTCCTCTTTTGGGACCATTTTTTCATATAGAAATAATATTAAGAACAAATATATTTTTAAGATGGAAACAAACAATTAAAAAATGATTCCACCAAATCAATATTTTAATTAAAAACAAATTGTAATATGTATGTATATATATATATATATATATATATATATATATATATATATATATATATATATATATAGTTTAACGCTTTTGACCGGAGTTTAGAATTGGGGGATTCTTGGGTCCCCTCCCTTAACAATGTCCTTAGACAAGATATTACAATTAATCCAACATAAATCAATCCACCAGCCATCACTAACACCGACAATGCAAAGTCTGCCACCTCCGAGAGAAACCACCAACCTAAACCGTCGGTGATGTAACACCCGCCACCACCGGTAAACCACCCTAAAGGGATTATGCCCAATGAGATTTGAACTTGGGTGGACTTTGACACAACCGTCTGTCTTAACCAATCCATCCAAACCCCATTGGCGAATTGTAAAATATTTTAAACGGTTTGACAAATGACATTAATGTTCAATTAGTTCAAATAATATGGTTGTTCTGTGTTTAGGATGAACAATGTCTTTGAACAAGTTCATTTTCTAATTATTTTTTATATGTTAGAAGACTACTTATTTTGATTTTTGATTTGTTGAAATTATGGATTTAATTTAGTCTCCTTTAGCTTAGATGCAAGGTCTGAGGGGTATTCTATTCCGCCAAAGTCACCCCAATGTCATCTCTCTTGAAGACCCCTTGGGCCTTTGCACTCGGAAAGAATTGATCCTTGGTGGGCTCTTTGAGAGCCTATTCCAATAATTTGAAGTTCAAAGATTTTTATTTATGGTTTTCCTAATATGATCTCTCGAAGGTTCCTAGGGGCTTTGAAGCCCTTGCCTAGCCCAATCCCTAATTTTTGTAACTCCTTCACAAACTATTGGTTAACCATATGACCCTATCGTACATGTATGTAGATTTGACATTATTTTCTGTGTTGCAATTAAGATCAGTGTAGTTAAATGATCATCAACATTTGTATTCAAATTGTAATTTCTACAAGTGAATTTTGCTTTTGTCCTTCAGAAAAGCTAAGTTATAATATGTCATTGTTGAAACTCATGTTCAATTATTGTTATTGCAAATGAGAAAATCAAAGCTGAAAAAGAAGCCGCGACTAGGAAGAAGAAGACTGGTAATTCAATTATGTCCTCCTAGTATTTTTTAAAAATTATTTCCAATGCTTAACCAGGCTGAGGTGCAAGTTAGCATTTATGTAGAACAACATTTTTTTGGTATTATTGAGGAATCATTACATATTACGATTTATCGCTGTCTCAACCAACCTCGGTATTATTTATCCTGGCGTGAGGAGGGCAACACCAGGTGCACAAGTTTCACATTACCTCCGTTCAGCTGAAGCCTAGTTTTCTTACCACCTCCGTATAACTGGTGTACACTTCATATCGCCTTCGTGCAGCTAGTGCACACTCTGGGGTGCTGGCCGGACTACTCTAGCAGCACCATCATACAACTATCATACACACGTAAGGACATTGGTTGGATTACTCCTTCAGCATTCAGGAACATCGGTCGAGGTATTCCCCTGCACAGGCATGCCAATGGGGGTTGAACCTTGGACCTCCTCTTGGATTGATTAATTTAGTTACAATTTCATTTTTTTGAAGTGTATAACTTGATCATCTTCAAGTTTTTCCATTTGATTTTTAATCTTCGTCATTTGCTGGGCCAAATCATCATTAAAATAAGTTTTTTGGGAGTGACTTGAAAAGATTATGTACTTAATTTTTTTTAATGAATGCAACATTTGAGTTTCCATATTAAATGGAGTACAAGTACAATTGAAAAGAGTAGTACAATCATTTCTTTAGAAGATTTTGCAACCACATTATGAGAGATATTAAGACCGAATACAACTTGTTTCTAGAAGAGGGGTTTAAAAAAATGACACGAAGACTATTGTGAACAACATCCCAATTCTTTTCAGTGAACTTGCATTAGAGGGAATTGACACCACCTCTGCCATGCATCAACTGTTTTAGAAACCGCCCCATAACCTCGGGGGAAACACCGAGTAGTTTTGGGGAAAACCTGTCGACTTGGTGGTTATTGTCATTTTGCATGTTCGTGAAGTTGGCTCGAGCTCTACATGCTCACATTATTCTGGGTACTTAAATCAGTGAAACATGAAGTTAAATAAATTAAAAAATTTCCTAGTTGAGAAGCGTAATAAAGAGCATGTTACATTTTAGTGAACATGCATATTTGAAAGGTGTGAATTACACTCATAATTACAAATTGGAGGACTAACGAGAGTTTTTTTGTGAGAAATCATTAGTTATCACCAATATGTAAGTGGAAAAACCATGTTAGAAGATGTTTATGCTTCCATTCGCCGCAAGAGATCATTAATTGGCGTAAACATTTTTTAATTAAGTTTTTCTGTTCAGTTGAGAGTGTAGAGCAAGGGGCTACTCATTGATTTAAACATGTTTTTTTCACCAAATGGATGATGTGGGAAAGTTAAAACTGTTTTGAAAAGAGTTGTCATTCTATTTCAATATAAAAGGACTTCTTGCTTGGTATTTCACAAGTTATAAATTGGAGCAAGGGTTAATATCTTGAAGTATTTAGCAAGAAGCAAATTTTCATTTTATGTGTAATTCTTTCCATTTATTTTTTGTAGGCATTTGATATCCCATGAAGAACAAGATTTTACATTGTTCAAATTTAAGTGTTTGAATGATCCATTTAGGAATTAAACATTTACCTTACGACCATAGATCCATGACTCCAAGACCTCCCCTATTTTTGGGTTGAATGCATTATGTTGGTGCTCAAAATAGTCTCACCCTAATTTGCCTCTGAAAACTTATTGATTTACGGCCTTTTTCATTTTCTCCTTCCCCGTGTTGTGCTTGGTCAGTTTTTGTAGCCATTTTTGATTGGTTCCTGGGTTGTAAATCCTTAAGAGTCTATATTCTGAGTCTCCCGTCCTCTGTTCCTTCAAAAAATCAGGTTCCCCCATGTTTTCTGCTCTCCACGGTCGGGATTTTTTTTCCCTGTCGTTTCTACCCTAAGTACTTGAAGAAAATGAATGGATGTGTCCCTGAAGAATGTATTTGAGCCCTACTACATTTCCAAACTTTTTTCCCTTGAAGAAAATTTCATTCTTAGGCTCAAATGGTCATTTTTCTGTATTTTTACGGTTTGACGGGTGTTTCTTCCTGTCAAATTTTCATCCTTGTATCTACAAGGGAAGTGGAACCTTTTGGTGGGACACGACTTAGCTGGGTACTTAGAAAAATTTGTGGAAAGCATTAACTCAAAATGTGTCCACGTGGAAGCACGACGCCCATTTGAAGATCTACTTTTTGGTTTTGCCTTGGAGCAGCACCGGGAGGACATGTGGAGGATTTCACTGCTTGGCCCAGACTTAGACAAATTTTCATGCAGTTGGAGCAGTTTGGCGGAACAAGACACGTGGCGAGCTCGCGTTCATTCAAGGTCTCCGCTTTGGGCACCATCTTGAAGTTGTGCCATGGAGACACGTGGAGGAATCGCGCATGTTCGAGGACCGGCCCTTGAGTTTCATTCTAAAGAAGCACCAGGCTGACACGTGGAGCCCTCCACTCACTTTGCATTTTACTTAGACATTTTCAATGGCTAAAAGGAGACTGCCTCGGAGCATGACACATGGCGTCCTCCGCTGAGCTTCAAGCATTCAGGAAAACCTTTCCCGGAACAGGACACATGGCGAGCCTGCACTCGTTCAAGGTATCAAAATTTTGGGACTGCCTCAAGGTGCACCAGGGTGACACGTGGCAGTTTGAAAAGTCAAAAAGGTGGGGAGGTGGGCCATCAGAGGCAAATTGGATTTTTTACCTCCTTAAGGATTAAAATTTCAAAATGGCCCGCAAGCCTGATGAGGGAAATAGTCAATGTTTTGCCTCGGTTAATGGTGGAGGTGCAGACTCTCAGGGGAAAATTGGGAGAAATTTCTTTTGATAAAAAATATTCAAAAGTAAAAAAGGAAGTGTACGGCCCCACCTCTAATCACATGTGGACACGTGTCAGGCTTAGTTCCTGAAAGCGAGGAGCTAGCAGGGAAAATTTGTAAAATTTTCCCTTTTTCCAAAAAGAGAGTAAAATGATAAAATTTGGCTATGGTTCCCCTCAAATCATATCAAGACACGTGTCAAGGCTCATTTCCCGAGGGTGGAGGTGTGGAGAACAATGTGAAATTTTTTCCATTGTTCCAAAAAGTTGTAAAAATTCAAGGGAATCTCCTAGGTCTTTTCTAAAGCCTAGAAATCTACCACATGGAGGGCCCAAATTCAAAGTATAGATCAATGATAGCTGTGAACCTAAATCTTATTTCCCCCCCATTTTCTTTGAAACACGTCTGGAGGTGTGAGTCTCCACAATTTCTTGTTTTTTTCTACACGGAAAGTAGAGAGGGAAGTTAATGTTGATATCTAAAGTTTGGTGGGAAGATCTGGATGACGTCTTTCACCATTAAAATGGTCTAACTTTTGTTCCCGATTGGATTTTCTGTTTTTATTCTTTCCAAGCATGCAAGGGGCCATATTTGACATATTGGGGGCGGAAGTGGTTAGCAAAATGAAGGGAGAATGATCTACCAGAGAAAGGAGTTGAATGCAAGAGGCATTCGATGAAATCTACCCCCTTGAGCACATGGAGACTTTTGCAGATCTGATTTTGTGAATTACAAAAGAATCATGGCGAGAACTGATGCATTAAACATTTTTGTTTTTTGGGGAGAGGAGGCTTTATTGTAAATTCTATAAATGGCATGAATTTTCCGTGTAAATGTGTTGGAGTGTGAAGAGTTTTGAGCGAATTTTTCTAATCAAAAGCTTGATAAAGCTCATCCCTTTTGAGAAACCATTCAAGAAGCTTGTATATATCTTTTGTATTAAAATATTATCATATGAAGGTGGTTATAAGTGTACAGCCATTGAAAATCTCTGAGAATATTCTAAAAACTTTCCCTTGCTGATAGATTTAATCAAATTCGATTTATTTCTGTGTTGTCTTGAGAAAAATGTGTTGATTTTACTTTTGAATGTATGCAAATAATTTTTCTTGTTTCTATTGCAATCTTGTATTAAAATCTGATTCAATCACACAGGCCTTAATCCTTGTGACAGTTTAGTGGCATTTGCAATTCCATTTCTCAGAAGAGATTTCATTTGGGATTGGAATAAACGATTGAAAATCAATTTTCTCTCATCTGTTGACAGATATTGTCTATAAGCCTTTGGGTGTACCTTAGGCGTGTTTTGGCTTAGAACTTGATGCTTTGTTGGGTTTTCTAACTTGAGCCTTCGTGATAGAATCTCAGAGATTGTGTGAAAGAGTGCTAATTTGGGCCTCCATTGAAGCACATATTTTAGTTGAAGAAACATTTTAGTTATTTTGTGGCATTATGTTGGTCTGACCTTCCATTTTATAAGGTTCCTCAATGATTTGGTGAATCTAGTTTTGCCCTACCCCACCGCTCACCAAAAATTCATTCAAAAACAACTAATTTTACCCATTCTGCCCCCATGTTTGTCATGTGTGTATGAAAATGCACAATTGTCATCACCTAAACATGCAGAAGCAAGTAGGGTCTCAAATGTCTTTATTAACCTTTGCGTTGTTGTAAAATATCTCCATGATCTAGAAGTGACAACTCGTGAGAGTTAGATTTGGTGTGTTGATCATATTTTCTCAAGGTCTTCTCTATAAAGTTTATGCAAAAGAAGGATTTATCATTGTTCTTCAATAACAGAGGTTCCAAAATAGGTTCTTTTACCTTTGTTAAAAGGCACAACCTAAAATAGTGAGGATAGATCAAATCCTCTTGAAGGTGCTATCCATCTCTCCACAAATCCAAGTAATAAAGGGACAGTTAGATTTCTCCCTGGTTACAAAATGACATATATTTGTGATCTACAAAATTGTAGGGTACTATACCGCCAGAATGATGTTACACATACCCCAATGATGATACAGGTCACCTCGCAAGGTGTTCGAGATCTAGAGAAGCTCATCAAGTATATGTTAGCATCCCCAATGCTTTATCCAAGTTCCTTGTGCTTCACTTTATCCTTTGCATTTCATTTTCTAAGCTTTTTGACCTTCAGTGACGAAACCGCTACCCTGCCAGGGCGGCGGTCCTATAACCGCAACCCTGCTCAGGGCAGCAGTCCTTCGTGTGTTTTCTAGCACGTTCTTTTGATCGCGACTTGCGTAATTTTTCAACTTTCACTAGCTTTTCTCAACTGCCTTAGCTCGCATTAATGTTTTATGTCCCCTAGAATAGTGTTTCTTCATTGTTTAATGGTAAAAGAGTTCTAATAGAAATTACCTCTAGGTGAATGTGAAATCTATAAATAGCCAGCTTGTTTTCAAGCAAATGACCCCTCAACTTCTCATTTCCATTGTTTAGTCTTTGAATTTCTTGCTTAGAATTCATTTTGTTTTCATGTTTTGCATCCATGCTAGTTTTTCCTTTGTTATTAGAAGCCATTCGATCTTCTTGCTCTAGTCTTGTTCATTTTTGTTCATACAAATTAGTTTAGAGTAGAGTAGTGTCATTTGTAGATTGAACTCCATTAGAGTTGCAGGTTGTGTTATTCACAGAAGGTAGATTCTAGAATCTCTCAGTACACTTGTGTTGTATTCCCACAATGAATCCTGCTAGGAATTACATATGCCAAGCTTTGTCACTTGCATTCTATCCCTCTCCTAATCGCATTATATTCGGTCTATATCCAAAGCTACCATTTTTCAAAATACCTTTTTCTGTTGATGCTAGCATATACACACTCTTCTGGATTCATGTGAACATAAAGGAACGAGGAGATCATTCTAAGGGGACAAAATCATACACTATTGGATTCGCCACTGTTCTACAAATTATAGGTTTTATTTGTCAAAGTTCTAGTTAAAACATATCAAATAGAGTAGTGAAATATTTCATTTCAGTTAAATTTTATTTTTGATATTGCCGAGGAAGCTGTGGGGATTGATAGTTTCTCAGAAACTATGATTCATTCCTCACTTCTGAGGTAGGATCGAGAGTCTTTCAATTAAGTCAATCAGCTATCTAGTTATTTAGGATAAACTCACAACTACATAGGAAAGTAGCTACACCGGGCTACCTTGTTTGTTTTAAATTTGTTATTAGATTAGTTGTCGTTTTCTAAATATATTAGATTAGTTGATCTTTCAATTATATTAAAAATTCTATCAAAAATACAAAAATAGAGGAATATATATATGTGTTGTAGATATATCTTGCATAATTAGTTTATTTCGTTTCAGTTAGGTTTATATTGATCTTGTATGACAATTATGGGACCTAGGGATCCTAGGGAATATGTTTTTGAACCAATCATGCCTCAACCCAATATTGTTATAGCATTAACTGACATAGACCAAAATCTCATAACTAAGGGCTTCCGAACAATAGCAAACCTACAAGAAATCATTACATAGCTAAGAGGATTAAACATAGAAGATGAAAAAGCACACATGTTCTAGTCAAATCAACCAAATTATAGACTTCCTTGATAGATACCCGTATGACTGTAGAAGGACCTGAAAGAGAGAAAAAATTCAGTTATGATCCACTAGTCACACAGCCAGATGCAGGAGACCTCCTCATTGATATAGACATTAACTTACATATCCAAGTTGCTAGGACACCTATTAGGTACCTCGAGAAAATCTTGCAACTTCTAGTTTTGAACGTAGAGACTGAAAAGGCATATGATTACTAGATACTCAGAATCAGGGGTTGACTCTTCACATGACCATAGGAGTTCCACAGCAACCACAAAGTTACGGTTGTGATCCATAGGTCCCACAACCCAACGGGCCTACAAATCAATTAGATATTGACACCAGCTTGTGAACACTAGTGTTTAGGTCCTCTCCACTTCCATCAGACATTATCACACAACTATCATTATTAAACGTAGCAGCTAGTCAAGCTAAAGATTTATGGACTAGACCAGAGAATCATCCATAAAACACCAAAATAGCCACTACACGTTTAGCCATTCCATTTTCATGACCTTTTTGGGAGATATATACAAAGCACCCATAGGTCATCTTCCATGTATCCCACATCCCATAGATCGGATCACGGACAGAGCTCGATATTGATTAGAGCCTTTGAGTAACTATCCTCGCCAAATGATCTGTCACAACAGTTTAGGTTAAGAAGGCCTTCTTTGCCTTAGATTCGTAGATCCCATTATTACGTGTTGAAGACATAAGATTACCTAAGTAGCTTATCTGCACCCCTCATGCGTATTCCATCCCCACCGGTTGTCTTGGCATGACCTCAAGAGGTCGGGTGCGAGGAAGAGTTACTTGTGGATTCCCATGCTCGCATGTCACTTTTCCATCGTACAAAATTGGTGAACCCGACGTGAAAATTCCTACCTTCTGATCTGGAGTCAGATTTCTACTTGTTCTTCCAAATTAGTTTACTTTTCATCTTTTCTACCTCATTATCCTTCACATCAGCTTACCAACATAATTGGTGAACCTGACGTGAAACTTCCTACCTTCTGATCTAGAGTCGGAGATTTCTACTTGTTCTTCTAAATTAGTTTAATTTTCATCTTTTCTACCTCATTAGACTTCACATCAGCTTCACCAACAAAATTGGTGAACCTGACATGAAACTTCCTACCTTCTGATCTGGAGTCATATTTTTACTTGTTCTTCCAAATTAGTTTACTTTTCATCTTTTCTACCTTATTAGCCTTCACATCAGCTTAACCAACAAAATTGGTGAACCCAACGTGAAACTTCCTACCTTCTGATCTAGAGTCAGATTTCTACTTCTTCCAAATTAGTTTATTTTTCGTCTTTTCTACCTCATTAGCCTTCACATCAGCTTTACCAACAAAATTGGTGAACCTAACATGAAACAAACACGCAACCTTCTGATGTGAATCAAACTAATATTCCTCTTTCTATTTTCTTATCTTTCCTCCACCTTCACTCTTTCCCATTATTCTACGAGTATTCATATACCCCCCAAATATGTCAAGATATGATGCATATGGCAGACCTCTCCTAGGTCTTGAAGCATACTATGATCAATTAAATAGATAACCATCACCCTTGCTCTCAACATGGGGTGACAACTATTCAACTAACCGATTTTCAACACAAATTCCACCTCAAAGGACTAGATATAGTTCTTCTTTCCAAATAGAGGAGTTGGATCAGCTCACTCAAACGCAACAACCAGAGCCTTCAGGCTCAAACAACATGACGCTCACTGGAGAATCTGGTTCATCTCCTCGGGTGTTGCTTAGACAAAAAATTAGTAGACAGTCAGATCCATATCTATTTTTAGATGACGAATACTTAGCACGTTATGCTAGGAGTGAACAACGCTCTCAAAATATGTACCTACCTATAGGAGCTTTGCAAACACAACCCGAGGTCTCATTCCAAGAAAACACCCCCATTCCTCCACCTATAGGAAGTTCCCTCGGTGAAACTTGGCAGGGCACCAATCAATTCATAGCAGGGTACCATATGCCTATACAACCTCAATATTTACAACAAACGCCACTAAGGCAAAATACCGTGTCTTCACCAAACAAGGTCATCTCAGCCTTAGTTGAGAAGGTTAGAGGGTTAGAACTTGCTCAAGCAAATCAAAATCCACAATTCATGTAAGCAGGAACTTCCAATCCTCCACATCATCCCAGCCAAGTAGACCTCCTCATAGGAACAGGCATGTTGGGTATGCCCCCTCAGTACTTACAACAAACGCCAACTAGAACTGTGTTTTCTAATGCCGCTCCGGTTGAGAATATAATACCTCCCAGTTTAGTACAAAACAACCCATTCCTGAGAAATGCTCCTCCATACTTAAACATGTATTCCAAATCACCACAGGGAGATATGTTCTCTTCTCCCAGGTATGTTTACTCAAACACAGGGATTTCCTTATGCCCCTGCAAATATATATGCTACGCCATATCAACAACCCATTCCACCTCCACCCCCTCAGCAAACACCATCAATGGTCGAAACCTATGCGATAGGGACTTATTCAGAATATTTGAAATAACCTTTAGACTTCACTATACGAAGCGTCATGCTTCCAAGACCTCTCCTCGATCTACCCAAGTACAAAGGAGAGGGAGACCCGAATGCACATATTAAGGCCTATGCCACAGCCATTCAAGAACTGCTCCCTTGGGATGGAGTTGTTGCTAAAATATTCCCCAAAACTTTAGAGGGTATCGCCCTTGATTGGTATTACAGAATACCTGAAGCCTCAATACATTCATTTAAACAACTCGTTTCAGAGTTCATCAAGGCGCTCGACATGAACAAATTGTTGAGAATAGGAATCAGAGAATTCCTGCATATCAAACAAGAACACAATGAATCTGTTGCTCATTTCATCCAAAGATGGCGTACAGTCCTCTATTCTTCAGCAGACGCTCCAAACATGGATCAGATGGAACTATGCGATTTATTCCTTCATTCTCTCAGTAGAGAGATAAAGGAAGAAGTCCAGAAGTTCCCACTAAGAACTTATGATGAAGTGCTCAAGAGCGCTCTCTGAATAGATCAAGCTGCAATAGATAGCGGTCGCAAGACATATGGAACAAATGGGAGGTTAATCATCCCCAACCAAAACACTACGATTTATCCTACTACCACAAATGCCAATCAAGGACCTAAAATCCTTAACAAAAACCCCGGAGTGACAACAGATGGAGTGACTGACCAAACTAAAAAAGCAAACGTTGTAAAGGTTCCACCACCAGTTAACAATCAACGAAACAACAATTTTACCCCAACAATCAACGTGGTGGATTTTAATCGTCCCCAACGACGACAACAACAACAACAACGGAAGATCCAGACACAGGGTCCAAGTCAAAACTCAACTGGATATCAAAACCAAAATCAAAGGCAACAAACGCAAAACTTTAATCCTAATAGTCAACAGTTTAATCAGAGTTTTGGACCACAACACATGCCAAACCAACAACCTAGGAGTTATAATCCCAACTCGTATTGTGGTTTCCACAAAATTCGAGGCCATGACACTAGGACTTGCTGATTAAAATAAGTTCATGCAACGTTTTCCAGAAGAACAAAGACAACTCTTCATAGATATGTTCTTAACAGATTCTGTGACACCTATGCCAAATACTTTCACAGGGGCAGTTTCCCCTCAAAATGCACCTCTTAAGATCTTCAATGATCCACTTCCAAATCACAATAACAATAATAAATTAAATCCAAATGGGACGAACAAAGGTGTAATGATAGGAAATAACGATCATGAAGCCTCAACTTCACTAAATCCACCTGTCGCACCGCAATTAGGAAATCAGCCACAAACCAAGATAGTTGATCTAGTGGAGTTAGATACTGAGCTGCATGTAGAAGCCATAACAAGAGCACGAGAATATTCTTCTCAACCAAATCCAATCTATCCACTAGAGCCAGATAGCATTCAACAAACGTGGGTAAAACCCATAGGTGCTTATGATTTAATTAATGACTTAACAAAGACCTTCTCTCACATCTCCTTTTTGGACTTATTGAAAAATTCTCCTATCCATAGGGCTGCTCTTTTAGAAGCACTAGGTCTAGGTCATTTAATTAACATCACTCCACCTCCCGAAACACAAGTAAACCATATAGACTTCGATATCCACCCTCCAGGGCAGCCAGATAGGGATACCGAGTTTATATTCGACATAAACAAAATGCCAATAGATGCTGAAATTACACGTAGAGGCGATCCGGCCTTGCATTTACAGGTGTGGGTTTACAATAATTATGTTAAACATGTAATGGTTGATGATGGGGCAGCAGTTAACATTGTCCCATTCTCTTTCCTTCAAAAGATAGGATATGGAGAAACAAACTGTTCCACAACAAGAAATATGCTAAGAGGTTATGACAGCCTTAAAGCTACTTCAATTGGGACTATAATACTACCAGTCACCTTAGGACCCAAGACAATCCTCACTAAGTTTTATATCATAGATCGAGGAAACCAACTATAATATGATCCTCGGTTGACCATGGATACATCGCATGAAAGCAATCCCTTCTACGTTATTCCAGGAAATAAGATTCTTACACCTAGGAAAGATATTCGTAGCAAAAGGTGACCCAAAACCATTCGACATACACCTAGCAGACCTGAAGAAAATACCAGGCATTCACTCTGAGTTTGAACTCCCAACAAACCAACTTAACAAACCAATCGACTCAAAACCGGAAGAAAAATTAATACCTACAACAGAACTAGAAATTACGAACCTAGTCAAGGGCATCCCAGCCCTCAAGGATGAAGCTAACATTGTAGAAACAGTGTCATTAGGAACTACTGCAAAAATTTTCAAGTTACTGGAACAAGATCTACCAATTTTCCTACCATTTGATTCCACATAGGTATGGGATGTACCCTAGGAGTTGGTTCTCTTCCAGCAGAGGAACTTTGCATGGTAGAAGTAACCAAAACAGAAGAAACAGATGCAAAGAATGTCCCAGCATCCATTTTTCCTAGTAAATATTGGACTCTCCACTTCGATGGAGCTAGATGTCGCTATGGAGCTGGGGCAGGTGTGATCTTTACTTCTCCTGAGGGAAAGATCCTACCTTTTTCTTTTAATTAAACTTTCAATGTACAAACAATGGCACTGAGTACGAAGCCCTCCTCCTTGGCCTCATCATAGCCAAAAGGATCGGTGTTAATAACATCAGAGTGTTAGGAGACTCGCAATTAGTTGCAAACCAAGTCTCTGAAGTATATGAGACTAGAGTTGAGCACTTACAACTCTATAAAATAGTGGTATTAGATCTAAGCAAAGGATTCGACTTCATATCCATTGAGGCAATCCCACGAGAACAGAACCTTCTCGCAGATTCAATAGCAACCTCAGCTTCACGTTTTACCCCAAGTAATGAGTTGGAAGATACAAGTTTCAAGGTATCACTTTGTACTGAACCATTGGTGAAGAAAATGTCAACAAACCCTCTTCTAACACATACAGCTGAGAATGAATCTTCTATCTTACATCATATTGACAGTGATAAAGTCACTCTCGAATATCTAAATGCCTATGTAGAGCTACACCTTGCTCACCCTATAGTTGATCTTTCCCTAATACCACACTCCTCTTCCTACTTTGGAAATCCCATGGTAGAGTCTCCTCCATAGAAGGATCTTGATATCTACGAGATAGAAAATGGAGAAAGCTTGGAACTACCTCCAGCCCCACCTGAATTTGAAGAAGGTAACGCTTCTTTGATAGAAGAAACCATTGACATAAACATTGGAATGGAGGAAGAACCAAGAATTTTTAAGTTGGGATCCTCGTTAACTCCGGAAGAAATAGAAATACACACCCAAATCCTCAAAAAACATCAAAAGGATTTTACATTTAATTATAAAGAAATGATGGGTATCGCACCACAAGTTGTGGTACATAATCTCGTCACTAAACCAGATGCGAAGCCAATTAAACAGAAGTCAAGACCAATGAAGCCAAAAGTGGCTCTCATGGTAAAAGAGGAAGTAGTAAAACTTCTCCAAGTAGGATTCATCAAGCTCTATTGACTATTCACAATGGGTGTCTAATATCATTCCCATCCTAAAAAAGAATGGGAAGATACACATTTGTATAGATTTTCGGGATATTAACAAAGCTTGTCCCAAGGATGATTTCCCATTACCATCCATTGACGTTATCATTGATGCAACAGCTAGATTTGAACTATTGTCCCTCATGGATGGGTTCTCAGGGTACAATCAGATTAAAATATCTGAACAAGATCAAGCCAAAACCACATTTATAACTCCCTGGGGAACTTATTGTTATGTTGTCATGCCATTTGGTCTTAAGAATGCCGGCGCTACGTATCAGCGGGAAATGACTTATATATTCCATGATCTTATCCATAAAATTGTGGAATCATATGTGGATGACTTATTGGCCAAGGCCAAGAAACGTTGTGATCATCCAGAAGTGCTCCGTATCATCCTCTCACAACTAATTGAGTATGGTGTCACATTAAACCCAGAGAAGTGTGTGTTCGGTGTAACAGGAGGTAAACTTCTAGGATACATTATATCCTCATGAGGGATTGATGTTGATCTAGCCAAAATACGGGTTGTTCTCGAAATGATCCCACCTTCGGACGAGTCTAGAATCAGGTCATTTCTTGGGAAACTCGGTGCAATCTGAAGGTTCATCCTAGATTTAAGCTTTTCCATTCATCCAATCAACAATCTACTCAAGAAATATTATAGCATCGATTGGACTGAAGATTGCAATGAGGCCTTTGAAGCAGTTAAGCACTTCTTGTTATCACCACCCATGCTAATGCCTCCCAAGCCAGACCACCCTTTGATCCTATACTCATGAGCCACTCATGTCTCACTGGCCTGCATGCTAGCTCAAGAAGACGATGACAAACGAGAATGTGTGATCTATTTCATTAGCCGAACATTGCTTGATTATGAAACACGTTACACACAGGTAGAGAGAGAATGCCTTGCCATAATTTTTGCAACAAAACATTTGAGACATTACATGTTAAACCAGGAAACAAGGGTCATTGTAAAGATAGACCATTTACGAACATTTCTCACACAAGGATCTTTATCTAAAAAGGTTGGCTGTTTCATAACCCTAATGGGAGAATTTGAGTTAACATTCATAAACCAAAAATTTGTTAAAGGACAAATCATTGCAGACTAGTTAGCTGACAATCCACTAGATGGAGGCAAGCTGGTAGATCTAGACTTTCCCGATGAATGTGTATACTTTGTCGAAACCAGACCCCCATTTCTACATGTCCCTAGTATACTGATATCATCAATTTTATCATAGGACCATACATACCTGAAAAGTGCCACGTCACAACAAAGAAGGCAGGTTACACATTATTACCGCTAAATATGTTGTTTTAGACCAAGTGCTCTATCGCAGAGCCTTCGACAGACATGCTTCTAAGATGCGTCGACATAGAAGAATCCAAGAGGATTCTTCATGAATCCCATAGTGGGATATGTGGGGGCCACTTCGGTGGTCACGCCACCACTCGCAAAATACATCGGATGGGCTATTTTTGGCCCACTCTCAAACATGATGCAGTGGAATTTGTACGTAAGTGCCACAAATGTCAAGAATTCTCTCACAAGATTCACATGCCAGCACAATCCCTGCAACCAATAGTGACTCCGTGGCCCTTCTCCACTTGGGGTCTGGACTTAATAGGGAAATTCTCTCCCTCATCAACCGATGGCCATAATTTTATAATCACAGCCATGGAATATTTTACCAAATGGGTGGAGGCCATGCCTCTCACCACTGTACCAGGTTCGGTGATTGCCAAATTCATTTTGAACCAAATTATCTGCAGGTATGGTGTCCCACAAGTCATTATCTCAGATAATGGCACATCCTTTAAGAATGACGAAGGTTTGTGAGTTATGTAGCAAGTTCAAGATAAACCATCACACAGCCTCTCTTTACTACCCTCAAGCCAATGGGCAGGCTGAAGCGACAAACAAAACATTGAAAGCTATTCTCCTCAAAACAGTAAAGGAAAACAAACGAGATTGGCATTTAAAATTATATCCGGCCTTGTGGGCCCACCGAACCTCAATAAAAACACCAACAGGAGCAACTCCTTTCTCGCTGGTATTCGGAGCAGAAGTAGTTCTCCCACTTGAGGTTGAAATACCCAGTCTCTGCATCTCATTACAAGGGATATTGGATGAAGAAGCTTACAGGGAGGCACGCCTCTCTCAACTAGAAAGCCTTGATGAGGCCAGGTTAAATGCCGAACAATGGCACAGAGCCTATGCTGACCGGATGTGTCGGCAGTATAACAAAAAAGTCTATGAGTGAGAAATATATGAAGGAGATCTAGTTCTAAGACTAGACAACCGGATCGATAAGAAAACCGGCGAAGGAAGAAAGTTTCGGCCCAAATGGTTGGGCCCATACCGAGTCATGAAGGACTACGGAAATGGTGTGTATCTCTTGTGCACACTAGAAGGTGAGGAATTTGGTGAAACTGTCAATTCCTTGCACCTTAAGCGGTTTTACGCATAAAATGTCAAATTCATTGCTAGTACATTATAGCTACCTACATTGCATTAGTCTTTTAGCTACTTCATTCTGTCCATTTCATAAAAATGGTAGTTCAGGAGCTTACTCTTAAAAAAATCTGTTACAAATTTATGAAGATATTGGCAAAAATATTCATATCACATCTCTTCAAACATCATCAAATATTTTCAAATCTTCTCATCAATTTCGATAGACAAACATTGACGAAACCATACCAAGACCTGCATACTTGGCTTTGCTCTTTCTTTCTACTAGGTAAAGTTGTCCTTGCCTATACGGTCTATTCTGGAAGCTTCTTGGTGTCACATCTATCCCTCTTAAAATCTCTTGGAATGAAAGGATATCCCAAAGTCTTAGATCAGAAATGTCAAAATCAAATGAAATCAAAAGCACCAAGAAAACAAAATATTTTATTTTACACACTTCTTTTCCCCATCAACCTTCGGTGATAAGCCCACATCTCTTACCAGTGATGTGAGGTTGGGAAAGGAAAGAAGTGCCCTTACTCACCTGTATCTTGCCTTTGGTGACAAACCCATGCTTCTTACTAGTGGCGTGAGGCAGGGTGTGGGGGGTCCAGTCACACAAACTAACAAATCTTGGTATGCTAAAAACACAAGTCAAATTATGTTAAGAGAAAGAAAATATCCAAACATCCAAATTCCAAAGAGATCAAATCCTCAAAACCAGATTTTGTCAACCAGGTTGCCATTTATGAATCTAAGTCTAGATAAACTGAAAAGTAAGTGGCCTTCTAAGCTTGGTAGTAGTTCTGAGTAGGGTGGGTGTGTAGGTCCAAATTTGGTTCTTGTTCTTGGTTTGTCTGTCTCTCATCATTCCATTCAATCAAACTCATACAACTTGTGCCCTTCCTAATTCTTGGTGTTGAGCCCTCGCATCTTACTAGTTGTGTGGATTTGGGATTGGGGAAAGTTAATCTCTTTATCACTATGCATTCATCACGTTTTTCCAATATAAGAAGGAATTACAAACATTTCCCAAAGAGTTCAAAAGTTCAGTACTACCATATGTTAGTATCATCTCATATCAGCACTGCAAAAATACATATAGAGTAAAACATTCTATTTACTATCATTTTTTGTCCATTGCATACATTCTAGAAACATGAAAAGAAATATTCTAAAAAACATCTAAAAACACATTTAGAAAATGAGTCACAAAATTCAAGATACCAAGAGTCTAGATCCAAAGATCCAAAGATATATATATATATATACAAATCAGGTTTCATATACAATGCCATCATGCACTAGGCATGGTCAAAACACTCAATGAGCCCGGAAAGTACAAAAATACTCATATAAACAACCTAACAAAGGTCACTACAAAAAGAGCCAAGTGGCCTCTCAATCCCTATGGGATCCCTCTAGAAGGTGCACGATCACGTCTAGGACTCCGGCTACGCCGCGCTCTGAGTGCACTGAGGGCTCGCGGTCCCGAACAGTAGCTGTAGTCTCACTATGAGAGTGGCTCCTCCTCATCAAACACTCTGCATAGCCCTATACTTGGCTACCTTGGCATGGAGGGAAGTCACCATCTTGGCCACATGCCAGACAGGGGCAAAAACATTTGGTATGCCTACCGGCTGCTGAAGGCTCCCCTACATCCATGGATAGCTCAGCATGAGTCTTCTCCATGGGGAGCATCAGGGTATCAGTACATACCCGGTGAATCAAGTCTTGCCACTCATCAGCGGTCTCTGCAAGAAAAGGAG
This sequence comes from Taxus chinensis, assembly GCA_019776745.2. Lineage (NCBI taxonomy): Eukaryota > Viridiplantae > Streptophyta > Pinopsida > Cupressales > Taxaceae > Taxus > Taxus chinensis. The sequence goes on along the minus strand of CM034155.1, from coordinate 613,130,099 downwards.
AAAACTAAATTAGAAAACAATCAAAAGTGAAACCAAGGATGAACAAAAAGAGAGGTAGCAACTAAGGCAATTCTAGCTAAGATAAATATTAAAAGAAGAGTGACAACTCACTCAGAGCTCTGGGCCTCCAAGAAGGATCTCTGGGATCCGCGCCTGCCATGGACACTACCACTGACTGGTGTCCCCCTCTTATGTCTAGGGAAACATGGCGTCCTGCCATACTCATCCTCTCCACCTAGGTCCTGAGAAAGTAACTCCTTTGAGACTAGAGTCACCCTCTCTGTGACTCTACTCTTCCCTCTCGGCATGTAGGATATCCTAAGTGTCATGCCACTCGAGATCACTATCCTCTTCCCCACCCGACTCACTAATCTCCATGTCCTCGGTCTCCTCCTTTGTCTCTCCCCCTGTGAACTCCTCAGACTCAAATTCTATATCAATGGGGTCATCACTGCATGTAAGAAAATAAATCCAAAGTATGTGACTGGCAGGTGCAACGTGGGGTACTCGTGAAACCTCATATACTGCCCTCTAGAGAGTATCCTACTCACCCTGAGCAGAGTGCATGCTAACATTGCTGGAAGCTAATCACACTCCCTCTCTCAGCTCCATCTAATGTACTCTTCCTTCTTTTGCAAAACACCCAAAAAACATGCAAAAAGAAGAAAGGTTAGTGTCAAGGATTGGCATTGGAAAAATCATTAAAGCAAGTAGGAATACTAGAAATGTAAAATAAAACTTAAAATAGTGTTGTTCTAAACACTCTGTAGAGGGCCGCTGCCCTGAGCAGGGTGGCAGTTCTGTAACTGCCACCTTAAAAGGTGGTGGTCCTGTAACCGCTACCCCGTGCTCAATGCGGCGGTCCGCGACTACAAATGGGTCGCATGCCCTAAAAATGCTTTAAAATGTAAAAAATTGACCATTTTAGCTAAAACAAAAGCCTACCCATTAGGCATCCCCCCTAAGAGACACATTTAAAACTAACATTTCTAAAAATAACCCCCCCACAACAAAGATTTCATCATTTTAACATTTTGGGTGCAAAAACGTTAAATCAAGAAGAAATAACCTAGGATCTCGTGGGTCGAGGTTCTGCTCGCGGAGGCATGATCGCTATCTCGATACAAACATTTTGACTATACTCTCATTGAAAACCATCACCGTGGGTCCCAGAGCTCAAAAACTATCAAATCGACATGTGCAAATGAATAGGAAAATGAGCCCGTTTTATATATATATATATATATATATATATATATATGGTGTTTTGACTCATTTTGAATGCCCCTTTCGCAGGTTTAGAGCGCTGACGGAGGTAAGTTCTTATCCCCATGCAAATGGTAAGTCCTCATTTCATACTAATTTAGTATTTATTTTTTTATTTATTTTATCTATCTGCACTTGAGTCCTCTTTCCATTTTGTAGGTAGTGGGAACTTTGGATGGCAACATTTCAACACACGGGCGTGTCAGGTATAATTTCTAGCTTCCCATTTTGGGACTAGCCATACTTAGACCCACCATTTTATGCCTCTTCATGGTTAAAATGCTTCTCTAAGGGGGCAATATGTACTGTACCCAAAATTGTAGGGTACTGTACCACCGGAACGATGTTACACATGCCCCAATGATGATACAGGTCACCTCGTAAGGTGTTCGGGATCCAGAGAAGCTCACGAAGTATATGTTAGCATCCTAAATGCTTTATCCAAGTTTCTTGTGCTTCTCTTTATCCTCTGCCTTTCTTTTTCTAAGCTTTTTGACCTTCAGTGATGAAACCGCCACCCTGCAGGGCAGGGTCTTGGACCACTGGTCACAACGGTCCTGTAACCGCCACCCTGCTTAGGGCGGTGGTCCTTCACGCATTTTCCAGCAAGTTCTTTTGATCGTGACTTGTGTAATTTTTCAACATTTCACCAACTTTTCTCAACCGCCTTATCTTGTATTAATGTTTTATGTTCCCTGGAATAGTGTTTCTTCATTGTTTAATGGTAAAAGAGTTCTAATAGGAATTACCTTTGGGTGAATGTGAAATCTATAAATAGCCAGCTTGTTTTCAAGAAAATGGCCCCTCAACTTCTCATTTCCATTGTTTAGTCTTTGAATTTCTTGCTTAGAATTCATTTTGTTTTCATGTTTGCATCCATGCTAGTTTTTTCCTTTGCTATTAGAAGCCATTCGATCTTCTTGCTTCAGTCTTGTTCATTGCTATTCATAAAAATTAGTTTAGAGCAGAGTAGTGTCATTTGTAGATTGAATCCATTAGAGTTGCAGGTTGTGTTCTTCACAGAAGGTAGATTCTAGAATCTCTCGGTACACTTGTGTTGTATTCCCACAATAAATCCCGCTAGAATTGCATACGCCAAGCTCTGTCACTTGCGCTATCCCTCTCCTACTCACATTATATTCAGTCTATATCCAAAGCTTCCATTGTTCAAATACCTTTTTCTATTGATGCTAGCATATACACACTCTTCTGGATTCACGTGAACACGAAGGAACGAGGAGATCATTCTGAGGGGACAAAATCATACACTACTGGATTTACCATTGTTCTGTAAATTCTAGGTTTTATCTGTCAAAGTTCTAGTTAAAACATATCAAATAGAGTAGTGAAATATTTCATTTCAGTTAAGTTTCATTTTCAATATTGCCAGGGAAGCTATGGGGATTGATAGTTTCTCAGAAACTATGATTCATTCCTCACTTCTGAGGTAGGATTGAGAATCTTTCAATTAAGTTAATCAGCTATCTAATTATTTAGGATAAACTCACAACTGCACAGGCAAGTAGCTACACCGGGCTACCTTGCTTGTTTTAATTTGGTTATTAGATTAGTTGTCATTTTCTGATTATATTCGATTAATTGCTCTTTCAATTCTATTAAAAATTCTATCAAAAATACAAAAATAGAGGAATATATATATATATGTTGTAGATATATCTTGCATAATTAGTTTATTTCATTTCAGGTTAGGTTTATATTGATCTTGTATGACAATCACGGGACCTAGGGATCCTAGGGAATATGTTTTTGAGCCAATTATACCTCAACCCAATCTTTTTGTAGCATTAACTAACATAGACCAAAATCTCAGAATTCTAGGTCTTTCAAACAATAGCAGACCTACAAGAAATTAGCACACAGCTAAGAGGATTAAACATATAGGACAACAAAACACACATGTTCTGGTCAAATCAGCCAAATTATAGACTACCTTGATAGATATCTGTATGACTGTAGAAGGACCTGAAAGAGAGAAAACATTTGGTTGTGATCCACTAGTCCCATAGCCAGATGTAAGAGACCTCCTCGTTGATATAGAACACTAGCTTACGTATCCAAGTTTCCAGAACACCTGTTAGGTACTCCGAGAAAATCATGTAACTTTTAGTTCTAAACGTAGAGGCCATGAAAAGGCATACAATTACTGGATACTCAGAATCAGGGGTTGACTCTTCACATGACCATAGGAGGTCCATAGCAACCATGAACTTACGGTTGTGATCCACAGGTCCCACAACCCAAAGGGCCTACAAATAAATCAAGTATTGACACCAACTTGTGAAAACTGGTGTTTAGGTCCTCTCCACTTCCACCAAACAGCATCACACAACTATCATTATTAAACGTAACAGCTAATAAAGCTAAATATTTCATGGACTAGACGAGAGAATCATCCATAAAACACCAAAATATCCACTACACATTTAACCATTCCATTTTCATGACCTTGACGAGAGATATATATGAAACACCCATAGGTCATCTTCCACGTATTCCACAACCCATAGATTGGATCACGGACAGATCTTGATATTGATTGGATACTTCGATCAATCCATCCTTGTCAAATGATGTATCACACCAATTCAGGTTAGGAGGGACTTCTTTGCCTTATATTTGTAGATCCCATTATTACGTGTTGAAGAAATAAGATTACCCAATTAGTCTTTTTTTGCAGCTCACGTATATTCTATCCCAACCAACTATCTCGAAATGACCTCAGGAGAGCTCGGGTGTGAGGAAGAGTTACTTGTAGATTCCCATGCTCGCATGTCACTTTTCCATCGTACAGATACCAACACTAGTGGCTCCGTTTCCGGGGACATTATGACTGCAGTTCATTTTCAGGCCTTAGAAAACATTCCTTGTATGCTCTAAAGTGCATGAAATTTATTTCAAATATTATCTTTTGTTTGGTCCTATATGAAATTTCAAGTTACAAGTGCTGCATGCAAATTTTCCAGTCTCTACAAATTTTGCATTGGTACTCACTGATAAATCTTGGTAAAGGAAGATCAGAGCTTTCATCTCCGGTTTATAAGTGCTGACAGAGCATATTTTAGTGCATTTGCACAACTAATGTGGAAATACTTAGTGGTGACTCCCTTATTGATTTGATTTTGATAAGGACCAATGTCTTAAACCTCTATCAAGTAAGATTTGTTACTAATATTCGCAAAGCTGGAAAGAAGAAGGTCTTTCTTTGCTAGGGATCCTGCTAGGACATTGTTTTTAGAGCTAGGAAGAGCAAAATCAGAAGGAAGAAAAGCTTGGAGAACTGTTGGGGATCAACAGACAAGAAGAGGGATCTCCTTTGATGAAAGTGATCGGCCTATCATTGAAGACTACCATTCAAGTGATTCTGAATCAGGTAGCCTCTTTGTGGAATTAAACTCTCCAATTGAAGAGGGGCCTTCATTTGATTTTGAAAGGTTTGCTTCACACTCTGCACCTTTATTTTCTGAGGTTGATAGAGATTTCCAAGAGACAAGGCCTTTGGGATATTTCCATTTTGAAAATTATACTCCTGTGTTCCAAGGACCTTTAGCCCCTCATCAATTTGTCACCCCTCCAGGGTCACCTCCTTAAAGAAACATGGCCCAGCCTCCACCCAGACCCCCTTTTGTTGTAAACACTTTTGGACCTATAATTTTTGTGGGAATGGCTGGGTATCCAAATGTAGTGCCTCAAGATGTAAGGAACATAATGCCAAAGTTTCAAGGAAACACTGCTATAACTGGTGATCAACATCTAAAGCTCTTTCTCAATATGATGGAAGACTTTGAAATTGAGCATGAGGATCTATACATCAAATTGTTTGTCCACACTTTAGAAGAGGATTCCAAGGACTGGTATAAAGCATTTCTAGATAACTCTATTGATTCTTGGACTGAGATGAGTAATGCATTCAAATTGCAGTATGGTGATAGAAATGACCCTAGGTTTCTTTTGAAAAAAATTGAAAACATCAAGAAGAACCCTAATGAGTCAGTACATGATTTCAACACAAGGTTTAATAAGACCTTGAGGAGATTACCTGTCAGGATAAGGCCTTGTGATGAGTCATGTTTGATCAAATATACTGATGCATTTGATAAAAAGGCTACATATTACTTAAGAGACAAGAACCCCACAAACTTGAGGCAAGTCTTCACCACGGCTCTGTAAATAGAGAACAACATCAAGGCAATTGGGAAGCCTCCAAAAAGAGAAGTTGTAAAGTTGGTTAACCCAAAGAAACCTCAAACAAGCAAAGCTGCTGATTTAAAGGAAGTTGTGAAGACTTTGGCAGGGGCTGTCAAAGAAATTTCATACAATCTAGCCCGAGCTGAGAAAGGAGTTGGGCAGATTTCACAAGGACAACACAAGCAACAAGGCCAAGATAGATTCACAAATCATCAAAGAACTGATGACAGAGGTAAAGGACCTGTTGGGTTTGGAAGTAGGCAACCCCAAGGCAGAGAAAATAGAATGGTGCCTGATCTTTTGGCTGTCAGAGTTGTTGTGGTGGAGGAGACATATGTCATTGATTGGTGTGACAAATGTTTCATGCCTTATGATCCTTGTGAAGAAGATCAACAAGAAGAAGAAGGAGCTGATAATGATAATGATGATGATGTTTGCATGATGGGATGCTCCACCAGCTCACAACAAAGGGCAACCTCAACTGAGGTGATAAGTGCTAGAACTGCTGCCACTTTTTGGGACTGCATTCATAGGGTACATATTCTTCCCCCTTCTCATACTTTAGAAGTATATAATGTACAAGCTTTTGAACTGCCCAATAATAACTTTGAATATTTAAGGGCTTTAATGATAAAGAAGTATGATGGAGGAATTCCATCTGAGGAAGATAGGCAGTTACTGATGAATGTCATGGTTGGTCAAGAGAGGGAATATAACACAAGAAGTAAGGCTGTCAAAGGGGCAGGGCCTCAAGCCAAGCCTAAAGCTCCCTTACTTTTAAAAATTCCTAAAGAGGCTCCTAGGAAAGAGGCATCTGCCAAAAGCCCTGCATTTCCAAACAAGAATCATACTCCTCCCCATGCCCAAATTGTCAAGAATCATGTGCCATCTAATGAGAGTGTTGGCTTTCCTTCCAATACTACCTTGCCAAAAAATGTCCCATATGATATTGCCCAAGTGTTGAGTCAAATCAAAGTCTCTGTCCCAATTGTTGGGTTGCTTAGGATTCTTGAGCACAAAAAGAGAGCATTTGAATACTTGGGGTTGAAGGAAGAGAAGACTGCCCTAGGAAGAAATGTAAATATTATGGAGACTCCTCCAATCATTGAAGAACCAGAAGCACCACCAACATCAGAAGAGCTAGATGAACCATTTGAGGTTTATTTGGGAACATCCTTGGTGGACTCTCAAATGAATGTGGATCCATTCTTCACCTTCATGATTATCAAGGATAGACTACTCCATAACTGTGTGTTTGACTCAGGGGCATCATGCAATGCCATGCCTTTGGAGGTCATGAATGAGCTAAACATCAAAGTAACAACAGTTTATGGGAAGTGCACTTCCATGGAATCCAGAGAAGTGCCAGTAGTGGGATGTGTGAAGGGTTTGGTGGTGCAGCTTGCGGCTTACCCAGGTAAAAATTTAAAGCTTGATGTTGTCATAGTTGATTGCCCAACCAAGTTGGGTATGTTGCTGTCAAGAAAATTGGCTGCAAGTGTTGGTGGGAGTGTCCAAATGGATATGTCTTATGCCACCATTCTAATTGAGGGCAGCCTTGTCAGGGTTGTATGGAGAAAAGAAAATATTGCATCTTATTGAGGATCCCAACAATGCATCCTATGAAGTATTATACACAAATGTTGATGCTGACAACTTTGTGGGATTTGCTGATGGAAAGGAGCACAAGATTGAGGAATGCAAATGCCTTGAACAAACGGTCTCTCCATGGACTCTATTATTTGATGGAGCTTGCTCCAAATTCGGGAATGGTGCTGATATTGTTCTACTTTCTCCAGGTCAAGAAAAATTTGTCTTTTCCTTTAAACTCAACTTTGAATGCACCAACAACATTGCTGAGTATGAGGCATTATTGTTGGGTTTAAGAATTGCTTGGAAATATGGTGTCAAGGACATTATTGTCAAGGAAGATTCAGACTTAGTTGTCAAACAAGTCAGAAAACTGTATGCTACAAAAAAATCAGCAAATGAAACAGTATAAACATTGCAGTTTGAGTTCTTATTGAGTTGTTTGACTCCTTTAACATTTTGCATCATGATAGGAGATTCAATATCACTCTTTGTAGTAAATAGCAAAGATCATCCACAACCAAAACATATATAAAAATGAAGCAAGAGGGCAACCTTAGCGGATGGATTGTTGGAGAGGGAAGGATTCAATGAGAGTGTTAATTGAAAGTCTAGTTGAGGCATCTTTAAAGGATATTTTGATACAGTGACTCATTTTTATCCCAAAATCCAACTAGTTTAGCATATTGAGGATGAATTTCCATTCATTTCTATCATAAGATTTGTCGAATTCAGGCTTAATTACAAGAGTCTAGGATGTTTGTTGGGCCCATTATGTAGTTTCCCAAGCCAAAACCAAATTGATTAAAATGTATCCCCCCAAGAAATCCTGTTTCTTTTGGCCTAACAATGTCGTGAACCACAACTTTAATGCAATTTGGATGTAGCCATCACAATTAACTTGTAGGAAGTATTGAGGAGAGTGATAGGTTGCCAACTAGATATATTATCTCTGTTGTTCCTACATTTAGGAATGAGTTTTATAAGTCCTTGATTAATATGGTGCCAAGTGAAGCGGTTTTCTTGGCTTCAAGATAAACTTGGTAAAAGTCTTCATGACTTTTAAAGAATTCAACAGGTAGACCATCCAATCCAAGGCTTTTTTCATCAGCTATAGTAAAGAAAAACATGCTCCAACTCTTCAGGGGTCAACAATCCATCTAGACGATCACAAAGGTTATGTGGGATTTTTGTAGGGATACATTGGCAAATTGCATTACTCCATACATTGTATGAGAAGATAACGCACATTCTCATAAGTGAAGAGAGCTTGAAAAATGGTGGCTAAAAACGTTTTTAATGTCAACTAAAGAGGAACAACAATTTCCATGGTAATCTATGATAGACATTATCCTCTCTCTTTTATGTTTATGATTTAGGTATTCGAAGAAAAACTTGGAACCTTTATCCCTTGCTCTCATCTAAGTAAGACGAGAGTGTATACATCTTCTTCTTCATTACAACTCAAACTCACTTGTCTAATTTTCCATAACCCGCAATAGTTTGAAGGTTTTCATGCAAATGATTAGAAATGAGGAGTTTATGCCTTTCCTCTAGCCACCAAGGTGCTCGTTCCTCTCTTTTTGGCCCAAGCTACACTTTTTCCATAGGATAGGAGAAAGGACGTGCATTTGACAAGAGCATCTTCCCACCAAATTATCCAACTATCCCCTTCTTGAGGTTTAAATATCGAATTCCAAATATTGATAAGGGAGGTCATACAATTCTTATTGTTACGAAGTTGCACATTGAGTTTTAAATGGCATATTTCAAGAATGATATTTCATATTTGACATTATTAAAAGAGAGAGTTGGGAAATAAATAGGGAGATGATCTTATAAGTGGTTGAAATGTCTAAATAAACCATTTTCCCTTGGTCAAAGGGGATGATCTGAAGACTCAAGTATAGACAAAATCTAAGCCATTGAATTTTCTGTCAAGTCTGCTTCTGTAATGTGACAAGGAGAACTAATGTTCTTTTTGAGTATCATGCTTCCCATGAACAAGTTCAAAAATTCCTAAGGTGTTTGTACAATAGAGCCAAGCTCCAAATTCAACAGGTGAAAGATTGTGGTTACCAGACCGACTTCTATCTATCTTGTTTTCCAACCATGTTGAAATCCCCACAACAACCCGCTCAGAAGAGGGAAGGTATCCCCCATCCATTGCCAAAGTTGAGTTCATTCATGAGAATCATTGGGAGCATAAACCGAACATAAACGAATTATTCTTGTATGGATGAACATTGTGATCTACAGACAAGGACGGGAGGGATCTTCCCGTTGTTGAACAATGAGGTTTTTGAGCCAATGGGCGACACAAAAGCACCATTCCCACCACTGCCATAAGAGTGACCAAAATGGAAGAAAGTCACTTCTTTAGAAATCTGCTCGAGGGAAAATTCAAGTCTAGCCCCTCCAACCTATCTTGAAGAACAACAACATTTGGTTTTCCACATCTAAAGAGTTTTTTTTAAATTTGAAACTTAGGGATATGGATTGACAACCCCCTCCCACTCCACTTTATTGGGAGAGCTAAATACATGTTCATATGACTGTGCAGTCAGGGATAGAAGCCAATCGTTGAGGGAAATAGATTACTTGGCTAGAGAAGGAAACACTACTCTTACTAGGGGAATGAGAACACTAAATATTAGTCAGAGCAGCCCTTGTTTAATTGCCCAACCTCTGAGAAGAGACCCTCAATTTTACCCTGATTGGTCATTTGTGTGGTATAGGTCGTAGCTTTGGAACACAACATTCAAAGCATAGTTTTGGATTAGCAGTGTTCCACTAAATTTTTTCTTTTAGATTAACCTTTGCATTTATCTTATATTTCTTATGATTTTTATCTTCTCATCTTCTTCAAAAAAAAACAAAGCATCTTATTTTATACCGAAGCATGGTAGAGGTAAATGAGCCAAGCACGCAGGTTACCTTACCATAAAGGATTCAAAGTTTAACATCATTTACATCTTGAAGTGTTAAATTTTTGGCATAAAATACTCACACGCCTATAGGAAAAGAAGATGTGAGCTCGTAAGATGATGTTTTGCATCTCATATTTCGGAAGGAATCAATGGCAACTTCTTCAAGAAACGGATCTTGTTCTATACGAAAGATTACAAGGGTAAAATGAGCCCAGCAACAATGGCCATGGGGATATATTTTCTCCCTTTTAGCACTAGGGAGATGCATCATTTGAAATTAAACATACGAAAACTGTACCACTAATGGCCTAATAATTACAAAGATAGATGGAGCAGGCATTGGGATTTTCTTAGCAAGACTAGTAATGGCAATAATTATAGCGATACCCACCACAACAAGGCTCACAGTGTGGTGGGAGATACACATAAGTTATATTTGTCATTGGGGCTTCTTTTTTCTCCTCCTTCTTAGGAACCTCTTTTTTCTCCTCCTTGGATGCCTCTTTCTTCTCTGCCTGCTTTTTCTCTGGCTCTTTTGCAGGCCCAACACTCAATAATTCTGATTGCCCAAACTTTCTGAGTTTGTTGGTGATCCAAACTGGATCTGCATCTCCTATCACCGTGATTTTCTGTTCCTTCATATCACTTTGCACCGATTCAACGCCTGCAAAAAATACAGCCACAGTAGTGAATTTCTGTTTAAAAAACAAAAAATAATTGTCTTAGAAAACCCTCTTTGCATTTTACCTTGGATGCCTGCAACAGTCTTCATGGCCCTCTGCTTGCATTTATCACAGCAGAGGTCCACCTTCAACACCATTTTCTGCACACCAATTTTTAATTTAAATCTGGAATACAAAATTCTAAACAAAGTTGGATTTTCTTGGCCTACCTTGGACATCTTCTTCTTCTGCTGCTGCAAATTCTTTTCCCACTTTCTTTGTTGTATGAGCTCTGTTTTTGGCCTTTAAATGATGATGTTTTCCTTAAACTTCATTGTTTTTTTAATGAACTTTTGATAATCAACCAACTGGGAGCCACTTTCCTACGAGCTTCTCTGCAGCTTTTGATTTTGACTAGTGACATTTTCGTGGAAGGTCCCTGTAACCAACTCAGCCAGAAACTACTTTCTCTCCTTACATTGTACAATTCACTTATGACATTTTCTTGCAAGCTTCTACCCTGAAAACATGACCACCAATATCAGTAAAGAGTGGGTCCTCTACGTAAAATCTTTTGGACCACTGATAATGGTGAAGTACACAGGTGTCAACAATTTGGCCCTGAAGTTACCTTTTATAAGTTGCATTAAATAAACAAGGCCATGATATGGCAAATCCTGACGAAGATGATGATTTGTGTTATGTGAGAAGAGTATGTAATTCGAATGCCCCTTCTTCATGGTTGTAACTTAGTAGTTGGGTTAACTGTACTTAGAATGTTGTTTTCATTGCAAAGTCAAAGCGGAGAAGAGATGTTGAGATATTGACAAAATAACGTAGAAAAGATGCATGGAATTTAATTTTCTCTATGCTCTCTGCTCAATATTTTTCATCCTTTTGGTGTTTTGTATCTGAAAGGAGGACAAAACAATAATGCATAAAGAAATAAACATGTAACTATTATTGTAATTGTACATGCTTAATATATAGAAAACGTATATTGTGAGACATGTAGCAATCCTTCAATAGGAATGAAGAAAAGTTTCTAGAAAATGTTCACAATTGTTGTTAATGTGATGGATTCTTGTCACTATCACAGAAAATGATCCAATTGAGAATGTATCAAGTGAGTCTAAAAGATCTTGTATTGTCATGTCGGTTGTAAATTTTCAAGAATCACAAATAGTATGAATGTTCTCCATTGTAGTATTTGAAATCACGGAGGGGGAACATCTTACATCGCCTTTTTCATATTTTGATTTTTATTTGACAGCGAAGTCTATAATATGCAATCTCGAGGCCATAACCAATTTTGTTACAAATTTTTAAAAAGTTCTCTAGTAAATATGTATGCAAAATGTGGAAGCATACACAAGGTGTGTGAACTGTTTGACAATAAACCTCTAGAGAATATGTTCTCATGGAATGTAATTATTACAAGATATGCACAAAATGGATTTTACAAGAATGTGCTCAATCTCTTTGATGCGATGAAGAACTTTGGAATTTACCTTGACTACTCTGTAGTGTTAGCCATCGGAATTACCACTGTTCAATCTTATTAAAATATACATATGTTGACGATGTGAGGTTGTTAATCTTGGCTGTCCACATCTTGTCCGTTGTCAGAGGGGTGATGTCTCAACCCAACTTCGAAATGTGTTTGGGATAGTTAAAAAAATAACTACGGGTTGCTTCTCGAGGAGAAAGTTTGCGCCGCTACGGTCAATGATGAAAGGTGCATTGTTGGGAGAGGGTGTATATGTGACTATGTAATTTTATTTTGTTTCAATTTGAATACTGTGAAATAGTAAATAAACTGGGTATTTGTTAGTATTTCAGAGTTGTATAAGAATGAATGTATTCATTATATTGCGATGTTAGATGGTATCTGAAATGGTTATGGAAACTAAAATAACATATATAATATGATTGGACCATGTAACGGATCGGATTTTGGGTTCCAGTGAGGGCAATCAGTTGAACAATTCCCCTATTGCTGAACAAGCATGTTTGTGCCATAAACTCAGTATGACGTGTTGATCGTTCCCTACGTATGATCCTCCAGCATTGTTAGTTATCGATCTTAGTGCCAGGAATGGCCTCTTCTCGCTCAATTTATTTTTTGTTTATTAAGTCAATTGAGAAAATAACAGACACATTACAAAATATGTGTTTAATGTGATCAATTCATCTTTATTAAAATATTCCAAAAAAATAAAGAATTGAAATACAAAATATATATTCTAAAAGAAAAAGGTATTTGTTAGTTGTTATGACAACCATAATAAATCTATATCATTAGGTTTCTAGTTTTAACAAGGCCATGATATGGCAAATACTGTCAAAGGTGATTATTTTGGCAATGTGGAGGAGAATTATATGCAAAATTATGAATTAAATGCAAAAACAATGCCCCTAAAATTTTGATTTGTTTGTGAAGTGAATACCTTGCATGCACCAAAGTGTCATGAGGACAAGTTAGAAGTTTTAACAAATGTAGTCATGTGTGATCAGGTAGATTTATGCGAAGTCTGGAAGTATGAAATTAAAATGTAAACTATTTGAGCATGTGTTACAACAATGGTCATTGGTATGAACATCCTTTTTTCTAATTGCAACATGTAGATGGCTAAACTCATGCCATTGCCGGAAAGTAATTATACAACATTGTTTGATTATTACATACACAAAATCAATGATGTAAATGAATTTATTTACATTTGTTGCTGCAGATTAAGAATCCAACGAAAGAAATATACATCATCAATTCTACTTACCCTAAAAAATTGATGCCCTCTAAGTCATTTTTACAATTGTATAAGATGGGTAACATATTTAGGCAAAATTTAACAATTATAGAGTAGAAGAAGAGAGACCCTAAGAACTCATCAACAATAGTTTAAATTCCTATCCACACAATGAAATAAAAAGTTTTACATAACTGTGACACATGTGAAACCATTTTTTTTTTATTATTTTGCAATATCTCCAAGTTAGATTAAAATTTAAAAAACAAACAATGATAAAATACATGCTTAGGTGCTTTTACGAAATTGCAATGAAAAAAAAATCTTAGAATATAATCAAATACAACTAAAAATGCACATAACTAAAGAAGAATGCATTAGCATAGATTACTTCAATTCACTCGAGAAGTGACTTATTAAAGCAATTGCTTCCATTTTCTTTCGATACTTCATCCACAACTTCCTAATAAGGTTCACAAGTATATAAGTATCACAAGTTCCAACTACAACAATCCTACATTACAGTGGCAGTAAATACTCTATTCCCGTCATGCCCAATCTTCCTCCTTTTAATGATACTCCCACTGCATATAAATTATGTTTCTAACTGAAAATATTGTTTCCCTCAGTCCCACAGACTGTCGATGAAGAAGTGGTGATAACAGAGGGCTATGGAATCATAAGTTGTGCTACCAATCGTTGTCAGTGGGTGAACAATGTCAGAGCGGCTGGAAGGCTTAATAATATCTCATTCTGTAGACCATTTGTTGATATATTATAGGCCTATTATTTTGGCATCGATGAAGCTTTTACCAGAGAGTTCCCAAAAAATCTGCCCTTGAAGTTTAATTACATAAATCTGCCGTCGATGCCGCTGCCGTGTTTTTGGAACACATGATCGAGCACCAGAATAAAAGTTCTAAAATTCAATAGCAAGATGCAAATAGTTTTTCAGAATACCGCCATTGTATTTATAGAAAACTATCCCATATTACACCTTAACGGACATGATTTTTATGTTGTTGGGAAAGGGATCGGGAAGTACAACCCTTAAACAGATCATGCTAATTTTAATTTGGTATATGGAACACCATTGGAGTTCCCACTGGCTGGTGGTCTGAAACATTTCCTAACCTGGGAAACCTAGCTATCTCATATCTTGCCGCACTCACACTGTTCATGACATTTTAACTGGGTACTCATGGCATTCAGAAGGGGCAAGCTTCGAGCAGACCAGAAAAAACATGGAATCTGGGTTAAAACAGGACAACGAATTATTACATTTTGACCGCCGTAAGCATAAGGGAAAAAATTTATTACCCAGCGTATTAGGGTTGACTGGAAAGGATTCGTGAGGCCGAAGTTTTGTATTTTCTTTCCATGAACTTGCAGGGTACTGAGAAGAATTCCATTTAAATACATAAAAAATTCTTTAGTAGTGCGCTGAAAAATAAAGATACGAGATTTATAGCCGTCCTTAAAGTTACAGCATCTGACACCCACAAGAAAATTTTCATTACAAATCGATTCTAATGCCCTATATATGGAATTCTGCTCAAATTATTTCCAATCTATAATTTTCCTCAATGGGATGGCAAAAAACCTGGTTTTTAGCAACCCCTTTTGATGTTTACGGTCTTGCAAAAAAAAGCCATCTAGGGCAATCTCTATACCCAATTCCTAACCCTGAACCTGTTGCCTAGTTTTATAGCAGAAATAGACATTCTTAATGGTGGATCGACACGGGTCGTTGCAAGAACTGCCAATCCATCCGATTCAGGAAATATTTAACAACGGACAATTAAGTGCTACAGATTTGGCGAGGTTGGAGGCTTTGTGCTATACATTTAGGGCGTCATATGGTTTTTTGCCTTGCAAATTCAAGTCCATGCTGGAGATTGCCACGTTTCAGTCATGTGTTTCCTACGCCATGATCTCTGCGATGTCGTTGCTACACAAGCCAAAGCAGCAAAATTAGCAATATTATCAGCTAAACATTAAACTACAAAGAGTGAAAATAAAAATTAGTAAGGAATCTCAGTGAACTAGATGCGAAATGGGTAAGAAAATTACAGGGCCATTATTTTGAAATCTGTAAATAAGATTGTGTATTTCTTATCAAAGGCTATATGAGGTGTTTGTAATGGTAGCTTAAAGATCTACTGCTAAAATCTTTGCAACTGTAGGGGAGTTTAATGTATAACAGTCCTTAAAACTTATTGCCCCTGCTCCCTCTATTTTCTCTGGCCTCATGACGAAAAATGGATTAAAGAAACAATATATATTTTAGTCTCATATTTTATGCCATGGCGGACGCCTTTCGATGCCCTTTTCTGAACCCTAGATCTAAACTTCATCCTGACGGCGGCCATGGCGGATCCCGGGTGCATGCAAGCTGCGATGTGGTGTTTGGTGGCGCCGTATTTGTGGATGGGCTTGGTGTGCTTAGTGCCCCTGCTCCCTCTATTTTCTTTGGCCTCGTGACGGTTCTATTGATGCTAACGACTCTGGTGGAGGATCTGGCATCGTGGATGTCTTCTGAATGGTGGGGCGAATGGTTCTTCTAGCCCAGCTTCTGCTAAAACCCTTCACGGATCCTCTATTTCAGCTAAGGCAGTCTCCCCTTCGTTTCCCCTTGCTTTTAGCGGTGGCAATGGTCGAACTGGCCACCCCTGGGTCAGTTAGGGCTCACTTCTCTTCGAGGAAGGATGGCGATCCTGTTCCTACCCACGCACTCGTCTAACTCCACATTCTGTGTTGCATTTCAAGCCAATAAAACACATTATTAACAGTAGCGGTAGACATTAACGTTTAATCACATCCACAAAATGTTGAATCGAAACATACCTCAATCTTCTGTGCAATGGCATACAATTGATCGTCAACATCAATCCAAAATGTTTCTTTTCCAACCTCAGGCTTTCTGGCAGAGTAAATCATTTCAGGTTGTAGATACACCCTCTCAATTCGCAACTTCTTTTTCTCCCACACTGTAATCGTGAACATTACAAATTTGCAGCGGCTGTGGAAAGTAGAAAATATCATTTTCACAACATTGCAGCCTCGAGCCACACAAAACTGACAGAATTTGTATCTTATGCAGTACCTGCATTAAATGAATATGATTCCATCCTCTCAACAGTGCCAAATAAAGGCAATAACCAATAGAATCCTGCCAACAACAAAAAATTGAAGCATGAAACTATAGTTGAACTCACTAAAATACAAACGGCACAATTTCATTGGACAAAATGCAAATGACTAATTGGTAAAGTGAAGACAATATCCATGCCTTCGGCAGGATAATAAGGATTTGTTGAAAAATTTAAACTTGAGGGAGTGAAGTATCAGAGGAGGAAGAAAGGAAATGAAGAATGGTTTTGAGGGAGGAGAAGTAAACGAGAGGTGAAAATGCTAGGGATAAATCTTGTGCAAATCTCTTATTACTTATGATGATGCACATATGAAGCACTTGTCTTTTTGTCAATCGTCTAAAAGAAAATGAGGTGCGACGTGTAGGTCATTAAGGCAATGCATTTTGGAGATGTCTCTGAAAGTAAGGAATCATTGATGAATACTGTGAAGGAAAACATACATATGTCTTAACTTGGAAGGATTGTGGTTGTGTAGGTCAACATCAACAATAATACATTATAGTAGATCCATTCATTGCATTTTTTTTGGATGAGAGATGGTGTGTGAAATTGCACAACACGATGTTGATGTATATTTTAGAAAGTTAATAATGAAGTGGTTGATGAGATTTCGACACAATATCAGACATGAAAGAATTTCCATACATTAGAATTATGGACACATATCAATTGTAGAAATTTAAATAAGAAATGCACTTCCCATTTTAGACGTGCTTTAGGCTGGACACAAACTTTTACGCACTCTTATATACCTTCTAGATTACACGTGTATTGTAAATCTAAAAGTTTAATGATTTCTACAAAGGGATATAACTATCCTTTGCCTTAAGTCTAGAGTTTAGAAACCAATGAGTATATAAAATGAGGACTATGATGACGTAAGTTGGTGTAGTGATAGTTCCTAACTCTCGTGACTTTTTATATTCAAAACATTGGGTGCAAGCCTGTTGTTGCGATAGTATGGTCAATGCACATAACTACGAGAACATTTGGTGGGGCTCAGAAGAACAAAATTCATGTGGATGACATTGATATGAGAATAATATCTACTATATGTGTTTGACTTTATCATCTCAACCTTGGTTCACAGTATCTGCAAGAGTGTGATTTGCACTTAATGCCCAACCAAATAATGAATAAGGAAAATATAATAGGGTTCTTGGTTCAAAACCACAACCAAAATGTTAGCTTCTTATCACACTTCGTATCCCCAACTTTTAATTTTAAGCTCGATTAATTGCAAGACAACATGGGATGCACAAAAAAATCAGTGATAATTGAGCCCTTTCAATAGATGTTTGTTGACAATGACAATGGAGATAGTGGTTGCTAAAAAGTTGACCAACCCAATTATCACGGTAGGCATGAGAGAAGCATTGTTTCCAAACACTATTATCTTGAAAATAATGGGAGAATAAAACAAGATAGTGTTTATCCTGATCAACTACTATAGAAACAAGATTTGCTATGGTCATCACTAGCTAGGGTTTGTATCTTCTTTGAAGAATGTTACAAAATGGATGTTTTACTCTTTTCATGACTTCATTGGCCTCCACCATGTCTTAAAATTTGGCATTCATGTCACTTGTCTCACAGAGTGAATAGTAGCAACAAACGAACGTATGTGGACGACTTGTATTGTTCCCTACTTGTCAACGTCCATCCAAACTCCATCCTAGTTGTCCCATTCTCCTTCCGGTGTTAAATAAACTAAACACTGAATCCAATAGGGGCAACACCTTAGGTGTAGTTACACATAAAATATGATGTTTAGATTATTGATACTATTCAAGGCCATCTAAATTGAAATGTAATGCTACATAAAATTATTGAATTAAAGAATCATATCTTTCAAATTAACTTTAAGAATTATAGTGGAAGGGAAAATGTGGGAGGGAAAGTAAGCCAATCCTCATTTTTTTCTTATCAGAGTCCACAAATGGACTACATGTCATTTTTGTGAACTTATTTCTAAGTAAATCATTTTTATTTGCTTTTATAGATTTTTTTTTTCGAACACTTGAACATGTGACTTGGTATTGTTCTTATTATTTTCTCATTTCTCAAAGTAATTCATGACTTGTCTTCACCTGGTGCTTGGCCATGCATTTTTCTTGGGAACTTAAAATTCAACCAACATATGATTTTGTCATGTGAAATGGAAGACTAAGAGGATCTACAAAAAAAATTTTACACACGTCTTCAATTTCATATTTCTTATGTTTCTCTTAATAATGTCAGATTTGCAAAAGAAAACATAACAACATTTTGGGGCACTAGACAAAAGATCGTTGTATAAAATATTCATAGGTGGGAAGTCTTGAGAATTTTCACTTTGGACTCTATTGTAAATGAATCTTGTCAGTGTGTGGTAAGAAGTGTGCACAATGCGAGTGGATTCAAAGATTATACAACTAGGAGAAGCAAAGGGAGACGATCATCCAAGTGAAAATACCCCAACAACTCAATTCCCTTCCACCACCTATGGTCCTTTTCTTTCTTGTAGTAAGTGACAAATGGACTGCATGTTATTCGTGTGAACTGATAGAAGGAGAAAGTTGTTTTGGATTACTCAGAATGACATATATGGAAAAAATATATTGACCATGATATCAATAGTCCATATCCTATATATTGTCATTTTTCCTTTCAATAATAAATGAAATAATTTGATTCATTATTACTATGGTTATTTATGATACAAGTTTTCATTCAAACATGGGACCTGAAACCATATGGACCAATTTTAGATAAGGAAGATGAAGTTATATGGAGTTGTCATTCTGATGTGGGAACCTCAACTTATATGGCATGATTTTCTGTATAGGTGCCAACTTTCCGAAATATTTTTTCAACGTCAAGTAGGTCATGTGAGAACACAATTAAGATAAGAGAGCTATTTTTGCACCTTTGATTGCATATATGATGGATCCTGTCACACATGGCACAAGGTGAAGACAACATGAGTTAATTTGAATGGTCACACAAAGCTAATGGAGACTATTATCCCACCTCATCCATTTATGCATTGTCATTTGTCATAATCCTCACGTAGGATAATTATGTTTGGGTATAACTAAATGACAATGTGTATACTTGATTTGTGGTAAAGAGTAAAGTTTCGCCCCATGCTCGGCAAATGCAATGAACTACGTAAAAGAGGGAAGCCTTTAAAAAGGATTGAGTTCACCTTGAGCTATATTGTACGTGAATCCTATTATGTGTTGCATGAGGCACGTACAACATGATAGGTCACAACTATGCCATTATAAACTTAGACATTAATAATTGATGCAAATAATTATTTTATTTAATAATTGCCAACATAAAAATCCTTGTTTTATTGGTTTTGTAACATTTTGGGATCACTGCAAATATATTATCATATGGTTTAATAATGTAAATTGAATTAATACATGATTTTTTTTGTAAAAACAATGAAAAAAGAAAACAATTTAGAATCTAGGGTGGTTTAATAATGTAAATTGAATTAATACATGATTTTTTTGTAAAAACAATGAAAAAAGAAAACAATTTAGAATCTAGGGAACATGGTGTATTAAGAGTAAATTTCAACACAATGTAAGGGTCACAAAAATTTGATAACTTTAATCATTATTAATAAAATATACATCATTTACATCATTGGTTTTATTGATGGTCATTGACACACGTCTATTTCCTGTTCGATGCATTGACTAGGGAATCTTATGGATGATAACCACGTCAAGAGAATCATGGATGTACATACATCAACAATGTGTAGTTTGGAGAAGTGAGGCAAGGTGTATAGCCTTACATTAGTGGTGCACAACCATCACAAGTTCAATCCCACCATACTCAATGCCATTTCCGAAATTCCCAAAGTGATTAAACAATTCCATGATGTGACAGCTTTGGTGACAACCAACGCTGACAAATATTTTTCCAACTGCCTCAACATGGATGACTGACATTGAACTGCACCTCAATGGCCACCCAAACTGAATCATCGCTGCATAATGCATGTAGTATGTTAAATGCAACCACTTTATGTTTCAGTTACAACCATCTTAATTCCCATTTAGCAATTTCTACTGGCATTGTAAAAAATAATATGTAACCTATGTGGATGCTTTAGATAGTTAGACTAGGGCGAGTAGTGAGGTGATCACAAGGTGGATGCAACTTTAGTCGAAGATCATGCAAGTATTGGGTTGTACAAGTGTTGTGTACAAAGACTAGTGATATCAAGTACTTAGAATCAAGGTTTAAATTTGACAACCACCTATACCTATCAGACAATTTTTAGGTGATAATAATATTTCAATATCGCCTTTCAAAAATATAGAATACTATTATTTATACACTACTAATAAAATATAAATAAATCTTTGTTTAGTAAAAATTTTAAATATATACACATATGAGGGTCATATTTTTAAATCTCCAAATCATACGTGACGTCTATTTCCATTTGTAAAGAATTTTTGAGACCATAAACCTGTGATGAGAAGTCAAGAAATTTGGCAACGCAATCAGGTGGGTAATCATGCAGTGGATGTACTATAAATGTGTAAATGCCGGCTATGGGAAGGAGACATGTCATGGCAAGATCTAAAATTGTCTTAAACATGGCATGGAAAAATCTAAAATTGTCTTAAACATGACATGGCAAGATCTAAAATTGTCTTAGACATGACATAGAAAAATATGTTGGGCACTCCATTGCTCTAAAAACTTTGTTGGGCACTGCCTACGAGACCCGACACGTAGACCATTTCACTCAAAAATTTTGGATGCAACGTCGTCCACACTGGAGACCTTTGCATCAAGAGTACCCTATAGGCTATGACTTCCATGTCACTCATTTTACTTCTGATGAACTCGAGAATCAAAATCTACCTAACGATGTGTTTTGCACGTAATTGGTCAAAAGGTTGCCACGTAGATACTTTTTTGATTTTTCAAAGTCGAGCCATCAGATGTGGCGTTGATAGGGACGGTCACATCCCTATCAGAGTTCACAACCTACATCCCCCTTCTTCTAATTTGGAATAATGCGTTCTGCATAAAAAATGGGTTAATATTTGGTGCTATTTTTTATTTTAAGTTGTCAATTCAAATCCACAAAAACCCATATTGCTCTGCAATAAAAAAAATTGTTGAGGGAATGTTGCATGATAATATTTTTTTGGAGAGAAATTTCATGTAACTTTTATTATTTTTTCAACTTTTTCATTAAAGATGACTTGTTCTTTATAATAAATGTCATGATATGGAGTGGGTTTGCAGTTGATATGACACTCCATTTATGGGAGTTGAACCAATAGTTGGGATACCTAACTTGACATGTACATGAGAATTGTATGTGACCACTCGCATAGTTGAGTCAACATGTATTTGATATATATGTTTTGTTTCATGTGTTTATTTGGAGGGAAAATCACCTTTTGAAATGATTTCAAATACCAAATTTAAAATGCATTATAAAGGGGGTTAGTCCTAAACTTGTGCACTGGGTGACACTTTGTGAATGACCGCTTTATCCCCATGTTAAGTACAAGTCGTACAACAATATGTAATTTGTAAAACCAATTTTCATTAAAATTTAGTGGGTATTCCCCCTCAAGTACCCTCCCAACTATTGGTGTGTTCTCTCTCATTATTACTTATGACATCATTTTACAATAGAAGAACAAGGAGAAAAGTCTACCAGCCATTCACATACATGAAAATTAGTATTTGTATGTATATATCTATATATATATAATTTAAAACTATTACCTAAACTATATGGAACAAAAAAAAATTGAATCTCATTGGATGAAAAAAGGATAAGTAAAATTGAATAGCCTTCGATGGGGAGTAATAATCATGTGGGGTTTATGTTTCGATTGCATCTAAGGTTATTGTTTTCATTGCATGTAGGGGTTATTGTTTCTTCTTGTATGAGTGGTTCTGCAAATGATTTTAAATCAATCTATGATATATTTTATTTTTTTGGATTAAAAATATATTTATTAATAGAAAATACAAAGTACAATGTTAATCATACAAAAATATGGATCTTATGGATATACACTCTAGAATGTCATAGTGAACTAGTTTTGAGATAGACCTACACATAAATTAGGTCAGTCACATAGATTTCATATCAATTGAGATTTTTTAATAAAAAAGGAGCTATAAAAAAAAGCACAAGGATATTAAGTAGTAATTGTAGACATGGTGGCCGAAGGAGGAGGTGGTGGAGGGTTGTTGGGCTTGCCACCCCATCCATAAATGATAGAAGACTCCTGGTCTGAGATGCCTTCCCAACCATCTTGAGCCTCATATTTTTTGGCTTAGTGTTAAGGATTGGACTATTCTACTCCACCAATTTCACCCAAAATAATTTCGTGGCATAATCCCTTTTTATTAGTATTTCCTAAGATTTGTATCTTTGTGGATGACTAGGCAACATCTTTTACATCATCATCCTCACCATTAAACTACAAACTGCTTAATCGAATTTGAATTTAAAAAGTTTAACAATTTATTAAATTGAGACATGTTACTTAAAAATATATTTTTCAATAAATATATAATTATGTTTTCTAGATGAGCCTTTCTTTGTATTAGTATGTCATGGTTTAATTATCCTTACATGTTTTCGACTCTTCACTTAGTAATGCAATTGTTTTGCTAACATTTCAAGGCAAGAATCCAAGGGAGAGTGTGAAAGTTAAATATTCTAGAAGATAATTGGAATAACAAAATGTCTTTGGAAAAATGAACATTGATATTGTTATCAGGTGGTAGGTGTAACGAACCTGTTTATTATATGGGTAAAGTGAGCACATCTTAAGATAATTCTATGGTGGAGAATGACCTTTAATTTGAGTTGTGATTACCCTATAAAAACAACACGTATATTCTACGCACACACGCGCACGCGCACACACATTAATAGTTAAATAAAAAATAATTGTAGAATAGTTTAAACGGTTTGAAAAATGACATTAATGTTTAATTAGTTTAGTTTTATGAAATAATATGGTTGTTTTGTGTTCAGGATGAACAATGCCTTTGAATTGTTCATCTATTTTCTAATTAGTTTTGCAAGTTGGAAGACCCTACCTATTTGTTTGGATTTTTCACTTCATGAACTTTCCAATGAGTTCAAGTTCAAATATTTTTATTTATGGTTTGCCTAATATGATATCTTGAAGGTTCCTGGGGCCTTTAAAGGTCTTGCCTAGCCTAGTCCCTAATTTTGCAACCCCCTTCACAAGCCACTAATTAACCATATGGCCATACCGTACATCTATAGATTTGAATTGTTTCGCTAACCCTTAGTTGCACATATGACCCTACCAATTAACCTTTTAGGAATACCATAATGACCCTCTTTTACTTTAATAGATTTTGGTATAAGAGGATCACTTTTTTTGTTGGAAGGGTATTTCCATGACATATTTTTTGGTGTTGCTTCCCTATGGCCAATCTTTTCTCTAGACATATTTTTATTTTTCTTCCAAAGGAAACTTGTGGAACCTTCAATTGTTCCCCGTTGCCGATCTTGTATCTTTCAAACAATGCATTGAATTTACATGTTTTTTGAATTTGATTGGTTTTTCATGCATAATTCCTATTTGCTAGCTTTGACACATGTTATCGTACGAAAATATCATTTTTTGCAATGGGCCCCTCTGGGATTTTGTTGGGCAACATTTTGAAAGGGCCTAATCTTTAAAATAGTGCATTTAAAATGCATTTTTTTTTAACCCTATTAATTTTTCGAGAAGAATTGAGATTAATGAACATATATTCTTCATAATGTATTGAATTTTTTTTTTCTATTTCCCACTTTTTGTACATTTTTTTATGGGGAAACAAGTTGTAAAATTGTGTCATTATAGGCACTTGGCGAGTCCAGCTCATTTTTCGGCATTTTAGAGGATTTTTTTGACCTATTTTTCATCATATTGTATTTATTCCAAGATCTTCATACCCTCATTTAGGACCATAATAATTTG
This sequence comes from Taxus chinensis, assembly GCA_019776745.2. Classification (NCBI taxonomy): domain Eukaryota; kingdom Viridiplantae; phylum Streptophyta; class Pinopsida; order Cupressales; family Taxaceae; genus Taxus; species Taxus chinensis. The sequence goes on along the minus strand of CM034155.1, from coordinate 613,105,540 downwards.
CAGTAAGAAAAATCTATAATGTCCTTTGAAGTATATGCATATCAAAATGACCTTTCCACTTTTGTTTAAGACAATAAATCACTCAAGAAATAAAACTCCCTATTTCTTTCACTGATTTTTGAGAAAGATGCACTCATCTAATATTTACAGGATATTGTTTCCTTATTTCAACAAAAAAAATTGTTCATGTGGATTATTTTGGACTTATTCCACCTCTTGTCACTTCTTATGATTAGGGTACACATCCTATTGATGCTCTTAAAGATTGTGATCTTCTAGACAATGAGTCATTTTGTGATCCTGCACCACGTATGGTTGTCCATGTAGTGACCCACACTTCATATAATAATTCATATTTGTTTTAATTTTTTGAGAAGCACAACTCTGGTTTTGGATCCCATTTACTCCATTCCATGGGTGATTTTGAGGAGGAATTAGTAAACACTTACAGGAAAATATGTCACGTATTTATCTTGTTTACTAAATTATTGGCCATAAAATTGGGTATTGAGCATGTGATTCATCTTCATTGGGAATACTTCATGAAAACTCATTGTTTGTTTTTATTTGTTCCACGTTTTGCAAGGAAATTGAGAAAAACATGAATTCTTTGGAACATTTTTTAGGTATGAGATTCTTGAGCCATATTTTGATCTTATTAGGCATGAGATTCCTGCAACATATATATTATTTGGATTGTGTACATAACCTACACCTTTATTCAATCTTGTGACACTTGATATTGATTATGATTCCAAAAAAATTGTATGCACTAGATATGGACATGGAACCAATCACATGCATGCATATTATTTAGCATCTAAATTCATCTACAGTGTTTGTCAAGAAAAACCTCTACGATTTTTTGATCACCATCAATGAGTTACGCGAGCATATGGAAAATTTTCCCCATTCACATTTGATCGATCGTTTGGTGCATTTTGGAATATCCTTAAGGGGTACAAGGTCATATTGGGAAAATTTTCAAGGTCAATTGACTGACATGTTGCATCAAATTGGAATCACCTACCATTTTTTCACATTGAGCACAAATGATACGTTATTGGCCTGATCTACATGTATTAATGCATGGAACATGACCTAATAATCCACGGGAAGCAAAAAATTGGCGAAGACAGAATATCATCGAATATTCTCATATAGTGGCACACTACATGCACATGCAACATACACTTTTCCGAAAGGAGATATTGCAAAAAGGGATGAAAGTTAAAGATTGTTGATCTAGATATGAATGACAACATAGAGGTTCACTACATGTACATGGATTCATATGGTTAGAAGGGGCACCAAATATGGACAACCTTGATTGGAATGATGATTTATAACTTAAAAAATGCAAAAAAATACTTTCATTCCATGGTCCATGCATGGAATCCTCGGGAGGACCCACACTAACAGAACATACAGGTAATTTATAAAATCTCATCCAATCTATGTTCTATATAAAATTCTTACATTTCAAAATATTTGATTTATTTTTGTGTGTTATGAAATATAGGTCTACCAAAATTTTACACAACATATGTGTCTTTGAAATACGAGACAAATTACAGAGGTTGATATGGAACGTGACTATGAAGAGATTCTAAATTGTGTAGAATGACATATGATGTGTAGAGAGGGTGCTTGCCTACGTAAGAAAAGAGGAAGAATGGTTTTTAGGTAAGATGTTCAAAAATTTTAATAATTAAATTGAAATTGAAAGATGTATTTGTGGAAGAACTAATAATGGATTATTATCTTCTGCATGTATAATGCACCGTGGCCATTGAATCTCGAGGGATCGAAGTTATATCAAGACTCGAAGACGAGAGATAAAAATTTTGAACCTGCGAGAAATGATGAAAGAGTAAATACACACATTCAATACATATTACAACTGTGGAGAGAAAACGTTGATTGGCAACCTGTTCTTTCCAAACATGTTGTAATCAACAACATTGCAAAGTATGCAGCAAAAGTAGAGAAGAGTTATGAAACTTATCATGAAATGTTGATGCAGATTAAAGACATTGAAAACCCAGATGAATTGGCAACAAGAGCATATAGGATACTTCTAACTAAAACAATTATTGAAAGAGACATTTGCGCACGTGAAACATGTCACATGTTATTGGAGCTTCCATTGGTAGAGAGTAGTAGAGTATTTGTCAATTTGAATGTTTCACGTGAGGTGTTCAAACCGATAAAAATAACTCGTGAAGAATACCATGAAGAACATGTAACAAATTTCATTGACGGGTACAAGAATAGGCCATTTTCCATGGAAAGTGTGTTACTTATTGATGTCGATAGATCTTGGACATATAATCCAAGGAGAAAATAAGATAACAAATGAGAGGTTAGGATTTCAGAAGCTATTGTGAGAGCATTCCCAAGGTTTTCCTCCACACCTTCACGTGAATCACATAAATTGGTTGATTTTTTTTAGTCAAAGTTGTTTCTTTACAAGCCGTTTCACGATATCGAGAGAGATATCAGACTTAATTCTAATTCAATAAGCTAAAACTGAGATTCTTTCAGTTATAATCCATGGCATGTCGAGAGGAGGACTAATATAGAAGACGTTGATAATAACAATGATTCTGAAGATGAAGTTAATCAAAATATTCAACAAAATACAATAGAACATGAATGGGAAATCATATGTGGGATTCATCATGGTCAAATTTTACGAGTGACTGAAATGGATATGTTGAGAAGAAGACATATTGACAAACAAGAAACATGGAATGATGAATATCGAGGTGAAGGATATACGAGAAAGGAAATAAAAATTCATAAGCAACATGAAAGATAATGGGTTGGTTTTAGAAAATGAATTGGCCCCAATTTTCCGTTATGACACGTTGGGTACCAAACAAAAATAAGTACTTGATATAATACTAACACATTATAATCGACGTCAAAATAACATGCCATTACTCGTGATAGTTCAAGGAACAACAGGAACTAGAAAATCCTATTTGATTGGTGTGATTCATCAAGCACTTTTTAATGCATCATTTCCAGAACGTTCTCCTCTTTTATTACTTGCACCAATAGGAGTTGCTACATTTAATATTGGTGCCTCAATGATCCATTCACAACTTCAAATCCCTATTTCAGATTTTGCAAAATTAGAAGGATCAAGACTTGTAACATTCCAACAAGAGATCTGCCACATAAAATATATACCGATTGATGAAATGAGCTTCATTGGACAAAGTTTTCTACAAAACATAGACTCCTGACTTTGTTAAGCATTCCCTAAAAGAGAGGACATTAGTTTTGGTGGTGTTTCTATGATTTTGGTAGGAGATTTGGGGCAACTTCCTCCTGTTTCAGAGAAAGCACCATATAATAGTAATGGATGTGAAAAGTTGTTATGGGAAACATTTACAACAGTTGTTACACTAGATAAGGTATTTAGACAAGAAGAAGAAAATGAAGACCAAAAAAAAATTTCTACAACTTCTCGCAAATCTTAGAGATGCCAATCCGACACAGGATGATTGGATGTTATTAATGAGCATAACAACTGCTACATTGGACAGATCTAACAATGAATAATTTGATAATAATATTCATCTGGTCGCGACAAAGATTAACGTGAATAACCACAACAACAAAAAATTGCATTTGTTGAAGAGACCTATAGCACGTAGCATTGTGACTTCAATAAGTACCGCCAACACATTGATAGGAGGTCCAAATGATGAAATTGATGTTGAATTATTAATTTGTAATGATGCAAGGGTTATGTTAACATCGAATCTTTGAATAGAAACAGGTCTTGTAAATGGAGATTTGGGATATATCCGAAGCATAATACTGGGAGTGGGCCGCCAAACCCTCCAACATATGTAATGGTTGAATTTGATAATTACTTTAGAATACCGTTTGAAGACAGAACTCCACGTACCATCCCGATTACACCAATACATATGGGATGCACACACCAATTACCGCTATGGTGGGCATGGGCATTGAAAATACATAAATCGCAAGGTTTGAATCTTTCCAAGGCTACAGTTGATATTAGACACAGTGAAACAATGGTGTAATGCCTGCATTTTTCCCACTCAAACCCACGCTAAACTCGATAGAAAACAAGAAAAATTATGTAATAAATTTTTTTGAAAGGGTTCTAAGGCCTTAGCTAGGATTTTAATTAAATCCAGATTACAAAATTTTATACTATTAAATGTCATTCGGGACTAAAAATAATAATTAGTTACTATTGGCCCAACCCTATTAAAATATTTTGATTTAATTTCCCTTATTAAATTCCGCTGCTTACTTCAAATATTAATCCATTTTACTCTTTGATATTTAGCCTCAAGGGTCTTATTAATTCTATTTATTGAATGACCCCATAATAAATTCAAAATTTTATTAGGTAAGATTAATAATCTTCTAGTTTAAAATAAATCAAATTAACATGGTTTAATACCTAAAGTGTCAAGGGTACACAACCTGTCCTAACCCCTTAGGCCCCATTTAACATTACACACACATCTTTTAATTAAAACATTCCCACTTAAATACCCCATCACTTAAGTGCTATAGGGTGTATCTTATACCATTAGATCTAATCTTTCCTAGTCCTTAGATTTAGGTTTGGCAAAAGTAACCCTAGATATCCTTATGGGTTCTCTTATATTCATTTTCTAAAAATAATCTCTCATTTCTCTTATTTTGTTTTATAGGTTGTTGTCCCCTAAAAAATTTTCCTTCTTTTTCCAAGTCTGGACTTAGAAATTTTGAGTTGGTACCCTTTGAAATTGGTCAAAACTGAGTATTTTGATTTCTGGTTCTTTCCAAGGGCTCAAGGATGTTTAGAACCTACTTCATCAGATGGGAAATTTCTTCCCCTTTCCAAAAAGGTAAAGAAGTTGTTCTAACTCCTTGTATTTTGCAAGATATGGTTCGGCGGACTTAAGTTGTAATTTTTGCCCAAGGCGGACTGGCGGGGCTGAGGAGGTTTCTTTGTCACTTTGCATTTTCGGCAAAAAAGTGTAAATGGCGATGGTGGATCCGCAAGCCTAAGCGGAGCGGAGAAAATATTAAGGTTTGAGTCCCGAAACCAATAGAATGATGCCACATGTCCCTGTTGACCGGTCAAAGTGGGATTTCAAGTTTTTAGCCTTCGGGGTTAAAAGTAAAAAGTTTGATATGACCTCCGCAACCAATCAAATCGTACCACGTTAACACGGGAGTGCGGGCTAGCGGAGGATTTTGTGATCTTGAACCTTTTTCCAACAAAGGTTCAAAATGTTCTAAATTTGAGCCGTGACCCCCGTATCCAATCAAATGGTGCCATGTGTCCACGTTGAAAAGTCAAAACGGGCAGGCAGAGATAAAAGTGAAAAATTGCCAAAATTCCAAAAAGTTGTAAAACGTAAAGAGCTCGCCCGTGGCCGCTCGAATCACCTTCTACCACATGGATGACTCAAATTTAAAGGCATAAAAGGTGATCTAATGGTCGGTATTCAAACTAGAAAAGTTTGTAATGGTTTTAATTATGAATTTTTGGCAGTCCCTGCCATGGCCGTTTTCTCTACGAAGGAAGAATCTGAAACGGTGTGAAATGATTGATTCTATTTTTAACCACTTCTTAGCCATTCCCTGGGAAGTTGATAACCACCTTGTGTGAGCTATTTCATGGGATCTGTAAGTCATTGTATAGGGTTGGCAATCAAATTTGGAATACTGTAAATGTATTTTCATGAACAGAGGATAAAAATGATAGTCAATTGTCTTCCATTTCTTCTTCTTTCTGCAATTTTCTTCCATTTCCCTTCATTGTACGAGTTTTCTACTTTAGCTGCAATAAGAAAAGAAGGATTTTATGCCCCTTTGACGGAGGAATCGATTGGTACTTTGTGACCAATGCATTTTTATTTGGTCTTGTAGCTCTGGTTTGCAAATTTGTATTCTTCTTCCAATTAAATGCATGTTGTGAACTTTCTAATCAATGTATGTAGGCATCTGATGTTCTACCTCCATCATTGATCTTCTTGCCTTCATTCCCACTCCACTTTCCCACTCTCAAACCACTTTCTGTCCTTGCAAGAAATTGCAGACTTTGCCATAGGGTCAGTGGAGTGCCCCTATGGATCTCTGGTTGAAAAACCACCATTGAATCCACTTGTTTTTCATGCATAATATGGCAGCTGCACCATTATAAGTAGAGGGACTTAGATTCCCATAGTGTTTTTTTGGAAAACCACAAATTTGTTCCCAAGACAAATTTCCAAGCCAACAGTTTTGGCACCCACCATGGGGCAGATTTTGCAGCATCTACACTCTAAAAGTGACCACAAGGTCATATAATATCATTAGAGTTTATTGAAAATTTTGAGGTTTCTTGTGATCCACATGGATACAAGTCATGGATATTCAAGCCAAACCTCTTGTTGAGAGACCTACCTTTCTCTTTCATATTTAAGAAGATATCACTTCAGACCTAAGGGAGGCTATTTGGCACAATAGGCACAGAGCATAAATCACTACTTCATTGCCACAAGAATTTTGGACCAATAATAAGAACTTGCTCTTGAGTTGGAGGAGCAAAGATAAATCTTGGCACCTCAGAGAAGACAATAATCCTTCAAGCTGGCTGACAGAAGGTATACCCGAGCAGTTGAGACAAGGAGGATTTGTTGATCCTACTTTTGATGAGCTTAAGAGAGAAGAACAAGAACTAGAAAGAGAAGAAGAAGAGGTAAGAGTTCCATTTGAAAGAGAAGCAAAGATAAGAGCTCAACTTGAGGAGATTGAAAGACTCCAAGCAAAGGCAGAGGAAAGAGAAACAGCCCTAGCTGACTGAAGAAGCCAGAAACAGAGATAGAAATGGCTGATAATGAACGTGAAGCTTATAGACCAAATGTGCAATGGGGAAGAAACACTGGTCCACTTTCTCTCCCACGAATACTCCATGATCTGCCAAGAGGTTCAAGAAATAATTTTCCCAAATTCAAAGGAGATGGCTCCCAACTCCCTGAAGAACATGTAGCAGCCTTCATCACTATTTGTGGTGTGTTAGGTGTTGAAGATGAAGATGTGTCAGTTAGAAATTTTGTGGAGTCACTCCAAGAGAAAGTTGTTGAATGGTTCTACATGCTTCCCCCAAGATCTATCACTGGTTGGGATGACATAAGAAGTGCATTTGAACATAGGTTCAAGAGCACTGAAGATTTCCAAGATCTGTTGGTTCAACTAGTTCAGATGAAGAAAGAATTCTCTGAGTCCATGAGATATTTTGTTGCAAGGTTTGATAGATTGACAAGAAGAATCCCAGAAGATGTAGTTCCCCCTGAAAATAACTTGAAGAGGTTCTTCATCAGTGCCTTGCCATCGGAAGTTGGTTTCTCCCTTAGAAGAGATCAACCAAGAACATTAAGGGAAGCTCAAGACTCTGCAATTGAGACTGATGATGATCTAATCCTTTCTGGAAAGGTGAAGGGCCCAAATGGAAAGCAAAAGGGTCAGAGTTCTAGTTCAGTCACAACAAACCCAATGTTTCAAAAAATGGCCAATTGATCTAGTTGCCTTGAAGAAACAACTATCACAGATCACTATGAGGAATGCCCCAAGAAGACCAAACTTTCCTGATAGGCAGAGGATTGCACCACCTCCTCGCTAGCTTGCTCTTGAAGCACCACCAGTCAATGCTGCCTTGTGATACCAAAGAGATAAGAGAGGAAGCTGAAGTTGATGAGCCTGAAGGAGATGATGAAGAAAACTATGAAAGCTACCTAGAAGTTGAGGAAGTTGACATGCACAATGGCCTATTTGAATTCATTGATGATGATGAAGAAGAAGATGAGGAAACACCAAGTTTCTCATGTGTTGTTTTCACCCGAGCACAATCCAAGAAAAATGCTCCATCTTCACTGGCTGCAAAGGAGAAGAAGGCCAAAGAATTTTCCACTTCAGAGGTCACACAGAAGAGGATCATCAACAAAGGTTCTCCATTGCCACCCTCCATGGATTCTGCTAAAGAAAAACCAAACCTGGTTGTTGCCAAGGACCCTGTTGTTATACCAAGTAAGTCATTTTGCTTCCTTCTTCTAGTTCTCAATTGTTAAGAGTACTTCCCCTTCCATTGGAGTCTCTGCAAAAACACCCACAATTCAGCCAAAGGTTATACCTTCACCTTATGCTAAACTAATTACTTCACCTTTAGGAGATAATCTGCCATCCAAAACATCCAAGGTTCCTTCAAAGCACTTGCCATGTAAATATTCCTCCACTTCAGAACTTTTCCCTCACCCAACATTGCCCCATTTGATTTTGTGGAGCATGCAAGCAAAACCAAAGTCCAACTCTCTAAGTTAGAGTACTTGCAAACACACCCTGTCCCAATTTGACAGATTCATTAATGCAGTCTAGGGTAGTAGCTCTATATCCTCAAGTTCCACTTCTAAAGGACTTCTCCCAACACCATCCACACCTCCATCTCAAAATATGTTAGCTCTCAGTGCTTCCAAAACAACTAGGGTTGAGCCTTTCTATTTGTCTCTCCTCATAAATGGCTTTGAGTTGAACAATTGTATCATTGATTCTGGAGCCTCTGATAATGTAATGCCACTCAAAGTTGAAAATGCCCTTGGCCTAACCCTGACTAGAGTAAATGGAGCATGTTATTCAATGGAATCGAAACAAGTGCCACTGGTTGGAAGAGTAAAGGATGCACAAGTAGCTCTAGCTGACTTCCTTGATAAGAAGGTGCTCCTAACTATATTAGTGGCAGACATCCCAACATCTTTTGGCATGCTTTTGAGCAGAAGTTTTTGTAGAGATGTAGGTGGAAAAATTAAAATGGATGTTCATCTTCAACTATTCTAGTAAAGGTGAAATGAAGAGGTTGTTGCCTGTAAGAAAGATGAAATTCACAGGGAAGAAGTCTGATGATCCAAGAGCCAACATCCTTCTTCAAAATTCTAAGTTAGGAAGCTACTTTCTCACATCACAAAAGGATGCAAACTTGCCACTTCTCATGGAGGAAGAAGAAGATCAGATCTGGACAGTGGAGTTTGATGGCAGTCATTCAAGGGAAGGCTCAGGAGCTGGTGTTGTTATGTATTCACCTTCCAAGAAAATGCATCCTTTTGCCTACTAACTGTAGTTTGATAACAAAAACAATACAACAAAATACGAGGCTCTTATTTTGGGCATGAGTATTGCAAAGGACATGGGAATCAAGAAGCTAATATGCCTTGGTGATGCAGAGGTGATAGTGAAGAAAATTCGCTTGCAATATCAAGTGAAGAACCCAAGGCTCATATATTACAGACATAGGGTCCGAGATTGCATTGAATCCTTTGATGCATTCTCTATTGAAGCCATTCCAAGGCAACAAAATGAAAGGGTTGATTCTCTTGCAGTGCCAACCTCCTTATTGACACCTCTCATCCTTCTTTTAGAAAAGATAAAGTAACCATTGAGATGGTGTTCATACCTAGTGTACCTGATAATGCAAATCATTGGCAAGTCTTCAACGATGACAATCAAATTTTGACCTTCTTAGAATAAAGAGACAATTTTAATAATCTCTTCTTTGAAGGAAGTTCCCATCCTCATAGGGAAGCTTTTGCTGAACAAGAGACTGATGGGATTGAAGAAGTTGATGATGAGGGCATGATCAGAATAAAAGGCAACAAAATTCCCAAAGGCTTAGTCTCTTTGGAAGATCTGTTTCACAAACATGACAGATTCATTCATGAGAAGGAAAAGCTATCTTCTCGGTATCCATCTGATTTTGACAAAGAAAACATTGGTACTTTTGAAGATCCAAGAATGATCAACATTGGCAAATGTTGTTCACCTGAGGAGAAGAGAAGGTTTGTTACTCTGCTCAAGAAATACTCTGATGTTTTGGCTTACTCAGATGAAGAACTCAAATCTTTCCAACCAAAGGAAATGCACCATTCCATTCCTTTGAAACAGGGTGTTAAGCCCTTTCAGGCAAAAGCAAAGGCCCTACAACCCAAAGATTGTTGATATTATTAAGGAATAAGTGACCAAGATGTTGAATGCCAAAGTCATTTTTCCCATTCACCACTCAACATGGGTAATAAACATTGTGCCAGTGAGGAAGAAGAGGTGAGATAAGGATATGTGTTGACTTCTGGAATTTGAATCAAGCCTCACTCAAGGATAACTACCCTTTTCCCAATCATGGATCACATTTTGCAAGCAGTCACTGGATCTGAGATGCTCTCTCTGCTTGATGGTTTTTCAGGGTACAACCAAATCAAAGTGGCAGAGGAAGATTGTAGCAAAATAAAATTCACAACCCTTTGGGGAAATTTCACCTATAGCCGAATGCCTTTCAGCTTAATCAATGTGGGAACTCACATACAAAAGAGCAATGGAATTCACCTGCAAAGATCTGAAGCATTGCATTGTCATATATCTAGATGATCTCACGATATTTTCAAAAGAAAAGGGAAGAACACATCTTTCAAATTAGAACAAGTTCTTGCAAGGTGTAGGAAACATGACATATCACTGAATCCCAAGAAATGCATCTTTAGAGTCATAGAATGCAAGTTGCTGGGGCACATTGTGAACAAGCATGGAGCACACATTGACCCCGAAAGAGTAAGAGCTATTCAAGCACTATCTCTGCCCACACAGCAAGAAAGGAGTGTACTAATTCTTTGGGAAGGTAAAATTTCTTCACCGCTTTGTCCCTGAGTTTTTTGAACTAAAAAATCACATCACCTTCATGATGAAGCCTCAAGCAAGTTTCAAATGGAGCCATGAAGGGAAAATTGCATTCGAAGAGATCAAGAGAGCTATTGCCAAAGTTCCAACTCTGGTATCTCCAGATTTCAATAAGGAATTCATCATGTATTGTTATGTCTGATAAACACACTCTCTCTACTATCCTTTTCCAAAAGAATGATGAAGGTTTGGAAGCACCTATTGCTTTCATGAGCTGCCCTTTGAAGAAGCACGAGCACAACTACAGTCAATTGGAAAAACACGCATTTGCAGTGGTTAAGGCATTGAAGAACTTAAGATTCTACATCCTCAATTATCATACTGTGGTGATGGTCCCTGGAAGTGAAATCAAGTCCATTTTAACACAACAAGACCCTAGAGTCAAAAGAGGAAATTGGATTGCAAAGACTCAAGATTACAGCCTGGAGATTATGCCTTCTAATTTGGTAAGAGGAAAAGGTATATGCAGGTTGATTGCTGAAGATGAAGCTCTCAAAGCTCAGCATGGAGGGAAAGATGATACTTGTTCAACCTGCCTAGAAGACTGCCTTCAAGTTCTCTTTATAACCACTACTGATGAGTGGTATGTAGATATTGCTTTTCTGCTCACTTATGGAGAATGTCCTTCTCATCTAGATTACAAGCAAAGAAGAAATCTCAAACTGAAGGCAACCAAGTATGTGATTTGGAATCATGCACTTTACAAGAAAGGAATGGATGGTTGTTTCCTTAGATGTGTTGATAAAGAGCAATAAGGAAAGTTGCTTAAGGCCTATCACGACCAAGCATGTGGTTGACACTTCTTAGCAATGGTCACTGCCCATAATATTCTCAAAGGTCGGTATTATTGGCCTTCTCTTTTTGCTGATACTCAGATTTGGGTTTCCAAATATATGCCATGCCAACAATTTGTTGGGAAACCACAGTTAGCTGCATTGCCTCTCAGGCCTGTGATCATTGAAGAACCATTTAAGCAATGTGGGCTGGACTTCATTGGTGTGTTGAATCCTCATTCAAGTGCTGGGCATACTTATGTGCTCACTGCCACGGACTACTTCACCAAATGGGTGGAAGCCATTCCAACCAAACAAGCTAGCTCTGAAGTAGTATGCAACTTCATCAAAGAATACATCATTGTCTATTTTGGAGTGCCTCAAAAGATTGTTGTAGATAATTCCACTTATTTCTCTTCAAGAGAGTTGACAGAGTTCTTTTATGGTTTTGGAATCTCTCTAGCCCATTCTTCTGACTACTGTCCACAAGCAAGTGGTCAAGCTAAGTCAAGTAACAAGAATATTGTGACCATTGTTCGAAAGCTTTTTGATGATAATCAAAAGAATTGGCACAAGAGATTGTATGATGCATTGTGGGCTGATAGGATCACTCCCAAGAAGGCCATAGGTACATCACCTTTTCAGCTGTTGTATGGAATTGAAGCAGAGATCCCCATCACAATTGAAATGCCAGCCCCCAAATTGCTTCAATCAGTGGAAGATGGCCAGTACAAAGACTCCATTGACAAAGGATCCTTTTTTTGGAGAAGCTGGAAGAAAGCATATCTCAAGTGGTGGACAAAATCAGGGAACATCAATTGAAAGTGAAGAAACTCTTTGACAAGCTGACCAAGTCAAGAGAGTTCAGAGTTGGAGACTTTGTCCTACTTTGGTACAAGAGAAGAGAACCAAAGGGAAGTCATGGAAAATTTGATTCTTTGTGGTTGGGCCCATTTCAAATTCATGGAACTTGTGGTGAGAATGTTTTTCTCTTATCATACATGGATGGAACTCCATTAGGATTACCTAGGAGTGGGCAATATTTGAAGCTATATCACCATTGAAAGTGAGTTTTCCCTCACCTTGTATCATAGTTTTGCTGTTTCCCCTTTTTCCTGTTGTGTGTTTTTGTTTTCCCCTATCTGTTTTTGTGTGTTTTTTGGTTTGTATGTCCTCTTCTTCCTTCTTTCTTTCCTTGGTACATGACTCTGCAAGGCCCAATGGATAAGGCACTGGTCAATGTTATATGTTTTAAAACTTGAGATTTTGGATCCTCATGCCATGTTTTCTCCTTGTTCAATCCATGTCATGTCCCCAAGCTAGAGCCACTATTGTCCCCTCAAAAATTTTCCTTCTTTTTCCAAGTTTGGACTTAGAAATTTTGAGTTCGTACCCTTTGAAATTGGTCAAAACTGAGTATTTTGATTTTTGGTTCTTTCCAAGGGCTCAAGGATGTTTGGAACCTACTTCATCAGATGGGAAATTTCTTCCCCTTTCCAAAAAGGTAAAGAAGTTGTTCTAACCCCTTGTATTGTGCAAGATATGGCTTGACAAACTTAAGTTGTATTTTTTGCCCAAGGCAGACCAGCGGGGCTGAGGAGGTTTCTTTGTCACTTTACCTTTTCGGCAAAAAAGTGTAATTAGCGATGATGGATCCGTGAGCCCGGGAGGAGCGGAGAAAATATTAAGATTCGAGTCCCACAACCAATAGAATGATGCCACGTGTCCCTGTTGACCGGTCAAAGTGGGATTTCAAGTTTTTAGCCTTTGGGGTTAAAAGTAAAAAGTTTGATGTGACCCCCGCAGCCAATCAAATTGTGCCATGTCAAAATGGGAGTGCGTAACAGAGGAGGATTTTGTGATCTTAAACCTTTCTCCAACAAAGGTTCAAAATGTTCTAAATTTGAGCCGCGACCCCGTATCCAATCAAATGGTGCCACGTGTCCACGTTGAAAATTCAAAATGGGCTGGCGAAGATAAAAGTGAAAAATTGCCAAAATTCTAAAAAGGTGTAAAACGTATAGAGCTCACCCGCGGCCACTCGAATCTCCTTCTGCCATGTGGATGACTCAAATTTAAAGGCATAAAAGGTGATCTAACGGTCCATATTAAAATTGGAAAAGTTTGTAATGGTTTTAATTATGAATTTCTTGCATTCCTTGCCATGGCCGTTTTTCTGCAAAAGAAGTGTCTGAAACGGTGTGAAATGATTGAATTTTTTTGTAAACGCTTCTTGGACATTCGAGGAAGTTGTAACCGCCTCGTGTGAGATATTTCATGGGCTCTGTATGTCATTATACGAGTTGGCAACCAAATTTGGAGATTGTAAATTTATTTCACAAATAGAGGACAAAAATGATAGTCAATCGTCTTCCATTTCTCTTCTTTCTGCAATTTTCTTCTATTTCCCTTCATTGTACGAGTTTTCTACTTTAGCTGCAATAAGAAAAGAAGGATTTTATGTCACTTTGACGGAAGAATCGGTTGGTACTTTGTGACCAATGTGTTTTTATTCAGTCTTGTAGCTACGGTTTGCAAATTTGTATTCTTCTTCCAATTAAATGCATGTTCTTAACTTTCTGATCAATGTATGTAGGCATCTAATGTTCTACCTCCATCCTTGATCTTCTTGCCTTCATTCCCACTCCCTTTCCCACTCTCAGACCCCTTTCCCACTCTCAGACCACCATCTGTCCTAGCAAGGAATTGCAGGCTTTGCCATAGGGTCAGTGGAGTGCCCCTATGGATCTCTGGTTGAAAAAGCACCATTGAATCCATTTGTTTTTCATGCATAATATGGAAACTGCACCATTATAAGTAGAGGGACTTAGATTCTCATAGTGTTGTTTTGGAAAACCACAAATTTGTCCATAAGACAAATTTCCAAGCCAACACACGTTAAGGAAGGAGGAGAATAAAATGAAGCCATGGAGGCCATTAAAGAGGATTGGAAGTGCTCTTTTGCTAAGTTTTCGTGATTAGGGAAAAGATATACCCATTTATTTTGTGGGTTTTGGTCCCTTTTTCCTTACTTGTTTTAATGTAATATTTTACTTGGAGGTTGAAGGTATATACAAAGAGTATATACCCATTTTTGGAATACCCAGAAACCCTACATATTTATTTTGCAAAGAGGAAGTATGATTTTTTTATATATTTGTACATATATGTGGATATACATATTTGTATATATATTCTTGTTTCATTTTAATTTACCCACAATCTCCGGGTGTACAAAACCACAAGGCAACCACATTTTCCAAATTACTGAGACTGCGAAGAGCATTTAATGTGGACCACTGTATTTTAAACCAGCACATGGGATTAATGCCGTAAAAGTTTGGTTTTAATGTAAAGGGGTTTCAAAGTAGTGGGGGGGAGGGGCACCGACCCCACCCCCATCCCATACATATTGAAATGGGTTGGGGGTGGTTTCGGCGCCCCTCCCCCCGACCTTAAACAAAACACTAACTACCTACATCTGTAGCCCAAGTGCATGTTGCATTCTCTTTTATTTCTAAAAACTTTTTTGTTTTTTCGGTTTTGAAGTATATTAGGTTTTAATATTAGTTTTTGATTATATATATATATATATATATATACTATGAATATTTATATTTATAATACTATGAATATATAATTCCTGAAAATAATATTAATATAATGATATTGTAAAATTTTGAAAGTAGTCCAAGTATATTGTTATTAAATATCAGTATTCTAGTAATAATGTATATATATTTATTTACTAATCAAGTTTCTCATTGAAAATAGGAGATTGCAAACAAAAGAGTGAGGAATTAAACATTGCAATTGTAAGATTTTATGAATAAGATTTAAATACACCTAAGAAATTATAATAGTGCACAAATTTGTGTATTTGTCAAACTTAATAATCTATCACACCCCTTTTTGTTTATATAACAATTTTAAAGGTATAATCAATTGTGGCTCATCCATTTTCTTAATTCAAATCCTATTGCAACAAGAAGGAAATTATACTATAAAATCAATTCCATATATTCCCTCTTATACATCATTTAAATGAGAGAATATTAACATACCCAAATGAAGTTTATCTCATCCAAACCAGATTTCCAATAATGCCAAAGTGACCAACACTCCATTTTCATTCAACTTGGGTAACATTCATACTTAAGAGATCTTTACTTGCATTTCAAAATAGTTACAAGGTTCCCATTTTGATAAAGAAATGCAACCCATAATAATTCATTTACAAAAATTTAACCAATGGATAAGATTACATTCAACTTACTATATGTATAATTTACATGTTGAGGAGTATTAAAATTGCAAGTTACAACTTCACATGCCTTTCTCCAACAAGAGCACTTCATCCTAAGATTTCACCATCTTCATCAAGCCATGCACTCAACAAAATGGGGGAGTAGGAAACACTCTCCACCCAACCAAAATATCCAATGAGGGAGAGAAGCCTTCCCCTTCATTGGCCCCCAAACCCTAACAAGGAAGAAATGAGGGCTATATGACAACCATGGTAACACAAAAAATGGCTTTCACACACACATTTAGTCAAGATACATAAAGAATAACACAGTACCAATATCTTTACAACCAACAAACAAATATCAAAACACAAAGGCTTCATGCTAAAACCATGGAGGAGAAAGGAACATGGGGGTTCTTCTTATGCCTCCCAATGGCTTGGGTGTCCACCTATGAGCCTCCAAAAATTCCATCACAATGCACACAACACTCTTATGCCTCCCTCCAAAAAGATACACCACTCTTATGCCTTCCTCAAGAAATCAACCCACTCTTATTCCTCCCTCACTCTTATGCCTCCATCAAGAAATAACAAGATAAACACAAATCATATTTATCAACAAGGTGGACATCCAACCCAACTCCCTACTAAATACCCAATAAAATTTCTCTTATGCCTCCCTCAATTTTTACCCCCATTTCCATTTCTCCCACAACCTAAGGATCAAATCTATTTCCCACAATCATTAGCAATACAACAACTATCATCTTCACATATGAGTACAACACAATAACAAAGTAAATACAAGAGTGAATATCTACCTTCCAAATGAAGAGGATCAAGAGCAAACAAGTTCAAATCCTTCCGAAAGCCTAACCAAGCACCATCCATTCCAAGCTCAAACACCATTCTCAAGAAATCTCTCCAAAAATTCCAAGCATTCCCAAAAATAAATGATTAAGTAACCCCCAATACTTCTGAAAAACCCCAATAAATAGAAAAGAGGGAGAGGGAGATGATGTGGCTCCATGTAAGATGCCACATCATTTATTCTCCATCGCACATCACCCAAGTCAAACCCATACTCCAAATCATAATAAATGGATGGTTGAGAGGTATGACAACCCTCTTACACACACCACTCCAACCCATGCCCCTTTTTGGACAAAATTAAACACATGTAAGAAAGTGCAATAAAAACTTACGCTTTTCCTTCCCAAAACACATAATGGGGTCTATTTTTGACCCCCCCACCCATATGTAGGGTTGGTATAATTAATTAAGGGGTGTGGGACAAGTTTAACTTGTCCCACAAGCCTCCAAAATTGTCCCTTAAGGCCAAATCCTATTTTCTAAGGAGAGGTAGAGTGTACAACACTCAAGATCACATGCACTCAACTAAAGATCGCAAGAAAACTTTTATTGGAATATATATTCACGGTAATAGATTTCTTATTGGATATACATATATTGAAAATTGTAATAAATTTATTTGTTTTACTCACGTACACAAAAATGTTTAGTTTTATAAAAATGAGGAATTTTAAAGTTGAGAATGTTTTTTTAAATTGGTTCATTTTTTAAAAAGTGTGTTATTTATAGGTGATTTTGATTTTGGTATTTTTTACAGAAATGTTTTGGACAAGTTTTTTTGGAAAGAAAGAAAACATAACCTATGCCCATGGAAATTGTTGTTTTCTAAAGTTTGGAAAAATTTTAGTTTTATACGATAATTTTGGTATCCCACTTCTTTTCCTAATTGTATTTTTGGTATCATTTTCATAATGCAACTCCCACGGTTGCTACTAGCCATACCTATATTTACTAAATATATGTAAGATATGCCGAGAGGGATATATTACATATATTTATATATTATATAATTATATAGGTGCCCTCGCTAACTTTCCCTCTTGGCATATCTTACATATATTTATATAAAGCAAAACATTACATTTTGATAATTACATATCATGTTTTGATTTATATAAATCTATGTAGCATATGCCGAGAGGGAAATTTAGCGAGGCGCCTATATATTTATATAATATATAAATATATGTAATATTTCCCTCTCGACATATCTTACATATATTTATATAATATAGGTATGCTAGTTAAAATTCTTTTCATGCACTCTTTGTAGCAAATAGCCAATATCCACAACAAAAACATTCAAAAATTGAGTAATGAGGGCAACCTTGACGGATGGATTGTTGGAGAGGGAAGGATTCAATGAGAGGGTTAATTGAAAGTCTATTTGAGGCATATTTAAAGGATATTTTGATACAGTGAATCATTTTTATCCCAAAACCCAACTCGTTTAGCATATTGAGGATGAATTTCCATTCATTTCTATCATAAACTTTGTTGAATTCAAGCTAAATTACAAGAGTCTTTGGATGTTTGTTGGGGCCCATTATGTAGTTTCCCAAGCCTAAAAAAATAGACCAAAATGTATCTCCCCCCAAGAAATCCCATTTATTTTGGTGCCTAACAATGTCGTGAACCACAACTTTAATGTATTTGGCTCTAACCTTCGCAATGATCTTGTAGGAAGTATTGAGGAGAGTGATAGGTTGCCAACTAGATATATTACCTTTGTTTTTCCTACCTTTAGTAATGATTTTTTTAGTCCTTGATTGATATGGTTCCAACTGAACCAATTTCCTTAGCTTCAAGACAAACTTGGTAAAAGTCTTCATGAATTGTAGGCCACATGACTTTTTAAGAATTCAATGAGTAGACCATCCAATCCAAGGCTTTTTTCATCTGCTATAGAAAAGAGAGTATGCTCCAACTCTTCAGGGGGTCAACAATCTGTTTAGATGGTCACAAAGGTTATGTGGGAGTTTTGTAGGGATACATTGGAAAATTTCATTACCCCATTCATTATATGAGAAGATCATGCACATTCTCATAAGTGAACAAAGCTTGAATGTGGCGGCTAAAAACTTTCTTATTGTTGACTAAAGAGGAGCAAAAATTTTCATGGTCATCTATGATAGACATTATCCTCTCTTTTTTATGTTTATGATTTAGGTATTGGAATAAAATCTTGGAACCTTTATGCCTCGCTCTCATCCAGGTAAGACGAGAGAGCGTATGCATGCTCTTCTTCATCAT
Source organism: Taxus chinensis (assembly GCA_019776745.2). NCBI lineage: Eukaryota > Viridiplantae > Streptophyta > Pinopsida > Cupressales > Taxaceae > Taxus > Taxus chinensis. Next base: position 613,086,649 of record CM034155.1, on the reverse strand, counting down.
TACAACTCAAACTCACTTGTCTAATTTTCCATAACATCCACAATAGTTTAAAGGTTTTCAACCAAATGATTAGAAATGAGGAGTTTATGCCTTTCTTCTAGCCACCTTTTGTACTCGTTCCTCTCTTTTTGGCCCAAGCTACACTTTTGCCATAGGATTGGAGAAAGGATGTGCATTTGACTAGAGCTTCTTCCCACTAATTTATCCAACTATCCCCTTCTTGATGTTTGGAGATCGAATTCCAAATATTGATAAGTGAGGTCATACAATTCTTATTGTTATGATGTTGCACATTGAGTTTAAATGACAGATTTCAAGAATGATTTTTGACATTATTAAGAGAGAGTTGGAAATAAATAGGAAGATGATATGATAAGTGGTTGCAAGGTCTAACTAAACCATTTTACCTTGGTCAAAGGGAATGATGTGAAGATTCAAGTATAGATAAAATCTATCTACGCCATTGAATTTTCTGTCAAGGCTCGCTTCTGTAATTTGATAAGTTGAAGTAATGTTCTTTTTGAGTATCATGCTTCCCATGAACAAGTTTAAAAATTCCTAAGGTGTTTGTACAATAGAGCCAAGCTCCAAATTCAACAAGTGAAATATTGTGGTTACTATACCGACTTATATCTATCTTATTTTCAACCATGTTGAAATCCCCACAACAACCCACTCAGAAGAGGGAAGGTGTCCCCCATCCACTAGAAAAGTTGAGTTCATTCATGAGAATCATTGGGAGCATAAACTTAACAAAAATGAATTATTCTTAAATGGATGAGCATTGTGATCTATAAACAACGACGAGAGGGATCTTCCCCTTGTCGAAAAATGAGGTTTTTGAGCCAGTTGGGCAACACCAAGCACCATTCCACCACTTCCAAAAGAGTGACCAAAATGGAAAAAAAAAGTCACTTCTTTTCAAATCTGCTCGAGGGAAAATTCAAGTTTAGCCCCTCCCTTCTTGAAGAAGAACAACATTTGGTTTCCACATATCAAGAGTTTTTTTAAATTTCAAAACATAGGGATTATGGATTGACAACCTCCTCCCATTCCGATATAAAATTATACACTTTATTGGGAAAACCAAATACATGTTCATTATACACTTTATTGGGAAAACTAAACCAATTGTTGAGGGAAATCGATTACTTGGCAGTTTGGGGGTAGAGGAGGAAACTCTACTATTACTAGGGGGAAGGAGAAACACTATATATTAGTATAAGAAGGGACGTATTGAAGCTCACAATTTGCCAAAAGATTTTCATCCCCTAAAGGGCATCTTCTGAAGGAGGCGATATTGGTGGAGTAGTAAACCGAGCGGGGTTGACATGTTCAAAATGGAATAATAATAACGTGTCTGAGGGTGAATTAGGTGAGGTGAGAACATTAGGGTAATTAGGTGGCGGGTGAGAACAATAATAACATGTTGAGGGTGATTAGGTGAGGGTGGAGAACGTGTTGAGGGACTTGGCTGGTTAAATTAACATAAGGGCTTGAAGTGGCTATCAATTGGAGGGGAGACAATGTCATTCACTGAACAAGGTAAGGTTTGTCGATGTGGGACATTTTTATTCGGTCGAGGGCTTCAATCTGGGAAGCATTTGTTTTATCATATTACAGATGAAATTTAGGTTTTTAATGAAGGTTTTTGAGTAGTTCACATGGTTTGCATAAGGGATAGTCTCATATGAGATGTCCTTCTCTATGAACATAAAAACAAGTTTTGGGGTTTTTGAGAAACCCCATAGGTCAAGGGGAATTGAAAACTTAGACTGAGAAGTTTGATAGAGTGAAGAAGGGGCTAAGTGAGGTCCATTTCAATATATGCAGGGGGGCTAAACTGTTGAGATTGACAAACTTATCACGTTGTTTTTACACCAAATGAATTTTCCTGATTGACCAACTATTTCCCTTTTGGTAGGGTCTGAAAGGCAAGTTTGAGAAAGGAAATTCAACCCACATAACCGGAAATGGGATGGTCTTTCATGGTGGAAGTCAAAGTTTCCATGCTTGTAGACCTAGTAGATTTGGCCATAGATAACCTAATTTCCATACTACAAAACTACTTGTGCATGCTCATTGTTCCCCAAAACATGCAAGATATAACCTTTTCTTAGCCTCCTCATCGATTCTAGACTCCATCCCCTGCCTGGTTTATTTCAGCCCATTTGTAAAAATCTTGTGCAGATGACACTCCACGGATGAAAAAAAGGATAACAATTCTTAACATCAATGCCTTCGTGAAATCTACATCATGTTTGCTTCGATATGTTAGAATTTCCATAAAATTATCAGTCGTATAAAAAAGAAAGATTTGTACTTGTGTCTCAATTGCATTGACACAATTGCAATCAATGGCAAACTATATTTTTCTCTTTCCATATTGGGCAATTGGATTTCTAATTTTTTTAATTTGGGGCCAAACAATCTGTGTTGATATTATGGGCAATGATCAAATTTGAAGGGATCCCCACATTTTAATTTGATGGGGCTAGGTCAAGTTTTACCCTTCGTAAATGACATATTAAACAACACATTACCCTTCAATAGAAAAAATGAAAATTTTAATTTCCTTTCAATATATATCTAATTTTTAATTTTAACTTAGAATACAATTTACATGACAAAAGGTTTTTCAGTTAAACTTTCTAAGTATAATTTTAAATTTCAATGTTTTTTTTGAAGTGTACATTTTTAATCATACAAACTAAAAGACATTTGAAAGGGATTGACGACTTCAAATTTGATCCCTGTGGGTAATTAGATTTGTGGGTTTTGAACATGGGGCTGGAATCCATTTATAAAGTCTCTCTTGGGTTGGAGCCCACAGTCTCGAATGTCTCCTGGGCAAGCCCAATTATAACAAACAACCTTCACTAAATATGTTTTTTCTCCTCTAATACAAAATCATTAACTAGTTTTTTATCCACGTTTCTGATCAAACCAGGCGATTTATCATCCAAATACGAAACAATAATGTTAAGTCAGAGCATTACAAATGCCTGCCAAGAAAAATCTATGGGGGAGGCCGATCCCTCAATAATTTGCAGGCAATTGTATGTCACATAATGACATGGTGATATATTTTCTCCCTTTTAGCACTAGGGAGATGCATCATTTGAAATTAAACATACGAAAACTGTACTACTAATGGCCTAATAATTACAAAGATAGATGGAGCAGGCATTGGGATTTTCTTAGCAAGACTAGTAATGGCAATAATTATAGCGATACCCACCACAACAAGGCTCACAGTGTGGTGGGAGATACACATAAGTTATATTTGTCATTGGGGCTTCTTGTTTCTCCTCCTTCTTAGGAACCTCTTTTTTCTCCTCCTTGGGAGCCTCTTTCTTCTCTGCCTGCTTTTTCTCAGGCTCTTTTGCAGGCCCAACACTCACTAATTCCGACTGCCCAAACTTTCTAAGTTTGTTGATGATGCAAACTGGATCTGCATCTCCTATCACTGTGATTTTCTGTTCCTTCATATCACTTTGCACTGATTCAACGCCTGCCACAAATCCAAAAATACACCCACAGTAGAGAATTTCTGTTTAAAAAACAAAAAACAATGGTCTTAGAAACCCTCTTTGCATTTTACCTTGGATGCTTGCAACAGTCTTCATGGCCCTCTGTTTGCATTTATCACAGTTGAGGTCCACCTTCAACACCATTTTCTGCACACCAATTTTTAATTGTAAATCTGGAATACAAAATTCAAAACAAAGTTGGATTTTCTTGGCCTACCTTGGACATCTTCTTCTTCTGCTGCTGCAGACTCTTTTCCCACTTTCTTTGTTGTATGGGCTCTGTTTTTGGCCTTTAAATGATGATGTTTTCCTTAAACTTCATATTTTTTTTAAATGAACTTTTGATAATCAACCAACTGGAAGCCACTTTCCTTTGAGCTTCTCTGCAGCTTTTGATTTTGACTAGTGACATTTTCGTGGAAGGTCCCTGTAACCAACTCAGCCAGGAACTACTGTTCTCTCCATACATTGTACATTTCACTTAATGACATTTTCCTGCAAGCTTCTACCCAAATTATTACATGAAAACATGACCACTGACAATATAAATTATGGAACATGCTTTAATAATGGTGAAGTACACAGGTGTCAACAATTTGGAGATGGAGTTGGCTTTTTCATTTAAGAGGTGTTCCTATGTCTTAGTATGACATCGTTGAATTGTTTTAGTATTGATTTAAAAAATATATAATTAGCATCCAGTAATTTTAAAATTGAAATTTCACATCATCAAAAATAATTAGCATCTAAAAGTTTTATTATTTTTACAATTTTTTTTTATTAAGGATGATTTGCTTTTTATAATAAATGTCATGTTTTGGAGATAGTTGAAGCTGATATGACACTGCATTTAATGAGCTGAACCAATCGCTGTACTTGTGATATTTAGTTGGCATGTACATGACAATTATATAGTGCTACTCCCATAATTGAGTGGGCATATATATATATATATTTGTTTTTTTTTTTGTTTCATATGTTTATTTGGAGGGAAAGTCACATTTTGAAATGATTTAAAATAACAAATTTGAAATACACTAAAAAAAGGTTAGTTTTGAACTTGTACACTAGGTGTCTAAAAATGGGCATATGATGTGTCACTTTGTGATTGACTACTTTATACCCATGTCTCACAAATATACAATAGTATGAAATTTGTACAACTTTTCATTAATATTTACCCTCCCAACCTCCCAATTATTGGTGGGTTCTCTCCCATAATAACTTATAACATCATTTTGTTCAATGAGAATAAGAAGAAAAGTCTACCAACCATTCACATACATGGAAATTGGTATTTGTAATTTTTTTTATGTAAATTATTTAGAACTATTGCCTAGATTATATGGAACACAAATAATTGAATGTGATTGGTTCAAAAAAGGATAACTAATAGTAATCATGTGGGGAATAGTAATCATGTGGGATTTATGTTTCGATTGCATTTAAGGTTATTGTTTTCATTACATGTAGGGGTTATTGTTTCTTCTTGTATAAGTGGTTCTACAAATGATTGTAAAACAATCTATGATATATTTTATTTTTTTGGATTAATTTTTGTTTTACTAATAGAAAATGAAAAGTACAATATTAATCATATACAAATATGGATGGTATGGAAGCACACTCTAGAATGTCATATTGAACTAGTTTCAAGATAGACCCACACACAAGTTAGGGCGTTCATATAGATTTCATATCAACTAAGATTTTTCAATAAAAAAAGAGCACAAGGAAATTAAGCAACAAATGCAAACATAGTGGCCAAAGGAGGAGGTGGTGGAGGGTTGTCGGGCTTGCCACCCCACCCATAAATGCCATAAGGCTCTTGGTTTGGGACACCGTCCCAACCATCTTGAGCCTCGTCTTTATCCTCCCATCTAGGGGATTGGTCAGAGGAAGGTGAGGAAACTTTCTATAAGAGGTGACACCCCAAGTGTCTTCGTCAAAACTGTAACCACCACTATCGTCGTCAGGAAAGGAGGATAAGCAAATAGTTGAATTTGGCTACTAACCATGTCAGGTTAGTTCCTCTACTACAAATATCACTGAATGTATTGAAGTGCCAAACTTGTTGAATCGAGGTTTCCTAACCAAGTGATGAATCACCATTTTGCTTCAATATGATAAAATACGTTAAATGATAAATAAAGAGTTCAACAACATTTGTCATCACATGTTCAATTATGGAGTTATAAGACATGTCTTGCAAGATCATATTGCCTCATATTGATATAAGGAAATACAAATACCGACTTAGATTCTCGAAGAGATGGTCCAAGACTTTGCAACTTGAAACAATAACTAGGAAGAATCATGTGTAATATTTAAATTTGATTTTTTAAATTGAAAGACAAATAATGTGTGGGTTATGTGTCAAATTGCATTTTTTAGCTTAGTGTTAAGGATTGGAGTATTCTACTCTACCAAGTTCATGCAGGCTACGATCCTGACCTCATCCTTTTTTATTCTAGTATATCCTAAGATTTATACCTTGGTTGATGACTAGGCAAATATTTTACACCATCATCCTCACTATTGGATTAGAAACCACTTGATTAATTATTATTTTTAATCAATTTATTAAATTGGAACACGTTACTTAAAAGTACCTTTTTAAAAAAGAAATATATCATTATGTTTTCAAAAGGCTTGTTTCTGTGCAATAATATATCATGGTTTAATTATCCTTACAAATTGTAGACTTCTCTCTTATTAATACAATTATTTCCTGACATTTTAAGGCAAGAAGCCAAGGGAGAGTGCAAAAGTTAAACATTCCAAAAGATTATTAGAATGACTAAATGTCTCTTGATAGAGGAATATTGATAATATTATCATGTGGCAGGTATAACAAACCTATTTGTTATATGGGTAAAGTGAGCAGATCTTAAGATAATTCGATGGCAGAGAATGACCTTGTTGAAAACTTTAATTTGAGCTTTGATTACCGTCTAACATCAATGGTATATTCTGCACATATATACATATTATTACATAATTATCTCACATTTAAGATTTTGATATAAATGTAAGTTATCTAAAAGCACTACTTTGAATGTTTAATAAGCTGCCACACAATACATAATCTAGTATACAAACTATTTGTGTTGAAACACATTTAAACACTAACAATACTAGAGTAATGACACATTTATGAATAAAAAAATTTGAACTGTGAAAGAATATACCCAAAATCTTAATATTATTTTAATTTTTCTAAACAATACATAAATTAATAGTATCATTATCTTACTATAATTGTACAAAAGGTATTTTTTTTCTCTTTTGAGACCATTTTTTCACATAGAAATTATATTAAGAACAAATATTTTTTTAAATGGGAAAAAACAATAAAATAATAATTCTACAAAATCAATATTTTAATCAGTTTGATAAATGACATTAATGTTCAATTAGTTCAAATAATATGGATGTTCCATGTTTAGGATGAACAATGTCTTTGAATGAGTTCATTTTCTAATTATTTTTAGAGGTTAGAAGACTCTACTTATTTAGTTTTTTTTATTGAAGGTTTGGATTTAATTCAGTCTCCTTTAGCTTAGATGCAAGGTCTGAGGGGTATCCATTATGCCAAAGTCATCTGGGGTACGCTCCTAACCTCATCTCTTTTGAAGACGCCTTGAGCCTCTGCACTCGTCAAGAATTGATCCTTGGCGGCCTGTTTGAGATCCTAACAACTTCACAAATGGATCAATGATTGATTGACTTTATTTGAATTTTTCACTTCATGAACTTTCCAATAATTTCAAGTTCAAAGATTTTTATTTATGGTTTGCCCAATATGAACTCTTGAACATTCTTAGTGCCTTTGAAGCCCTTGCCTAGCCCAATCCCTAATTTTTGCAACCCCTTCTCAAACCACTGGTTAACCATATAACCCTACCGTACATGTACGTAGATTTGACATTATTTTTTGTGTTGCAATTAAGATCAGTGTAGTTAGATAATAATCAACCTTTGTATTCAAATTGTAATTTCTACAAGCACATTTTGCTTTTGTAATATCTCATTCTAACTCCTGATGTCCTTCAGAAAAGATTTTATTATCTATCACTGCTGAAACTCATCATCAGTTACTGTTAGAAGTCACAATTGGAAAGAAGAAGACTGGTAATTCAATTATGTTCTTCTAGTTTTTTTAAAAAAAATTAAGTGTCTTAGTCACACATTATCGACAAATTATTTCCAATGCTTAACCAGGCTAAAGTGGAGGTTAGCATTTATGCAGAATAACATTGAAGATTGATTAATTTAGTTACAATTTCATTTTTTTGAAGTGTATAACTTGATCATCTTCAAGTTTTCCATTTGGTTTTTAATCTTCGTCATTTGCTAGGCCAAATCATCATTAAAATAAGTATTTTTGGAGTGATGTGAAAAGATTATGTAGTTATTTTTTTATGAACACAACATTTGCATTGCCATTTCAAACGGAGTATAAGTACAATTGAAAAGAGTAGTACAATCATCTCTTTAGAAGATTTTGCAACCACATTATGAGAGATATTAAGACCCAATACAATTTGTTTCTAGGAAAGGGGTTTATAAAAAAGGAAAAAAAGACTATTGTGAATAACATCCCAATTCTTTTTAGTGAACTTGCATATTTGAAAGGTATGAATTACACTGAATAATTACAAATCGGAGACTAATGGGATTTTTTTGCAAGAAATAGTAATGTATCACCAATATGTAAGTGGAAAAACCTTTTTAAAAGATGTCCATGCTTCCATTCGTTGCAAGAGATCATTAATTTGGTGTAAACCTTTTTAATCATGTTTTTTCTATTGAGAGTGTAGAGCAAGGGGCTACTTGTTGATTTAAACATGTTTTTTCCACCAAATGGATGAAGTGCGAAAGTTAAGGCTGTGTCGAAAAGAGTTGCCTTTCTAATTCAACAATGTAAGGACTTGCTAGGTATTTCACATATTATAAATTAGAGAAAAGGTTAATATTGTGAAGTATTTAGCTAGAAGTAAATTTTCATTTATGTGTACTTATTTCCACTTACTTTTGTAGGCATTTGATATCCTACAGTGAACAAGATTTTACATGGTTCAAATTTAAGTGTTTGAATGATCCATTTAGGAATTAAACATTTACCTTACAAAGATAGATTCATGACTCCAAGGCCTCCCCTATTTTTGGGTTGAATGCATTGATTCCAAGAGATACTTTGTATGCCTTTGCTACCATCTTATTTAGCCCATTTGATTTTTTTGATAAGTTTGATAAATTGAGTGTAGCCTAACGAGAAGGGAAACCAAAATGAAAGTAATAGACATGAATTACCATAAAGACTTTGTTAGAAAATTCAATCTTGCCAACAAAGACTAAGAATTTAGATCTCAAACAATCAAGTTTTTTTTGAAATTAAATCGAAAACCAAATCCACTTGTCGCTAAGGGAGACCACATCCAAAGGGAATCTATTGATATCTAGTAATTTCTCCCTGTTGAACATAACACCATTTGTGAGGGATCTAATAATGAGTGGGGATAACTTTAGTCATTATAAACTCAGTTTTGTGCATTGAAAGTTTAGACCTTGATATGTCCCAATACAACTCAGGCACATCTATAACATTGTTGATTACCTCATCATAATTACGGAGAAAAACATTCTCTCATCAACAATGAGAATTATGGGCACAAATATTAAAATAGTTTCTTTTAGTAAAATTCTTTTCATGCACTCTTTGCAGCAGATAGCCAATATCCACAACCAAAACATATTAAAATGGAGTAAGAGGGCAACCTTAATAGATGGATTGTTGGAGAAGGAAGGATTCAATGAGAGGGTTAATTGAAAGTCTATTTGAGGCATCTTTAAAGGATATTTTGATATAGTGAATCATTTTTATCCCAAAACCCAACTAGTTTAGCATATTGAGGATGAATTTCCATTCATTTCTATCATAAGCTTTGTCGAATTCAGGCTTACTTACAAGAGTCTTGGGATGTTTGTTGGGCCCATTCTGTAGTTTCCCAAGCCAAAAACAAATTGACCAAAATGTATCTCCCCCTAAGAAATCCCATTTATTTTGGCCTAACAATGTCGTGAACGAAAACTTTAATGTATTTGGATCTAACCTTCATAATGATCTTGTAGGAAGTATTGAGGAGAGTGATAGGTTGCCAAATAGATATATTATCTCTATTTTTCCTACCTTTAGTAATGCGTTTTTTAGTCCATGATTGATATGGTTCCAAGTGAAACAATCTCCTTAGCTTCAAGACAAACTTGGTAAAAGTCTTCATTAATTGTAGACCACACAACTTTTTAAGAATTCAACGAGTAGACCATACAATCCAAGGCTTTTTTCATCAGCTATTGAAAAGAGAGTATGATCCAACTCTTCAGGGGTCAACAATTTGTCTAGATGGTCACAAAGGTTATGTGGGAGTTTTGTAGGGATACTTTGGAAAATTGCATTACTCTATTCATTATATGAGAAGATCATCCACATTATCATAAGTGAAGAGATCTTGAAAGTAGCGGCTAAAAGCTTTCTTAATGTTGACTAAAGAGGAGCAAAAATTTTCAAGGTGATCTATGATAGACATTATCCTCTCTTTTTTATCTTTATGATTTAGGTATTGGAATAAAATCTTGGAACCTTTATCCCTCGCTCAAATCCAGGTAAAATGAGAGTGTATGCATGCTCTTCTTCCTCATTACAATTCAAACTCACTTGTCTAATTTTCCATAACATCCACAATAGTTTGAAGGTTTTCACCCAAATGATTAGAATTGAGGAGTTTTTTCCTTTCCTCTAGCCACATTTGTGCTCGTTCCTCTCTTTTTGGCCCAAGCTACACTTTTGCCATAGGATTGGAGAAATGATGTACATTTTACTAGAGCTTCTTCCCACAAAATTATCCAACTATCCCCTTCTCGAGGTTTGGAGATCGAATTCCAAATATCGATAAGTGAGGCCATACAATTCTTATTTTTATGATGTTGCACATTGAGTTTAAATGGCAGATTTCAAGAATGATATTTGACATTATTAAGAGAGAGTTGGAAATAAATAGGAAGATGATCAGATAAGTGGTTGAAAGGTCTAAATAAACCATTTCACCTTGGTTAAAGGGAATGATTTGAAGATTCAAGTATAGATAAAATATATCTACGCCATTGAATTTTCTGTCAAGGCTACTTCTGTAATTTGATAATTTGAACCAATGCTCTTTATGAGTATCATGCTTCTCATGAACAAGTTTAAAAATTCCTAAGGTGTTTTTACAATAGAGCCAAACTCCAAATTCAACAGGTGAAATATTGTGGTTACTAGACTGACTTATATCTATCTTATTTTCAACCATGTTGAAATCCCCACAACAACCCACTTAGAAGAGAGAAGGTGTCCCCCATCCATTAGAAAAGTTGAGTTCATTGATGAGAATCATTGGGAGCATAAACTTAACAAAAATGATTTATTCTTGTATGGATGAGCATTGTGATCTACAAACATCAACATGAGGGATCTTCCTCTTGCCGGAAAATGAGGGTTTTGAGCTAGTGGGTGACACCAAGCACCATTCCACCACTTCCATAAGAGTGACCAAAATGGAAGAAAGTCACTTCTTTTCAAATATGCTCGTGGGAAAATTCAAGTTTAGCCCCTCCAACCTTAACTTTTTGAAGAAGAACAACATTTGGTTTCCACTTCTCAAGAGTTTCTTTTTAAATTTTAAACTTAGGGACATGGATTGACAACCCCCTCCCATTCCAAGATAACATTCTACAATTTATTGGAAAAAATAAATACATGTTCATTTGACTGTGTAGTCAGGGATGGAAACCAATTGTTGAGGGAAATCGATTACTTAGCAGCTGGGGTAGAAGAGAAAACACTACTATTACTAGGGGAAGGAGAACACTATATATTAGTATGAGAAGGGACTTATTGAAGCTCACAATTTGCAAAATATTTTCGTCCCCTAGAGGGAATCTCTGAAGGAGCAATATTGACGGAGCAGTTGATCTTTTTCCTTTTTCTAACCATACATCAACTATACTCCAGAACAACATCCTTGTATGGAGTAGTAAACCGAGCGGGGTTGATGTGTTCAAATAGAACAATAATAATGTGTTGAGGGTGATTAGGTGAGGTGAGAACATTAGGCATAGGGACTTGGCTGATTAAATTAACATCAGGGCTTGACGTGCTATCAATTGGAGGGGAGACAATGTCATTCATTGAACAAGGTAAAGTTTGTCAATGAGGGACATTTTCAACGGTCGATCAGTCTGGGAAGTATTTGTTTTATCATATTAGAGATTAACTTTAGGGTTTTTATGAAGGTTTTTGAGTTGTTCACATGGTTTGCATAAGGGATAGTCTCATATGAGATGTCCTTCTCTAGGAAAATAAAAACAAGTTTTGGGGTTTTTGAGAAACCCCATAGGTCAAGGGAATTGAAAACCTAGACCAAGAATTTTGATAGAGTACATAAGGGACTAAGTGAGGTCCATTTCAATACATGCAGGGGGTTAAACTTTGAGATTGACAAACTTATCATGTTGTTTTTACACCAAATGAATTTTCCTGATTGACCAACTATTTCCTTTTGGTCTTTCATGGTGGAAATCAAAGTTCCATGCTTGTAGGTAGTAGATTTGGCCATAGATAACCTAAGTTCCATACTACAAAACTACTTGTGCATGCTCATTGTTCCCAAAGATGCAAGACATAACCTTTTCTTAGCATCCTCATTGATTCTAGACTCCATCCCCTGCCTGGTTTATTTTAGTTCATTTTTAAAAATCTTATGCAGATGGCACTCCACAAAGGAAAAAAGGGATAATAATTATTACCATCAATGCCTTCATGAAATCTACATCATGTTTGCTTTGATATGTTAGATTTTCCATACAATTATCAGTCGTATAAAATAGAAAGATTTGTACTTGTGTCTCAATTGCATTGACACAATTACAATCAATGGCAAACTATATTTTTCTCTTTCCATATTGGGCAATTGGATTTCTAATTTTTTTAATTTGGGGCCAAACAATCTGTGTTGATATTATGGGCAATGATCAAATTTGAAGGGATCCCCACATTTTAATTTGACGGGCTAGGTCAAGTTTTACCCTTCGTAAATGACATTAAATAACACATTATCCTTCAATAGTAAAATGAAAATGTTAATTTCCTTTCAATATATATCTGATTAATTTAAATAAAATAAATATGAAAAATTCAAAATTATTAAATATATAACATCTAGTAATTTAATTTTTAACTAAATATTCAAGATTCAAAAAAGTAATTACACAATTTATAAGTTTGACAAATCCTTGTAACTTATAAGTTAGCTGAAGAAAAAAACAAAATTTTTACCATGGGACATGAATCTTAGGCTCACCAACTTAGGTAATCGTAGTGCCACATATTTCAAATCCTTTCATTCCTAGTAAAGTTGTCTTAATTGATAGAAAACATGGGTACGGAGGAGACACCGAGGAATCTCCAATTTAAAGATTATCTCCACTTGAAGTATTGTGGAGATAAGAAACAATAACATTTTACTATTGAGAAATAAAAAATGACATAATTGTAGTGCTAATGTGTAAAATAGATCTGTATTCAATCAAATTATATATTACATAGGAAGTTGTTCCAAAATTCAAAAATGCATTCGGTATTTTTATCAAACAATGTCTTGGCCAACACATTTACATCGATAATATTTTGAGCAACAAAACTCACAAAGACTTGTTGTACAAATTCTCACTCATGGAGAAGGTTATGGATTTGTTAATCAAACATTTATGAAACAAGTAATATTTAAATGACCACTTTAACAAATAAATAAGGGCATTGAGAATAAACCACCAAATTCCAAATATGATTTACAAGCTAGCAAAAGATAAAATAGAATATTGCTATTTTGAAAAGAGTAAGATAATTGGTTATTTTTTAGAGATTTATCTTTTTTCCTAGTAATTTTGTGCATGATTTGTGTCAAGTGAATGAAATTTTTTTGATATAAAAAATTAGAAAACTCGAATTTTATTGTTCTAATTATTATTTAATATTTTAATTATTAAAATAAATTTAACAAATCATAAAATTTAACTTAGAATACAATTTAGAATACAATTTACATGACAAGTGATTTTTTTAGTTAAACTTTCTAATAAAAATTTATAATATTTTAATGTCTTTTAGTATTGAAGTATAATTTTAAATTTCAATTTTTTTTTTTAGTGTACGTTTTTAATCATACAAACTAAAAGACATTTGAAAGGAATTGAGGACTTCAAATTTGATCCCTGGGTAATTATATTTGTGGGTTTTGAACATGGGGCTGGAATCCATTTATAAAGCTCTCTTGGGTTGGAGCCCACAGTCTCGAATGTCTCCTCTAATACAGAATCATTAACTAGTTTTTTATCCACGTTTCTGATCAAACCAGGCAATTTATCATCCAAATACGAAACAATAATGTCAAGTCAGAGCATTACAAATGCCTGCCAAGAAAATCTATGGGGGAGGCCGATCCCTCAATAATTTGCAGAAAATGTATGTCACATAATGACATGGTGATATATTTTCTCCCTTTAACATTCGGGAGATTCATCATTTGAAATTAAACATACGAAAACTGTACTACTAATGGCCTAATAATTACAAAGATAGATGGAGCAGGCATTGGGATTTTCTTAGCCAGACTAGTAATGGCAATAATTATAGCGATACCCACCACAACAAGGCTCACAGTGTGGTGGGAGATTCACATAAGTTATATTTGTCATTGGGGCTTCTTTTTTCTCCTCCTTAGGAACCTCTTTTTTCTCCTCCTTGGGTGCCTCTTTCTTCTCTGCCTGCTTTTTCTCAGGCTCTTTTGCAGGCCCAACACTCACTAATTCTGACCGCCCAAACTTTCTGAGTTTGTTGATGATGCAAACTGGATCTGCATCTCCTATCACTGTGATTTTCTGTTCCTTCATATCACTTTGCACTGATTCAACGCCTGCCACAAATCCAAAAATACACCCACAGTAGAGAATTTCTGTTTAAAAAACAAAAAACAATGGTCTTAGAAACCCTCTTTGCATTTTACCTTGGATGCTTGCAACAGTCTTCATGGCCCTCTGTTTGCATTTATCACAGTTGAGGTCCACCTTCAACACCATTTTCTGCACACCAATTTTTAATTGTAAATCTGGAATACAAAATTCAAAACAAAGTTGGATTTTCTTGGCCTACCTTGGACATCTTCTTCTTCTGCTGCAGCAAAATTCTTTTCCCACTTTCTTTGTTGTATGAGCTCTGTTTTTGGCCTTTAAATGATAATGTTTTCCTTAACTTCAATTTTTTAAATGAACTTTTTGATAATCAACCAACTGGTAGCCACTTTCCTTTGAGCTTCTCTGCAGCTTTTGATTTTGACTAGTGACATTTTCGTAGAAGGTCCCTGTAACCAACTCGGCCAAGAACTACTTTTCTCTCCTTACATTGTACATTTCACTTATGACATTTTCTTGCAAGCTTCTCCCCTGAAAACATGACCACCAATATCAGTAAAGAGTGTGTCCTTTACGTAATATTTTGTACACTGATTTTATATGGACCACTGACAATATAAATTATGGAACATGCTTTGATAATGGTGAAGTACATAGGTGTCAACAATTTGGCGCTGAAGTTACCTTTTCTAAGTTGCATTAAATAAGTAACAATCACCCATGAGATGTGATAGGAAACTACCAAGTAGCAATCACGTGTGAGATGTGTGTTGGAAATGTTGAATGGGATTTGTTGACAAAGTTAAAACTTGAGGAAGTGAAGTTTCGGAGGAGGAAAAAAGGCCACGAAGAATGATTTTGAGGGAGGAGAAGTAAACGAGAGGTGAAAATGCTAGGGATAATTGTTGCACAAATCTCTTCTTTCTTACGATGATGTACGTATGAAGAATGTGTCCTTTTTTCAATCCTCTAAAAGAGAAATGAGGTGCGGTGTGTAGGTCATTGACACAATGCATTTTGGAGATGTCTAAGAAAGCAAGGCGTCATTGATGAATACTTTGAAGGAAAACATGCATATATCTTAATTTGGAAGGATTGTGGTTATGTAGGTCAACATCAAGAATAATACACTATAGTGGATCCATTCATTGCAATATTTTTTGGATGAGAGATGGTGTGTGAAATTGCACAACATGACGTTGGTATTATTTTAGAAAGTTAATAAGGAAGTGGTTGATGAGATTTCAACACAATATCAGACATGAAAGAATTTCCATACGTTAGAATTATGGATATGTGCCAGTCGTGGAAATTTAAATAACAAAGGCTCTTCCCATTTTAGACGTGGTTTAGGCTAGGCACACGCTTTTACACTCTTCTATACCTTCTAGATTACAAGTGCATTGTAAATTTGAAAGTTTAATGATTCTACAAAGGGCTACATCTATCCTTTGCCTTAAGTCTAGAGTTTAGCAACCAAACGAGTAAATAAAATAAGGACTATGATGACATAAGTTGGTGTAGCGATAGTTCCTAACTCTCGTGTCTTTTTTTGTTCAAAACATTGGATGCAATACTTTTGTTGTGATAGATGGTCAAGGCACATAACTATGAGAACATTTGGTGGGGCCCAGAAGAACGAAATTCATGTGAATGAAATTAATATGGGAATAATATCTACTATATGTGCTTGACTTTATCATCTCAACCTTGCTCACATTATTTACAAGTGTAATTTACACTTAATGCCCGACCAACTTGATTCAAAACCCAACCACAATGTTGGCTTCTTGTCGCACTTTCTATCCCCAAATTTTAATTTTAAGCTTGACTAATTGCAAGACAATAGGGGATGCAAAAACAAATAGTAATAATTGAGCCCCTTTAGTAGATGTTTGTCGGCAGTGACAATGGAGACAGTGGTGGCTAAAAAGTTCACCAACCTTGTTATCACTGTAGACATGAGGAAAGCATGGTATCCAAACACTATTGTCTTGAAAATAATGGGAGAATAAAACATGATAGTGTTTATCCCAATTAAATGCTAGAGAAACAAGATTGTTATGGTCATCACCAACTAGGATCTGTATCTTCTCTGAAGAATGTTACAAAATGGATGTTTTATTGTTTTCAAGACCTCATTGGCCTCCAGCATGTCTTAAATTTTGGCATTCACGTCACCTGTCTCATGGATTGAATGACAAAAATGAACATATGTGGACGACATGTATTATGCCCCATTGTCAACGTCCATCCAAAGTCCATCCTAGTTGTCCCAGTCTTCTTCAGTGTCAAATAGACTAACCTTGAATCCAATAGGGGCAACACCTTCGGTGTAGTTACACATAAAATATGATGTTTATATTATTGAGCCTAATAAAGGCCATCTAGACTGAAATGGATGTTACATAAAATTCTTGAATTAAAGACTCATATCATTCAAATTAACTTTGAGAATTATAGTGGAAGGGAAAATGTGGGAGGGAAAGTAAGCAATCCTCATTTTTTTCTCATAAAGTCACAAATGCACTACATGTCATTTTTGTGAACTTCTTTCAAAATAAATCATTTTCATTTGCATTTATAGAATTATTATTTCGAATAGTTGAACGTGTGACCTGCTATTGGTCTTATTATTTTCTCATTTCTTAATGTAATTCATGACTTGCTTCACCTTGTTCTTGGCCATGCATTTTTCTTAGGAACTTAAAATTCAAATGACACATGGTTTGTCATGTGAAATGGAAGACTAAGAGGATCTACAAATTTTTTTTACACATTCTTCAATTTCATATTTCTTATGTTTCTCTTGATTATGTCGATTTGCAGAAGAAAAAAGTAACAACATTTTGGGGCATTGGACAAAAGATTGTTGCACGAAATAGTCACAGGGGGAAGTCTTGAGAATTATCAATTTGGACTATATTGTAAATTAATCTTGTCAGGTGTGATAGGAAGTATGCACAACACGAGTGGATTCAAAGATTATACAACTATCGAAGCAAAGGGATATGATCATCCAAGTGAAAATCCACCAATAAATCATTTCCCTCCACCATCTATGGTCCTCTTCTTTCTTTTAGTAAACGACATATGGACTACATGATATTTGTGTGAACCGATTGAAGGATAAAGTGGTTGTGGACTACTCAAATGACATATATGGAAAAAATATATTGACCTTGATATCAACAATCCATATCATATATATCGTCATTTTTCCTTTTAATAATAAATGAAAAATTTGATTCATTATTACTATGGTTATTTATGATACAAGTCTTCATTCAAACATGGGACCTAAAACCATCTGGACCAATTTTAGATAAGGGGCATGAAGTTATATAGAGCTATCCTTCTGATGTGGGGCCACAACTTATATGCCATGATTTTCTGTACATGTATCAACTTTCCGAAATGTTTTTTCATTTTCTTAGGTTTCGCGAGAACACAAAAAGATAAGAGAGCTATCTTTGCACCTTTGATTGCATATATACGATGGATCCTCTCACACATGGCGTAAGGTGAACAACACATGAGTTAATTGGAAGGGCACACAAAGCTAAAGGAGATTATTATCCCACCTCATCCATTTATGCATTGTCATTTTTCATAATCCTCACGTAGGATAATTATGTTTGGGTATAAATAAATGACAATGTGTATACCTGATTTGTGTTAAAGAGTAAAGTTTTGCCCCATGCTCGGCAAATACGATGACCTACATAAAAGGGGGAAGCCTCTAAAAAGGCTTGAGTTCACCTTGAGCTATATTGTACATGAATCCTATTGTGTATGGCATGAGGCACACACAACGTGATAGGTCACAACTATGCCATTATAAACTTAGACATAAATAATTATTTTATTTAATAATTGTCAACCTAAAAATCCTTGTTTTAGTGATTTTGTAACATTTTG